>CM059435.1:67851071-68451071 GCA_030390025.1 Squalus acanthias | reverse complement strand
TCAGGGCAAAACAATTCACAGTAACTTACAATCTTTGCTCTCTTTCACAATATATCAAAACAAAAAAAGACTATTCTGCAGAGCTATCTGTCAACATAACTAGATCCCTGAAAGTGACAAAACATTACTACAGAGTCACGTAAGACTAAAATGGCTGTAGATTGACTGCATGGACTCAGGCAACTCGAGGTATAGCCACAATTAGAAGCCCAAGGCACAAAGATGTCCATCAAAGGACCACCGCCAACTCAACGATCCTGCTCCTTCTTGCGAGTCTGTGACGCAGCTGTCAATCAAAATCACCATCCCAGGGTGGTTTTGGTTCTTTGATCTGCGCCAGATAACTTGAACTACCTGTTTAGAAACCAGTGAAAACATGTCAGAAGAAAGGACATTCAACTAGAATAGTGAGAATATGGAACTTGCTGCCACGTGGGATGGTTGAAACAGATAGCAACGTATTTAGGGGGAAGCGAGATGCATACACGAGGGAGAGGAGAATAGACCGATATGGGGGAAGGGTGGGAAGCGGTAATTAGTGTGGCGGGAGGCTCGTGTGGAGTATAAACACTGGCATAGACCAGTTGGATGAAAGGCCTGTTTATGTGCCATATGTTCTATGTAATTCTATAACTACATAGATTTGAATACACTGTACAGCCAGCTTGGAAAAAGACTATTTGACAGAACATCACCAACAAGTCTGAATTCAGTCTATATTAACATATTAAACTCCCCCGTGTCTGACAGAAACCAAAACTCAAATGATTTTGCCCTGCCAGACCAAAATGTATGTCCCCGTACCTTGCTGAAACAGCCATAGAAATCATTATTAACCCTGTATGTACTGCAGCTATCAACAAGGAATTTGAAAAATATTCTTAACAAAGAGGGAACATGCTCTTTAAAAGTAAAATCATACCTCTCTTTAAAGAAATTGAGCGCCTGGGAGAAGTGAATTCTAGAGCTCCTGGCCAACTTTTGTCCTTCAACCAACATCACCAAAATAGATTTATCATCATCATTGCTATTTGTGGGACTTTTCCGTGTGCAAATTGGCTACTGTGTTTCTCCACATTACAACAGTGACTACTCTTCAAAAATACTGCATTAGATGTGACAAGCTTTGGGACATCCTGCGGTTGTGAAAGGCGCTACATAAATGCAAGTTTTTTTTCTTTCTTGGGTTTCTGATACATGTTCATACTAAAGACTTTTATGAGTGATTGGCTCATATATATATATATATATATATAGTGAAGGCAAGATAGCATCAACTGCTCTTGAAAAGAAGCACTTTCAGTGAATATTCCAGCTGTATGTTTTATATTGCTATTTGCATCCTTGCTGTATATTTTACGGTGCATTCACATTGCAAATGTAGCACCGAAGCAAAGCTAAACTGCAGTTATCGTGTGAATATTAGGTAATTGCTTCTCCTCCACACTAGTATCTTTGCTGCTGCAAATTAATTGTAAATCATTTTGATTAGTTTTTTATGCCTGTGCGCATATGATACTTCAGTTATCAGTTTGAAGACTTGCTGAGAATCCTACATAAATTCTAGTAAACAACTTGCCATAAACTGGGATAATTATTAGACCCAGGCCATGCTATCGCTGCAATGCAGAGTAGATTTCAGATTGTAAGAGTCATGGTCTACTTAACAAAACAGAATGAGAAAATGATCTTTGAAAAGTTCAAGCTTTAACTATTAGTCTCTTTTCTTTTAGACCAGTACATTTTAATTTTTTTATGTACATTTTGTATTTTTCCTTCATTTCTTTTCCTTCAGTTGTGGGAACAGAACATTTACCTCTTGGTTGCGCCACTCATCTGCCCTCCCTGCATCTCATTAGCAGGTATATAGGGCCTGTCAGTTGATCAAAAAGCACCATTGAGTGCCATTGGCAATGGAGAAGTCCCTGGACCAGAATGTAGGTAAGGAGGTGTATCTCTGGCGGGCAGTATCAAAATACATTGAGGAAGAAACCAAAGCGAAGACTTGGGTTTTACCGCTCACTTATGAATCTATAAATATTTTCAGCACTACATCGACAGACATGCAATGTTACCAAGTGGTGGGACAAGAGCTTGCACTAATACAGTGCTTTTAACATAGAAAAATGTCCCAAGGAACTGTGCAGAGAGAAAAGAATAAAGGAACAGATGCCAAGCCATAGTGAGAGAGTTAGGGGAGGCAGCTGAAGCTTAGTTGAAAAGATGGGATTTATGGTAGCAAGAGAACTAGAGGCTGAAGGGCTTTAGAGAGAGTGGGCTTGAGATTACTTAAAGGTCTGTCAACAGTGGTGTGGCAAAGGAGGAGGGGAATCTTCAGCAGGCCAGAGAGAAGTTGTGGGTAGGGCGTGTGAGGCTGGAGGAGATTGAGGAGGTAGACTGGGACATGGCTGTGGAAAGAGTGGAAGGTGGTGATGAAAATGTTTTAACTATCTGTGTTTTGGGGGCAAAGGCTGATGTTCCACTCCACTAAGTTTCCAATCTCAACCATGTTGAGTGGAGGTCGGGCATTCCTTGGATATATCCTGGTGGCTTGTTAAGAATGACTTTGACAGTGGTCTGGAAGGAGGCTACATGCTTTGCCCTATATGACTTCACGTGGAGAACATTGAGGGAAGACAAAGCATGCGTGTACATGTAAGGGGTTTTTGTCTCGGGCTTATTTGTAGGTCAGCCAGTTATGTTTTCCTGGACTGTACTGCCCGCTGTGCGGTTGCGAATCGCTATCCCCTTTATTAGTTCTGAGCCCAGGACTTATCGAGCGGCGATAAGGACAAACGAACAGACCCGTGGATTGGTGCGAGGAAAACCAATGTTTATTTACAGAAGTAAAACTACAGAGAAACAGTATCATATGAAGACAGTTTTACACTTAGCATGGGAGGAGAACGGACACATCGAGGGAAAATCCTAAAATTACAATTTTAGCAATATCCCCATTAATTCCCACCCTTATGCCTAACTAAAATTGTCTTGCGACAGCCAGAAGAAGATAATGCTCACCGGTGAAATGGATGGAAAAACCTGGCCCTGTACTCTGTTTCTGCCGTCGACATGTGGCTGCGAAGTTTCTGGTCGTCTTCTTTCTGGGCTGGTGGCAGACAGAGCGAACCGGGGTCCAGGCAGAGAGAGAGAGAGAATGGCTGGGTCTTCCCAGTTATACCCCTCCTGGTCATCGTAATCTCCCTTCAGATCAGCTCATTTCTATTGTCTGATCTGGGCATGATGAATTTTAACAAAAGGTACTGATCTTGGCCCATCATGTTAGATGGCCGGTAATTGTATGATACCAGTTCTTCAACTGCTCCCCTATTGTCCGACAGGTTCGATGATTGTCCAGCACAGGTTCGTTGATGGGGGCCAGCCCAGTCTCAATGTCCCGCTGATTATTTGAGCAAACACCTTGAAAGCCTTATGCATAGACCTGATTGTAATGCATAAGGAAAGGTCCTGTCTGGTTTCGTGAACTTCCTGTTGCAGACATCGGAATACACAAGCTGATAGCTTTCCAGCGTCTGAAAGCTCTTGGTCACAAGGTCTGGCCGCAGCCATTTTATGCCCTGGATTTTAAAACTCAGTCTGACCAGGGTTCCTTATTAATAAGTCCAACAAAAAATCTTCGGGGGGGAACACATGAAATTTTGCGAATCCTTTCATACATACAGTCCAGAAAATGTTTCGCTTGAATGAAATTCCAAACTTGTATCTAAACCTTGGCATACTTTGTTCGAGATATGCACTCGGGTCACATGATGTTGCTCTTGCCGAAGAGAAGTAATAGCAAAAAAAAATTAAACTGAAGGCAAAGCTGTCACTTCCTACGCCTCGATATCATGAGAAGGGAGTGCATTAAAATGTGTGTGAAGCTATAAGAGAGCAATCTGACAAGAATCACTAATAGCAACAACTTATACTTCTGTAGCACTCACCCTGTACAGAGAGGCAAAGAGAGAGGGAGGGAGCGACGGAGAGAGAGGGAGAGAAGGGACGGAGAGAGGGAGGGATGGAGTGAGCAGGAAGGAGAGAGAGAGGGAAGCACCGATGGGGAGAGAGAGAGAGTGAGGTGGGGGGACAGACAGAGAGAGAGGGACAGAGTGAGAGAGAGAGAGGAACACACAAAGGTGATAAACCCTATTGTCCTGGCAGATCTTAAACAGGAGAGATCCATAAGTGAAGCTTTATAAAGCCCCCTAGGAACTCTGATCCTCAGAATAAGTATTGACTGGTCTTGAGATGGAAAAGTCAGTCAGCTTCCTTCCACTTGCCAGTAGAAACAGCGACATGAATAATTAAGAAAATAAAGCGTAGCACATAGAGGAGTCAGTGTGGATAAGTTTAAAAGAAAAAAAAAATAGCATTTATATAGCACCTTTCACATCCCCAGTGGAGTACTTTAGAAATGTTGCCACTGTTGTAATGTAGGAAACGCGGCAGGCAATTTGCGCACAGCAAGCTCCCACAAAGTTTTGAAATAAATGACCAGATCATCTGTTTTAGGTGTTGGTTTAACAAGATAAACAAAACAAACCTACAAAAGAGCATTTAGAATGTAAAATCTTTTTGCCTCTGCAGTTTTAACCACTGTCTAAACTCCATTGTTGATTACCGCAATATCATAGTGGACACCTAGGTACCGAGGGGCATTGAGAGCACCTCCGTCCCTGTCCCTCCCCGCACACAATATGCTCAGAATATTGGAGATGCATGCAATCCCTGAGACCCAGTTTCCCTCCCGCCCACATATTCTTCGGGCCCCAGTTGGGTCAGGGCCAGCTTGATGTGAGGAGGATACGATGCCCACATGCAAACACCGGTGATGGACATTGTAATAATCGTACTTGTTCACCGATGTCTTCCTTTGAATAGAAATAAAGGAATAACTCTGCACAAGGAGAGAGGGAGGACAGACACAACATTCCCAGCCGAGATACCTTTTTAAAAAGTGAATTGCTATTGATTTAAAATAATTCTGCGATTAATACACTTATTGCAGAAACTTAATTTTTAGTTAAAATGCAAAGAGAATTCAGAAATAAAAATGCACTAATTTACTCAAACAAAATCCTATGCCAAATGTTATCAATCGTGTGCCATGCTTTGAAGTTCAGCCACCTCGATATTGCATTTTGTTTCATTGCCTGGAAGATGTCATTTCGTTTTCGCTTTAAGTGATGCATTCTGAGATGGATGACAAAACCCATCAGATTGCAAGTCAAATAAGGGCCAAGAACAACCATTTGGCTCATCCTCATACTTCCATCAGAACCCACCTGCCATCACAGCATGTAACTGTTTCTTAAATGATCCCAGAGTTTTTGCCTCCACTGCTCTACCCAGAAGTCTCTTTTATGTGTTAACCACTCTCTGTATGAAGAACTTGAGTTCCGTGGGTAACACTCTCGTCTCTTGGGTCAGAAGGCCGTGGCCCCCTCCAGGTCTTGAACATATAACTTAGGCTGACATTACTGCTGCATTGCTGATTGTCAGAGGGGACATCTTTCAGACGAGATGCTAAACCAATCCCCTGACTGCCCGCTCAAGTGAATGTAAAGATCCACTAGCAGTATTCAAAGAAGAGCAAGAAGTCCTCTTGATGTCTTGGCCAACATTCTTCCCTCAAGCAACAGCACTAAAAGCATCATTTATCCGATTTAGTGGTTGTGGGACCTTGCTGTGCGCAAATGTCTACATAACAACAGTGACTATATTTTAAAAGTAAGTTGTTGGATGCAAAGTACCTTGAGATGTCTGAGAATGTGATGAGGCCCAGTATAAATGCAAATTCTTTCTTTTTTTCTTTGTGGCCTCAGTCCTAAATTTCTGTTTCATTAATTTGAACCTGTGTTCCCTTGTCCTACTGCCATGGTTTAGTTCGAAGTAGTGTTCTGGATTTACCTTTTCGCCACTCTTTACTATCTGTGATGTATTTGTTGGCTCCTCAGACTCAGTAATAGCTTCATTTAAAGCGTACATTTCTGTAATATTAATTTACATGGTAAGAGGAAACCTGTTGTGAGAGCCATATTTATGAGTCCTGATGCTGGGTGTGAGATTACTGCAATAAATTGGAAGCTGTTTGTGCAACTAAAAGACAATATGAACTTCAGATTCCTGCTGTAATGTAATTAAGGCAATTTACACACTGTACAGAATGAAGCATGTGCTGTGTGGTAAACAAATGTTTATTCAAGTTGAAAGGCTGTGTATTATCAGCAATTACTGAGAGTTAGCTGGCAAGACTTAAACTTAATATCACCGAGCAAACATACCCAAATTGCTATTTTCCACCCTCTTATTGACAAATAATGGGCTATAATGATTTATTGTGGAACGTGCAGGAAATTGCAAAAACACTAATGTAAGAGAAACAGATTCCTAAATATGGACTTGGCTCGTTCACTCTGTCCTGACTGGAAGCTGATGTCAAGAGAACCTATTTGGTTGCCACACAAAGATAGAGGCTGCGATTTTGCCGGCGCTCAGAGGGCGGGTTTGGAGGCGGGTCGGGAGTTAAAATCCAAATGATTGACGGCGGGTTACGCCGCATTTCCACCAGAAGCATCATTGAGCAAACCATCGGCTTGCTCAAAATGCGATTCAGATGCCTCGACAGATCTGGTGGAGCCCTAGAGTACGCACCAGCCAGGGTCTCCAGAATCATCGTGGTCTGCTGTGCCCTGCACAACATCGCACAGCAGCGTGGCTTACCACTGCCTGAGGAACAAGTGGCTCAGCGCACAGCCTCCTCCTCGGAGGAGGAGGATGAGGACGAGGATGAAGATGAAGACGAGACGGCAGATGAGGGACACCTTGCGGGGGCGGATGTGCCAATTCCACCAGTACACGAGCACATTGCTGGCTGTGAGGCAAGGGATGCACTCATCCATGCCAGATTCGCGTAAGTTTACGCATCAACCACATGTGACTGGCACATGGAAATTAATGTCTGGACGACCTTCTTAACACACCAGACATCATCTGTACAATAAACTGTGGTTTCCTATCACTCTCCCCACCATCATAACACATGAAAGGCACCCTGACCCCTCACTGTGCAACTTCCATTTCTGAGCACACATAGGCCAAATCTTCAATTCTTTTCCATCAATTTTGTTTAATAAAGTTACAATCAGGATGACAAACATTACTTTGTAAGAGAAGAAAACACCCAAGTGACTACCCCTGTGATTATTTGTGTGTTAACTTTCTCTTAGGCGTGCTGCTACGTGGTGCTTCCCCTGTGGTTTCAGCAGATGTAGAGGCACCTTGCTCACTTCTATGCTGCGCCTGCTTAGATGCCTTTGGTGGGCATCCTCTGGGTTTGGGAACCTGGTAGGGCTCCACAACAGTCTGCTCTTCCTGCGGCTGTACAGGGGCTGAGACGGCCATCTCAGTTGGCTGCGGAATCTGGGGCTCTGACCGAGGGTTCCGCAGTGGCATGGTCGTGTGAGCACTTGGAGAGGAGCCCACACTTCCTTGTTGTCGACCACCAATATCCCTCTCATGTGTCACCCGCACTTCACTGCTAGCAAGTGGCTAGAGAGCACCTTGCTGCACATCAGTGGGGCTATGAGGACCCGTCTCTGTACTGACAGTCCTTATAACGGGGACGCCCATGTACCTCTGGTGCCTCTCCTCAATAGATGCCCATCTATCCTCCATAGCAGACCATCTATTTAGAAGAGTCACCATGCTCTGTTGAGTCTGGCGATTTATGTCCTCCATGGAGGTTGCCATCCTTTCCATGGCAGCACGTTCATTCGCCATTGCCTCAACCACGGCAGTGCTCATGTTTGAGATGGGCTCCTCCATTCTCTGCACACTCGCAGTTACCGTGGATGCAAACACTGTCAGAGCCTCCTGCACTTGTTTCTGGAGTTCCAGCACTGCTCTCTTTCTGGATGGCCCCAGAGGCACAAGGTCCACATGCAGCTGAGCAGAGCTGGGAGCGCCCTGCAACCTCCAATGAGGACTCTCCACTGCTGTCCCTGTCTCCACCATCTGCTGATGCTCACTTGTGAGCTGTGATACACCAGGTGACAACACTAATCTATCTCGCGAATGACCCACCGAGGTTCGCGTCTCTGCGCTGGTGCTGGGTGCGCTCATTTCTGCTGACGCTGCTCCCTCAGAGGCTGCAGGTTCCTCTGTGGAGTCGTCCGGCTCTTTCTCCTGGACAGTGGGGAGGGGAGCTCTCGAGGGTCTTGTGGGGGAGTAAAGGCATGAGTTAGACATGTGATATTTAGGTAGCAGACACATCCTATTGTGCAGATGATCAGAACTCAATCTGTATGAACATCAGATGCCATATCAGTCACTCATGAAATCAAAATGAGAGGGTTGCAAATCTATTCTGTCACCAGCTTGCTGTACTGCGTCCGTCTCTCCGTCCCCCACTTCCAGCTCCTCTGCACCTCCGACGATGTCGAGAGCAGCCTCCTCAGCATTTGTTAAAGTCGCCAGGGATGGTGGGCCTCCTCCTGTCCTCCCCCCTCTCCCTCTTATTGTGGGCTCTCACTTCCTGCAATGAGGGACACAAGTGGAGTTTCAGCGAGATTGATGGAGTGAGTGTAAAGAATCCATAACATAGATGCTTAGAGGGAGACAAAGATGGAGTGAGGTGCCAATACCAAGGGCCCTCCCTGTGCGTTGTTAGTTGTTGTCATTCCATAACAGTGAGAGCGAGTGTGAGGGCAGCATAGTAGGATGGTGAAGTTATTCTGTACATCGAGAGAGAGGGATAGGTAAGTGTGCAAGGGATGTAAGGGTAAGGTGGGATGTGGAGGAGTAGATTGACAAACATAACATAAGAACATAACATAAGACGTGGGAGCAGGAGTAGGTCATTTGGCCTCTCGAGCCTGCTCCGCCATTCAATAAGATCATGGCTGGCCTGATCTTGGCCTCAACTCCACTTCACTTCCTTGCCCGCTCCCCATAACTCTTGACTCCCTTACCATTCAAAAATCTGTCTATCTCCACCTTAAATATATTCAATGACCCAGCCTCCACAGCTCTCTGGGGAAGAGAGTTCCAAAGATTCACGACCCTCTGAGAAAAGAAATTCCTCCTCATTTCCGTGTTAAATGGGTGCCCCCTTATTCTGAAATTATGCCCCCTAGTTCTAGATTCCCCCACAAGGGGAAACATCCTCTCTGCATCTACCCTGTCAAGCCCCTTCAGAATCTTATATGTTTCAATAAGATCCCCTCTTATTCTTCTAAACTCCAATGAGTATAGGCCCAACCTGCTCAACCTTTCTTCATAAGACAACCCCTTCATCTCCGGAATCAACCTCGTGAACCTTCTCTGAACTGCCTCCAATGCAAACATATCCTTCCTTAAATAAGGAGACCAAAACTGTACACAGTACTCCAGGTGTGGTCTCACCAATGCCCTGTACAGTTGTAACAGGACTTCCCTACTTTTATACTCCATTCCCTTTGCAATAAAGGCCAACATTCCATTTGCCTTCCTAATTACTTGCTGTACCTGCATGCTAACTTTTTGTGATTCATGTACAAGGACCCCCAGATCCCTATGTACCTCAGCATTTTGTAATCTCTCCCCATTTAAATAATCATTTGTTTTTTTATTATTCCTACCAAAGTGGATAACCTCACATTTTCCCACATTATACTCCATCTGACAGATTTTTGCCCACTCACTTAGCCTATCTATATCCCTTTGGAGATTCTTCGCGTCCTCCACACAATTTGCTTTCCAACCTATCTTCGTATCATCAGCAAATTTGGCTACAGTACACTCGGTCCCTTCATCCAAGTCATTAATATAGATTGTAAATAGTTGAGGCCCCAACGCTGATCCCTGCGGTACCCCACTAGTTACAGTTTGCCAACCTGAAAATGACCCATTTATCTCGACTCTCTGTTTTCTGTCAGTTAGCCAATCCTCTATCCATGCTAATATATTACCCCCAACCCCGTGAGCTCTTATCTTGTGCAGTAACCTTTTATGTGACACCTTATCGAATGCCTTCTGGAAATCCAAATACACGACATCTACTGGTTCCCCTTTATCCACCCTGCTCGTTACATCCTTAAAGAACTCCAGCAAATTTGTCAAACATGATTTCCCTTTCATAAGACCATGCTGACTCTGCTTGACTATATTATGATTTTCTAAATGTCCTGTTACCACTTCCTTTATGATGGACTCCAGCATTTTCCCAATGACAGATGTTAGGCTAACTGGTCTATAGTTGCCTACTTTCTGTCTCCCTCCTTTCTTAAGTAGGGGCGTTACATTTGCTGTTTTCCAGTCCGCTGGGACCTCTCCAGAATCCAGGGAATTTTGGTAGATTACAACCAATGCATCCACTATCTGTGCAGCCACCTCTTTTAAGACCCTAGAATGCAGGACATCGGGTCCAGGGGACTTGTCCACCTTTAGTCCCGTTAGTTTGCCTAGTACTTTTTCTCCAGTGATAGTGATTGTTTTAAGTCCCCCCCCCACCCCCCCCCCCCGCACCCCAATAGCCCCCTGATTATCCATTATTGGGATGCTTTTAGTGTCTTCTAACTTGAAGACCGATACAAAATATTTGTTCACAGTCTCCGCCATTTCCCTGTTTCCCATTATTAATTCCCCAGACTCATCGTCTAGGGGACCAATGTTTACTTTAGCTACTCTCTTCCTTTTTATATACCTGTAGAAGCTCTTACTGCCTGTTTTTATATTTCTTACTAGCTTACTCTCATAAGCTATCTTCTCTCTCTATCATTTTTTTAGTCGTCCTTTGCTGGTTTTAAAATTTTTTCCAATCCTCTGGCCTTCCACTGTTCTTCGCAACATTGTATGCCTTTGTTTTCAATTTGATACCATCCTTTACTTCCTTAGTTAGCCACGGATGGTTCATCCTTCTCTTAGAGTCTTTCTTTCTCACTGGAATATATCTTTGCTGAGAATTATGAAATATCTCCTTAAATGTTTGCCACTGCTTTTCTACAGTCTTACCCTGTAATATATTTTCCCAGTCCACTTTAACCAAGTCTGCCTTCATACCTTTGTAATTACCTTTATTTAAGTTCAGGACACTAGTTTGAGACCTAGCTTTCTCACCCTTAAACTGAATTTGAAATTCTACCATGCTATGACCACTCTTCCCAAGAGGATCCTTCACTTCTAGATCATTAACTAATCCAGCCCCGTTACACATTACCAGATCTAAAATAGTCTGCTCCCTGGTTGGTTCCACAATGTATTGTTCCAAGAAACCATCCCGCATACACTCTAAGAACTCTTCCTCAAGTCTACCTTTGCCAATTTGCTTTGTCCAATCAATATGAAGATTAAAATCTCCCATGATTATAGCCGTACCTTTCTTACAAGCCTCTATTATTTCTTGATTTATACTCTGTCCTACAGTATGGCTACTGTTTGGGGGCCTGTAGACCACTCCCACCAATGACTTCTTACTCTTATTATTTCTTATCTCCACCCAAACTGATTCTACGTCTTGATCTTCTAAGCCAATATCATTTCTCACTACTGCACTGATTTCATCCCTTATTAACAGAGCTACACCACCTCCTTTTCCTTGCTGCCTATCCTTACGAAATGGCAAATAACCCTGAATATTCAGTTCCCAGCCTTGTTCACCTTGTAACCACGTCTCTGTAATGGCTATCAGATCATACCCATTTATTTCTATTTGTGCTGTCAACTCATCTCTCTTGTTACGAATGCTGCGTGCGTTCAGATATAGAGCTTTTAATTTTGTCTTTTTACCATTTTTCCCTACTCTGACCCCTCTTTCTGATGCACTCTTATGTGTATACGCTCTGTCCCTTCCTGTCACACTATGGTTATCATTACCCCTACCGCTACCCTGCACTTTTGCCTTCTCATTTTTCTTTGACTTTTTAAATTTCCGCTCAGCGTATCCCTCCCCCCCACTATTTAGTTTAAAGCCCTATCTACAGTCCTAGTTATTCGATTCGCCAGGACACTGGTCCCAGCCTGGTTCAAATGAAGCCCGTCCCGATGGAACAGCTCCCTCTTACTCCAGTACTGGTGCCAGTGCCCCAAGAATCGAAACCCATTTCTCCCACACCAATCTTTGAGCCACTCATTCATCTCTCTGATCTTATTTACCCTATACCAATTTGCACGTGGCTCAGGCAGTAATCCAGAGATTATTACCTTTGTGGTTCTGCTTTATAATTTAGCCCCTAGCTGCTCATACTCCCTCAGCAAAACCTCTTTCTTTGTCTTACCGATGTCGTTGGTACCTACATGGACCACGACAACTGGATCTTTCCCCTCCCACTCTAAGTTCCCCTCCAGCCCAGAGGAGATGTCCTTTACCCTGGCACCGGGCAGGCAACACAGCCTTCAGGACTCACGCTCTTGGCTGCAGAGAATAGTGTCTATCCCCCTAACTATACTGTCCCCTACCACTACCACATTTCTTTTTGCTCCCCCCACTTGAATGGCTCCCTGTACCACGGTGCTGTGGTCAGTTTGCTCATCCTCACTGCAGTCTCTGCTCTCGCCCACATAGAGAGTAAGAACCTCGTAACTGTTGGACAAGAGCAAGGGCTGAGGCTCGTCCACCACTACCTCCTGGGTCCCCATACCTGACTCGCTCGTAGTCACACCCACCTGTCCCTGACCATGGACCAAATTTGAATTAATTAATCTAAGGGGTGTGACTGCCTCCTGGAACACAGCGTCCAGGTAACTCTCCCCATCACTGGTGTGTCGCAGTGTTTGAAGCTTGAACTCCAGCTCATCAACACGGAGCTGAAGTTTCTCGAGCAACCAACACTTACTGCAAATGTGGTCGCCGTGGACCCCAATGGTGTCCACCAGCTCGCACATGTTACAGCAGTAACACATCGCCTGCCCTGCCATCTCTAATGTATTGAATTAATTAAGTGTTTAAGTTTTGAACGTTTAGTTTTGAATCCCGGCTCTTAATTCACACCAATGCCCAAGAAAAAGAGAGAAAGACTGACCAACCAATCGTTTCCCTGCTTTCCTGCGACGTCACACTTTGAATCTTTCTACTTCTTACCCTCCCAGGTCGGTCGGCGCTGCTCCGGGCTCGCTCTCAGCCCATTCTCCCACTTTGTATCCGCTCTCAGCCCATTCTCCCACTTTGTATCCGCTCTCAGCACATTCTCCCACTTTGTATCCGCTCTCAGCCCATTCTCCCACTTTGTATCCGCTCTCAGCCCATTCTCCCACTTTGTATCCGCTCTCAGCTCATTCTCCCACTTTGTATCCACTCTCAGCTCATTCTCCCACTTTGTATCCGCTCTCAGTCGATTCTCCCACTTTGTATCCGCTCTCAGTCGATTCTCCCACTTTGTATCCGCTCTCAGCTCATTCTCCCACTTTGTATCCACTCTCAGCCCATTCTCCCACTTTGTATCCGCTCTCAGCCCATTCTCCCACTTTTGTATCCGCTCTCAGTCGATTCTCCCGCTTTGTATCCGCTCTCAGCCCATTCTCCCACTTTGTATCCACTCTCAGTCGATTCTCCCACTTTGTATCCGCTCTCAGCACATTCTCCCACTTTGCATCCACTCTCAGTACATTCTCCCACTTTGTATCCACTCTCAGCACATTCTCCCACTTTGTATCCGCTCTCAGCTCATTCTCCCACTTTGTATCCACTCTCAGCACATTCTCCCACTTTGTATCCACTCTCAGCCCATTCTCCCACTTTGTATCCGCTCTCAGCCCATTCTCCCACTTTGTATCCGCTCTCAGCCCATTCTCCCACTTTGTATCCACTCTCAGCCCATTCTCCCACTTTGTATCCGCTCTCAGCCCATTCTCCCGCTTTTGTATGCAGAGTGCTGGTGATGAGAAGAGATGGGAAGCAGATTGAAGGTAAGTGTGATGTGATACTCACTTTTGCTGAGCGTAGCAGATCATTGTACCGTTTTCAGCACAGCACCCAGGTGCGTGAGCACAAGGACCTGGCGCTTACCTCCTCAGCAATTTGCCTTTGTCTGCTGAGGAGGCTTCCTCCAGCCATCGGAAGGGAACAGAACCTCCCTGCTCCCTCTTACTCCCTCCACAAGAGCATGGAAGGAGTCATCATCAAAACGAGGTGCAGCCTTCCATCTTGGAGCAGTCATGTTGCAGTGGGCCGTTTTCAGGAGCAGCACAAAGGAAATGAAAAGCAAAGGCTACATTGACCCCTTAACCGCAACTGAATCGATGACGTCAGCAGAGGCGAGGTGCAGACCCGCACCCACTGATTGGGCCGGGTAGCGCGCACGGTGGGCTTAATGAGCCCAGTTAAATGAAAATTGTTATTTGGGAGCTGGCTGAAACCGGCAGCGGGACCGGAACCCGCCCACCAGCCAACCCGACTCCAACCTGCCTCCTGTGGCAAAATCGCGGCCAGAGTATCTGTAATAATTAGTCTTTAGAGTCACTGACAAATCTAGCCACTAGATAAATTATTGTTGGCTGATGCATAAACCAGAGTGACTAATTTATTGAGTTTCCACCCTTGTTAGCTTTCTCTTGCAATAAATAGTCGGGTGGTTCTGGCAAAGTTTTACCATTAATTGGTTTTGTTTTTTGAGGCAGTTTAAATGATGGCTTATTATAGAAGTCCTTTCTTCCACAGATTGCATGCTTATCGCAACTTTATGTTCTTTGTCTTCCTGCATCTGTACTGTGCTTCAGCAGAGGAGGGATGCGTTGCTAACTGTTGATGATACCAGTCTATACCTGCTGGTGTGAGATGTATTCTGTGGGATGGAATAGATCTTCCACATACAGGAAACTTTCGTTTATCCGGCACCCAAATATCCGGAATTCTCGCTTAACCGGCAAAAATCATCTTCCGAAAACTCCTCTCAAATAACCGGCAATGTTGCCGAGTCGCAGTCGAGTCTCCGCGAACGCCGAGTGCTCCGAAAACTCCTCTCAAATAACCGGCAATGTTGCCGATCCCGAGTCCGAGTCCGAGTCCGCGAACGCCGATTTAGTCAGTAGGGGTACTTTTCAAAAGTGCCACTACTCGGCCTCCTGGCGCTGTCGGAAGTCCGAAACACTGCAGTAGCAGGAGTTGATTCTCCCGCGCTGCCTGGAGTCTCTTTGTTAAAAATAGCCTCGGTAGATATAACTCTCCGTTATCCGGTACTTTCGATAAACCAGCACCACGGCGGTCCCGTCGATGCCGGATAAACAAAAGTTTCCTGTAATTTGTTCCTTCACAATAGTGGGAGCTGAATCGGATCCAGCACCCAATTTGTCTCATTGCCCTTGGGAGCGACGGTCGTGGATGTAATAGCGCCACCTGGTGGCTACTCATGTATATAATAACAAAGCACATGGGCAGTACAGTTCATAAATAAAAAGAGAAAATGCTGGAAATACTCAGCAGGTCAGGCAGCATCTGTGGAGAGATAAAACAGAGTTAACGGCCCAGAAATTGATCTCGCTCTGTTCCCGCGGGGGTAAGGAGCAGGCGCGATCTCTCACTCCGCGTTGGCTTTTTCAGATCCAGCTCGCACGAACTTGATGTTCCAGACATCAGCTGTGCTGGGCTTGCGTATCCCACCGGCGTAGTGAATTCGTGCGAGCTGTGGGATCACATGACTCAGTTAGAGCCAATGGCAGCACACCATCTTCCATTCATAAGTTTCACATACGTGCTGTGAAAGCTATGAATCTTACACCCCCCCAAAATAACAGCTAAACCTCAATTAAATTAAAAAAAACCCATCACATTAATAAAATAAGTATAGTTAAATAAATTAACCATTTTAAATAAAAAATTAAATTTTTGAAAAAATTTAAAATCTATTAAAAAGTTATAAAAATAAACTTACCTGTCTTTAAAGTCTCTAAAAAAGATATACCTGTTAAAAAAAATTCAAAATAATACTTAATTCACTACTTACCTTGTTAAAAGTGGGTCTTACTCCTCCTTTTTTCGTTTCTAAAATCTTCCGTCCTTACCTGCGCGTCCAAAGCACTAAGTGCACAGCGTGCGCGCAGCCTGTAGCGCGCACGCGGTGCACCGAGGAACCGCCCCCTTTTCCAAAGACCAAGTGCCGGTTTTCAGTGCATGCAGAAAACCGGCAATTGGAGAGAGAGAATACGCGAGAGTACGCAGTGCGTACTCTCGCGCAGCGGGATCAATTTTTGGCCCAACATTTCAGGTCGATGACCCTTCGTCAGAACTGGAAAAAGTTGGAGATGGAACAGGTTTTTAAGAAAGTGTTGGGGCAGGAAAAGGGGGGAGGGGAGGAAAGAACAAAAGGGAAGGTCTGTGATAGGGTGGAAGGCAGGAGAGATTAAGAGACAAAAGGGACGATGGTGCAAGGCAAAAGAAGATGGTAATAGGACAAGTTAAGAAATAAATGATGACTCTAGATGAAGTGTAAATGGCAATGGCAGAATGATCGACAGCTGCCATGTGAGAGAGGGAAAAAAATGAAAAAAAAGATAGGGGCAGAGGTTATGGTCTGAAATTGTTGAACTCGATGTTGAGTCCAGAAGGCTGTAAAGTGCTAAATCGAAAGATGAGGTGCTGTTCCTCAAGCTTATGTTGAGCTTCATTGGAACAGTGTACGAGGCCGAGGACGGGGAGGTCAGAGTGGGAGTGAAGCGGAGAATTAAAGTGACAGGCGACCGGAAGCTCGGGGTCACCCTTACAGACTGAACGGAGGTGTTTCGCAAAGTGGTCACCCAATCTGCGTTTGGTCTCCCCAGTGTAGAGGAAACCGCATCGTGAGCAGCAAATACAGTATACTAAATTGCAAGATGTACAAGTAAATCGCAACTTTACGTTCTTTGTCTTCCTGCAGTTTTTGTTGTGCAGTTGTATATGTGTCCCAAGAGATCACAGAATTGGCGACGAAGATGGAATTGTGGATTCCCTAGCTGAAATTTTTGTCGGAGGATAATCCTGCCAACCGACAGAGGGACTGTTGGATGTTCATTGTTTTGCAGAAAAAAACTTAAAAATCCGAGGTAATTTCGAGCACACGTGGCTGAACTGTCGACGTTGCCAGAGTCCAGATGGCCGCGCCTAGGGGAATTATAGGGCGCTTGGGTGAGTTCCATCATGTCCGAGAGACTTTCAGAGCGTATATGGAGCAGCTAGAAATGTTTTTCACCGTGAATAGTATTGGTCGATGTCCTCGATGATGTAAACCGTAACTGGGTGGTTTTAGAAATGAAACGGGCTATTTTTTTGACTGAAGCAGGCCCCCAGGTGTATGAAACCCTGAAAAATGTGCTTGTTCCCGCCAAGCCGAAGGACACGCCACGGAAGGAGAAGCACTACAGTCCTGAGCCCCTGGAAATTGCTGAAAGTTATCGTTTTGGAACATGCGATCAATTAAATGACGAGGGTATCAGTGAGTACATCGTAGCTTTAAAAAAGCTATCCATTCACTGTCATTTCGGAAACTTTCACACCGAGCTTTGCTTGACCGCTTTGTTTGTGGGTTGAAAAATGAACGTATCAGAAGTAAATTGTCGGCCATATCCATTGACATAGCTGTCTGGAGTGTGTGGGCAAATACATGGCAGATGCAGTATAACGTGGATAAATGTGAAGTTATCCACTTCGGTAGGAAAAACAGAAAGGCAGAGTATTATTTAAATGGTGATAGATTGGGAAATGTTGATGTAGAGAGGGACCTGGGTGTCCTTGTACACCAGTCACTGAAAGCAAACATGCAGGTGCAGCAAGCAGTTAGGAAGGCAAATGGTATGTTGGCCTTCATTGCAAGAGGATTTGAGTACAGGAGCAAGGATGCCTTACTACAATTATACAGGGCCTTGGTGAGACCACACCTGGAGTACTGTGTGCAGTTTTGGTCTCCTCACCTAAGAAAGGATATACTTGCCATAGAGGGAGTGCAGCGAAGGTTCACCAGACTGATTCCTGGGATGACAGGACTGTCGTATGAGGAGAGATTGGGTCGACTAGGCCTGTATTCACTAGAGTTTAGAAGAATGAGAGGGGATCTCATTGAAACGTATAAATTTCTGACAGGGCTAGACAGACTGGATGCAGGGAGGATGTTTCCCCTGGCTGGGAGGTCTAGAACGAGGGGTCATAGTCTCAGGATATGGGGTAGGACATTTAGGACTGAGATGAGGAGAAATTTCTTCACTCAGAGGGTGATGAACCTGTGGAATTCTCTACCACAGAAGGCTGTGGAGGCCAAGTCACTGAATATATTTAAGAAGGAGATAGATAGATTTCTAGATGCAAAAGGCGTCAAGGGGTATGGGGAGCGAGCAGGAATATGGTATTGAGATAGAGGATCAGCCATGATCATATTGAATGGCGGAGCAGGCTCGAAGGGCCAAATGGCCTACTCCTGCTCCTATTTTTCTATGTTTCTATGTTTCACACAAGTCCCAGGCAATGACTATCTCCAACAAGCGAGAGTCTAACCACCGCCCCTTGACATTTAGCGACATTACCATCACAGAATCTCCCACCATCAACACCCTGGGGGTTACCATTGACCAGAAACTTAACTGGACCAGCCACATAAATAGTGTGGCAACAAGAGCAGGTCAGAGGCTAGGTATTCTGCGGCGAGTGTCTCACCTCCTGACTCCCCAAAGCCTTTCCACCATCTACAAGGCACAAGTAAGGAGTGTGATGGAATACTCTCCACTTGCCTGGATGAGTGCAGCTCCAACAACACTCAAGAAGCTCGACACCATCCAGGACAAAGCAGCCCGCTTGATTGGCATCCCATCGACCACCTTAAACATTCACTCCCTCCACCACCGGCGTACCGTGGCTGCAATGTATACCAACTATAAGATGCACTGCAGCAACTCGCCAAGGCTTCTTCGGCAGCACCTCCCAAACCTGCGACCTCTTCCACCTAGAAGGACAAGTGCAGCAGGCGCATGGGAACACCACCACCTCCAAGTTCCCCTCCAAATCACACACCATCCTGACTTAGAAGTATATCGCCGATCCTTCATCGTCGCTGGGTCAAAATCCTGGAACTCCCTACCTAACAGCACTGTGGGAGTACCTTCACCACACGGACTGCAGCGGTTCAAGAAGGCGGCTCACCATCACCTTCTCAAGGGCAATTAGGGATGGGCAATAAATGCTGGCCTTGCCAGCGATGCCCTTATCCCATAAACTAATTTTAAAAATGACCAAGGTATCAGTGCATTGAAGTCGTGCTATCGGTGCCTGGGACAACACATCGCTCAAAGCTGTCCATATGTGAAGGCAGAGTGTTTCTACTGCAAGAAAACTGGGCATCTTGCGAAGGTGTGCCGACAGAAGATTAAACCGACTGGCAATGCTAGAAGTAGAAATGGTTAGACACTACATACCGTTGGAGAAGCAGCAGGACGAGGAGTTTCTGGAGATTCACATCATCAAGAGCACGAAGGTATCTAACTGCGATTCACGAGGTATCATCATCCAAGTAGATGTCGGAGGAACCAGGATACCCATGGAAATCGACACTGGTGCATCCCTGAGCGTATTACCGGAATCACTATATCGCAACAAGTTGCGTGATTATCGACTAGAGAAATCGAAGGTAGAGCTGCGAGGCTACTCAGGAGAGCAAATCCCTGTAGTAGGAAGTGTCACCATACCAGTGAAATACCAGGATCAGTGTCAGAGCTTGCCTCTCATAGTAGTGGCAGGAGCCAAGCCTTCCTTGATAGGTAGAAATTGGTTGGGATCACTGAAGCTGGATTGGAATGAGATTTTTCGTGTGGAAGCGAAATTTGCGTCGAAAGATGATGTCATCAAGCAGTATCCGAAGATGTTCAGCAAAACGGGCAGTCCGATCCAAGACTTCAAGGCGAGTGTCAGAGTGCAGAAGGACACAAGACCAGTTTACTGCAAGCCAGATCTACCAAGGAGAAAGTTGAGCAAGAACTCAAATGACTAGAAACGGAGAACATTATCTCTAAGGTAGATCTGAGTAATTGGGCTACACCCATTGTTGTTGTACCTAAGTCAGATGGTAAGGTAAGGTTGTGTGGTGATTATAAGGTAACCGTAAACCAGGTTCAAGTGTAATCTACCCAATATGTTGCCAAATGTGGAAGATTTGTTCACAATGCTGACAGGTGGCCAGATCTTTTCGAAGTTAGATCTAACAAACGCCCACCTACAAATTGAGTGAGATGAAGAGTCCAAGTCATGCTTGACTATAAATACTCACCGAGGCCTATGTCAGTTCAATAGGCTACCATTTGGAGTGCTTTCTGCCCCTGACATATTCCAGGGGGTGATAAACCAAATTTTGCAAGGGATTGAAGGGGTAGTGTGTTATTTGGATGACATACTCATTTCAGCACCAAACAGGCAAATCCATGATGAGGTGTTGAATGAAGTGCTCAAACGGCTAGAGAAGCACAGAGTACGAGTGACAGCTCACAAGTGTAAGTTGTTTCAAAACTCAGTGGAGTACTTAGGGCACAGAGTAGACAAAGATGGTTTACATCCAACCAAGGGAAAGCTGGATGCAATCAGAAATGCACCCACTCCCAAGAATGTCTCTGGACTTTGATCATTTTTGGGGGTTTTGAATTATTACAGAAAGTTCCTCCCAATCTGGGCTACATTGGCCCAGAAATTAAACAGTGAGTGTTCACGCGGGGGTAAGGCTTCCCCGCGATATCTCACTCCGCGCCTACCTTTTTCCTCCGGGCCCACACGAACTTTAGTTTCAAGGCTGCAGCTGTGCAGTGCTTGCGTGACCCAGAGACGCAATTAGTTCATGCGAGCTCTGGGATCACGTGATTCAGTTAGAGCCAATGGCAGCACACCATCTTTCATTCATAGTTTTAACAGCAAGGGCCGTCAAAGCTATGAATCCTACACCCCCCCAAAAGAACAGCTAAACCTCAATTAAATTTTTTAAAAAAGCCATCACATTAATAAAATAAGTATAGTTAAATAAATTAACCACTTTAAACAAAAAATTAAATTTTTGAAAAAATTTAAAATCTTTTTAAAAGTTATAAAAATAAACTTACCTTTCTTTAAAGTCTCTAAAAAAGATAAATTTAAAATAATACTTAATTAACTGCTTACCTTGTTAAAAGAGGGTCTTACGCCTCCTTTCTTTATGTGCAAAATCTTCCATGCTTACCTGCGCGTTCAAAGCACTAAGTGCACTGCGTGCGTACAGCCTGTAGCGTGCACGCGGTTCACTTAGGAACCGCCCCCTTTTGAATTCACGAAGTGCCGGTTTCCCGCGCATGCGCAGTGCATGCAGGAAACCGGCAATTGGAGACCTAAAACGCGAGAGTACACAGTGCGTACTCTCGCGTGTTAGGTCTAATTTTCGGGCCAATGTTACATCCACTGAATGAGCTGTTGAGAGAACAGGTCCCTTGGAAGTGGTCAAAAGAATGCGACACAGCATTCAAAGAGTGTAAAAGCCAGTTAGTAGAGAGTACCATGTTAGTTCACTATGATGTATCTAAGGAGATCAAGCTAGTGTGTGACGCCTCTCCGTACGGAGTTGGGGCAGTGATCTCTCATGTACTAGATAGTGGGGAGGAGAGACCAATTGCTTTTGCTTCACGCACTCTCGGTGCCAGTGAGCAGAATTATGCGCCGATCGAAAGGGAAGCTTTGTCATTGATTTTTGGGGTCAAGAAGTTTCACAAATACTTGTTTGGTCATAAGTTTACCATAGTTACTGACCATAAGCCCCTGACAGCAATCCTCCATCCAAAGTCCCCAGTTCCAACCTTAGCTGCAGCCCGAATGCAGAGATGTGCTTTGATTTTGTCAGCGTATACGTATGACATTGCGTACAGACGATCAGCTGATCACAGTAATGCTGAAGCTATGTCCAGGTTGCCATTCCTATCACAAGTTACACCCAATAAGGAAGAAGTGTTCTATTTCTCATACATTGATGAGCTGCCAGTCACAGCTGAAGAGATTGGTAGGGCAACCAAACGTGACCCAATTATGTCAAAGGTGTATGATTACATAGCAAATGGATGGCCAAACCAGGTATCAGAGGAAGATATCCATCCATACTTAGTTCGTAGGAATGAATTATCAATGGATAAAGATTGTATCATGTGGGGAGCAAGAGTGGTTATCCCAAATAGGTTCAGGTCTAAATTGTTAGGAGATCTTCATGACCAGCACCTGGAATGTGCTTGACCAAGAGCTTTGCACGCAGTTACTTATGGTGGCCAGGTTTAGATAAAGAGATAGAGTACATAGTTAGTCAGTGTACAACATGTCAATCGGTGAGCAAGAAACCACCATCAGTACCATTACAGCCATGGAAATGGTCTCCCAGAGTGTGGCAAAGGTTACATGTAGATTTTGCTGAGCTAGAAGGACAGCAATTGTTCATAGTGATAATTAGTCACTCGAAGTGGGTAGAGGTGTTTCCAATGCGGATAATAACAACAAGAAAAACACTAGACAATTTGCAAAGAATATTTTCTTCATATGGTCTCCCAGAAGAAATTGTGTCTGATAATGGGCTGCAATTTTGTTCAGAAGAGTTCACACAGTTCATGAGCAGAAACGGTGTGAAACATACCAAAGTTCCACCGTACCACCCTGCTTCAAATGGTGCAGCAGAGCGCACAGTACAAATTGTCAAACGTGCCCTCATCAAGCAAATGTTGGATCCAAATCCAAAGAAACGTCAGTTGTCGTTGGACCACAAACTGGCAAATTTTCTGATTACCTATCGGAATACTCCTCATACCACCACTGGTAGAAAAGCAGCAGAGTTGTTTCTCAAACGACAGCCACAAACCAGGTTCTCGTTGTTAAAGCCAAACTTGGCACAGTCCGTAGAATAAAAACAATCAAGGCTGAAAGAGAGTCATGATAAAGGTAGAGTTAGAGAGAGAAGTGTGAAGTTGAACCAGAAGGTTAGAGTGAAGAACCATCACCATAAATGGTTAAAGTGGTTACCAGGAAGAGCAGTGAAGATATGTGGCCCTCACACATATTTGGTCAAGATGTTTGATCATGGAAAGGTTAGGTTTGTTCACATTGATCATATCTTACCTACAGATGTGGAAAGCTGGGATGATTCAATTTATTCCGATGAGTCAGATAGTCTTGTTACAAGTAGAGTACCAGTAGCAAATCCTACATCAGATGTACCAGAAACAAGTCCAAGACAAAGTCAGGATTTAAGTCTGAGCCCGAGTCAGGCAGACAAACAGTCTGAAAGTGTAGAGTCCAAATATAGATCAAGGTCAGCTCTTGGAGAAAAATTCTCCGCAGGTTCGGCTTAAAATGAGTCAAAGTCCGACAACAAGATCTTGAAAGTTCTGTTCAAGAAACAGAAAACCAGTGGTTAAGTTTAATCTGTAAATATGTAAAATAAGTTCATATCTTTTGTTTGTGTTACAGAATTCTATAGTAGAATTTGGAAACATAAAATGGGTTCCATTTGAGAAATGTATACCAAGAGTTGTGTATACCATGCAAGTCATGTACAATGATTATTTGATATGATTAACTTCTTCAATAAGTTGGACCCCCGTGACCCATCTCATTGTCTTAGCTGTACTCTGATGTGTCTTTGATGTAATGCCTCCCTAAAAGATTGTATCTCTGCAGACAAATTGCTTTCTGTGTTTATATACTGTGTAATAGATTCCCTCATTGTACCTTTACCTGACGAAGGGGCAACAGCTCCAAAAGCTCGTAATTCTAAATAAAGCTGTTGGACTATAACCTGGTGTTGTGCGACTTCTCATTTTTGTCCACCCCAGTCCAACACCGGCATCTCCGCATCATCTTCAATAAGGAGGAAGAAGTGTAATAGCGCCACCTGGTGGACTACTGATGTATATAATAATAAAGCACATGGGTAGTACAGTTCTTACCGGAAGCCATGTTGTGCAGTTGTATATATGTGCTGTGTCCCAAGATATCACAGTGGAGGCGATTCCCCATTGCTTCTTGCTGGGCTGTGTGGCATTGTGCAATCCACTACATGTACATTGAGTATAAATTTCAGTTTATAAGGAATGCCTTTGGGCTAATATGGCTTGTTTTGTTGGTATAACAAATCTAAAAAGAGAGAAAGTTGCTGAATTGGGTTGGGGGTGAGCAGCAAGAACCCTGAATGATATGGTAACTCCAAAATTTCCTCAATTGAAAAAAGAGAAATTCAAAAGCCATAGCATTAGAGAGAGGCAAACATGCAAAATAAGTTGTTTGCACAAGAATGAAGCCTATTCTTTGCTGGAGGGTTGTCGTGCACAACAAGCAATGCGTTAGCGACCCGCAACTTCTATCCCACTACTGTAGCACAAGCTTGCTCTCCTCAGAAATCAGCCAACGCAAGGACTCAATGCACCTCAGTTCCTGCTGCTGGTACAAACAGATGTCTTTTTTTAGAAGTATCATTGAAGGGCTGAGGCCCATAGTACAGGAGATCACAGAGGTTGAAAAATGTAGGAGAGAAGATTGGGTCAATCTAGAAGTAGTGATTAGGTGACACCAGACTTGGGTTTTAAAGTGCATAGGAGGAAGCGATGGTCCTGGGAATGAATGAGTTGGCGTAGCATTCATTAATGATGAGTTCATCATTTCAGGTCAGTGGAACAAGATCATAAGAATTAGGAGCAGGAGTCGGCCATACAGCCCCTCGAGTCTGCTCCACCATTCAGTAAGATCATAGCTGATCTTCGACCTCAACTCCACTTTCCTGCCCGATCTCCATATCACTTGATTCTCTGAGAGTCCAAAAATCTATCGATCTCAGCCTTGAATATACTCAATGATTCAGCATCCACAGACCTCTGGGGCAGAGAATTCCAATGATTCACAACCCCCTGAGTGAAGAAATTCCTCCTCATCTCAATCCTCATCACAGTGTCAGCTGTAGCTCAGTGGGTAGCACTCTCGCCTCTGAGTCAGAAAGTTGTTGGTTCAAGACCCACTCCAGGGACTTGAGCACAAAAATCTAGGCTGACACTCCTTCTTCTTAGGCAGTCCCTCGGAACCGAGGATGACTTGCTTCCACATTAAAAATGAGTTCTCAGGTGACTAATGAGTCCAATGTGGGACCTACAGTCTCTGTCACAGGTGGGACAGACGGTGGTTGAAGGGGCGGGTGGGTGGGGTACTTGGGTTGACATGCGCTCCTTGCGCTGCCTGCGTTTGGATTCCGCTTGCTCTCGGCGAAGAGACTCGAGGTGTTCAGCGCCTTCCCGGATGCTTCTCCTCCACTTTGTGCGGTCTTGGCCAGGGATTCCCAGGTGTCGGTGGGGATGTTACACTTTTTCAAGGAGGCTTTGAAGGTGTCCTTGAAGCGTTTCCTCTGCCCACCTGGGGCTCTCTTGCTGTGCCGGAGCTCCGAGTAGAGCGCTTGTTTTGGGAGTCTCGTATCGGGCATGCGGACAATGTGACCCGTCCATCGGAGCTGATCGAGCATGGTCAAAGCTTCGATGCTGGGGATGTTGGCATGAGCAAGAACATTGACGTTGGTGCGCCTATCCTGCCAATGGATTTGCAGGATCTTGCAGAGGCAGCGTTGGTGATACCTCTCCAGTGCTTTGAGGTGCCTGCTGTACATGGTCCATGTCTCTGAGGCATACAGCAGGGCGGGTATCACTGCTGCTCTGTAGACCATGAGCTTAGTGCCGGGTTTGAGGTCCTGGTCTTCAAACACTCTCTTCCTCAGGCGACCGAAGGCTGCACTGGCACACTGAAGGCGGTGTTGGACTTCGTCGTCGACGTCTGCCCTTGTTGACAGTAGGCTCCCGAGGTATGGAAAGTGGTCCACGTTGTCCAAGGCCTTGTCGTGGATTTTGATAATCGGGGGGCAGTACTGTGTGGCGGGGGCAGGTTGGTAGAGGACCTTTGTCTTATGGATGTTTAGTGTAAGGCCCATGCTCTCGTACGCTTCGGTGAAGGTGTTGATGATGGTTTGGAGTTCGACCTCCGAGTGAGCGCAGACGCAAGCGTCGTCTGCATACTGTAATTCGACGACAGAGGATGGGACGACCTTGGATCTGGACTGGAGGCGACGGAGGTTGAACAGTTTTCCGTTTGTTCTGTAAATTAGCTCCACTCCAGCGGGGAGCTTACTGAGGGTGAGATGGAGCATTGCAGCAAGGAAGATCGAGAAGAGCGTTGGGGCGATGACACAGCCTTGCTTGACCCCTGGTTCATACGTGAATTGGGTCTGTGGTGGAACTGTTGGTCAGGATCACGGCTTGCATGTCGTCGTGAAGCAGGCGGAGGATGGTGACAAACTTTTGAGGGCAGCCGAATTTGAGGAGGACACTCCATAATCCCTCACGGTTGACAGTGTCGAAGGCCTTTGTGAGATCAAAGAAGGCCATGTACAGCGGTTGGTGCTGTTCCCTGCATTTCTCTTGTAATTGATGTGCGGTGAAGAACATGTCCATTGTGCCCCTTAGTGGGCGGAATCCGCATTGCGACTCTGGGAGGAGCTCTTCAGCCACTGGGAGAAGGTGACTGAGGAGGATTCATGCGATGACTTTCCCTGTGGCAGACAGCAGGGAAACTTCTCTGTAATTACCGCAATCGGACTTGTCACCTTTCTTGAAGATGGTCCCAATTACGGCATCTCTGAGATCCCCTGGCATGCTCTCCTCCTTCCAGATAAGAGAAATGAGTTCATGAATTCACGCCAGTAGTGCTTCTCCGCCATGCTTTAGTGCCTCGGCGGGGATTCCATCTGCTCCTGAGGCCTTGTTCTTCAGTTGTCGGATGGCCTTTTCAACCTCATGCCGGGCTGGGGTTGTGCTGAGATGGTGGCGGGTAGCATGCTGAGGGATGAAGTTGAGGACACTCATGTCGAAGACAGAGTCGCTGTTAAGGAGATCTTCGAAGTGCTCCTTCCAGCGGGCACTGACTGACTCTCTGTCCTTGATGCGTACCTCTCCGTTCTTGGCCAGCAGTGGGGTAGGGCCTTGGGTGCTTGGGCCGTAGATGGTCTTGACTGCGCTAAAGAATCCACGCACGTTTAACATCTCATCCGAAAGACAGCACCTCTGACAGTGCAGTGCTGAGGGGAGTGCTGCACTGTCAGAGGTGCTGTCTTTCGGATGAGACGTTAAACTGAGGCCCTGTCTGCTCTCTCAGGTGGACATAAAAGATCCCATGGCACTATTACAAAGAAGAGATGGGGAGTTATCCCTGGTGTCCTGGCCAATATTTATCCCTCAATCAACATGACAAAAACAGATTATCTGGTCATTATCACATTGCTGTTTGTGGGAGCTTGCTCTGTGCAAATTGGCTGCTGCGTTTCCTACATTACAACAGTGACTACACTCCAAAATAAGTTCATTGGATGTAAAGCGATTTGAGATGTCCAGTGGTCATGAAAGGCACTATAGAAATGCAAGTCTTTCTTTAAATTATCCTGAGACTGTGCCCCCTAGTTCACAGAATCCCCACAGTGCAGATAGAGGCCATTTCAGCCCATCGAGCCTGCACTGACACATATCCAACCCTATCCCCGTAACCCCACGTATTTAATCCCCCTAACACTAAGGGTCAATTTATCATAGCCAAATCAACCTAACCCGCACATCTTTGGACTGTGGGAGGAAACCGGAGCACCCAGAGGAAACCCACGCAGACACGGGGAGAATGTGCAAACTCCACACAGACAGTCATCTGAGGCTAGATTTGAACCTGGGTCCCTGGTGCTGTGAGGTAACAGTGCTAACCACTATGCCACCATGCTCTCCAGCCAGGGGAAACAACCTTTCAGCATCTTATCCTGTCAATCCCCCTCAGAATCTTACATGTTTCAACGAGATCGCCTCTCATTCTTCTAAACTCCAGAGAGTACAGGCCCAATCTACTCAATCTCTCCTCATAGGACAGCCCTCTCATCCCAGCATATTTGAAGCCAAGGAGGAACAAGAAAGGAAAGTTCAGTGGACCAGTGGCCACAGTCATACTGATAAATTAGAGGGAAAGAAGACATTTGGTTGTAAATTGGAGCCGTCAGAACCATGGTTTGTACTAATACCTGTGTTTTTGCTTACCTTTCCTTCCATTGGCATCGGTGCTTTTACAGGAACCCCTGGATTTTCAATTCAAAAATGCTTCACTGACTGGATCAGGCCTTGGCACCAACACCGTCGAGATGATTATCTTTGTAGCGAAAATATCTTTGCATCCAATGAATATTTTGGCCGAGACACTGGCCATGAGAAATATAATTGCCACAAAAGTATCTGATTGCAATGAGTTTGCTGGGAAATGGAAGAAAATTGTGCATTTCAATTTAGTGCGCAAGACTCCCAACCCCACCTCAGGGAATATTTATTGCAAGCAATCAAGTTTGACAGCAACAGAAGTGAGAACTGGCACCGAGAGCAAAAACTCCTGTGGCAGGTGGGGGGGGGGGGGGGGGGGATGGGGGCGGGGGATGGGGGCGGGGGGGGCGGCGGCGGGGGGGGGGGTAAGGATTCTTTCACCGGGACGGCAGCAGTCCAGGATACTGCCACTCTTATTTTGCTTAAATAAGCCATAAATGTTCTGGTATTTCTTGTGTTAATGTCAGACATCTTGTTTTCCCCTACAGCAGAATTCACAGTGAGAAAGGCCTATTGAACCAATTCATGTTGGTCCTTTCACGACTCTGTCTCACCCAGCCTAGCATTTAACTGTGTTTTGAATCTCCCTAGTGTCTTAGACTCCAATACCTTACCTTGCAGATTAATTGTTTATCACATGTAAAGAGTTAAAGAAATGTCTTTGTTTTAAATTTTCTTGTCACTCGGTTAGGTTTATACCGTCTAGTCTCACTGGCTTGGCTTACCTCATCCTATCTTTACGATTAAATGCTTTATATGTCTCAGTGAGATTCCCCTTCAACTCCCGCCCCCGAGCCTTTTTTTGAACGAGACTGTAGAAGTTAAGCTTCTCAAATCTTTTCTAAATCTGACTTAGTTTCACCTTCTAACTGAAAATGATCATACAGATGCCAATGAGTTGTATGATGGGCTTATTTCCGAGAATTCCAGTGCAGCCAGTTCCAAATTCTGGCCCTCCTACTGGGGAGGCAGCCGTGAACGCAGGCAAAGTTCTCCCCTTCAAGAAGGGAGGACAAATCAGAGTGCAAAAGCTCTAGGTGCTCCTGCTCATCCCTGAGAGAGAAGCCACAGTGACGTCGGCAGAGGCCTAAGGGCACGTCATCAGCCAGTCCCCTCATTTGGGGAATTTGGTGGAGGGGTGATTAAAGAGGAAAATTAGAAATGAAAGTGGCTGAAGATGAGTTGTTGGAACACCAACAAGTGACACCAGGGTGGGGGAGGGGGAAGGGCACTTGTTTGATCTCCCAGGCCGCCATGCTTCCAAACTCAGCTGCAATGCCGTGGGTGGGCAGGAGGCATGAACCTTGCCCACACTGAATCAGGCAGTTTTCTACAAGTCACTTTCCGAGACCTCCAAACAGTTGGTCCAACGCAGCAGTTGGCAGAGGCCTGGAAGCAGGTTTGACGGTCAAACCTTGTGGGTGCAGGATGTGTATGAATCACTGGGTGGGCGGCGGGGGTTGAAGAAAGGAAAGAAAGTGATTATACAGCTGTATGGTGAAGGAGCAAGATGTACTTGGAGCTGAAGTGCCTGGCATTCTCATTCAAATATTGCAGTTCCATTCTTGTGTTATCTTGCTTTTGTCCACATATCGGCACATCTGTAAATATTTAAGGCTACATTTGGTGACACCGCCTGGTGTGATTACGAACAATTGTAGTGGCACCACCAGCGCGTGGGAGGACTATACTCAGCCAAAACTTTGCCTCAAAAATGTGTAATTTGATCCCGTCAAGCTGCAGACTCGCACACTGCATTGAAGTTCTCTGCATGGCTAAGTTTAATGTGTAATTTGATCCAGTCATTGTCAGGCAGGCTACAGAGCTGCACCACTCGTGCGTTCAGATAACGCACAGTGCTAACACTACCACGTTCAGTGCGCGTGCACATGCAAGTGACATCATCGGACTGGAGGAGTCCCGTGCATGTGCGTCATTGAAAACAGGACGTTCTCAATCCCCGTCACTATTCATTCCGAGTACTTCATCAATGGATGTCACTTCTGTTACATTTATACCAGTGTTACAAGGGCATACTTTACACTTCAGTACCCTGCTGCTGTGGCTATAATGCCACAATTGTGAAGTGCGATCAATACTCGAGTTTACAACAGTATTGCAAACTGAGCGGTTGAATTTTGACTTTGAGAATCATTTATATCTACAGCTCAAAAAGTTTCTGTAGTACAAGTTAATTGGATGAGATAGTTGTGCTGCTCAACACAACTCGAGTTTATTCTGTTAACTCACTATTTGTACCTACAATACATGGTTATATGTTGGTTTACTGAATACAGTTCGTTAATTAAAAGCCACTTAATTCAAAATAATCTAATTTAATTAACACCTTGCTGTGTTATTTTACGTCACTTAATTTTAATTATTGGGTAGTTTCTATTTTTTGTAGCCCAAGAAGTGACTCTGATGTATCAGGAGGTGTAGGCTGTATCGTACCGGGCTGGTCTGAAACCTTCCACTTGTTGCTCGATACCAGACTGCTAACCCACCGAGAACCCTAGTCGTGTTTCGAAAGAATAGGTTTTTATTTTGTTCCAAACAGCTAAAATGTGGATGGAGATAACTTAACAATATGATGCATCTGTTTTCCTGCTACATCTAGATTTTAAGTGTTCACAGCCAAAGAAAAATGGAATAAAAATGCCATATATTTATTCCCCTCACAAATAATTAATGATCTTATTGTGCTGTGTGCTACAAAGACTGTATTACACTGCCAGTTTAATTATTGCCCTAGGTATGAGTGGCTTGGTAACAAATTGTCATGTCCAATGCCTTCTCACCCACAAATATCATTAAAAACCCACTGACCTGGATTCAAATTCTGTCAAATAGTATTACCGTGAGACAGCAGATCAATTTTCCACCCACAAATGTGGTTCTTCTTATTCACCGTTAGTAAAAAGGATCTGCCAGTGGCAGCTTCAGTGCGCTTAGGCATTACCTTGACGTGACCCAACTCGAGCTAAACTTCAGACATTTTGATTTTTAAATTGGGAGCGATTGCCAATCCTTTTGTACTTCTGTATTGATGGTTGAATAATTGGAAGGGCCTTCCATAACCCTCCCAGAGTTCAGACAACAACCGTTGAACTTTCTTGGCTGTACATCTTGAACCACATTTCGCTGGACTAAAAATCTATTTTTACCAAGATTGCTTCGTCACCTCACTGTTACTCAGTATCCTGGAAGGGGAGTCAACACACCATGGACATGCCTCTTTGCCGATGTCCCCCTCGCATGAGGACCTGAATTAAGCAACCAGTGGTGAGGAGGCCTGATACATGGTACTGGACCCAGACATCAACAACACTTGGACATTCAAAGCTGCCCTGTTTAAGTTCTTCCACCATGCTGAATACAGCCATGCCGATGATGAGGAAACGGACTGGATTGCCGAGAGGCAATTAACTGCTGTTGCTGCCCCCTCCTCTGACCGGTGGAACCACTGTTTGATGGGTATAGTATATCTCCACCAAGGAGATGGTGGCCATGCACTGACGTGATGAGTTGTGCTACTCATCATGTTGCTCATGAGTGACTCCTGGTACCAGCTGTCTGCTGAGCAAGGGCATTCGATATTCCCTCAGGTACACTGTTGTTGCTCACTGCCATTAGTGATCTGAGTGACTTAGTTCAGGAGTGTGACTGTGCTGACCACTATCTAATTATACAATACTATAACCCAGGAGTGTAACGATAGAATCCCCTTATGATCTGAACTGGATATCAAGCTTACTGGTTCGTCCTTGTACAAGACCTTGGTCCGGCCTCAGTTAGAATACTGCATCTAGTTTTGGTCTCCTCACATGGTGGGTGATATTGAGGCTTTAGAAAGGGTGCAGAGGAGGGCCACTAGATTAATTACCAGTTTGAAGCATCTTAGTTATCCAGATAGTCTAAAAGAGCTGGAACTCTACACTTTAAAGAAGCATGTGGTGCAACAACAACAACTTGCATTTATATAGTGCCTTTAATGTAGTAAAACTTCTCAAGGCGCTTCAAAGGAGTGTTAGCAAACCAAATTTGACACCAAGCCACATAAGGAGATATTAGGTCAGGGGATAAAAAGCTTGGTCAAAGAGGTAGGTTTTAAGGAGCGTCTTAAAGGAGGAGAGAGAGAGGTAGAGCAGAGAAGAAGCTTAGGGAGGGAATTCCTGAGCTTAGGTCCTCGGCAGCTGAAGGCATAGCCGCCAATGGTGGAGCGATTAAAATTTTGAATGCAAGAGGTCAGAATTGGAGGAGCGCAGATATCTTGGAGGGTTGTAGGGCTGGAGGAGATTACAGAGATCTGGGCTGGATTTTGTCTTGGGGTCGGGTTGGGGTCGTGACATCCGCATTTCGTGTTCCCCCACGACTCCAGATTAATGTGGATGAATGGTGCAATTTTCACTTAATTGGGCAATTGAGTTCCAGCATGTGGGAACCCTTGACCCAATTAGTGGTTCCAGTCTGAAAGTCGCCTCTGATGATGTCATCATTGCTGCTGCAATGCAGGTCAGAGACTGACTGCCTGGTGTGAGTGAGAGAGTGAGAGTGAGAGTGAGAGTGAGAGAGAGAGAGAGAGAGAGAGAGAGAGTGAGAGAGAGAGAGAGAGAGAGAGATTCAATACAGCAGCAGCATCAGAGGCGACTTTCAGACCTAATACTACTGCAACCTTCATCACATCTCCGTTGTAATAGTGGACCTGCAGCTGATAGTCAGCTATCCACTTGTGCTCCCGCCAGGTTTCACTGGAGTGTTTCACTCAGGCGTGCTTCATGTCGGAAAAGGGTTAAACTAGCTAAAAAGTTTCAAAATGGCATTACAGGTCAATTTAGGCCTTGTTAAGGGCTTTAATGGCCTCTCCCGCCTCTCGGAGGCGGGATGGGGTCGGGACCCCCGACCCCGCAACTTTAACCCCCCACACGCCTCCAAACCCGACTCCATGGGTCATTGAAAATCCAGCCCAGAGTGGGGCGAGACCATGGAGGGATTTGAAAACAAGGATGAAAATGTTAAAATCGAGGCATTGCCAGACCAGGAGCCAATGTAGGTCAGCGAGCACAGGGGACGATGGGTGAATGGGACTTGGTGTGAGTTAGGAAATGGACAGCAGAGTTTTCAATGAATTCAAGTTTATGGAAGGTGAAAGATGGGAGGCCGGCTAGGAGAGCAGTGGAATAGTCAGGTTTAGAGGTAACAAAAGCATGGATGAGGGTTTCAGCAGCAGATAAACTGAGGCTGGGGAAGAGATGGGCGATGTTATGGAGGTGGAAGTAGGCGGTCTTGGTGATGGAACGGATATGTGGTCGGAAGCTCATCTCAGGGTCAAATAGGATGCCAACATTGAGAACGGTCTGGTTCAGCCTCAGACAGTGACCAGGGAGAGGGATGGAGTCAGTGGCTAGGGAACAGAGTTTGTGGCGGGGACTGAAGACAATGGCTTCAGCCTTCCCAATATTTAGTTGGAGGAAATTTCTGCTCATCCAGTACTGAATGTCGGACATGCAGCGTGACAAATCAGACACATTGGAGGGGTCGAGAGAGGTGGTGGTAAGGTAGAGGCGGGTGTCGTCAGCGTACATGTGGAGCCTGATGTTGTGTTTTCGGATGATGTCACTGAGGAGCAACATGTAGAGGAGAAAAAGGAGGGGAGTAAGGATAGATCCTTGAGGGACACCAGAGGTGACTATGCGGGAGCGGGAAGAGAAGCCACTGCAGGTGATTCTCTGGATATGACTGGATAGATAAGAATGGAACCAGGCGAGGGCAGTCCCACCCAGCTGGGTGACGGTGGAGAGGCATTGGAGAAGGATTGTTATAGACTGGATGGGGCAGAGGATCTTTTCCTGATGTCAATGTTCACTTGTTTGTATCATGTCTTTCACACGTACCGCCGTGCACTTCTCCAATCTTTCCAAGGTTGGAATGAAATATTTAGTGAGATGAAGCCAGATGCGAATCATTAAGCTGCTTTACTTTACAGGCAGCAGATGAAGGTACAGCCTAACAGATATAATCAAGTCTCTTGCTGATTCTTTGAGAGGGTGCAGAGGAGATTTACCGGAATGGTTCTGGGGATGAGGGATCTTAGCTACAAGGACAGGTTGGAGAAGCTGGATTTGTTTTCATTAGAGCAAAGGAGGTTGAGGGGTGATTTGATGGAGGTGCACAAGATTATGACGGGTTTGGATAGGCTAGACGGGGGAAGGCTGTTTCCACTAGTTGATGGTACAAGGACTAGGGGACACAGATTTAAGGTTTTGGGCAAGAGATACAGGGGGAATGTGAGGAAAAACTTTTTTACGCAGCGAGTGGTGAGGACCTGGAACTCGCTGCCGACGGAAGTGGTGGAAGAGGAGACACTCGGGGAAAAATTCGGTTGGCTTGCGCTTCCCGTTAGTGCCCTAAGAGGGCGCTAATGGGGCGCAAAGCAACTAGCGACCAGACGCGGCGAAGTTTGCGCCGCTCACGAAATTGGCTAGTTTTTGCGGCGGCACAAAAGTTTAGTGCCCCGATCTCCTGTGCCCACAGATCGTGACGTCAGTCGAGCGTGCAACGCCCTGGTGGTGCCCCGGACCAGATATTGAGTGACGCCCCCCTCCTTTCCGCCTGGCGCAAGCAACGACAGGGAGAATGGAACGTTTCCCAGTCGGTGAGGGGCTGGGGGTTGCTTTTTAAAGGTGGCCTCTTCCTGGCTTTTTCTGTGGTAGACATTTTTGCACCACTCATTCTGACAGAGAGAGATTCTGAGAGATAGATAGAGACTTCTGCATAGAGTCCACGCTGTGTGAAGTAGTTTTGGCTACTGTGCATCACTTTGCAGGTACTTTTGGATTTGACCTTCATTACTTCGATTGCCAAGAGACTTTGGGGGCGGCACTGATTCGGGGCGGCACTGATTCGGGGCGTCGTCCTGCGCCTGCAGAATCGGAGGCAACAGAGACACAGAGAGAGAGTGGCAATCATGGCCAGAGGGAGGAGGGCCAACAGGCCTCTGCACAGGAGACCTTACCCTCCCAGGGTATTTCGGCAACAATTCTCCGACATTAATTTGTCTGAGGAGCAGTGTTTGCGCAGGCTGTGCTTCAGCAAGGAGGTGGTCACTGAGCTCTGCCACCTGCTGCAGCCAGATCTGCAGCCTCAACTGAGGACCAGGACTTCTCTGTCGGTGGCAGTGAAGGTCACAGTGGCTCTGGACTTTTATGCCACCGGCTCCTTTCAAGCAGCTACTGGGGACATCGCCAATGTCTCCCAGTTCGCGGTCCATTGCTGTATCTGTCAGATCACAAATGCCCTCTATAAAAGGAGATGCCAGTACATCTCTTTCCCGATGACCCGGGCCAAACAGCATGAACGCGCATTGGGCTTTGCGAGGATAGCGGGCTTCCCCATGGTGCAGGGCGCCATTGACTGCACGCATGTGACATTGCGGGCACCGCATGAGAATGCAGAGGTTTTCCGAAACCGCAAGGGGGTTCCACTCCTTAAACGTCCAGTTGGTCTGTGACCACAGACAGCTGATGCTCGCTGTCAATGCCCGCTATCCTGGCAGCAGCCACGATGCTTTCATCCTGCGCCAGACTGGTGTGCCAGATCTTTTCCAGGCACTGTATCAGCCAAGTGGTTGGCTCCTTGGGGACAAGGGTTATCCACTGTGCACCTGGCTGATGACACCGCTCCGTAACCCCAACACCCCTGCTGAGCTGCGGTACAATGAGAGCCATCTCGCCACCAGGAACATCATTGAGCAGACGATCGGCGTGCTCAAGCAACGGTTCCGCTGTCTGGACCACTCAGGAGGAGCCCTGCAGTACTTGCCTGAGCGAGTCTCCCTCTTCATAGTTGTGTGTTGCATGCTTCATAACCTGGCAATCCTCAGGACCCAGCCAATGCCACCAGGCCTTGGAGCACCACCGGAGGAGGAGCAGGAAGAAGAGGAGGATGATCAGCAGCAGCATCAAGGCGGGAGGGAGGCCCACAATGTTGAAACTGCAAGGACCGTCTGTCAATGGCTGATAACAAGCCGCTTCTGGGCCCCTACTGAGGAAATGGCTTCTGACATGGAGAACAACATGAATGAAAGCAACCCGCAACCCCAAAGCCGGCCAAGGCAGCAATGATTCCAAAGGCCAAACCTGTACATTTTGAACACAAAAACTTTTTTATTTTACAAACTCTGTGTGTGTCATTTATTCATGACAAACTAATAGAAACAAACACAAAAAATCATTCATTAACATAACTGGTTCTCACAACCTGGAGATAATGTCCAAAATACTAAACAAAAGTTTGAACACGAACCTCGGCCTTTAATAAAAAATTGACCAACATTTCGTCACACCTCCTACTTTTTGCCCTTTGAGGGTGATCTCCTTCCCTTGCGCACTTCCCCCCTTCCCACCCTACTGCTCCTCCGTAATGGGGCCTCAATGGCTGCAGCAAGGCTGGTGGAAGGCTGCTGATTGTCAGAACCTGAGACTGCAGATGCCCTTGAAGGATGGCCTCGACCAGCTCTGGGCGGCAGCAGTCTGGGCTACAGGCGGTGGCAACTACAATGGGGAAGTGACAGTGGTGGCAGCAGGAATGCTGTCATCTTGAGAGAGGATAGCAACTCCCTGCTCGACCGACACACTGGCACTCCCACGGGACAGCACATCAGCATCCGGAGCAATCTGCTGGAGCACAGATTGCTGGTCTGCTGCGGCGCGGTGAGAGCCCCGGGGAAATGTGTCCGAACCAGCGATGATGGCAGCAATCAGTCCTTGCGTGGCCTCAATCTGAGACTGCATGAGAACAGTCTGAGATTGGATCACGGCAGCCAGTGACTGAATTGCAGCACTAAGCATTAGCGTGGCACCCGCCTGTGCTGCAGCGAAGTGCTCCACACTCCTTGCCAGTCCATCAATGCTTTCAGGCACCCTTCCCACTGCACCCATAAGCTGAGTGCGCATGTCCACCGCCTGGGTGTTCATTTCAGTGATGAGCCGCTCCTCCTCTGCGTCCAGTGCAGCAGGACTCACTGGCCTGCTCTCCCTCCGGGGAGAAGGCCCCCGAGCTTCCCTAGCCACATCGCATTGCTGCAGTCCGCTGGATCCTGGAGCTTCACCCTCATCAGACCCTTCCCCCCTGCTCCCCTCCAGGGAAGGCGTGTTCCCAGTGTGGGCATGGGCTTCCTCGGGAGAGGGTGGCGCTGATGCTCCGGCTTCCTCTTCCTCCTCGCCTGCAGCTTTGCTCCCACTGGCAGCTTCAGGGCCCGTCTCCTCAGCTGGTGAATCACCATCTGAAAGCAGGGAGGTACAAGAGTGGCTTTAGCGTCAGGACAGGGGGGCAGTGAGGGAGGAAGGAGTGGAGCGATTTAGTAAGTTGGATTGAAAGTGTCAAAGGCTGGTGTTGTGAGGGACAAGTGGAATGAGAGAGGAGAGAAAGCTGATGACCTTACCATTGCTGTCCCGAACGGGGTCGGCCTCTCCAGGGGTGACGGGACCAATCACCTGGCTTGCCACAATCCTGTGGACGCGTGCCTCAAGATCGCTGAGGGGTTGCAGCTGAGGCCGCCTTCCACCTGTCCGTTGCTGCTGTCTTCTGTTATGAGATGGCTTGGCCTGCAAGAAAAAGGACGGCGTCTGAGTAAATATACAGCCATGGTCTTGCCTGATGTGCCTCCCATAGTTGAATAGCCCTTACTGTATGCAAGGTGTGGAATGTGCATGTGTGTTTCATAAGAGGGCCATAGGTGTTGGATGAGTGTTGGGCATTGGGGTTTTAAGACCCGCTGGCCATAGAGTGAGGTTGAGATGGAGGGATAGAGAGGTATTGAAAAACAGCCACTCAGCCTGACGACCCGAGTGAGGTCGTTGAACTTTTTGCGACATTGAGTATGGGTCCTGGGCACCATGCTCCTGGAGGAGACGTGCTGAGCCACCTCCCTCCACACTCTTCTGTAGTCGCGTGGCAAAGGCCTCCTGCCACTCTCAGGGAAGAGTATAGATCTTCTGCGCTCCACCGCGCCAACCAGAGCCTCCAAGGCCCGCTCGCTGAAGCGCTGAGCTCATTCTCTCACCCTCTCCATAGTCCTTGGCGGGAAAAAGTAGTCACAGGTCTCTCCAGGCCGAGATTCAAGGCTCCAATGAGCAGGGTGTGGCTGGAGACCAAGATCGACCCTCCCCTTTAAGAACTGGCCGGCGCCAGTGTGTCTGTGTTCCATCGCTAACTGACATCACCTGCGCTGCACCCGCGCTCTGAGTTAGCGCCTCGCTCCTCGGCCGTTGCGCCTTAAGACAGGTGTGCAGCGCCTGATTTAGCGCGCCAATCACCTCCAGGGGCGATAGAAGCCAAGTTTGCAGTCGGAGGCGATAATTAGCGCCAGGCGCTAAACTTTGCGCCCGGCCGATAATTGCGTCCCAAACGGGGCGATACCGAATTTCTCCCCCATAGAATCATAGAAAGTTACAGCACGGAAGGAGGTTACTTCGGCCCATCGTGTCCGCGCCGGCCAACAAAGAGCTATCCAGCCTAATCCCACTTCCCAGCTCTTGGTCCGTAGCCCTGCAGGTTACAGCATCCCAAGTGCACATCCAAGTACTTTTTAAATGTGGTTAGGGTTTCTGCCTCTACCACCCTTTCAGGCAGTGAGTTCCAGACCCCCACAACCCTGTGGGTGAAGAAATTTCCCCTCAAATCCCCTCTAAACCTTCCACCAATTACTTTAAATCTGTGCCCCCTGGTTTTTGACCCCTCTGCTAAGGGAAATAGGACCTTTCTATCCACTTTATCTCGACCCCTCATAATTTTATACACCTCAATAAGGTCTCCCCTCAGCCTCCTCTGTTCCAAGGAAAACAAACCCAGCCTATCCAGTCTCTCCTCATAGCTAAGATTCTCTACTCCCGGCAACATCCTTGTAAATCTCCTCTGCACCCTCTCTAGTGCAATCACATATTTCCTGTAATGTGGTGACCAGAACTGCATGCAGTACGCTAGCTGAGGCCTAACTAGTGTTTTATACAGTTGAAGCATAACCCCCCTGCTCTTGTATTCTATTGAGAGGTCGCACAACACCAGGTTATAGTCCAACAGTTTTATTTGAAATCACAAGCTTTCGGAGCTATTGATCGCCCCTTCCTCAGGTGAAGTAAAGAAATACAGACTCGACAAAGCATATATAGATAGAGAACAATGCATGTGTACCTTACAATTATGCCATGGCTAATAAAGGCAAACATTCCGTATGCCTTCTTAATCACCTTATCTACCTGGCCTGCTACCTTCAGGGATCTGTGGACATGCACTCCAAGGTCCCTTTGTTCCTCTGCACTACTCAGTGTCCTACCATTTAATGTGTATTCCCTTTCCTTGTTAGCCCTCCCCAAATGCATTACCTCACACTTCTCCGGATTGAATTCCATTTGCCACTGTTCTGCCCACCTGACCAATTCATTGATATCTTCCTGCTGTCTACAGCTTCCTTCTTCAGTATCAACCATACAGCCAATTTTAGTATCATCTGCAAACTTCTTAATCATACCCCCTATATTCAAGTCTAGATCATTGATATATACCACAAAAAGCAAGGGACCTAGTACTACATACGAACATACAAATTAGGAGCAGGAGTAGGCCACTCGGCCCTTCGAGCCTGCTCCACCATTCAATAAGATCATGGCTGATCCGATTACTCCACATTCCCGCCTACCCCCGATAACTTTTCATCCCCTTGCTTACCAAGAATCTATCTACCTCTGCCTTAAAAATATTCAAAGACTCTGCCTCCACCGCCCTCTGAGGAAGAGAGTTCCAAAGACTCTGTGAGAAAAAATTTCTCCTCATTTCTGTCTTAAATGGGCGACCCCTTATTTTTAAACAGTGACCCCTAGTTCTAGATTCTCCCACAAGAGGAAACATCCTCTCCACATCCACCCTGTCCAGACCCCTCAGGATCTTATATGTTTCAATCAAGTCACCTCTTACTCTTCTAAACTCCAGCGGATACAAGCCTAGCTTGTCCAACCTTTCCTCATAAGACAACCCGCCATCAAATGCCTTCTGGAAATCTAAGTACAGTACATCCACCGGTTCCCCTTTATCCACAGCACATGTTACTTCCGCAAAGAACTCCAATAAATTGGTTAAACATGATTTCCATGTTGACTCTGCCTGATTACTTTGAACTTTTCTAAATGCCCTGCTATGACATCTTTAATAATAGCTTCTAACATCTTCCCTATGACAGATGTTAAGCTAACTGGCCTGTAGTTTCCTGCTTTCTGTCTCCCTCGCTATTTTCCAATCTAATGGAACCTTCCCCGAATCTAGGGAATTTTGGAAAATTAAAACCAACGCATCAACTATCTCACTAGCCACTTCTTTTCAGACCCTAGGATGAAGTCCATCAGGACCCGGGGACTTGTCAACCCGCTGCTCCAACAATTTGCTCGGTACCACTTCCCTGGTGATTATAATTTTCTTGAGTTCCTCCCTCCCTTCCATTTCCTGATTTACAGCTATTTCTGGGATGTTACTTGTATCCTCTATAGTGAAGACCGATGCAAAATACCTGTTCAATTCAACTGCCATCTCCTTATTTTCCATTATTAATTCCCCAGACTCACTTTTTATAGGACCAACGCTCACTTTGTTAACTCTTTTCTTTTTAAAATATCTAAAGAAACTCTTACTATCTGTTTTTATATTTCTAGCTAGCTTTCTCTCGTACTCTAATTTTTCTCTCCTTATTAATCTTTTAGTCATTCTTTGCTGTTTTTTATATTCTGTCCAATCTTCTGACCTGCCACCCATCTTTGCGCAATTATATGCTTTTTCTTTAAGTTTAATACTATCTTTAACTTTTTTAGTTAACCACGGATGGTGGGTCCTCCCCTTGGAATTTTTCTTTCTTGTTGGAATGTATATATTCTGTGTATTTTGAAATATCCCCTTAAATGTCTACCACTGCAGCTCTATTGACCTATCCCTTAACCTTATTTGCCAGTTCACTTTAGCTAGCTCTGCTTTCATGCCCTCATAATTGCCCTTATTTAAGTTTAAAATACTAGTCTTGGACCCACTCTTCTCTCTCTCAAACTGAATGTAAAATTCAATCATATTATGATCGCTGCTCCCTAGGGGCGCCTTCACTATGAGGTAATTAGTTAATCCTATCTCGTTGCATAATACCAGGTCGAGAATATCCTGCTCTCTGGTTGGCTCCAGAACGTGTTGTTGTAAGAAACTATCCCGAAAACATTCCATGAACTCTTCATCTATGCTACCTTTGCCCATCTGATTTTTCCAGTCTATATGCAGATTAAAATCCCCTTGATTATTGCCGTACCCTTCTGACAAGCTCCCATTATTTTTTCCTTTATACTCCATCCTACCATGTGGTTACTGTTAGGGGGCCTGTACACCACTCCCACAAGTGACTTCTTGCCTTTATTATTTCTCATCTCTACCCAAACCGCTTCTACATCCTGGTTTCCTGAACTTAGGTCATCCCTCTCTATTGTGCTAATACCATAATTAATTAACAGAGCAACCCCTCCACCTTTTCCCACCTTCCTGTCCTTCCTAAATGTCATGTACCCTTCAATATTCAGGTCCTAATCTATGCGGAACCCCACTGGAAACAGCCTTCCAGTCACAAAAACACCCATCAACCATTACCCTCTGCTTCCTGCCTCCGAGCCAGTTTTGAATCCAACTTGACACTTTGCCCTGGATCCTATGGGCTTTTAACTTCATGAGTCTGCCATGTGGAACCTTATCAAAAGCCTTGCTAAAGTCCATATACACTACATCAAACACACTACCCTCATCTACCCTCCTTGTTACCTCCTCAAAAAATTCAATCAAGTTTGTCAGACACGACCTTCCCTTAACAAATCCGTGCTAACTATCCTTGATTAATCCGTGTCTTTCTAAATGAAGATTTATCCTGTCCTTCAGAGTTCTTTCCAATAATTTTCCCACCGAGGTTAGGCTGACTGGCCTGTAATTATTCGGTCTATCCTTTTCTCCCTTTTTAAACAAGGGTACCACATTAACAGTCCTCCAGTCTTCTGGCACCACGCCTGAAGCCAGAGAGGACTGGAAAATGATGGTCAGGGGCTCTTCTATTTCCTCTTTTGCTTCGCTTAACAGCCTGGGATACATTTCATCCGGGCCTGGGGATTTATCCACTTTTAAAGCTGCTAAACCCCTTAATACTTCCTCTCTCACTATGTTTATTTCATCTAATATTTCACACTCCTCCTCCCTGATAGCAATGTCTGCTTTGCCCCTCTCCTTTGTGAAAACAGACGCAAAGTATTCATTAAGAACCCTACCGACGTCTCCCGCCTCCACACACAGATTACCCTCATGATCTCTAATAGGCCCTACCCTTTCTTTAGTTATCCTCTTACTCTTAATATATTTATAAAACATCTTTGGGTTTTCCTTGCTTTTACTTGCCAAGAATTTTTCATGCTCTCTCTTTGCTTTCCTAATATCCTTTTTAATTGCACCCCTGCACTTTCTGTACTCCTCTAAAGATTCTGAGTATTTAGCCCTCGGTATCTGTCATACGCCTCCCTTTTTTCTTTATCCTACCCTGTATGTCTCTAGACATCCAGGGGGCTCTAGATTTGTTAGTCCCACCTTTTTTCTTTAAGGGCACATATTTGGTCTGAACCCTCCGGATCTCCTCCTTGAATGCCTCCCACTGCTCTGACACTGATTTACCTTCAAGTAGCTGTTTCCAGTCCACTCTGGCTAAATCCCCTCTGAGCTTAGCAACATTTGCTTTTCCCCAATTTAGAATTTTTATTCCTGGTCTATCCTTGTCCTTTTCCATAACTACCTTAAATCTAACTGAATTATGGTCACTAGCACCAAAATGCTCCCCCACTGATACACCTTCTACCTGCCCAGCTTCATTCCCTAAAACTAAGTCCAGAACCGCCCCTTCCCTTGTTGGGCTTGTTACATACTGGCTAAAAAAGTTCACCTGGATGCATTTTAGGAATTCTGCACCCTCTATATCCTTCACACTAATTCTAATGACCAATTAGTTGCTATCCTTATCGGGGATGGAAAGGGAAGGCAAGTGTGGTCTCTTTGAGGTCACGGTGGCTCCAAGATGACCTTACTGGCAACAGCAGTTCAGAACTAAATCCACCCTCTGGGGCAGACTTAATAATCTAGTACCTGATCCAGACAAGGCACACACTGAGGTTGATCAGCCAGTCTGGCTCATTAATTGAGCCTGTCAGTAAGGGCAGACGTTCCTTCAAGTCAGCTCCAAGCCAATGCCTCAATGATCTTTGCTGGACAAGCGGTGGGAAGCTTACCAGTATGGATCTGCGTAGATAGGAAGTGTAACAGCATGCAATGAGGTCCCTATGTCTTGATCTGCCAATGTGAGTCTAAGCTCTCTGGATATAGGAACTAGGTGTGCCCTTATGTGCAGAGAATGCACACTCTTTATCAGTTGAAAAGAAACTGTTAATTGTGTGGATTTCTTAGTTGCTTGGTTTGGCGATTCCTACACGATGATGGGCTCCTGCAGATGTCGGAACACTGGCTGTTCAAAGGAAAATGTCACTGATGTTACAGAAGTTGAAATCAAAACTTTTTAGATGAAGTTCAGTTCGACACAGCTTGATCAAATAGCCCAAGTTCAGTTTAGTTTGAATTTAGACTCGCCTTCTGTTAAAGAGCCACTATGTCCATGTAAAAGCTATTCACAATGCTATGAAGTAAATTGTGTATCTTGTGCACGGTGCCAATGTGATAAATGATGGCATGCAATTCTTGGGGCCTCATCCCACCTCAAAGAGAAAAAACTGGGTGAAATAATTTTGCCTTAAAAGTAATAGATAATGCTTGTAATTATACTGCACCATTTCTGGTTGAAACACTTCAACGTGCTTCATGGATCAAATTACTTTCGGAGTGCAGTGACTGTTGTTATGTAAAGAAAGAAAAACAAATAACTTGCATTTATATAGTGCCTGAGTGCACATTCAGGACATCCCAAAGTGCTTCACAACCACCCATCATAAAACTTTGGAGTGCAGTGATTATTGTAACATGTTGTCATTAGGTAATCCGAACTTTTACATTCTTTCTCTCCCACCTCTTAAGATATGGGTGATAAAATTGAAATAATAGATGATGAAAGACAGACACATTTCTTTGAGTGAGCAGTGCCTTCAGTCTACATTTTATTTTATTGCATTTAGAAGAAAAGCAGTGTGTTTTAATAAGAATGAGAATTTTTCTCCTCAAGAATGTTACCATTTGTCTTAATTTAAAGTTTTCTCTGATCTTTAACTTAAATAGTGTGTCTTACATGCAATTTGATAATTAGATATGAACTGGAAATTCTGCACAAAGTAAACCGAGGAGTCCATTATAGTTTTTATTTTAAACAAAAAAGCTAAATAAAATCGAAATGGTAAACTACACTCACAAAAGATGGTGGAGAAGATAAAGCTGAACAAAAATAATACAGAGCACACGAACCTTTCTCTAAAAATGGAGTTGGAAATTTAAAGTAATAAGACATTCAACCGAGTTTAATGTTAAACCATGGTGGATTTCAGTCCATCCGTCTTGCACCTTATTACATCTTTCAGAATCATCTCAAAGTATTTCCAATACAATAAATTGCTTTGAAATGCAATGACTGTTGTTATGTCGGCAAATTAACATTACATGACCAGTTTAGCAACTCCTAACTAAACATTATATAATTTTGGACAAAAACTGTCTCTAATCAGGATTTCCCCCCCACCTCCCTCCCCCTCCAAATCCTGAATGCCGCTGCATAAATAAACTTACCTCTCACCCGCTGTGGGTATAAGTTTGAATTCTGGCACAACCTGTCACTCTAACCTGCCTACCATCTGTGCAAAGGACTTAAGAGTTACACCAATCCACTTGGGGAAGAATGCACCATCCGCCACAATTACATGGCCAGTGTAATTCTTGGGAGAATCAACAGCTTAATATTATTAAATACAGTAACTTCAATGATTTTACACTAAATTCTGTTGCAAACTCTTATGGAAATGTTGGTGTTTAAGATACAAGAGTTTTTCTTCCCCACAAAGAAGGGTTGGTGTGGCATTTTGATAAGTGCATCAAGTGTTCACGTCCAAACTAATAAATTCATGTTTTATTTGCTGTTAGAGTTTATTATTATCCTTATCATTTTCTATTGTTAAAATTCTAAATAGTAAAGCAAACTGGCTTTGTTAAGAATATTCTCAAGTAGGGAGAGCATCCTTTTGAGATAGTGCTGGGTCCAGATTGTTGCCCCCCTCCATCTTGGCTTCTTCCCATCATACCTCCTATAGTGTTTTGATGGCTCCTCCCACTAGAAGAAATGTTTTTCTAATTGATTCCTGCACCATCTTTCTGGCTGGTCACTACTGGGAATATTCAGCTCACAGCTGTGTTTGTTCTTACAGTCTGAGGGTGTGTATCCAGAGTTGGCCCCATGGAAGATCCTGCTCAAGGCAAAAGTTATCCTTGGGTCACCAGGCCATTCAATGGAGTGGAACCCAGTCATTTATTTCAGTTGCTGAAGGGCGCTCCCCTTCACTAGATATATCCATCATGACAACGATGGTCCCTTTCCTTCTGCTAAATGTTAATGGGTGTTTTAAATGATTGTGAGGGCTTGGGAATGGAAGAATTTTTTCTGCAGAGCTGTGAAAGAATGACTTTTAATGGATTTTTGGTCATTTTCAGTTAAGCCGTTATGTGAGGTGGAGAACATTTTTGCTCAGATTTGGAATACTTTACTAAAAGTTATTGATAAATTCAATGAAAATTTGTATGATTATTATCCCTTCCTCATGAGTATATTTAAAAAAAAAGAAAACATCACTTATCAGATGACAGAAGGTATGTTGGCTTCCTCGCCCAAACTATTGCAAAGGCTTGCAACACTTTTCTTTTAGCCATGTAAGCCTTTTATTGAAGCGGGGAGAGGGGCATGTCACCGAATCCCTACATCAATCATTTTTTTAAATTGTGTGCTCTTTTGAGTCAAGCCGCACATCTTAATTCATTCACTTTTCTCCAGGTTCTATGAAACTCTGCTGACTTTGTTCACTCTAATTATCCGGGCTTTTCAATGGGCCTCTGTTGTAGACGTTTCGCTTTTTTGTCTATTCCTTCACCGGTGCATCCAATGAAGCCTCAGAAATACATGCAAGTGTCCCATACTCACCATTCCACATTAGATTGTCATAAAGCTTGTTCATTCGAACATCTCAAATGCTTAGTTCTCTTGTTAAAGTGGTAAATTTGATTCATTTCATCAAAGTTGTCTGTTTTAATTTACTGGCAGTGATAAATTAAGCAGTGGATCTCAATGGTAATCGTGAACTCAGTTAATTTCTTGTCAGCCAAAGTGCCTTTGCACTAGAGAATTCAAGTGTAAGGCCCTAATTTTACCTCAGGCCGCTCCTTCAAATATCTTTGTTGTTTAACAAAAATCCTTTTGAATAACTTCAGTGAATGACTAACAACACATGTTTCACACAAAAAAAGACAGCAAGTTAAAGATCAAGTTCGGATGATCATAAACTGCTCAAGCATGCTCTAGTGCTTTTTATATCATAATGGAATTATTGCCTTAAAATCTATTATTCCGTTATCAGTCTGCAGCTTCGTGACACCTGCTCTATCGTTATAGCTTTGTGGCAGCTGGGGATGCTGACAAGGTGGGATTTGACAGGCCATGTATATTGATATATATTTTTGCAATACTTAACTGCTTGCTTCAAACCCAGAAGTCACAGTGTCACTGCACGTCAAAGTGATTAATTGTGAGTGAATCGCATGGAGGTGTTTTGACGTGATATGGCACTGTTTACTACTATGGAGATTGCAGTGTTGTAGCAATGGGCAGTGTTTGCTATTGTTTCAAGTGAAAACTTGCAAATCTTCAGGGAACGTAGAAATTGGTAGGAAATGTCAAAATGGCCCTCTCCCCAACACCAGGTATCGCTCAATGGGACTTGTCAAGTCCAAATCTTTCAATTTGGTTAATGGTAGCAGGGGTGAAAGGTTAAGGAAGGCAGTGATTCTCAAACATGACTCAAAAATAGCCCAGTGTTGCCATGATTCTGAGAGCATTCTTCAGCTAGATGTAAAAATATGAGAATTACAAAGTATTACATAGTATTTACAGCACAGAAACAGGCCATACAGCCCAACAGGTTTATAATCCACACAAGCCTCCTCCCATCCTTCATCATCTAACCCCATCAACATAGCCTTCTATTCCTTTCTCTCTCATGTGCTTATCTAGCTTCCCCTTAAATGCATCAATGCTATTCGCCTCAACTACTCCCTGTGGTAGCGAGTTCCACATTGTAACCACTCTCTGGGTAAAGAAGTTTCTCCTGAATTCCCTATTGGATTTATTAGTGACTATCTTATGTTTATGGCCCCTAGTTCTGGTCTCCCCCACAAGTGGAAACATCTTCTCTATGTCTACCCTATCAACACCTTTCATAATCTTAAAGACCTCTATCAGGTCACCTCAGTCTTCGCTTTTGGAGAGAAAAGAGCCCCAGCCTGTTCAGTCTTTCCTGGTAGGTATAACCTCTCAATACTGGTATCATTCTAGTAAATCTTTTTTGCACCTTCTCCAGTGCCTTTATATCCTTCTTATAATATGGAGACCAGAACTCCAAGTGTGGTCTAACCAAGGTTCTATACAAGTTTAACATAACTTATCTGCTTTTCAGTTCTAGCCCTCTAGGAATGAACCCCAGTGCTTTGTTTGCTTTGTTATGGCCTTATTAACCTGCATCATTACTTTTAGTGATTTGTGTATCTGTACCGCCCCCCCCCCCCCCCCCAGATCCCTCTGTAGGGTTGGGGCGCATACAGACTGACAGTGGCCTTCAGGCACTGCTGGTTGGACCGCTCACAGCCTGGTACAAATGTCTGCACACATTTCTACTTCAAAATTGCAGTCGGAGTCCTACAACGGCGTCGGACCCTGATTTGCAAATTTAAAGAGCCTCCCGCACAAAGCAAGCAGGTGTGCTATGCACCCATTTACAGGCCTGGGGTGGCCGAGGTGCTCCCCTAATTTCCAACTACCGACCGTCCATTTGTCAGGCGAAAAACAGGCAGCCAGCAGTTGAAAATTGCTCCCCCCCCTCCCCCCACCCCCTACCATGTTTTCTCTGAGAACCTTGGGTGAACATTGTACCTCAGCGTGTACCTGTTCATCTCTTGGCAATGGAGACTTGGGGAAACACAAAAAAATAGAATGCAAGATGAACAGCAAAACAGGAAAAAATAAGTGAATAACCAACTTCTGAAAGCAATGACGAGTAGAAAAAAAATCAAGAGAAATAAACAAAGAAAGCAAACAATAAAAAGGAACGCAGAAATGATAAGAAGTAAATCAGAACTCCACAAAGGAAAACAGATTCCAGGAGAAACAGGGAATGAGAAGAGAAACATCACCACAGTGAGCAGTAATGACCAGACCTTCCCAGCACATCATGAGTCAGGGTCACTGGTTTTACAGTAACTCAAGAAGTCAAACTCCATTTACATTACACGGGATTCCGGGTCGTTGATGGTGTTTTTTGGATCGCATTTTGTGGTTGCCTTCGTTTTCTCACGCAAATGGAAATCTGTTGGACTATTTTTTTATCATTCTTCAAGATGTGGGTGTTGCTGGCACAGTCGGCATTTATTGCCCATCCCTAGTTGCCCTTGAGAAGGTGGTGGTGGGCCTTATGTGAAATAATTGCGGCCAGTGGCTTATGATGGCTGGAGAAGTCAAATTCTTCTTTTTAGTATGTGGGATGTTTGCACTTATTTTGGGGATCACATTTCACAGTTCCAACCACAAATCAGTGGCTTTGATTGTGGGCACGACTACACCAAGAGAGCATTAAAAAAAGTACAATAAAATACCATGACAATTAAACTGTTTCTTGTTATGTTGTTGTCCATGTCCACACGTGTATTTGCTTTAAAGCTAAGATTATACCGTTATATACAGAACTTGCTAACTTGAGTTCTGCATGTAACAACTCAACTAAAGCTTAGGAATAAACTTGGGATGGTCAAAGGGTTAAATATTAAGGTAGGAATAAAATCAATGACCTTTATTTAACCGGGAAGGAGGGGGGAATAATGACCAGACTGGAAGCAGGTAGGTGTAGAGGAGAGCTATTGGGCAGGTATAAGAGTTGTGATGATGTCCATCCATGTGACTCAATGAAGGAAGATTTCTGCTCACTGTTTAGAGCAAAATTGTAAAGGATTTCTGATGTAAGAAAACTACTAGGCACTTGGTCTAAGCATTAAACAAGGCTTTAATCAACTGTTTTTCAACATGGAGATCTAGTTGTGGCCTTCACTAGTTCCTGTTAAAGAATGTCCTGAGCAAGCTGGGCCCATGCCTGAGTATTTATACTCTCCCTGGACAGCGCCACCAGCAGGCCGCCCAGTATTATTTCATAAGTCATTTCCACATGAATGACAAGATTCATGTCAATTTCCTTATACACGTTTAGAATTTAATTATACATAACAAACAGCCAAACCTTCCCACAGCATACTTTAAGTCAGAGCACTGTATGTTTCTAAAAAAAACGGCTCACCTTTGTATGGAACTTTTCATGTAGGAGAACATCGCAAAGTGATTGATAATGAAGAGATAGGGGATACCAACTGGAATAAGAAACTCTGAAAGTGCGATTGAAAGGTTAAGCTTTTGAGGGAAATAGAAAAGTGGTGAGGAATAATGAACTTGGGAGAGATTCCCAGAGAGCTGGGCTATAAAGAGTGAAAGATCAGTCACCAATCGTAGAGCAGTGAAAGGGGGAGCAAACAGTAAGCCAGAGTCAGTGGAGCAGAGAGTACATGCTGGGACAGATGGTTCCAGGAGATCTCACAGATACGAAAGGGCAAGACTGGGAGATAGGGAGACATGGAACTTGGTAAGGGCAGTGCTAATGGGAGTGTGCAATCTGGTGAGTGAAAGGATTTGAGCTACAGAGTTTTGGATTGATGAAGTTTCTGAGCAGTATAGGAGAGAACGCCTGTGAGGAAGGTACCTGTGGATTCAATCCTTAATATGGTGAAGGCGTGGATTAGTGTTTTAGTGGTGTACAGAGAGAGAGAGAGATGAGGTGTAAATGAAAAATGAACGGAACATGGGAAAATGCTGTCTTGGAAACTAACTGAATGGGGGTATGAAGGTCATCTCAGGATCATCCTTGATTCAGAGGTTGCAGACCACCTGATTTGGTTTGAGAGGGCAGTTGGGAAGTTTGATAGAAACAGTGTCAGAGGATAAGGGGTGTTGCAGGAACCAACAACGATGGTTTTGGTTCTAGCAACATGGGCAGGATAAAAAGAAAGACTTGAAATTATATAGCGCCTTTCTTGACCTCAGGATTTCCCAAAGCGTTTTACAGCCAATTAAGCACTTTTTGAAGTGTAGTCACTGTTGTAACGTAGGAAACGCGACAGCCAATTTACATTTAACAAGCTCCCACAAACAGCAATGAAATAATGACCAGATAATCTGTTTTAATGGTGCTTGTTGAGGATTAATATTGGCCAGCACACAGGGGAGAACTCCCCTGCTCTTCTTTGAATAGTGCCATGAGATCTTTACGTCCACCTGAGAGGGCAGAACTGTCCTCGATTTAACGTCTCATCCGAAAGACGCACCTCCAACAGTGCAGCATTCCCTCAGTACTGCACCAGAGTGTCCGCCTAGATTTTGTGCTTAAGTCTCTGGAGTGAGGCTTAAATCCACAAAATTGTGACTCAGAGGCGATTGCTACCACTGAGCCACGGCTGACACCTGACAATGAGACTGTGGATGGGGGCCTTGTGGTTATGGAGCAGACATCTTGTAGGACAATGCAGAGGGGGGCAAATGGCTGGCGTCTTATTAGGCAGGGATCAGTTTTGTTGTAGGGGTGAAGAGAAGGGGATGTGGATCGGGTGAGATACATTGAATCCTGAGGAGCATGGTAAATAGTTTGAACATTAGGGTGGGAACGACAGAGGATACCCAGATCAGAGCTTAGAGAGGCCATGGGCAATCCAGCGGAGAAAGGAGCCTGGAACTGCAGAAAGGGAGGAGTTGGAGGGATTGGGAGGAGAATCTGAGCGGGCCTGGTTTAATGCAGCAGGATAAATTAGGGAGGGAGCAGGTTGGTTAAAAAGAGGGATAGTTAGAAAGTCTTGGGAGCTTGGATCCAAAAGCAAAAGACTGTTCACAAAACATTTTTAATGGTGTCACACTGTACATAACCATGGTGGGTGAACTAATAATGGATGCAAGACCTCCTACACTTGGATTTGGGTTGGACTGAGATGTAATAACTGGTACACAAAAATAGTCTGCTGTCCTGGATTGGGAATGAACTCACGTCTCTTCAACACTCAATGTATGTGCTGCACATCTTGTAGATATGCGAGCATAGTGGTTATGTTACTGGACCAGTAATTCAGAGGACTGGACTAATGATCCGGAAACATGAGTTCATATCCCACCATGGCAGCTGGGGAATTTAAATTCAGTTAATTAATAAATCTGGAATAAAAAGCTAGTATCAGCAATGGTGACCATGAAACTAATGGATTGTCAAAAGAGTTGAATTCCAGAGGTGAGGTGAGAGTGTCTGCCCTTGAGATCAAGGCAGCATTTAACTGAGTGTGGCATCAAGGAGCCCTAGTAAAATGGGAATCAGGTGGAAAACTCTCCACTGGCTGGAGTCATACCTAGCACAAAGGAAGATGTTTGTGGTTAAGAATATAAGAACATAAGAAATAGGAGCAGGAGTAGGCCATACGGCCCCTCGAGCCTGCTCCGCCATTCAATAAGATAACGGCGGATCATCGACCTCAACTCCACTTTCCCGCCCGATCTCCACATTCCTTGATTCCCCTAGAGTCCAGAAATCTATCTATCTCAGCCTTGAATATACTCAAAGACCCAGCATCCACAGCCCTCTGGATAAGAGAATTCCAATGATTCACAACCCTCTGAGTGAAGAAATACCTCCTTATCTCAGTCTTAAATGGCATACCCCTTATCCTGAGACTATGCCCCCTAGTTCTGGAAAACCCAGCCAGGGGAAACAACCTCTCAGCATCTACCTTGTCAATCCCCTTCAGAATCTTGCATATTTCAATGAGATCACCTCTCATTCTTCTAAACTCCAGAGAGTATAGGCCCATTCTACACAAACTCTCATCATAGGACAGCCCTCTAATCCCAGGAATCAATCTAGAGAACCTTCGTTGCACCGCCTCTAAGGCAAGTATATCCTTCCTTAGATAAGGAGACCAAAACTGCACAGTACTCCAGGTGTGGTCTCACCAAAGCCCTGTACAATTCTAGCAAGACTTCCTTACTCTTATACTCCAACCTCCTTGCAATAAAGGCCAACATGCCATTTGCCTTTCTTATAGCTTGCTGTACCTGCATGCTAGCTTTCTGTGTTTCTTGCACGAGGACACCCAAATCTCTCTGAACACCAACATTTAAGGCCGCGATTTTGCCGGCGCTCAGAGGGCAGGTTTGGAGGCGGGTCAGAGGTTAAAGTCATTTTGATTGGCGGTGGGTTGCGATCCCGCCATCAACCCACCTCCACACTACTTTGCAAAGTGTCGGGTCTGGGAGTCCAGATCAGACCCGACACCAAGCGGCGGGAGAGGCACTTAAGGCAGTTAACAACTTGTTAACTGTCTGCATAATCCCATTTTACCAGGCTCTTCCCATTTTACGACATTTTCAGTGTGTTGCACGTCATGCGCCAAACATGCCAGCTGATTGTGCCGGGTTGAGCAAATACCTGAATTCTTGACAGCTGCACCTGCAGCATAAAAGCAGACCGATAACATGGCTGACTTTCAGATGGCAGAACTTTGTGTTTTGAGGTGTTGGAACACATTTTGCAGGTCTATTGAGCTTGTAAGTGTTTAAGCTGAGATCCATATGCACTGTGACCTCCTTGGAAAACCCTCTCTCCACATTGACTGAGCGCTTATAACATCTATTCCTCAACTGAGATATATACCAGCGGATGGGAACCATTCATACCCTCTCATCCGGGTCCTCAGAATCGGAGGAAGAGCAGCCGCGGCAGCAGCAGCAGAACCAGGCACAACAGCAGCAGCAACAACAGGAGCGCCAACCTTCTCCTCATCCGCCTGATGCTGCACAGGGCAGAGGGTGTCAGCGCAGGGCTGCACCTCGCCGCAGGAGATAACCCCAACACAGGGTTTACAGGCAGAGGATGAGCTTCCTCAACATGCGTGAGCAGCAGTGCCAAAGGAGGCTGAGACTTCCGCGAGAGGTAGTCACTGACATCTGCACAATGCTGCACCAACACCTGGAGCCCAGAGGAGCGGGTGGACACTCCTTACCAGTGGCTGTCAAAGTCATCACCGCCCTCAAATGTTTTGCTTCAGGGTCCTTCCAGGGATCAGCAGCAGACATCAGCGGCATCTCCCAGTCGGCCGCACACACTTGCATCACGCAGGTTACCGATGCCCTCTTTGCAAAGTCGCACAATTACATCCACTTCTCCATGGATGAAGCAAGTGTAACTGCGCGTGTGGTTGGCTTTGCAAATATGGCAGGCTTCCCAAGGGTGCAGGGCGTCATCGACTGCACACATGTGGCTATTAGGGCACCCCATCACAACCCAGCTGTATTTGTCAACCGCAAGGGCTTCCAATCCCTTAACATCCAACTGGTGTGTAACCACAGGAAGAACATTATGCATGCTTGTGCCAAGTTCCCTGGCAGTTGCCATGACTCGTTCATCCTGCGGCAGTCTACTGTGCCTCAGCTCTTCAATCCGCCAACCCAACTTTCCGGATGGCTACTTGGAGACAAGGGCTATCCCCTGAAGATGTGGCTAATGACACCGATGAGGAGGCCATCAAACGAAGCTGAGGAGCGCTACAATGCAAGTGACATTTCCACCAGAGGCATCATTAAGCAAATCATCGGCTTGCTCAAAATGTGATTCAGATGCTTCGACAGATCAGGTGGAGCCCTACAGTACTCACTAGCCAGGGTCTCCAGAATCATCATGGTCTGCTGTGCACTGCACAACATCGCACTGCAGCGTGGCTTACCGCTACCTGAGGAACAAGTGGCTCAGCGCACAGCCTCCTAGGAGGAGGAGGAGGAGGAGGAGGAGGAGGAGGAGGAGGAAGAGGTGGCAGATGAAGGACACCTTGCGGAGGCGGATGTGCCAGTTCCACCAGCACGCGAGCACATTGCTGGTCGTGAGGCAAGGGATGCACTAATCCATGCCAGATTCGCTTAAGTTTACGAAACGAACACATGTGGCTGCCACATGGAAATGAGTGTCTGGCCGACCTTCTTAACACACCATACACCGTCTGTACAATAAACTGTGGGTTCCTATTCCTCTCACCACCATCATTACAGATGAAAGGCGCCCCGACACCTCACTGTGATACTTCCATTTCTGGGCACACATAGGCTAACTCTTTGAATCTTTGCCATCGCATTTTTTTATTACAATTCAAATAACGATGATAATCTTCACTTTGTATTATATCAAAACACCCAAGTGACTACCCTTGTGACTATTTGTGTGTTAACTTTCTCTTAAGCATGCTTCTATGTGGTGCTTCCCCTGTGGCTTCAGCAGATGTTGAGGCACCTTGCTTGAAGGGATAATTACAAGTCCTAGCCCTTTCGGACTACCCCAGATCAGGCGTATTCCCCAGACGTTTACCTTCAACTAAAGTTTGCGGTAGCCGGATCCTATAAGACGCTTAATTGGGTCTAAAGGTCAGACTACCTCTCCCTAAAGGAAAGAAACGGTCTAAAGATGTTACCGTCCTCCAGATAGTACTTTTAATAAGTTTAACTAGACTGTAACCTTCCGGATATTATAAGGGTCTGGAATACCCCCCAGAATTCTGCAACTCCTTTGAGTGTACAGAATTTGAGTTTGCAAGATGATACAGAAATACTCTTTGAGACTATTCTAAAAATATATAGATTTATTAACGAACCAACTTTTAGATAACATTTATTATGGCAATCGCAACTTTAATCGTTCAAAATACAAATAGCTTACATTATCTTATTCTCAGATCTTTATTCTCAAATCTTAACTTCATTACATTTCCACACTTCTACTTATTTCTTAATCCAGAATATCCACCAAAATCAAATAAGAGTACCTTGATCCCCGAGACTCAAAAGTTGCAAACTTACAGAGAATGTCTGTAAAGTTGAGAAACGCTTGTCTTCCCAGCGACTTCTGCTTTTCTGTTTGAAAAGGTCTATTTTTATATCTTTTCTTAGGTGGCTTATCCTTTGAAGTATTCGTGCTGATGTAAGCTTAATTGTATCAAGTCATTCTTTGCTGACTTTGTTCTCTTCTTTACTGTCAATTCAGCTGTCAGCTTTTAGACTTGTGTCCTGTTTAGGTGTTTCCAAAACCATCATAAACACAATGACAGCAATGGTTTCTGTTTGATGCAATTCTTATCGAAGTCTTTCTGTTGAATTTCTAATACTACTTTAACTGGTCTTTATCAGACGTTGTGACTCCATATTTCAAGCTTAACATTAAAACTATTTGTTCAGCAGGCATTTCTTTTACTTGATGTCATTTCTTCAAAGCCTTCTGTCGGTATCCTTTTTACAATATGTAAATTGAAAACACTTTAACTCAGTGTTTACTTGTTTTCTAGCTATCTCAATTGGTTGCATATTTAATCATGTTTCCTGTTTTTAAGTTTAACATAAAACTATTTTACGACAGGTATTTCTTACTTGATGTCATTTTCAAAGGCACTTGTTTTTTTTAATGTTCTGTGCACCTGTTCGACGTGTTAGATTATAACACTTTACTTGGGTCATTCCATTGTTTTTCTCCCAAACTCTAGACATAGAGGAACCTCCCAATGGTTTGCTTCAATAGTACTTGTACCTGAAGAAGGAGCAGCACTCCGAAAGCTCGTAATTTTAAATAAAACTGTTGGACTATAACCTGGTGTTGTGCGACTTCTCATTTTTGCTTCAATAGGGCATTGTCTCTTGGTCAATAACCCATTCCCATATCAAAGCTTGTGTTCACAGCTTTGTGTTAACAAACCATCTTATCTCATAAACCTGTATTCTGTTTGCAGCCTGTGTCGCCGAGGCTTTCAGACTTTTAAACCCAGTATGTCATTTATTAATAATTTCAGAAATCTGGTTTTAGTTTCGTGTATTTTTCTGAATCCTGGCTATTCCTTCACGTGCTTACTTTCATGCTGCTCCTGCTTCGACGCCTTTGGCGGGCGTCCTCTGGGTTTGGGAGCCTGGGAGGGCTCGGCAACAGTCTGCTCCGCCTGCGGCTGTGCAGGGGCTGAGACGGCCATCTCAGTTGGGTGAGGAATCTAGAGCTCTGACCGAGGGCTCCGCAGTGGCATGGTCGTGTGAGCACTTGGAGAGGAGCCCACACTTCCTTGTTGTCAACCACCAACATCCCTCTCATGGGTCGCCCGCACTTCACTGCTAGCGAGTAGCTGGAGAGCACCTTGCTGCACATCAATGGGGTCATGAGGACCCTTCTCTGTACTGACAGTCCTCATAACGGGGACGTCCATGTACCTCTGGTGTCTCTCCTCAATATCCTCCATCTATCCTCCATAGCAGGTCATCTATTTAGAAGAGTCACCATGCTCTGTTGAGTCTGGCAAGTTATGTCCTCCAAGGAGATTGCCGCCCTCTCCATGGCAGAACGTTCATGTGCCATTGCCTCCAGCACGGCGTTGCTCGTGTTTGAGATGGACTCCTCCATTCTCTGCACACTCGCACTTACCGTGGATGCAAAACCTATCAGAGACTCCTGCACTTGTTGCTGAAGTTCCAACACCGCTCTCCTTCTGAATGGCCCCAGAGGCACAGGGTCCACATGCAGCTGAGCAGAGCTGGGAGCGCCCTGCGGCCTCCGACGAGGACTCTCCACTGCTGTCCCTGTCTCCACCATCTGCTGATGCTCACTTGTGAGCTGTGATACACCAGGTGACAACACTAATCTATCTCGCGAATGACCCACCGAGGTGCGCGTCTCTGCGCTGGTGCTGGGTGCGCTCAATTCTGCTGACACTGCGCCCTCAGAGGTTGCAGCTTCCTCTGAGGAGTCTTCCAGCTCTTCCCCCTGGACAGTGGGGAGGGAGGCACTCAACGGTCCTGTGGAAAAGCATCAGTTAGACATGTGATATTAACGTAGCAGGTACATCGAATTGTGCAGATGATCAGAACTCAATCTGTATGAACATCAGATGTCATATCAGTCACTCATGCAATCTACATGAGAGGGTTGCAAATCTATTCCGTCACCAGCTTGCTCTACTGCGGCCGTATCTCTGTCCCCCACTTCCAGCTCCTCAGCACCTCTGACGATGTCGAGAGCAGCCTCCTCAGCGGTGGTCAAATGCGCAATGGAAGGTGGCCCTCCTCCTGTCCTGCCCCTCGCCTTTGTGGGCTCTCTTTTCCTGCAATGAGGGACACAAGTGGAGTTTGAGTGAGAATGTTGGAGTGAGTGTAGAGAATCCATAGCATAGATGCTTAGAGGGAGACAAAGATGGAGTGAGGTGCCAAGACCAAGGTCCCTCCCTGTGCGTTGTTAGTTGTTGTCATTGCATAACAGTGATAGTGAGTGTGGGAGTGCATAGTAGAATGGTGGAGTGATTCTGTACATAGAGAGAGAGGGATGGGTAAGGGTGCAAGGGATGTAAGGGTAAAATGGGATGTGCAGGAGTAGGTTGACAATGCAGAGTGCTGGTGATGAGAGGAGATGGGGAGCAGATTGAAGGTAAGTGTGATGTTATACTCACTTTTGCTGAGCGTAGCAGATCATTGAACCTTTTCCTGCACCGAACCCAGGTGTGTGCACACAAAGACCTGGTACTCACCTCCTCAGCAATTTGCAGCCTTGGTTTGCTGAGGAGGCTTCCTCCGTCCATTTGAGGTGAACAGTACCTCTTGGCGCCCTCTCACTCCCTCCACAAGAGCATGCAGGGAGTCATCATCAAATCTTACATACGAACATACGAACATACAAATTAGGAGCAGGAGTCGGCCACTCGGCCCCTCGAGCCTGCTCCGCCATTCAATAAGATCATGGCTGATCTGATTACTCCACATTCCCGCCTACCCCCGATAACTTTTCACCCCCTTGCTTATCAAGAATCTATCTACCTCTGCCTTAAAAATATTCAAAGACTCTGCTTCCACTGCCCTGGAAGAGAGTTCCAAAGACTCACGACCCTCTGAGAAAAAATTTCTCCTCATCTCTGTCTTAAATGGGCGACCCCTTATTTTTAAACAGTGACCCCTAGTTCTAGATTCTCCCACAAGAGGAAACATCCTCTCCACATCCACCCTGTCAAGACCCCTCAGGATCTTATATGTTTCAATCAAGTCAACTCTTATTCTTCTAAACTCCAGCGGATACAAGCCTAGCTTGTGCAACCTTTCCTCATAAGACAACCCGCCCATTCCAGGTATTAGTCTAGTAAATCTTCTCTGAACTACTTCCAACGCATTTACATCCTTCCTTAAATAAGGAGACCAATACTGTACACAGTACTACAGATGTGGTCTCACCAATGCCCTGTATAACTGAAGCATAACCTCCCTACTTTTGTATTCAATTCCCCTCGCAATAAACAATAACATTCTATTAGCTTTCCTAATTACTTGCTGTACCTGCATAGTAACCTTTTGTGATTCATGCACTAGGACACCCAGATCCCTCTGCATCTCAGAGCTCTGCAATCTCTCACCATTTAGATAATATGCTTCTTTTTTATTCTTCCTGCCAAAATGGACAACTTCACATTTTCCCACATTATACTCCATTTGCCAGATCTTTGCCCACTCACTTAACCTATCTATATCCCTTTGTAGCTTCCTTGTGTCCTCTTCACAATTTACTTTCCTACCTATCTTTGTGTCATCAGCAAATTTAGCAACCATACCTTCGGTCCCTTCATCCAAGTCATTTATATAAATTGTAAAAAGTTGAGGCCCCAGCACTGATCCCTGTCGCACACCACTTGTTACATCTTGCCAATCAGAAAATGACCCATTTATGCCTACTCTCTGTTTCCTGTTAGCTAGCCAATCTTCTATCCATGCCAATATGTTACCCCCTACACCATGAGCTTTTATTTTCTGCAATAACCTTTGATGTGGCACCTTATCAAATGCCTTCTAGAAATCCAAGAACAGTACATCCACCGGTTCCCCTTTATCCACAGCACATGTTACTTCCGCAAAGAACTCCAATAAATTGGTTAAACATTGGCCCAGAAATTGATCTCGCTCTGTTCCCGCGGGGGTAAGCCTTCCCCGCGATGTCTCACCTCGCTTATGCTTTTTCTGATCCAGCTCGCACGAAATTGATGTTCCAGACATCAGCTGTGCTGGGCTTGCGTATCCCAGCGGCGTAGTTAATTCGTGCGAGCTGTGGGATCACGTGACTCAGTTAGAGCCAATGGCAGCACACCATCTTCCATTCATAAGTCTCACAGCATGGCTGTGAGACTTATGAATCTTACACCCCCCCAAAATAACAGCTAAACCTCAATTAAATTAAAAAAAAAACCCATCACATTAATAAAATAAGTATAGTTAATTAAATTAACCATTTTAAATAAAAAATTAAATTTTTGAAAAAATTTAAAATCTTTTAAAAAGTTATAAAAATAAACTTACCTGTCTTTAAAGTCTATAAAAAAGATATACCTGTAAAAAAAAATTCAAAAAAATACTTAATTCACTACTTACCTTCTTAAAAGCGGGTCTTACTCCTCCTTTTTACATTTCCAAAATCTTCCCTACTTACCTGCGCGTCCAAAGCATGAAGTGCACAGCGTGCGCGCAGCCTGTAGCGCGCACGCGATGCAGCCAGGCCCCGCCCCCTTTTCGGAAGAGCAATTGCCGGTTTTCAGCGCATGCGCAGGGCATGCAGAAAACCGGCAATTGGAGTGGGAATACGCGAGAGTATGCAGTGCGTACTCTCGCGTCCCGGGATCAATTTTCGGCCCATGATTTCCCTTGTACAAAACCATGTTGACTCTGCCTGATTACAGGTACTTTGAACTTTTCTAAATGCCCTGCTATGACATCTTTAATAATAGCTTCTAACATCTTCCCTATGACAGATGTTAAGCTAACTGGCCTGTAGTTTCCTGCTTTCTGTCTCCCTCCCTTTTTGAATAAAGGAGTTACATTCGCTATTTTCCAATCTAATGGAACCTTCCCCGAATCTAGGGAATTTAGGAAAATTAAAACCAACGCATCAACTATCTCACTAGCCACTTCTTTTCAGACCCTAGGATGAAGTCCATCAGGACCCGGGGACTTGTCAACCCACTGCTCCAACAATTTGCTCAGTACCACTTCCCTGGTGATTATAATTTTCTTGAGTTCCTCCCTCCCTTCCATTTCCTGATTTACAGCTATTTCTGGGATGTTACTTGTATCCTCTATAGTGAAGACCGATGCAAAATACCTGTTCAATTCAACTGCCATCTCCTTATTTTCCATTATTAATTCCCCAGACTCACTTTTTATAGGACCAAAGCTCACTTTGTTAACTCTTTTCTTTTTTAAATATCTATAGAAACTCTTACTATCTGTTTTTATATTTCTAGCTAGCTTTCTCTTGTACTCTAATTTTTCTCTCCTTATTAATCTTTTAGTCATTCTTTGCTGTTTTTTATATTCTGTCCAATCTTCTGACCTGCCACCCATCTTTGCGCAATTATATGCTTTTTCTTTAAGTTTAATACTATCTTTAACTTTTTTAGTTAACCACGGATGGTGGGTCCTCCCCTTGGAATTTTTCTTTCTTGTTGGAATGTATATATTCTGTGTATTTTGAAATATCCCCTTAAATGTTTACCACTGCAACTCTATTGACCTATCCCTTAGCCTAATTTGCCAGTTCACTTTAGTTAGCTCTGCTTTCATGCCCTCATAATTGCCCTTATTTAAGTTTAAAATACTAGTCTCGGACCCACTCTTCTCTCTCTCAAACTGAATGTAAAATTCAATCGTATTATGATCGCTGCTACCTAGGGGCGCCTTCACTATGAGGTCATTAATTAATCCTATCTCGTTGCACAATACCAGGTCTAGTATAGCCTGCTCTCTGGTTGGCTCCAGAACGTGCTGTTGTAAGAAACTATCCCGAAAACATTCCATGAACTCCTCATCTATGCTATCTTTGCCCATCTGATTTTTCCAGTCTATATGCAGATTAAAATCCCCCATGATTATTGCCGTACCCTTCTGACAAGCTCCCATTATTTCTTCCTTTATACTCCATCCTACCATGTGGTTACTGTTAGGGGGCCTGTACACCACTCCCACAAGTGACTTCTTGCCTTTATTATTTCTCATCTCTACCCAAACCACTTCTACATCCTGGTTTCCTGAACTTAGGTCATCCCTCTCTATTGTGCTAATACCATCATTAATTAACAGAGCCACCCCGCCACCTTTTCCCACCTTCCTGTCCTTCCTAAATGTCATGTACCCTTCAATATTCAGGTCCCAATCTATGTCATCCTGCAGCCATGTTTCTGTAATGGCTATCAGATCATATTTATTTATTTCTATTTGCGCTATCAGTTCATCTGTTTGTTTCGAATGCTACGTGCATTCAGATGCAGAGCCTTTAGTTTTGTCCTTTTATTATTTTTGTAACCTCTAGCCTTATCTGTTGATTTACTCTTAGATTTGTACTCTCTATCCCTTCCTGTCACGGTCTGTTTATCATTTCCCATATTAATACCTTTCTCTATTGCCTTGTCTCTAATCTTTGAATTACCACATCTTCCCAAATTTAATCCCATGCCCCCAATATTTAGTTTAAAGCCCTCTCTACCGCCCTAGTTATACGACTCGCCAGAACACTGGTCCCAGCACAGTTCAGGTGAAGACCGTCCCAACGATACAGATCCCACTTTCCCCATTACTGGTGCCAGTGCCCCAGGAATTGAAACCCATTTCTCCCACACCAGTCTTTGAGCCACGCATTCATCTCTCTAATTTTATTTACCCTCTGCCAATTTGCTCGTGGCTCAGGTAATAATGTAGACATTATTACCCTTGAGGTTCTGCTTTTTAATTTAGCCCCTAGCTGCTCATACTCTCTCAGCAGAACCTCTTTCCTAGTTCTACCTATGTCGTTGGTACCTACATGGACCACAAGCACTGGCTCCTCCCCCTCCCACTGCAAGTTCCTCTCCAGCCCAGAGCAGATGTCCCGAACCCTGGCAGGCAACACAACCGTCTGGACTCTCGCTCTTGGCCGCAGAGAACTGTATCTATTCCCCTGACTATGCTGTCCCCAATTACCACTACATTCCTATTAATTCCCCCCACTTGAATTGCTTCCTGTACCTCGGTGCCATGGTCAGTTTGCTCATCCACCTGCAGCCACCGCTTTCATCCATACAGGCCGCAAGAACCTCAAACCTGTTGGACAATTGCAAAGGCTGAGGCTCCTCCACCTCCTGGGTCCCCATACCCGCCTCACTCGCAGTCACATCCTCCTGTCCCTGACCAAATCAGAAGACCCTTTCCTAAGGGGTGTGACTGCCTCCTGGAATAAAGTGTCCAGGTAACTTACCCCCTCCCTGATGCATCGCAGAGTCCACAGCTCGGCCTCCAGCTCATCAACTCTGAGCCGAAGCTCCTCAAGCCGCAGACACTTACCGCAGACGTGTTCGTCCTGGATCACACTGGCGTCCAGGAGCTCCCACATACTGCAGTCGCAACACACCACCTGCCCTGCCATCTTTATTGAGTCTTAATTAATTTATTTTTATTAATTAATAATTAACAAACCCTGCTACACCTAATAAGATTTATTATTGCTAGCAAACTAGTACTAATGAAACCTTACAATTACTAATAAATTTCCTGGGCTTTAAAAGATAAGGGAAGTGAGCAAAATACTCACCAACCAATCACTTACACTTTTCCCTGTGATGTCACCTTTTATTTTTCTCCAGATGTGGTTGGGGGGTGTCACAGAGCCGAACTCCCGCTGGTTCTCTGTCCCCTCTTGTGCAGCTTTGTAGCTCCTGCTCTCCTGGAAGCTGACAAAGATAGAAAAAGAAAGGAACATGTCCCTCCCCGAACTCCCTCACTCACCAAACTCGCAGCTTAACACTCTGTTCCGATCTGCACTCTTGGAGAGGCCTTTGGTCTTGAAGCAGTCATTTCGCTATGTGCCACACTGAGAAGCATCAGAATAGGAATGAAAAACCACAAGGCTGCATGGGACCCTTACATGCAGCTGGATGGAAGAGGTGAGCAGCAGACCCGAACCAACTGATTGGGTTGGGTAGTGCGTACAACGGGCTTAATCAGCCCAGTTAAGGCAAAATCGTTATTTCAGAGCGGATTAAACCGGCAGCGGAACCGGAACCCGCCGAACAGCCAACCCGACTCCAACCCACCGCCGAGGGTAAAATCGCAACCTAAAAGTTTCTCACCATTTAAAAAATATTCTGTTTTTCTATTCTTCCTACCAAAGTGAATAACCTCACATTTCCCTACATTATACACCATCTGCCACCTTACTGCCCACTCACTTAGTCTATCTATATCCCTTGCAGACTCTTTGTGTTCTCCTCACAGCTTACTGTCCCACCTAGCTTTGTATCGTCAGCAAACTTGGATTCATTACACTCAGTCCCTTCATCTAAGTCATTCATATAGATTGTGAATAGCTGGGGGTCACCATTGACCAGAAACTTAACTGGACCAGCCACATAAATACTGTGGCTACAAGAGCAGGTCAGAGGCTAGGTATTCTGTGGCGAGTGCCTCATCTCCTGACTTCCTAAAGCCTTTCCACCATCTACAAGGCACAAGTCAGGAGTGTGATGGAATACTCTCCACTTGCCTGGATGAGTGCAGCTCCAACAACACTTAAAAAGCTCAGCACCATCCAGGACAAAGCAGCCGCTTGATTGGCACCCATCCACCATCTTAAACACTTATTCCCTCCATCACCGGTGTGTGTGTACCATCTACAAGATGCACTGCAGCAACTCGCCAAGGTTTCTTCGACAGGCCCTCCAAAACCTGCGACCTCTACCACCTAGAAGGACAAGGGCAGCATGCGCATGGTAACACCATCGTCTCCAAGTTCCACTCCAAGTCACACACCATCCTGACTTGGAAATATATCGCCGTTCCTTCATCTTCGCTGGGTAAAAATCCTAGAACTCCCTCCCTAGTAGCATTATTGGAATACCTTCACCACAAAACTGGTTCAAGAAGGCAGCTCACCACCACCTTCTCAAAGGCAATTAGGGATGGGCAATAAATGCTGGCCTTGCCAGCGACGCCCACATCCCATGAACAAATAAAAAAAAGACAATGGTTCCTACAAATAATTCTGTCATGATGTTCAATCACTGCCAATTCATAGATATGTATGAAAGGTCCAGATAGCACCCAGACATTCACTACTTCAGGACTTTACCAACTCTCAACAATGTAGGCTTTTGAACTCATGTCAGATAAAGTGGTTCAATCTTCATCAGATTGCTGGGAGACCATCTAAATATTATGACCATGATTTTTTCAGATGTTTCTAGATAATAGTATCCTTGAGTTAAGCCACACCTTTGAAGTGATGCGTGCATCTTGCGCAAGTTTGCCCAGCCTGTGACCTTTAAAGGAGCACTAGCACTGCATCACATTGGCCCGTAATTTCCGCTAGGAGGTTTCCTGTGTGCGGATGCCTCCAATCGGAAAAAAATCTACGCACTTACCTGAGGGCTCCCGAGGTCCGGACACTTCCGATCCTGAGCCTCTCCACAGTCGAAATGTGCAGGGCCCACGTATCCCAGGGGCGCATGCAGTTCACAAGCGTCCCTGGGATCACATGGGCCAGGCGAGCCAATGAAAGAAGGGAATCCCCCATCTTACTTTTGACAAAAATGAGAAGTCGCACAACACCAGGTTATAGTCCAACAGATTTATTTAAAATTACAAGCTTTTGGAGCTGTCGCCCCTTCGTCAGGTAAAGTTACAATGAGTGAATCTACAAAAGTTCACAGAATATAAACACAGAAACTGCAGAGATACAATCTTTCACGGAAGGTGTCCTTACATCAAAGACACACCAAGAGCACAGCCAAGACAATGAGATGTGTCCCAGGGGGTCCAACGTGTCAAATCCTGCTGTCTGCAGTGGTTTTTTTTGGGTTTGTTTTTTGGGGTTTTTTTTTGTGTTTCTTTTTTAAAAACTGGAAAGACAGACAACAATGTCGAGTCACGTTCTGTAGCGTGACATGAACCCGATATCCCTATTGAGGCCGTCCTCATGAGTGCGGAACTTGGCTATCAGTTTCTGCTCGATGACTTTGCGTTGTCGTGTGTCTCGAAGGCCGCCTTGGAGAACGCTAACCCGCAGATCCGAGGCTGAATGCCCTTGACTGCTGAAGTGTTCCCCGACTGGGAGGCAACAATCCTGCCTGGCGATTGTTGCGCGGTGTCCGTTCATACGTTGTCTCAGTGTCTGCATGGTCTCGCCGATGTACCATGCTCTGGGGCATCCTTTCCTGCAACGTATCAGGTAGACAACGTTGGCCGAGTCACATGAGTAAGTACCATGTACCTGGTGGGTAGTGTCCTCACGTGTGATGACGGTATCTGTGTTCATGATCTGGCATGTCTTGCAGAGGTTGCCGTGGCAGGGTTGTGTGGTGTCGTGGTCGCTGTTCTCCTGACAGCTGGGTAATTTGCTGCGAACGATAGTACTTTTGAGGTTAGGCGGCTGCTTGAAGGCGAGTAGTGGAGGCGTGGGGATGGCCTTAGCAAGGTGTTCGTCGTCATCGATGACATGTTGAAGGCTGCGAAGAACATGGCGTAGTTTCTCCGCTCCGGGGAAGTACTGGACGACGTAGGGTACTCTGTTGGTTGTGTCCCATGTTCGCCTTCTGAGGAGGTCTATGCGGTTTTTCGCTGTGGCCCGTCGGAACTGTCGATCGACAGCAAATTACCCAGCTGTCAGGAGAACAGCGACCACGACACCACACAATCCTGCCACGGCAACCTCTGCAAGACATGCCAGATCATGAACACAGATACCGTCATCACACGTGAGGACACTACCCACCAGGTACATGGTACATACTCATGTGACTCGGCCAACATTGTCTACCTGATACGTTGCAGGAAAGGATGCCCCAGAGCATGGTACATCGGCGAGACCATGCAGACACTGAGACAACGTATGAACGGACACCGCGCAACAATCACCAGGCAGGATTGTTGCCTCCCAGTCGGGGAACACCTCAGTAGTCAAGGGCATTCAGCCTCGGATCTGCAGGTTAGCGTTCTCCAAGGCGGCCTTCGAGACACACGACAACGCAAAATCATCGAGCAGAAACTGATAGCCAAGTTCCGCACTCATGAGGACGGCCTCAATAGGGATATCGGGTTCATGTCACGCTACAGAACGTGACTTGACATCGTTGTCTGTCTTTCCAGTTTTTAAAAAAGAAACACAAAAAAAAACAAACACAAAAAACAAACACAAAAAAAACCACTGCAGACAGCAGGATTTGACACGTTGGACCTCCTGGGACACATCTCATTGTCTTGGCTGTGCTCTTGGTGTGTCTTTGATGTAAGGACACCTTCCCTGAAAGATTGTATCTCTGCAGTTTCTGTGTTTATATTCTGTGAACTTTTGTAGATTCACTCATTGTAACTTTACCTGACGAAGGGGCGACAGCTCCGAAAGCTTGTAATTTTAAATAAATCTGTTGGACTATAACCTGGTGTTGTGCGACTTCTCATTTTTGTCCACCCCAGTCCAACGCCGGCATCTCCGCATCATACTTTTGACAGATAGACCTATCAAAAGTATGAATGGGGATCACTGAAAAAAGACATCAAAACATTAAATAAATTTTTAAAAAACCATCACATTTTTAAAATGAGTTAAAATTACATTAAATTAAATATTTTAAATAAAAATTTAATTTTTTGAAAAAAACCTTAAAGTTTTTTACGGGGCTAAAAATAAACTTACCTTTTTTAAAAGTATTTTAAAATTATAAATGAGTGAAAAAAAATTTTTTTTTAAACTTTTTTAAACTCTTATGCTGGTAAAAGCAGGCATTACATTGCTTTTACCAGGCGTAAGATTTTTAAGGTTTTCAGCGGGCGGAGGTTCTGCAGAAAGCGGAACTCTCCACCCGCAGAGGCCCTTCTCCAGGGCAGGCGTCCAATCTGTCAAGAGCATTCTTGACAAATCGGAAATGCTGGTTTTCAGCGCATGCCTGAAACCGGCATTTCCGATGTCCCTACGGGTGTGTACACAGCGCGTACACACTCGTAGGCATCGGAAAATACAGGCCATTAATGTAACAGATGGAAGGTCTTCACCTCCCAATAATAAGCAGACTGTAAATACCAGGACATCTATGATCAACTGGAGGAATGCAGAGAGGGGCACGCTGTCTCCAAATATCTATCCCTGGTTTGACAGTTCTGGGTTGAAATATATCCACAGTTGAAGAGACTGCCATTTACAGGTTCAAATTTATCAGGATATAGAAATCCTCCATCGTGCAGAGAGGCATGAATCCAGAAGGAAATTCTTGGTTTTGGTTGACAGGTTTGCAAATGTCACTGAATAATCAGATAGCACCAGATGGAAGCTAGGGGTGATGAAACAGTTCAATGTGAACAGTTGACAATTCTGAGGGAAGAGACCTGTTGGCACTTCCAGCTGAAAGCTATTTGAGTATTTTCTTCTTAATGTCATTAAACTTCTTACACACATCACAACGTCCTTTTATTTCTGGAAATAGCATTCCGCTGCCTTGTAGCTCTTCCCGAGCTTGTCTGCATGTTCCTGGGTGTGGGGGAAAGCGCAGATGTGGCAGAATTGCCCTGCTCCTATCTAATCATCTCCACCTGCTTCAGTGAAACACGATTCGAGGGTTTCGCTTGCCATTTTACCCCAGTGTTTGCTTGCGTGGTTGTCCTGTAAATTTGTTTCCCCTTGTGCAATTATTTTTCATCACTTTTTACATCCAAGGCCCTTCCATCTCCACTGCCAGGAAATAATTTCAAAATGAAAATTATTTTTAATAATGCAGTTCCCCCGTGTCTTACACTTTCACTTCGCAGAGCTTTTCCTGGCCTCTCGTCAGAAACGGATTCTCATTTTCTTTACATGTACTCAAAGAATGTGACTGGTTTTGTACCAGTAGTTGGCGGGCATGCAGTTTCCATTCAGGTTATATTTGAACTCTATCATGATGCAAAGACTGTAGGACACTTGCGCATGTCAGGACATTCCTTTCAAATCCTAAAAGAAGTCTGAGATTACATCGCAACTAATGTTAATAAGCCTCTGTAGATATCACAGCAGTTTCAATATATAGCTGAATATTTATGGGAGATTTGTGATGTACTAACAGTGCAATATTCTATTATTCTCTTACATAACAGTCCACTAAAACTAATTTGCTTATTGCTGCCTCTCTAATGGGGAAACCACAGCCAATGCCTTCTTTGAAACACAGACATTGCTGTAACAAGTTTTTTGTATGATTCACAGAAAGAGCCTTACTGTGGAGATCTGCTGTACAGATGAAGAAGAGGACTAATCATCTCTGAAATTCTTTTTGCTAGATTCAATCATTTTATTAAAACACTCCTTTAATTTTGAGTGACAGACAGAAGTCTAAGAAAAGTGGGCCACCGAAGTCTTCTGGCAAACGTTTGCTGCATTCCCCAATGCACTGATGACCTATAATACCTGATAAGGAAAACAGATAGGTTACTGCTTTGCAAATATAACATTTCTGAAATTATATTAGACATCGGTGTCAAAATGTGATAAGATCATTGGATACTGAACTCTCGTTTTCAGGAGCAATTGATGTCAATTTTTTTTAAAGATGGATCTCAAATCTGAATAGAACTCAGATGGGGCTTTGATGCAATCATCTTGGTTTCTGTTTCCTTTCTTCAGTTATTTTATTATTTGAAAGCTGGAAGATTAAAGAGATAAATTCTATCTTGCTGTTTACTTGTTCTGAAGCTTTGAAGACCATGAATTGGCACAAATTGGACCATCTCTGAGTGTAGCTTTTCCTTTTAAATTCACACATTTCAAACCAGAGCCAGAAATCTTCAAATGCTAACACAAAGTGCCAGCCAAATTGAACAGAATAGGTTTACTGAATCGCAAGAGTTTCCTCGTTTTACCAGGGAGTGATAGGACGTGTGGCTCCTGTTCAATGTTCTCACACATTCATTCAGCTTCCGATCTGTCGACTTGCTGTGACTTCAAGTTCTACTGCTGGAGACCTGAGAGCAGGTTGTCTGCCTGCACACTTTGCAAAGGGGTAAGGGAGAAAATAATTTGCTTGGGCGGGGGAGAGAGGGGTGGAGGGGGCGGGGGGGGGGGGGGGGGAGGTGGGGGTGGAGGTATGGGGGAAGTAGATGAGGTGACATTACGATGAGTCATGGTGCCGCATCTGAGATTTGCTGCTTGCTGAGTTTGGTCAAGCAATCAAGTGGAAGCACAAAGTGGAGAGTAGGTGCCTCCTACATGAAGCAGAAGGAAGTTGAAGATTGAATGGATTGCTTTGATGCACTTCTGAATTGCCACAATGACAGGGTACAGCCAGCAGAGACCAAGGGCTGGTCCTGCTGTCCATTTTCTCGGCTAATACCGTTCAACAAGTAGAGGCTTCATTTATTCCCCCTCCCCAATCTCTTACATTTGATCTTGTATCTATGGCCCCTCGTTCTTGACCCCCTCAACCACTGGAACAAGTCTGCTCCTATCTACCCTCACCCATCCTATCATATTGCCCCATAATCCTCATTGTTCTAATGGAAAATAACACAATTTTGCAAATCTGTTTATTTTTGTTGTATTTTTTCATACCAGGCAGCATCCTAATGAATCATCATTGTACCTTCTCTAAAGGCACAATTATACTTTATGTAGTGTGGAGCTGAATATTGTACAGAGTATTCTAACTGAGGTCTAATTAAGGTTTTAGATAGGCACATCATTACTTCTTGGTGTTCATATTCAATACCTCTTCTGAGAAAACCTAGAATTTAATTAGCTCTTTTTACAGCCTTGTATCAACCTGAGGTGCTGCCTTTCATGTTCTGGGAACCTGTACCTCCAAATCCCTCCGCTCTTCCACAGCAACAAGCCTATTTCCATTCAGAGTATAATTACTGCTGGGTTTTTTTTCAACTCACACTTACTCACATGGAATTCCATCTTTCAACTTTTAGTCAATTCCTCCATTTTATCAATATCACTGTGCAGCTTCCTTCGGTTTTCTAAAGAATTAACTATACTTCCTATTTTGATATAATCTGCAAATTTCAACACCACTCATTCAAGGCCTATAACCAAGTAATTGATGTAAGAACATAAGAACATAAGAAATAGGAGCAGGAGTAGGCCAATTGGTCCCTCGAGCCTGCTCCGCCATTCAATAAGATCATGGCTGATCTGATCCTAACCGCCAATCTACTATCACAGAACCATCTCCGGAACCTAACAGAATTGGACACACGAAATAGGAGCAGGATCAGGCTACACGGCCCCTGGGCCCGCTGTGCTACCCACAGGGCTATGACCAATCCGAACCTAGACTCATGTCCAAATTCCTGCCCGCTCCCCGTAACCCTTAATTCCCTTTACTTCTAGGAAACTGTCTATTTCTGTTTTAAATTTATGTAATGATGTAGCTTCTACAGCTTTTTGGGGCAGCATATTCCATGGACCTACCACCCTCTGAGTGAAGTAGTTCCTTCTCATCTCAGTTTTGAAAGAGCAGCCCCTTATTCTAAGACTATGTCCCCTAGTTCTAGTTTCACCCATCATCGGGAACATCCTCCCCGCATCCACCCGATCCAACCCCTTCACAATCTTATATGTTTCAATAAGATCGCCTCTCATTCTTCTGAACTCCAATGAGTAGAGTCCCAATCTACCCAACCTCTCCTCATATGTCCATCCCCTCATCCCCGGGATTAACCGAGTGAACCTTCTTTGTACTGACTCGAGAGCAAGTATGTCTTTTCTTAAGTATGGACACCAAAACTGTATGCAGTATTCCAGGTGCGGTCTCACCAATACCTTGTACAACTGAAGCAATACCTCCCTATTTTTATATTCTATTTCCCTAGCAATGAAAGCCAACATTCCATTGGCCGCCTTAATCACTTGCTGCACCTGCATACTAACCTTTTGAGTTTCGTGCACCAGGACCCCCAGATCCCTTTGTACTTCAGTACTTTCCAATTTCTTGCCATTAAGATAATAACTTGCTCTACTATTTTTCCTGCCAAAGTGCATAACCTCACACTTTCCAGTATTGTATTCCATCTGCCAAATCTCTGCCCACTTACTTAGCCTGTCTATGTCCCCTTGCAGATTTTTTATGTCCTCCTCACTCACTACTTTCCCTCCCATCTTAGTATCATCTGCAAACTTTGATATGTTACACTCGGTCCCCTCCTCCAAATCGTTAATATAGATTGTAATGAGTTGGGGACCCAGCACTGACCCCTGCGGAACACCACTAGTTACTGATTGCCAGTGTGAGAATGAACCATTTATCCCAACTCTCTGCCTTCTGTTAGATAGCCAATCCTCTATCCATGCCAGAATATTACCCCCAATCCCGTGATTTTTTATCTTAAGCAATAATCTTTTGTGTGGCACCTTGTCAAATGCCTTTTGGAAGTCTAAATACACCACATCCACTGGTTCCCTTTATCCACCCTGTATGTTACTTCCTCAAAGAACTCCAGCAAATTTGTCAAACATGACTTCCCCTTCATAAAACCATGCTGACTTTGTCCTATTAAATTATGATTATCCAAATGTCCCGTTACTGTCTCCTTAATAATGGACTCCAAAATTTTACCTACCACAGATGTTAGGCTAGGTCTATAGTTTCCAGCCTTCTATCTACTGCCCTTTTTAAATAAGGGTGTTACATTAGCAGTTTTCCAGTCTGCTGGGATCTTTGCTGAGTCCAGGGAGTTTTGGAAAATTATTAGCAATGCATCCACAATCCCTACCGCCACTTCCCTCAAGACCCTAGGATGTAAGCCATCAGGTCCAGGTGATTTATCCGCCTTGTGTCCCATTATTTTACCGAGTACCACTTTCTTAGTGATTTTGATCGTGTTTAGCTCCTCCCCCCCTATAACCCCCTGTTTGTCCAGTGTTGGGATATTCTTAGTGTCCTCTACTGTAAAGACTGATACAAAATATTCATTCAGTGTATTTGCCATCTCCATATTTCCCACCATTAATTTCCCGGTCTCATCCTCTAAGGGACCAACATTTACTTTAGCCACCCTTTTTCTTTTTATATAACTTTATATTTTTTGCTAATTTACTTTCATAATCTATCTTCCCTTTCTTAATCAATCTTTTTGTTATTTTTTGCTGTCTTTTAAAGTTTTCCCAATCCTCTATCCTCCTACTAGATTTGGCTACCTTATAAGCCCTTGTTTTTAGTTGAATACTATCCTTAATTTCTTTACTTAGCCACGGATGACTGTCTTTTCTTTTACACCCTTTTCTTCTCAATGGAATATATATTTTTTGGAAGTTGTAAAATAACTCCTTAAATGTACACCACTGATCATGTATCGTCTTACCCTTTAATCTATTTTCCCAATCCACTCTACTCAATTCCACTCGCATACCTTCATAGTCTCCTTTATTCAAGCTCAGCATGCTTGTTTGAGATCCAACCTTCTCACCCTCTAATTGAATATGGAATTCAACCATGTTATGGTCACTCATTCCAAGGGGATCCTTTACTAGGACATTTTTAATTAATCCTGTCTCGTTACACAGGACCAGATCTAAGGTTGCTTGCCCCCTGGTCGGTTCAGTTATATACTGCTCAAGAAACCCATCCCTAATACACTCAATGAACTCATCCTCAAGGCAGCCCTGCCCAATTTGATTTGTCCAATTAATATGATTGTTAAAATCCCCCATAATTATAGATGTTCCCTTATTACAAGCCTCAACTATATCCTTATTGATACTCCGTCCAACAGAGTTGCAACTGTTCAGAGGCCTATAGACTATGCCCAATAGTGTTTTTTTCCCCTTATTATTCCTTATCTCCACCCAAACTGTTTCATTATCCTGATCTTTCGACCCAATATCATTTCTCTGTATTACAGTGATTCCTTCCTTTATTAACATAGCCACCCCACCTCCCCTTCCTTCCTGCCTGTCCTTCCTGATCGTTAAATAACCTGGTATGTTTAATTCCCAGGCATTGTCACCCTGCAGCCATGTTTCTGTAATGGCCACAAGATCATACCCATATGTAGTTATTTGTGTCATTAACTCGTCTATTTTGTTATGAATGCTACGTGCATTCAGATAGAGAACTTTCAAATATGTTTTGTGACACTTAGTTCCTGCTTTTGCCCTTTTTATTACTTTACCTTTTACTCCATACCTTCTGCCCCTTCCTGACACACTCTGGTTTTTAATTTCCCCACTGCTACCTAAGTCTATGACCTTCTCTGTTGTCATTTTTATTATTTGCTCTCTGGGAACCTCCCCCCCACTAGTTAGTTTAAAGCCCTCTCTACAGCCCTAGAACATAAGTGACCCCAGAACTGAACCCTGTGGGGCACCAGTACCCATTTACAGCCACTATAAAAATGTTGACCTTTATTCTACTCTCTGTTTTCTCCCTTCTAGCCATATTTTTAATCTGGTTTGTTATTCTCACCCTAATTCCATACCCTGTAATCTTCTCTTGTAATCTTTCATGTGGTACCTTGTCAAAGGCTTTCCTAAAGCCCAAGTACACTACATCCACTGCATTTCCCCCATCTACCATGTCTGTTACCTCCTCAAAGAATTCTATGAGGTTTGTCAAGCATGATTGTCCCTTTTGAAATCCGTGCTGGCTACTTCTAACTATTTTCTTTCATCTAGATACGTGTAATTTTATCCTTAATTAAAGACTTTAAAATTTTCCCCACCACAGATGTTAAGCTAACTGGCATGTAATTACTTGAATTAGCTCTGAACAGTCTTATTAAAAACTAATTTGGGTACTACATTGGCCAGTCTCCAGCACATATGCACATTCAGCGGAGCCCTGAAATATGATTTCCAGGGCCTCAGCAATTTCCTCCCACATCTCCCTCAGGATTCTAGGATGTACCACGCTGAGTCTTCCTTTAACCTAACGCACTTTTCCAATTTTATCCATCACAATTTTGCTCATCTCATTCCCAACCCCATCAGGATTCGCCCCCTATCTGGTACCCTTGTCTTTAATAAAGGCCAATACAAAGTACTTATTTAATACCTCTGCCAGTTTTTTAAATCACCGTCTACAAATTGACAATTCTCTCCTCGCTTCTAACAATTCTCTTTTTACCGATGAGCTCGTAAAATATTTTGCTGTTCCTTTTAAAGTTTTTTGAACTTTTTTGTCATACTCGTTAGCTTATCCTCTTATTTTCTCATATTCTACTTCTTCCCATCATTATTCTCATAGTTCTTCAATTTTAATTGGTTTCCATCTCTTTCTTTATCCATGGTATCCTAAAACTATTAAGTTTCCTTCTGTTTTAATAGAATATACTTATTCTGTACCTTTGCAATCACTTTATTTAAAAATACCCCACGGTTGCTCTACAGTTCTGTGTGCCAATATTTCCTTCCGATTCACCTCAGCTAGCACACTCCTCGGGGGAAATTTTAACTTTCAATAGAAAAAAAAATCGGGCGAGGTTTAAAACGGTCTGCCAATTCGCTATCATTCGTTTCTTTTCCTGACGATAAAACTTAAAATGACCCTCCCTCATTTTTCGAAAATCTGCCCTAATCCAATCTGCAATTGTAGTTTGTGTACTGACTTTTTCCTTTGTAGTTAGATCTTAAACCAAATCATAATACGGTCACTAGTCCCAAGGTGCTCACCCACAATTAGCTCATCCACCTGAATACTCAACCAGGTCTAGCAATGCCTCTGCCCTTGCAGGCACTAACATACAGCCTGAGGAAGGAGCCCTGTACATTTCTTTTCTCCATTTACTCCCTTTCTGTCCCAATCAATAAGTGGATAATTAAAATCCCTCAGAACAACCGTTTTGTTATTCCTGCTCGTCTCCCTAATCTGGCTGCAAATCTCCACCTCCATTTTCTTCCCACAATTTGGAGCTCTATAATACACCCCCCTTTGTTATCTTTGAGCTCCAACCTATCTCTCACTGATGCGGAGATGCCGGTGTTGGACTGGGGTGGACAAAAGTGAGAAGTCGCACAACACCAGGTTATAGTCCAACAGTTTTATTTGAAATCACAAGCTTTCGGAGCGGCTGCTCCTTCGTCAGGTGAAGTTGGAGATCTTCTCCACTTTGAGCCGGCAGTTTGTGGTGTCGATAGTGGCCATGATGCAGAGATGCCGGTGTTGGACTGGGGTGGACAAAAGTGAGAAGTCGCACAACACCAGGTTATAGTCCAACAGTTTTATTTGAAATCACAAGCTTTCGGAGCGGCTGCTCCTTCGTCAGGTCACCTGACGAAGGAGCAGCGCTCCGAAAGCTTGTGATTTCAAATAAAACTGTTGGACTATAACCTGGTGTTGTACGACTTCTCACTTTTATCTCTCACTGTTGTGACTACCCTCTCAAACTCTCACTCCAGAAACGCATCTCCCTCCCCGATGTGTTGGATTGTCCCCTTCTCAAATTCAGAGATTTTGAACTTGAGCAATGTGAGTTGGTGAGACTTTCCGCAGATGTGTTTGCTCGAGTTGACACTTGGTGCGGGTTGAATTAAATGAGTCTGATCATAACCACTGATCTATATAGTTACGTTACTACAAAGCAAAGCCGCTTATCAATTTGTATCTAGCCTTGTCTCACCAAATCTTTGTTCAGCTGGGCTTCACAGAAAATGAAGAGGTGCACGTGCTAAAGACACAAATATCCAGTTCAGCTTACAAAGGGATTCTATTGTAAAACCCCAAGTTATGCTATCATACATGTAGAAAGAGGGCACTGTGAGTCATTGCCCATCAAGACTCAGACAGCTTATGGGAATGACTGATGCCACTCAATCTGAGAAGTATCTGCAACAGAACCACATTTTTAATGAGGACCTTACCATGTTTCTCAGAAATATTTCCAGGTGCTTCACAGGCAATGAATTCCCCTTGAAATATAGCGACTGTTGCCCCAGGGAGCAGCACGGCGGCCATTTTGCCCACCGCAATATCCCACAAACAGAAACAATCAGTTAATCTGTCTTTTTGTGCTGGTGGCGGTTGAAGGAAATTTTTTTTGCTGGGACACTAGGAAAGCCCCCAGCTCTAATTCAAAAGTGCCATAGAGTCTTTAATGTAGCACCAGAGGGAGCAGACAGGCCTCGGTTTAGTGGCTACTCTGACAGTGTACCATTCCCTCAGTACTGTGTTGGGTTATCTGTTGTATGAGCTCAGACTCCCGGTATCATAATGAAAATAACGCTCAGCTGTTCTGGCTCTGTTTCCATCCCAAGAACAAGGTGTACCAAACACTTCCTCAAGACAATGCATGTTTAATATATATGTTAATTTGGTAGATTTTTAATAATAGGAATGTAATATTTGGTATTCTACTACTAACAAGTCCTGCCTGAGGCACACAGTTCCTTTAAGTCGGGCTTCTTTCAATTATTTTTTCTTTTCTTTTTAAACGAGAAAGCTTCAACAACATAATTAACAATTGAACATTTTTAAATCAAAAAATAGATCTTTGGGGCTTCTATGAAAACCATTTCACTGTGACTCAGGAAACGAGCAGGAGCCTGAATACATTCTTTCGGAAAGGACAAGTAAAAAATGATCACTATAAAAATAATTTAGCGCCACGACTGCTGCTGGCGGTTTTATGTTTCTTTTTTAAGATTTTTTTCGGTCCCACCAGAGCTTTACAGTGTAGGTAGTTGTCTCTCATGTTCCAGATCACAGCAGGGACCCATTATTGGCAACCATATTACAAATTGTAACGACCCCTCACTAATCCAAATAACAGTAACAAAGGAAAGCCATAAAAGTGCCAACATCACCGGTGAGAAGGCCACATAGGGCTGTATATCACTCTAAGGACGTGACCCACTGTTCCCTTCCTATGGAAGAAAACCGTATGCGCCTAGTCCCTATGAAGTTCTGCACATGTCTGCCTGGTACATGTCGATCTACAGGTGGCAGGTGCCCATGCTCCCTCTTGGCATGAGTGGCTTGCAGAATGGCTTGTGTTAGTGGAGCTGGCCATCAGTTTTGGGAATCACCAAGTCCTTTGGCCCTCCAAAGAAGCACTCTACTTACAACACCTCCTAAACAATGAGAATCTACTTGCCAGTGAATAATAATGAGTAAAGAAATCCCAAACAAAATGAATCATAGAAATTTACAGAAGGAGGCCATTCGGCCCATCGTATCTGCGCTGGAATTAAACAGGCAACTACTGAGTTTTTCCAGCGTTTTCTGTTGTTATTTTGGATTTCCAGCATCTGCAGTATTTTGCTATCGTATTAGTGTTTGGTCCACTGCCACCTCTCTTCTAGGAATGCCTACCTTGAAGAAGTTCTGCTCTTCTCTTCGACGGGACCTCCGTTTGTCTCTTCAACCTTGTTCATCTTCACTGCTTTCCTTGCCTTAAATCTATTTCATTTCCTGCTATTTCCAGTTCTGACGAAAGGTCTTCGACCTGAAACGTTAACTCTGTTTCTCTCTCCACGGATGCTGCCTGGCCTGCTGAGTTTTTCCAGCGTTTTCTATTGTTATTACTGCAGTCTTGTGTTTGTTGTGAAAGCAAGTTTCTCTATAATGAAAAAAATATTATTTAGCGAGCTTTGCTGAATGTCTGGTATCTTGTAGCAATATTCACATCAACATGGCTTGCTGGCTACATTTCTATATTAAAAACATGGGTGGTATGAATATGAAAGATTATAATCATATCTCTAAGCTCATGACTCTGCCAATAATGTGATAAGAATTTCTGTCAGTGCTATTTAGTTTTACGCTTTTCAGACTGGACAGAATTCCAAATGTCACTTATTTCCTCCCTGACCCGATTATATAACTCCAGTGCCTCTTAAGCTGCAGTTATACTGTCACGTTTGCATCGGTGTGTTTTTCCGCTGCACAGCAACGGAGAGGTGGCAGTATAACTCTGCAATCAGATTGGTGATTTGACTCTGTGGTACTCATACAGTTAGAGGAGTGAAACCCCGGCAGGGAAAGGAGATCAAACTCAAATCCGTAGAACTTCAGTTTTCCAGAGTTCAGGGGCAGAGAAGAAGTTCGTCGGATGAACACATTGCATCATAATGTCAGGATGTGACGACATCAGAGCTATAGGGAGCACCGCAAGTTCAAGTTTGTTGTAGGTTGAGGACAAATGGTTTAGTTCAATTATCACTTTCACTTCAAGTGTCAGAATTTGGATCAATGCGCACATCCAGGGAAGGAGAGCTTGGTTTTAGAATCGGTGAAAGTTTTGAAAATTGATGTTCTAACCCAATCAGCAGGTGGCCGGCCGCTGCACGCCCAAAGGTGCACTCGGCTCAGACTGCAAGGTGTGAACAATTCTTTCGCGTTTGATGGCACACCATCCTAAGCAGCGGAATGCTTGGCGTTTTAATAAAATAAAAAAAACAGAATTTGTAGCAGGTCGCTCAGAATCGGAAAGAGAGGTTAGGATTTTGCCTGGAACTCCCACCTCAGGAGTCCTTGGAATCAGGATCATTGCATGTTTGCCTTCTGCTCACGCCTTGCTGAGCTAGAGGTTGACTTGCTGTGTTTCTGGTCTGCGTGCAGCTCTCTGTTATCGGAATACTTACATTAGTGGCTGCTGGATTCCAGTGTGGCACAGTTTGTTAAAGGGAAGAGAAAAGTGGAACGAGCTGTCCCTTTAAGGGAGTTTATACCAGAACTGGATTTGATTGCGTTGTATTAACACATTTTAATGTCTTTGATGTAATGCCTCCCTAACAGATTGTATCTCTGCAGACACATTGTTCTCTGTGTATATACACTGTGTAATCAATTTGTATTCCCTCACTGTACCTGTACCTGAAGAAGGAGCGGAGCTCCGAAAGCTCGTAATTTTAAATAAAACTGTTGGACTATAACCTGGTGTTGTGCGACTTCTCATTTTTGTCCACCCCAGTCCAACACCGGCATCTCCGCATCATGACATTTTAAGTAGACATTGTACAATTCAAGGACCTGCTCCTCGGTGGTTTAGTGGGAAAGCACACTGTTCTAGGTTCGATCCCAGAGTCCGCATTGTAGATCAACTTAACCAGAGGGGGCGCAGCAGTTGGGGCCCTACAATCGGCCACAGTGCCCCTGGGTGAGAAAAGGATCAATTTGCAGCTGAGGCCCTGCCGCCATGTAGGACATCCGGCGAGGGCAGAATTGGGTCGCCCTCCACCGTTGAATAGCCCGCAGGCACATCACTGAACAGGCTCACACGTAAAGATCGGCCACTTGGGCGAGTGTCGGTAACAGTCCCTCTGTTAGTGTGCTTAAGAGGGGAGGGGAAAATGAGCTTAGGTACAATAGATATTTAGGAAATATACAAAAAAAATGTAATGTTACAAAAAGTGTAATTGGTTACACTTAATCCCCAGCTGATTCCATTTGAGACCCCAGTAATTGGACACATCATTCAAGTTTGAAGGTAAGCCCATGTCTATCTCTACTTTTCTCTGCCTGGTTTCTCTGCATTGGAGATACAAATGATCAATTTGCACTAAATGAGAACAAAAGTTTTTTTTCCAAGTGCAGAAGAACTGAAGGCGAAAAGGACAAGTAACGCTTCAAGTGAACCTTGACCTTGATGACACTAACTCAGAGCTGCCGGTATCTGCCCGCAGGCACATTATCCGGTGTCTGCACGATACCGTGTGCTTACTTTTCTGCAGGAATTGCCCTGCAGATAGCCTGCTTTTTTTTTTGATTGTTAACGGAGACTCTAAAATGATCTTACACTGGTCCGTTGTCAGTCTGTTGGTTTGAAACGTGACCCGTGTCGTACATCACAAGGACTTATTGATAGTTAGAGGCCGTGTGTATGCACGCTGATAGAGTTTTCACTGTGCATTACCTGCTGTGTTTGCCCACAGTTGAAGCAGGGACACAGATGTGCATCCTTCCTGCATGGCACGTGGATTAATTTACCACAGGGAGCAGAGTAAATGACTCGTGATGCAATTAAGCGTTCCCTTCATTCAAAATCTAACAGTGCCAGCACAATGGTGCTATTCTTAACCGTTCTGAAGTAGAGAGGCTAGGCAGGTGCAGCTGCTTGCATGCAAGAGGAAACACATGTTGTATAAAAGAAAGAAAGCTTGTGTACACTATATTAAAAAACCCTTTTACAAGTATCTTGAGATGTAGCAGCTGATAGAACCAATTTTAGAGGTTGTTAAAGAGTTTATACTACATTAAATGTATTCCCAGGGGTTTAATTTCTCATTGGTGATACAGCCCCTAACCTTTCCTTCATGGAAAGGTTAATAGGCATCTATATGGAGTTTGGTAAATCACTTGCTGCTGTGCACCATTTCAACAGTACGAGTCAAGTCATAAAACAGAAATTAGGGGTTATCACATACGCACTGCTGCATATTAAGCATACACCGCCTCCTTTATCGTTTTATTATGTTCCAAGAACAGTCCATGAACATTTGACAAGTGGTGCATGGATTTACCCTTCAGGGCCTCTCTTTAACATCTTTGAAAATGGAGGCCGAGCTTCTAAACCCTTCACGATCGTCTCATGAGTAAACTGGTCCTGGTGTCTTTTTGGAATTTTTCTTTTCAGTAAGGAGGGACTATTCAAAAGTAACCAGATTTAATACTAATCGCCAGCCCATTTACATTTTCATTGTACTGCTGTCTGCCACAATCTGCATGACACACAAAACTCTGTGCTTTTATGTCTTACGTTTCTCACTGTTGCTCTGTGTTCATTCCTCTTAGTAATCCAACCATAGGATAATCTTTTTAGGCAGTCCCTCGGAACCGAGGATGACTTGCTTCCACATTAAAAATGAGATCTCAGGTGATTGATGAGTCCAATGCAGGACCTACAGTCTCTGTCACAAGTGGGGCAGACGGTGGTTGAAGGGGCGGGTGGGTGAGGTGCTTGGGTTGACGTGCGCTCCTTGCGCTTGGCTTCCACTTGCTCCCGGCGAAGAGACTCGAGATGTTCGGCGCCTTCCCGGATGCTTCTCCTCCACTTTTTGCGGTCTTGGGCCAGGGATTCCCAAGTGTCGGTGGGGATGTTACACTTTCTCAAGGAGGCTTTGAGGGTGTCCTTGAAATGTTTCCTCTGCCCACCTGGGGCTTTCTTGCCGTGTCGGAGCTCCGAGTAGAGCGCTTGCTTTGGGAGTCTCGTATCGGGCATGCGGACAATGTGACCCATCCATCGGAGCTGATCGAGCGTGGTCAAAGCTTCGATGCTGGGGATGTTGGCCTGAGCGAGAACACTGACGTTGGTGCGCCTATCCTGCCAATGGATTTGTAGGATCTTGCGGAGGCAGCGTTGGTGGTACCTCTCCAGTGCTTTGAGGTGCCTGCTGTACATGGTCCATGTCTCTGAGGCATACAGGAGAGCGGGTATCACTGCTGCTCTGTAGACCATGAGCTTAGTGCCGGGTTTGAGGTCCTGGTCTTCAAACACTCTCTTCCTCAGGCGTCTGAAGGCTGCACTGGCACACTGAAGGATAATATCTAGAGGATAACAAGCTATAAAGGACCACATCACTGTATGTCAAGCAGGAATTTTTTTTTTGCATTCAAAGTTCAACAATGAACAGCTAAACTTGGCAAACTCCCCAACAGAACCACAGAAAGAAATAACTTGCATTTATATAGCTCCTTTCATGACCTCTGGATGTCCCAAAATCCTGGTTGTGGTCTGATACAACTGAGTGGCTTGTTAGGCCACTTCGGAGAGCAGTTAAGAGTCAATTCCATTGGTGTAGGACTGGAGGCACATATAGGTCAGACCAGCAGGTTTCCTTCCCCTAAAGCACATTAGTGAACCAGTTGGGTTTTTACGACAATCTGACAATTTTGTGGTCACTTTTACTGATACCAGTTTTTTAATTCCAGATTATTATTTTTTTTTTAAATGAGTTCAAAATCTGCCATGGTGGGATTTGAACTCACATTCTACTAGATAATTAGTCCAGCCTCTGGATTACTAGTCCAGTAACATAACCAGTACACTACCATACCGCAGTGACTCCAGAAATAGTTCAGCTCCTTCCCCAACAAGATTACTCTGTTTTTTTCAGGCTCTGCACTTTTCATCGCTCATGTGACAACTGTTAGGAAGTTGAGAGGGAAGGAAAGGAGTTGCATTTATATAGCACCTTTCACAAACTCAAGATGTCCAAAAGTACCTGAAGTACTTTTGAAGTGTAGTCACTGTTGTAACATAAGGAAATGTGGCAGCCAACTTGTGCATAGCAAGATCCCACAAACAGCAATGAGATAAATGATCAGATAATACGTTTTTGGTGGTGTTGATTGAGGGATAAATGTTGGCCAGGACACCAGGGAGTACTCCCCTGCTCTTCAAAATAGTGAGGTCGCACAACACCAGGTTATAGTCCAACAGTTTTATTTGAAATCACAAGCTTTCGGAACTATCGCTCCTTCCTCAGGTGAAGTAAATTGGATACAGAATCGTCAGAGCATATATAGATGGAAAAAAAAGCATGTGTACTTTACAATTGCAGACCAATAAATTAAATCATCCTGACTTCAAAATAGTACCATGGGATCTTTTATGTCCACCTGAGAGGGCAAACGGGGCCTCGGTTTAACGTCTCATCCAAAAGACGGCACCTCCGACAGTGCAGCACTCCCTAAGTACTGCACTGAAGGGTCAGCCTGGATAATGTATTGAAGTCTCTGGAGTGGGGCTTCAACCCATAGCCTTCTGACTCAGAGGCCAGAGCGCTCTCAATGAGCCAAGGCTGATTCTTAGTGTGTGAAATATTGCACATAATTACATATAGATTAGCAGATGGCTTGAAGTATGTTTTAGCACCAACACAATTGAAGCCTACACATACTGTAACAAATTAACAAGCTCAAATTATTCATTAACATCACCCGGATCTCTTAATTGTGTCACAGCCTTTTGAAACATTCAAAGCCATTAGTTATTCTGGATAATATGCACAATTACATTCTTTTTATTGGAATAAAGTGATAATTGGTCTATTGGTTTCTTCACTTGTCTGTGCAGTCCTCCACTGTGATCGTTGTATAATCTATCAGGAACAAGCATAATACAAGATTACAGTGAAGAGCCACTTGACAGTAAGAACAATGTTGTAATAGGAGATAATATGTTTTGTAGTGTGACATCAATATATATGTAAAGTATATACATTTTAAAAATGTCAGTTCACCGTGTCTGTGCTGAAATCACTTGAATTATTTTTTTAGTCGAACACATTTTCCCATAGCCTGTCTTGTGTGCTTTTAAGGTGACCAATCAGTCACCTTTGGCGTTGCAGACAAGAAGTTAAGAACAAATAGCAAAACTTACCTCAGTTTGGGAAGCAGAGAAATGCAGTTGATTGGAGCCTAGGAGTTTCTCTGCAGTACAGGCCGAGGAGGTGGGAGATGCAAAACCGACGTGCCACAGTGCCGCCACTGGCAGGAAGGTGTAACTACAGTGTAAAGTTTACAGAGGCAATTTCCATTAAAAATGTGGACATAGGAATTTTTAATGAAAGAAGTTAATACAAAAATATGACAACAGGAAATAAAGTTTTGTGGACATAAAGTGCACGCAGACATAAGATTTTTAATACATTTTAGAAATACCCCAACAGAAAAAAATTGCCCCCTCTCATGAAGAAGCTATACCTCAACAGAAAAAAACAATTCCCCCTCCCATCGCTTGAAGGCACTAGGACTTTTATTGGGGTACAGTTCCCTGAGCATTGGCAGGCTTCTGGTACCTCACCCAAGGTGTGAGCCTGGCTGAGTTGTAGACAGTCTTCCACTGTGAAAGGCATCACAATTAAGCCAAATATATTCTCACCTGATCTCCCTCACACAGACTTTCCTGCAGGAACCATTACTTATTCATAAGGAGCATGAACTCTAGCTGCAACTTTCCTCTTTAAGTATGTTAACACACAGAGGAATTGGTTTAAATTATGAGCAGTCAAAATTAACATCTACTTGGTTTCAGCCTCAATGGTGGCCAAAATAGGGATTTCAATGCTCTATGGAATTATTTTACTGTAGGAAGAATGAACAGTGCTTTTATCCCAGAACTCCCTCTCCAACAATGGGTTCTCTTCATGCCCCCGCATATTACCTCTGGCGTTTCCCAAGGATCTGTCCTTTGCCTCCTACGGTTCCTCAATTACATGCTGACCCTTGATGACTTCATCCGAAGACATGGGGTCAGATTCCACATGTACGCTGATGACAGCCACCTCTACTTCTGTACCTCCTATGTTGACCCTCCCATTGCCTCTGTGTTGTCATCCAGTCTTGGATGAGCCATATTTTCCTCCAGTTATACATTGGAAAGACTGAAGCCATCATTTTTGACCCCCGCCACAAACTGTACTCTTGCTACCAATTCCATTCCCCTCTGTGGACACTGTCTCAGTTTGAACCAGACTGTTCGCAAACTCAGCGTGCTATTCGACTCCGAGCTGACCTCTGGCCCCGTATCCTCTCCATTACAAAGACCACCTACTTCCACCACCTTAACATCGCCTGTGTTTGCCCCTGCCTCTGCTCATCCACTGCTGAAACCTTCATCCATATCTTTGTCTCCCCCAGACTTGCCAATCCAATGCTCTCCTGGCTGGCTTTCCATCCTCCACCATCTGTAAACTTTAGCTCATCGAAAACTCTGCAGCCCATATGTTATCCCACACCAAGTCCCACTCATCCATCGCCCGATGTGTTCGCTGACCTACATTGTCTTCCCATCTCCGAACACCTCAAATTTAAAACTCTCATCCTTATGTTTAAATCCCTTCAAGGTCTTGTCCCTCCCTCTCTCTCTCTAATGTTCTACACCCCTACAGCCCACCAGACATCTCCATTCCTCCAACTCTGGCATCTTATGCATTCCAACCTTTCTTCACCCCAACAGTTTGCCTTCAGCCCTCTGGGCCCCATGTTCTGAAATTCCCTCCATAAACCCCTTGCCTCTCCATCTCCCTCCCATTTAAGACCCTCCTTAAAACCCACCTCTTTGACCAAGATTTTTGTCACTCTCCTAATTCTCCTTCCTTAGCTCAGCAGTCTTTTTTGTCTGTTTATGCTTCTATGCTTTTCTATGTTAACGGTGCTATATAAATGTAAGTTGTTAGTAACATCTCTGCCTTACCACCTCCCTTCAAAATAATCCTTTATCTCCTTCCCTTCCTGATCTTTCTACAATGAATTGCATTTGCCTATGTTGTTTGAGCTGAATTACTTATAATATTGCTGTAATGTTCAATTCTCCATTTTTTTTCTCAAAGAATAAGCCAGTAGCCTCAAACCAGGCTTGTTAACATCGTGATTTGGCGTGTTAATTAGTAAATAAAGGTAGAGTTGTTGTGTACTACCTTGAGCATTCCATGCCATTATTAGAAGATGGCTCCCTTGAGATTCTTAAGGGGTTAGGTTTCAGTCCATCCCATTTACATAGTGGTGGGCTAGCTATGGCAGACACTGAAGAGCCTCGTGCTCTCGCATCAATGGGTCGGACCTTTGATTGACAAACCCTTAAGCTGAAGCCCCCATCTTCCAGACTTAAGGCAGGGGACTTTCTCACTCTGTCGGACACTAAAAGGGCGATTTTAAATCTACCCGCCCGGCGGAAACTGGACAGGGGGGCAGTTAAAAGTCGGCCGTGTGACTTACCAGCTGATGTCCCGCATGGATCCCGTTGTCTTCAATTTTAACCTGCTTTTCTGAGCAGGCGGAAAGAGCAACCGCCTGAAGCTGATGAGGTCCTTCTTGAAATATGCAGATTGGGGTCCGATGACATCATTGGGCCCTGACTGCAATTTTAAATGTGGCCTGAGTGGGGAAGCAGTGAGAAGAGGATCTGGGCCCTATAAGGAAAGTTTAGGCCACTCCTGCCCTGGGCTCTCCACATCCCCCCCCATCCCTCCCGTAGAGACCCTTCCGAAAGCCCTCCCTGTGACTTAGCTGAGAGCCGCCGAGTCTCCCTCTGGTGTCAGCCGATGGTCTCTTGTTGCCCGCCGGCCAGCTGCTGCTTCCTGCCTTCTTTGGGCGGGCAGCTGACCGGTGGCCCTGCCGTTAAAATCACCTGTGCCTCACACTGCCACGGTCAGGAGGGGTTTGGCATTCACCCCGCTCCCTGCTCACCCAATTCCTACTCGAAGTTAAAATCGAAGCTGCAGCATGAGCTGGGACCCCGGGGGTAGTTACTTACATTTTAGAAGCGAAAACCTACTTAGTTTTGAATAGCTTCGCCAGAAGTATGAGTGCATTTTTAGAGCGATTATAAACTTGCATTTTTCATGAAGTGTAGGAAAATTTGCTGTTCCCGCTCTGAAAACTGCAACCTGTTCCTTCCTGTATTTTATGTAAAATAATCCAATAGTTGGTTCGAAGTTGTGCCTCATCTTGATGGTGATTTTCAGTTCACCTCCTGTAAATATTTCAGTAGCTGGTATACGTAGCAGGGATTCTCTTTTATGATCCCCAGGGCATACTGTCATTTGACCAGATATCAGGCATTGAAAGGCACACTCTGGCTCCTAGGGAATGTGAGGTCCACTTAAAGGTGTAACTCTGTTGACTCTAAGCTTGAAAGAATATCTAACACAAAAGCCTAAAATCTGTGATACTTTCTGTTCCTCCGCCTCCCTCCTGCTCAGTGCCCACTTTTGCCTTGTCAAGCGCTCTGCGATGCCTTTCTATATGCGAGGAGCACTATTGAATTGTAAGTTGTCGTGAAGAAATACATTTGTTCTCTTTGCAAAATTGCAGTATTGATGCTGCAAGCTCTTGCTTTTAATAATCATGTAGTAAAAAGGCAGAACGTGTATTTGAAAGCTGTGAGGACCAAGGCTCAATGTGCCTCAGGCAATAGGTCTTTAGTTAATTCACATTTTAGCACCTTTGTTAAATGATATCGTCAGTGAGAATTAGCCACATTTTCTACTCTATCTCATCAGCAATGTTAACAAGCAGCAGCAACGCTTTGCATGGAAGGCACATCATTTCATAAAATTTGCAGGAGCATATGACTTAATAAAGTTGTCACTCAAGCACGTTTTTCTATTTCGCTCTGAAGAATTGAACTAGACACTGAATTAATGCTGCATAGTGTCTGCTCGTGATGAGGTTTCCACGAGATCTTTGTTCTGTCAGCTTTAATGCACTCTCCACAGAGCTGGTTGTTATCTGATTCCTCCTGATTTTATGAAAAAGATGAAATATTAACAATGCTGTCAGGCCTTCAGTGTGAAACAGAATCTAATTTGCCTTTTAAAATCTTTTTTATGAAATGTTGGAGGAGATCAACATTATGATATTTGCAACGTGCGCGCAATTTCACAGCTTTACTGCTCCAGCTGCCAGAGGGCCAAAGGAAAAATCATCTGAGGCAAAAGCCTCACCTTATGGCTCAATAAAACTGGACAGCCTTTTATTGGTCAACTGTCCTTGTAGCTCCTGTGACTGTCCTCCATACCTCTTTATTTGTTGTTGTTTATTTAAGATGGACTGTTGGACTTTCTTCCATCCAAATAAACATCAAACACTAGAATAAGCTAAGATAACACTTCATTAGCACAAGTAGCATACTATTCGTAAGCAATACGTCTATGTACTTACAAATGGGGAACCCATTGGGATTATCCAGGAAGCTATCTCGCACGAAGCCGAAGCACTTGGGAACAGAGTGCTCATCGTGGGTAGTTGACACACTGATACTAGAGTAAAGGCATACTCATAAGCATCAACTATTATGACATACCATGGCTTCTCCTGAATGTCAAATCGCCTCCCTATGGAAAACCAGTCAATTCCAATTCTCAAGTCTGTGTCTTATCTTGGTTCTCCCATTCTTAAACCTTTTCCATTGGCTCTAAATTCGCTACCCCTCCGAGTATACCCTCCTACATTACAACAGTGTCTACACTTCAAAAAAATTACTTGATTAGCTGTGATGTGTTTTGGGATGTCCTGAGATCGTGACAGGCGCTATATGATTACAAGTTCTTTCTTTTCTTTCTTCCCTGTCATAGGTTAGAGTTAATGGTCCTTAGCCCACTATTGCCAAACAATACACAGTCATTTTCATCATGAGCTCAGCACAAGCATAGTACATGTACTCCTTATAACGACCACAAATTGATTTAACTCTGTCACTGTCAACAGGGACCTGAACCCTGGTGTTGTGTTTCAGACTGTCCATGGTTGCTCCTTCATTGACTTGTTACATACTGTAGCCAGTGGTGGACTCAATGGAGGGGACCGGGGTGGGGGGAGCGCGGCATGGGGTCATTAAACCACTCCCCAATCATTTGGAGGTTGGACAACGTGGCTTTGGAGGACTGCCGCCATTTTGCTCCCAGGAACCTCTGTCACCCATTTCGGCCTCCAGCTTCTGCCTGCAAGTCTGTGCGGTTCCAGGTTTGGCTTTCGGACTGGGTATGTCGACATTCCCCAGTTCCCAGCTCGGTTCCTTCCTGTCAAGTTGGTCAAATCTTGACTTTGACCCCAGCTCCCCCGCCCATCCCAGTCAGCAATATCTATGCTCCGCCTCTGACTGCAACTGAGTCACGACTTGCAGGTTGTGGATGCCTTTGGCTCATTCTAGGATTAGCTCATTCGCCTTCTGATGGCATTTCCTCCATCGAGGGTCCCACTACCCTCCTCCAGGTGCTCATCCACCCAAAGCTATTGGCACTTTCTGGCGGTGATCTGGTTACTTAACCACTGCCCAACACTCAGTGTTAACCAGTCACTGGTAGCATACTGGGGGATATACTCAATGAATTGCGTTGAACTAGCTAGGGAAAGCTGAAAGTGATCTGGGAGTGATGGTAGACTCAACACCGATCGTGTCAAGTCACGTGACGCAGCAATCAACAAAGCAAACTGAAAGTTGAATGTGGAGCTATATTACCAAATCAGTAGAGGAATGGTCGAAAGGCATCACCCTAAAGCTGTGCATTGCTCTGGTCAGGTCACTCCTTGAGTACTTTATTCAGTTCCAGTTACTGAGGTGCAAAGGGGCCACAGGGCTAATCCCTAGTGTCAGAGGACCAAACCATGAGGAAAGCTTAGCAATATGCAGTGTCTGTAATGAGGTAAATGAGGGGCAACCTCGTAGAGCTATATAAGATATTAACTTAAATAGAAAAGATTAATCTGGAACATTACTTCAAGTTACATCATGATTGTAGGTCAAGGGAACATAGGCACAATCCAGTAAAAGTCATTTAGGACTGATGTCAGGAAGCAGTTCATCACACGGAGAGTGATTAATAACTGGGAATGTATAGGGTAGTGAAGGCAGAAACACTGGAACCATTCAAGAAGCAGTTAGATGCTGTGATGAGGGAGTGTAGGCCTGGGAAGGATGAGGTAGATTGAATGACTAGCCTCCCTCATCTGCAGTTATCTTTGTAATGCATAAGGACCTTGAATTTCTAATATTAATGAATGTTCTTTTTAGAAATTGTCACGATTCCACGGTGAAAGTTATTCAGTAAGCAAGACAGAATTGGGCTCGGCTGTGATGCCCTTGATGTTACCCATGAAACTGCACCCCAGTGCCTTTAGGGGAGGAGGGAAACATTGAGGGTGGGGAATACACTCTAGTGAGAGACTGAATTATGTAGCACTAACTCAGAGTTTTCTTTTCATTACAGCGTGTGGTCTAGACTTTATGTAAGGTGCTGTTTAAATATTTTCTCCTCAGTCTGTTAGAAAATGGATTGATTTATGCAGAGATAACATTATTTTTCAAGGCTTGCATTACCCCATCATTGACTATTTTTCATCATTAACTTGTGCTCCCTTTTTGAGGAATGCCACTTACTGGTGTATAATCTCAACTCTCGAAGCCCAGCTCTTTCAGTAAGAGATGTATGGCATCAGAAAACAGGTTTTGAATTCTTCTTATAGAACTGAACTTACATTGATTGGAGAAAAGAAGGGTCGGACAGTGCAGCCAGAGCAAGATCCAGACCTTTAAAATGCAGATAGGCATAGATGACCTTAATGGAAGTGGCTGTTCAACTTGGATTGTGACCACAGCACTACGGAACACTTGCCTACACAACAACAGTGGCGGCATTTCAAAAATAATTCATTAGCCATGTAGCACCTTGGGGCATCCTAAGGATGCGATAAGCAGCGATATAAGTGGAAGTTCGTTCTTTCTTCAAGGATGCACATTTAAGACCGACATGCTTCAAGTGAGACTTGAGACGCGAACCATTATTTTTTCATAGTGTAATGGATATGTAGCACAGACTTGGAGCAAAGGCAGTTGATGGTGTATTGGCTCCTGAAGAAAAATTAGTTGGTTAGAAAAAGTGTTTGAGAACAAGATTGAAGGTTATAGGGATATAGGCATGGACTGAGATGATTAAATACTCTATGCAACGTGACTTTTCCTGTAACAAAAACAGAAAATGCTGGAAAAGGTCAGCCGGTCAGGCAGAATCTTAGAGAGAAGAGACAAGCTAATGCTTCAGGTATGGATCCTACATCAGAACTGTTGGTTCTGAGGAAGGGTTAATACCGGAAATGTTAACTTGTCAGTTCCCTCCACATACTGCCTGACCTGCTGCGTGTCTCCAGAATTTTCTCTTTTTCCAGATTTCCAGCATCTGAACTATTTTGCTTTTTGTTCATTACTTTTCCTGTGCTGTTCGGGTTAGGGAGGAGGAACCGCAGGCCTGGATTGAACAGCAGGCGTGGATAGCTATACTGGAGTTCGCTTTGTAAACTTTGGGGCTCGGCGTGCATTTACACAGAACTTCCCCAGAAGATTACGTGGGTGGGGCAGAGTCCAGATGGGGTGGATAGTACGTGGACTGTGAAAGGAGCAGGCCCAATGGGCCTAATGACCTTTAATTATCCTATACTTTCCTATGCCATTGTGGGATGCAGACAAAACTTAATAAAAAAATGGTCGTTACTAACCTCCCATTATGTCCCAGCTGAAGCCCCCTTACAGCCCGCCAAAGATCTTAAGGCTTAGGTGAGAGGAACTCACGCAAGCTAACCAGGGATTATTTAGCTGTCCTTTGTGTGTTTCTATAAAGAGGTTTAATTGTAGGCGGTAGACTGGCCTTAATGACACTCCTCATAAAAAATTACAGAACATGCTGGCATCACAGACACATTATTGCTCAGGGTCATTCTCTGTTTTGTGTAACTATATCTTAAGGGAAGTCTTGTTTATTATTGGAATTAACCAGACAAATTGTTCCATCAAGCTCAAACGTCCATGCACCACCACCCTCAGATCCGAGAAGGAAACTAGCAACAATACATCAATTCTTTGCCTGTCTGGATTGGTTGTGCATTTGCACAGTAAGTCAGATGAAGCCGCAGACTTCAATGCTGGTGGAGTTGTTGTTGTGACAATTCCTTTATGTTTCATCTTAACAGCAAAGGGCTGTGCCCTGATCCATTCCAGTAATTCAATATTCTGTGAAAGCATTGAATATTTAAATATCACAAACCTCCAAAAGAGAACTAGTGTACCTGCCTTGCTTAATATGTGCCCTGTGTCGTGCACACTGGTCTTTGAATATTCTGCTGAATGAATCCCCAGGCTCTCTCAGAAATGCCAGCTTCCCTGCTGGCAAACTACAGACCAAAAATACCATGCTGCTATTTGTTTTCCTTTTTTCAAAGAAAGCTATACAAGAACAAGATCTGAATGACCGCATCTGACGTGCATGCAAAATTGCGGCATCCATATAGAGAACTGGCTGCTCAGTGGCACCACGATTAATGGATTAATTAATTTTTCTGTCAATTAACATTTTTAACTGGTTACTCAAGTACTGTATAATTAATAAATAAGCAAAGCCCTATTTCCAGCCCTACTCCTTCCATTAACCTGTCTTTCAAAAGATCAATGTTGAAGGAGTTACAGTGCATTATTCATTGATGTCCCTCTAGGGGGTTGTCGGCAGCAGCAGCAGAGCTTCTTCCTTTTGTTTTTTTTTTGGAAGGTGCAGGTTGGAAAGAAATGCCATCAGAATTATTTCCCATGCACAACGCTATTGATCGAGGGCGCTTTGCATTATTTCTTAATGGAGCATTTAGTCAACCGACTTGTCGTGAGCACTCTCACTTCTCTCCTGCCCAACACACAAAAATGTAGGAGAAGGGAAGCAGGCACTGAGAGGCAGGGTGGGGAGACAGGTACGTTGTGTATGGCGGCAATCAGGAACCAATAAGTTATTTTTGTGGGGGGGGCGGAGTAAGAATCAGACAATTGACTTTTATCTGTCACTGTACACATTGCAAATTCAGAATAATTAAAGCCCATCTTTTTGGCAGGTTTAATTTATTCCAAATTCTCTAAAGGCAGAGTTCCTATTATTTGTTTTTGGGGTTGGGGGAGTGGAGGCAATTCCACAATTGTGTGCATGTATTATACAGTAGCACTTGTTTTTTTTAAAAATTATATTCCGTTCTTGCACTTCCTCGCCCACAGATCCATCCCACCCCCAGTTTATTTCCATGTAAGAAAACCATATGTAAAGTGGGTCTCATTAAAACTAGCTGATGGCTGACCTAAGCCAAGCTAAAGGATTTAACAACTACAACTTGCATTTATATAGCGCCTTTAACGCCTCTTACTTGCTCTCCCCAAAAGCTCAAATCACCGTCACTTTCTAAAGTGAAGCTAAATTTAGAACCATTGGGATTCTGGCGCAGATTCGATGGGCCGAATGGCCGCCGTCTGTGCCGTACTATTCTATGATTTAGTGAGAGTGGAATTCTTGGACAAGGGTTTGTTAGAGTTTTTTTTTGCAGGAAACCAGAACGACTGCTCTTCCACATAACACTCAAGAAAGGAACCATAGTTGGCCTTTAAGAGAGCAACGATATATATGAGTTTTTGATAGATGGCAAAAAGAGTCTCAGACAGCAGGCTGTCGTAGCCCTCGGGTTGCTGAAGCTGGCTACTCATGAGAGAATTCTGCGGCTACACTAACTCTGTCACTGCCCCAATGCAAGGGATCATTTCCATATTTTAATTGAATTTCCATGGATCGGGGCAAAACATCCCCGCGATGCTCCTCGACTCTCTGATGGATGCTCCAGTCTTCCTGCAACGAGCCTTCCAGATTTTCTGATGGATGATGGCTGTAGCTCACATACTGGACAGATGCTCAGGGCTCCCATGAAGGATTCCCCTATTAGGTCTCTTACCCAATGGAGCACACAGGATTCCAGACCTGCACATTTCAACTGCCCGTGCACTCTGGTGAGGGACTGGTGTCGGTATCAAATTGCTGCTATCATAGCCTAAAGAGATATCATGGATACTGCTTCACTGCTTTTAAGGAAAAATATTGGAATTTTGTAATGTTTTATTTAGTGGGCCAGAATCCATCTATTCATTCCTTTCCCTTCAATTTTCATACTTTTTATTTGATTCCCACTCTCCATAGGGCTTCCCGAGTGGGGGATAGCAGGCAGGCAGGCCACAGGTTTACTACGCTTTTTGAGGTGGCTGGTAGGGGGTGAGCAGGAGCAGCTTCAGATGCCTTGCCTTCGGATTTATCTTCCCTCACTCCCTCCCTGCAAAGAAGCACCTGGTCTCTGCTTAGTATCACTGGCATTAGGATGGCCGAGATAGGGAACTCGCTGTGTGGGGGAATTGCGGGGTCAGACTTGTGTCCTACCACCTAGTGGCACGCTGCATTTGAGCACCAACAAGCTCTGTCCCTGCACCACCCAAGAAACAAGCTTTTATCCCCCCTTCCTCCTGCCAATTTTCTCCCTGTTTTAAAGGCTTTGGCTCCTTAGCAAATGGCCATTATTCATGTTTGAGCAAGTTCTTTCATTGCGGAGGGACATTATAGTTGTGTCCTCACCCAGTGTCTCCCCCCTCCCCCACACACTCTTCCAGCAAGAAACATAGAATCATAGAATTTACACCTCAGAAGGAGGCCATTCAGCCCATCGTGCCTGTGCTGGCTCTTTGAAAGAGCTATCCAATTAGTCACAGTCCCCCCACTCTTTCCCCATAGCACCTGCAAATGCTCACTTTTCAAGTATATATCCAATTCCCTTTTGAAAGTTACAATTGAATCTGTTTCCACTGCCCTATCAGGCTGTGCATTCCAGATCACAACAACTTGCTGCGTAAAAGAAATTCTCCTCAACTGCCCTCCGGTTCTTTTGCCAATTATCTTAAATCTGTGTCCTTTGGTTACTGACCCACCCAGTGGAAACAGTTTCTCCTTATTTACTCTATCAAAACCCCTCATAATTTTGAACACCTCTATTAAATCTACCCTTAACCTTCGCTGCTCTAAGGAGAACAGTCCCAGCTTCTCTAGTCTCTCCACATAACTGAAGTTCCTCATTCTTGGTACCTTTCTGTTAAATCTCCTGTGTACCTTCTCTAAGGCCTTGACATCCTTCTTCACCTCCAGTGTGGTGCCAATGGATTGGTCACAATTCTCCAACTGAGGCCTAACCAGAGTTGCTCAGATAGCAATCAGGAGCAGGAACCCTTGTCCCTAATGCAGGGGTGCTGAGGCCAATTGCAGTGCCCCTGCCCTCCGACCCAGCTAACTCAGAAAAGACCGTGGATGAAAACCGGGACCTCTCTGGTCAGCTTGGCTCAGATATTCGCTGGATAAACCCTCTCAGCCATTAGGTGAGAGAACATTTAAAACAAAATTTGGGGGCAGGCCCATTGTCTACAGAGGCATATAGCAGACGGCAAACTGATTCTTACTACTGCTGTCTTCAATGTTATTAAGCTGGCTCTCAGTGCATCATCAGCAGTAATGTTGCGTGACAATATTATGATTTGCAAGCCAGAACCTCTTGATGGCACAAAATCTTTAAAGCTGCTTTTCCTCTTTCGCGGGCAATCATCTAGTCAATGTGAAGCCAAATTCACAAACTCCGTGTGCTCAATTGGTTAAATTTCAAGTGGGACTGACAGGAAATAGATAATTTCAGTAAAACTTCAACAATCACCGAAAAGAAAAATTATTGAGGTGCAATAATTACAAAAATTTCACACAAGGCCCATTCACTTTCTATTTATTTTGTGATGTCAAAATCGGCTCATTAAAATGGCCAAGAAACTGAGGCTTTTAATTGTCATTCTTTCTCATTTAAAATTGATGGCCTCCTCCTGATACCCAATAAAAGAAAAGTACCCCCTGCAATGTTGACACTCATAACACAGTGCAATTACACGCACTTAATAGGCACCATTTCCCAGCTGAGAGGGAAGTCTCTTGGTCCTGGTTCCAGGCCTCAATCAGTTCCAAACTGACCATCGAAAGGCACTCGGGAGCCTCCCTCCCCGTCTAATGTAGTGTCTGTCCCTGTCTGGAAAGACACATATGACATCTTTAAACACAATAGATGCATCAGCATCATTAGTGTGCAGTTATAGCAGGGGATCAGCCTGTGCCCGTGTGATGATACATTTGGAAAACCATCAAACGCAGGCATTTGCAAATGGGTACTGCAGCGGGCAGAGTGTTCTGGTCTGGATAGAACCCACTGTGTAAACTGCAACAAACTGCATTGACGTGTCAGCCTAGAATATATGCTCAAGTGGCTTGAATCCACAACCTTCTGACTCAGTGGTGAGAGAGCTATCACTGAGCCCAGCTGGCACTATACTACATTTTTGGTGTGTGTCCTGCACCAGCTTGGACACCAAATTCATATCGGAATGACATGGTATTGGACGTGACATACATAGTCATCTCAAACCCAGGGAGAGGTGCTTTTTTTGGGTACCATTCTGTGTTGGCAGCAATGTAAATGCAGCTGATAAAATACTGACTCCGAACCATCCAGTATGACTGATGTGACTGGGTGCATGTATGTGGGTCAATGCGAACGTGTTTGCAAGTCCGTATACCATCTGGACTCTGTGGCCTTTACAACCCTACCCCACATTGTGCCCTTTTAAGTGAAAACTGAGCTTATTTCAGTGTAGAAATGCAGAACAACAGCAACGGCTTGTCTTTATTTGGCACCTTTAATGTAATAAATATCCCACGGCACTTCACAAGTGAGATAGAGGATGCTGATCAGTAGTGGGAGAGTTGGGAGACCAAGGGCATGGTTGATAACTATCAGGCCAGTTGCAGAGTTGTTTCAAAAATGTCTTTGCTTTCTGTATACTTCTCCCATTACCAGGAAGCTCCATGCATGCAGGTATAAGCTTGGAGTAATCTAATCAGCACTTGTTACATAGAAGTACGTAGAAATTACAACACGGAAATGGGCCATTCGGCCCAACCAGTACGTGTTGGCATTTACTCTGCAGGTGAGCAATTACTTCTACTCACATTTACCCACTCTGTTCCCATGTCCCTTTAACCCCCCTTTCCTTCACTCACCTATTCAATCTAATCTTGACAGAGTTTCTGCTTCAATCTCTAACCTTGGAAGTGAATTCCACATCCTCAGAACTCCCTCTGCAAAGCAGTTTCCTCTGTCCTCTGTTCTAAATCTTTTACATTTGATCTTGTATCTAAGGTCCTTCATTCTTGACCCCTCAACTGCTGCAAACAGCCTGCTCCTATCTATTCTGTCACATCCTTTCATAATTTTAAACACTTCTATTGAGCCAGATTTTGCTGAAAAATACCAGTGTCTGAATGACTCACGCCGTTATTAATGCGCAAATCGGCCAGCAACTTGTAGCGAGGAAGGTGAATTGCGAGTTGCTGGCCGATTTGCTCCACTCCGCCATTAGCTTCTTGAAAACAGCATCTAAACTTCCCTGTGACTTTCATGAAGTTGCTGTATTTGCATATTAATTGCCCATTAAAGTCACCACAGAAAGTTATGTCTAGTAATTAACAGAGTAAGTACCCTTTTAATGACGTAATAATTGTTAATGACTGCCAATCAACCTCTCGCTCAGAAAGTGAACAATTATAGTGTGGAGTCTCATTCCTTCAGGTTGTGTATTTTAGGAGATTTTAAAAATGTCAAAACTTTTCCTTTCTGTCTCTCTTTTTTCCTCTCTTAATCCAATCTTTCTTTCCCTCTATTTATCTCTCTCTCTTGGTGCCTGATTTTGACATTGAATTCACCCACTCTAATTCACCCTTCCTCTGTTTATTTCTCAATCCTTAAATCTCATTGTTAAGGAGATAGACTGTTGTTCCCGTTGTTCACCAAGGTCCCAGACGCGCTGTTGCCCTCGCCGTGCCTTTAGCTGCTCGCACTTCCAGCAACTTCGTGGGCAAAAACTTTTAAACCTAAACATGCAGGAACCAGTCTAACTAATGGGACATGCCGCGAGATACCCCGTGCCAGCAAAATCTGCCGCAGTATATCGCCCCGTAATCTGCATTGTTCCAACGAAAAACCATCCCATTTTTCTAGTCATTCTTCATATTTCTGTTTCCTCGTACCGGCAGCATCCGAGCGAATCTGTGCTGTACCCTCTCAATAGCCTCCACAGTCTTTCTATAGTGTGGAGCCCAATACTGCGCACAGTACTCTAACCGAGATCTCATTATCATTACCTCTTGGCTTCTATATTCTATATCTTGAGATAAAACAAGGAATTCTATTAGCTTTTTTTACAGCCTTGTCAAACTGACATATTGGTTCACTTGGGCTTCTCTCTAACTCATTGGTATCCTGTACTATGGGTTTTGCCCCTTGTCGAGGTTTCTTAGTTAAGAAGAAACAAAAGCACAAGCACCTCAACCACTTTGACTTGTGGCAGCTGTATATTCTAGCTGCTGCTGCCTTTGGTTTGCGTTTATAGAATCATAAGAGATTTCAGCACAGAATGAAGCCATTCAGCCCACCATGCTGGTGCTAAATCCACATCAGAGCCATCTACTCTCATCCCATATCCTTGCTCTCTCTGCACCCATGAATATTTTTGTTCTTCAAATGTTTATCTAATTCACTCCTTGTTCTGTGATTGACTCAACTTCAATAGTCACTCTAGAAATGTATTCCATATTGTAATAACCCGTTGCATGAAGAACCTTGTTCTGACTTCCCACTGTAGACTTCTAGTACTAATCTCAAATTCATGCTCCCTTATTACTGATTCATTAACCAGTGGAAATAATCTTTTCACATTTCTGTTCGATCCCCATTTTACCTCCTCTGCTTCAGTGAATACAGCCCTTGCTTTTTAAGAGTCTCATCATAACTCTATCCTTGTGAATCTCGATTGTATCTTTGCCATGGCTACAATATCCTTTCTATAACAGAGGGCCCAAAACTGATCACAATAGGAATGTCCAATGCAGTTCCACTTATTTCTGCTGTAGCAACACTGGGCACTAAGAATGTCAGAGCATTCAGGGTTGCTAGCCTTGTGTCTGTGGTAGCACTTTTGCCTCTGAGTCAGAAGGTTATGGGTTCAAATCTCATTCCAGAGACTGTGACCTAACCAACGTCTTGTACTGATTCTTCATCACCTTTTTGCTTTTGTACTGAATGCCCTTACATGTAAAGCCAGATTCCCATTTGCCCTTTCACAGCGCTTTCCACCTGCAATCCTGCTTTAAAAGATCTGTGTGTCTCTGTACCCTTAGATCTTTGTTTCTACCAGCACTGAAAGCCAAGACAAGGTTGCATCCTCAACTTTGAGAAGCCCACTGGGTTAGCGATAAGCTATAGGTAGCAAAATTGCTGCATTTGGGCAGGTAAATACAAAGTAAATTAATGGGTCACTTTGTCTTCCCTGTGCAACTAAAAAGGGGCCATTAGTCAAGATCTGGTCTGCAGTCCAGCACTCCCCCAGTACAATTACAGAGATTCCTTTGTTCCAGCTTAATCAATAGAGCGGGGATTAAGAACTTTGAGGAGCTGTGGTTTGTAATTAACAAGCTAAGGACGGGAAATTGTTAGTGTGTTGTAGTAGTTGTATACTTAGTGGCTCTATATTGTAATCAATAAATATTAATCTGTTAAACCTAACATTGCTGGGAAGAGATTGGTTGTGCTACAATAACTCAGTCTCTCATTTAGTTAGTTCCCTTATGAAATTGTTGGAAGATGAACTTCTCTTCAGTGGAACTGATCCTCCAAAACTACCTTCAATTGAATTCTTAACTCCCAGTTTTGTGACGTCCTCTATTCTATCCATGGCTTTCCTCACTGTGCGCTAACTTGTCTAATTAGCAATTTGGAAAGGCAGCTTCAAAAATAGCTCTATTATGCCACACCTCTTGTTACATATGTTACAACATTTTTATTTTTGGCCTATTTTATAGGTGAGGACAGCACCCGTTTGTTATTTTGTAGTTCACTGTTATTTGCATTTGAATTAAGCTTGACAGGTAATACATTTTGACTGAGTTTCTTTTAGGAAACAAAGCTTTGTAAATGATCATAGAATATCAGAATACCTAATTAAAGCAAGTGGAGCAGGCACTAATATTAAAATGAAAAATGACATGTCAATGTTGACTTGCGCCCCTTTACTGACTAAATTACAGTAATATTTTATGCATATTAACACTTGGTTGTCTGACCCATCCCTTAAAATATGGGTGCATAGGGACTACCACTTCATAACTAGTACGACAATGAAAAATACCCAGTGCAAATGGTTGATTAGTTTGGTAGCACAAATGGGCACTTCTATATTTGTGCTGGGGCTTTGAGAGATCATCGTTCAAGGGAAGACTTGCAAGCCTTGAGCATCTCTCTCCATTCTATATCTTTTTTTGGTCCCTGTTTCAAGAAAGCGACCTCTATCCATCGCTCTCCTCCTCTTACGCACTGCGTTGCGAGGCAGTCTGTATAGGTGTGCTGTGCTCTGCTGTGTGTTACAGAGACCCAGAATGCAGGCAGTGAGAATGGGAAATTTGCTTAACCCCCACGGGCCCACATTTTTGTGGGTGCACAATGCCATCCATTCCTGGAACGTGGGATTTATTTAGACCACAGGCTGGTCAAGCTTTTATCTTCATGAGCCACATAGGTGCATATTATTGGAGCCTCAGGGCCACATATACAGTTTACATTCTTGTTCCCATTGATTTACATATGTGTCAAGATTCTGGTTCTCGCCGAACCTGGTGCTCCAGATTTAGGATTCATCCAGCAATGAGGCAAAAGCACTAAAAACAGCCCCTTTCTAAACCTTCAGGCCCACAAGATTCAAACAGGACAGACCAGCAAATAAGAAATATAGGTGTAAATAGCACTCAGCGGTCTGAGATTCGAGGGCCTGATTGCATGGCTTGTGGACCACTGCTTGGACAGCCCTGGTTTCCCTATGGAGGGTGCCCAGCAGAAGGTGAGACACATAACTGCGAGTGTAAAAGTGTCAGATTGTCAGAGGTATACTATCCCATCCTTTATATTAAAGTGTGCCATTTGAGGGAAAAGTACTGCCAGCAAATACACATATCAATGTAAAACACACAAAAAAGAGACATTGGGGGTCATTTTCAACTTATTGCTCGTAGACGGTGCAGTTATAGAGACCGTCCGAGGAAAGGAAAATCGGGGGGTTTCTATAACGGACACCCAACCTGCAACAGCAGTTTTACATTCCAATGGTATGTTGAAAATTACCCCCAATTTATCAAAAGACATTCACAGGCAGTAGGAATGAAATAGTTAGAAAAAGCATTTGGCAGGTGTAGGTTCTTACTTTGGCTTCATTCACAAGGCGCAGTGCAACTAACTGATATAGGGTGGACGAAAATCTTGGTGCCTCATGTTTGATCAATGCAGTGCATTTGCTTTAACTCGCAAAGCCTTGTAATATGCACACCATGACTTTCTTCCACAAGGAACCAAGGCATCACTGCATATGAGTAAATCACCAGGGGTGCGAATTCTAATCAGCATTCCATGTTTTTAAGTTGGTGTGTCTCATTAGAAGCTGCGCAGCATGAGGTGATTCAATTCCCAATCCATTTCAATGTGCATCTCATGCAGTTACATGAAAAATTGTCTTCTACTGGTACAGTGGGAGATAAAAGCATGGAGCACAATACTAATGACTCCACGTGTAATCCCCTCTTCCCCTTTTGTGGCCCTAACTTTGTGATTAATGTAATCTGCGTAACTTTTCTTCTTTTCCCTTTCTCGTTCTTAAATCCTATTTCTTCCTGCTCGCGCTTTGTGTTTCTCTTTGTTTTCTACCACGGAAATCCCAGCATCACACTCAAGTCATCATGGAACTGGTCAAGAAGCTGTGCTTCTGTTTGCGTTGTCTTTGTGGTGGCTAGCCTCTGACCCTACACTGTGACTGCCATGTCCAGCTAATTAAGTTACATGCTGAAGATGTGCAGTTAATGAATCTGCACAATCGGTCTGTTATACCTCAAGGGGCATTTTTTTTTAAAAGAAAAGAAACTCCTCTTTACTCTTGTCCTTTCCTGAAAGCATTGACTCATGCTGGGATATCGTTCCGCGAGCATAAGTGGCCCTTTAGTACATCACCAAAGTGGTCACTCTTCACGTGTGAGCGCAGGCAGTGAGTGTCAGCAAGCTTCACCACCACAGCGGGCGTCTCAGTTACGCCCAATACCGAGCTCACCCATTGTCCAAGCACGTGACACTTTCAAACAGGAGTCACTGCACAGCAATCAGGAAGGGGAATCCTGGCTAATTTTTTTTTGTCCCCTTCCCTAGGGATGCGGAGACCAATTGTACTGGTACCCCAGTTGAAATGATAACTCGGGTCAGACCAGGGATCTTTTGGTCCACATGGCTTGCTACTACATTGAATGGTGCCATTGCCCACTGAGCAATTGGGGGAGCTTCCTGTGGAATCTTAATGAGAGACATTTTGTAAAATGCTTTTCTCTGTTAGTTATTTTCACTTCTAAGATACATATTTTTTTTAATTTTGTTTCCCCCTTTTCCTTTTCTAAAGGCCTCACTTCCCTGGCCAAAAGGCCGGGCGATGGTCTCCCAGGATTTCAATGATGTTATTCTGGAATTGGCTTCAGGGGGTGCACGAGAATGGTTCAGGCAACTCTCTCTCCTGAGTTCTTGGTTTCTGCTTACTAGTGCCTGTAGTCGCACACAACGCAAACTCAACTTGTGGAGATTCAAAGGTACAAACCTGTGTTCTGCTCCTCCATGGCATGGTACGCTGTCCCTCTAACACACTCCACTGCCTTGGCTTTACTTTCCAATTGCTTTTCTGTGCTTGATGATATTTTACTTTGTTGCCATATCGCTTTTCCTTTTTTGCAGGGTGCGGTACAAGTTGGGATAAGTTACTTTCTAATGTTCTTGCCTGCATTTCTCCATGTTGTCCACAAATGCTAAGGAAATGGCGACTACTTCTTCTGGTAGCCTATAGTTGCCTAGCAGGAAGGATGGAAAGCTTCTGGTCATGGTCAATTTGCATTTGGGCATTGCAAGACTTGTAACACATCATAGATAGGTTGTAATGTATCCAAGTCTAGCTTTTTAAGACTTCAGTCCACACTGCAGGTTAGTGTTTCCAGTATGGGGCTGGATTTCAATCTTCTCTAAATCTTTGTTTTACTGAACTGGAGGATGTATGCCAGTCTGCGCAGTGTGTGGCCTGACCAGACATTCAAAATGTCATCCAGGCTGATCATAGTCAAGTTAATGGGTACCAACGTGCTCCACAAACCACACTACAGTCAGGCTTTGAAAACCCTAGTAAGATAATTGTTCTCTAGTCATGGCTATGCCTATGGCTATGGCGAGGACAACTCCAAGTCTTTTGAAGCAACAACAGAAGTCATCCTGCCTTCTGGTCAGACAGTAGAAGGTCTCACTGACCTGGAGGCTGGGGCAGCAGTCAATGTCATGTGTCATGTGTCAACACTGCTTCACAATCTCTCCTCAGAATTTGCCATATCTGCTCCTTCCTTCAGCTGTTTCACTGGACAAGGGGCATAAACAGAAGGAAGAGCATGCCCACTGAGTAGGAGTTATCGGGATCTCATTAGTTAAAAGCACCAAAGTCACCAACTAGGTCTCACCTTGGGGAAAAAAAATTAGTGACTTACAAACTTGAACTAAATGTTGGTTTGTGATGTTTTCATTACAGTCTACCACATAGAGTTTCCACTAGTTTGCACTGGTAAATCAGCCAAACCAGCGCAAATGATCGCGGAATTTTAAGTGCAAGTTATGTCGAGCGTGAATCAAGTTTCTGCGATCTTTAACTCTGCTTTAAAATGCACCACGCTGGAAGCCGGCTCCGCCCACAAAACTGGCTACGCCCCCGATCGAAATAATGAGCATGGGGAGTTTCCGCCGATTGTGGCCGTTTGCGACCGTTCGAGGAGGCTCTTCAAATGAAGCTTTTTTTTTTAGGCGCGTAGGCACGTTTTAAAAGTTTTTAAAAATTAAAAAAATATTTACTTTACTAAGAAACTGACTACTGTATACTAATGAAACTAGTAAGTGGTTCAGTATAGTTTTTTTAAAGTCATTTTCAGTTATTTAAAATCGGATTACTCACTGGTGGAGAGCTAGACACTTATTAAAAATGCTTATTTTTTGTGATAAACCCATTTTCAGCTGTATTAATCAAACTGCACCAGGTTACCACTCTCAAATACATCAAGGAATATTTTTTAATGCAAGGAAAAAAAACTATTCTGTTCTATGACACTGACCAATTGTGCTGGTTCATAGAAGATTTTATGATTGTGATTATGCAAATGAATTTGGTCAGAAATTTGAACCATAACTTCACTTTGGAAAACCAATGCAATTTGCACCCAAATTGCCGATTGCGCCCAAAGCGGAAACTCTACCCCGACGTGTTTTATGCAATTTAATAAGCTGCAACAGTTCAGAAGTACCGGCCTCACCTTCTACATACACAAAGCGAGAAAGGCCATTTGTTTAAAGTTATATTGGTCGGTTTACATATTGTACGTTTTTGCTGGATTTTGTTTAGTTATGTAACTGGGTACAGTGTTGTGGGGGGGGGGGGGGGGAGGAGATTCCAATTAATTAATGTAATTGCTGCTGTGATGTTTCCATTAGTTTTCTGCGTTCAAGTTTTAGGCAATTTTCCGTGTTCACTTATTTTCTGCTTTCACATTTTCAAGTAAAATGTCCCTCGATTTAAATTCCCCCCTTATTTCTCCAGCTGCTGCTGAACAATCTCCTCCATGAGCAGTCTACAGAACTTAGAAAATGATGGACTAAGAAAAGGCTGTTTGGCCCATTGGGTTCAATCCTAGCACAGGCAGTGTACAAATTTCTCTATCTATAATCTCTACACAACTGTACAATTCTACAAAACATCTCCCTGACCAAAGACCATAGAGTGTAATCCAGAATATTTTACTTTAGGATTTATTTTATTAAACACCGACTGGTTCCTTTCCACTAACGATGGGGTCAAGCATTTTGCATGTACTATTGGGCACCGCAGTGCTTGTATTGGTCCATCAGTCTCTGGAGAATGCTTACATTGCACCATAATTCTTGTATTGTTCTTTCAACTGAAGATGTTCTACTTTCTCCAGAGGCAGACAAAATATATGTCTTTTCGCTCTTTCTCCGGCTGTCTCTGCTGATCTATGAGCTTGTTGTACCAGTGTCTGTCTGAACTCGGTAGATTATAGGCTGGAGTTATCAGTCATGATTTTAAGACAAAAGTATGGTTTTCTAGGAGAAAACCATGGAGTCTGTCGTCTCTATCAAATACACGTGACAGTGTGAATTTTGGGTATTGTCCACAACCTGCGTGTTCTTTGAACAAAACCTTTTTACAATTGATATGTGCCATTGAATGGTAGGGCAGTACATGTACATCCATGTGGTTAAAGTCAATGACCGCTATAACCCGTGAAAACTCAGCAGCTGCACAGACCCATTGCTGCGTGGACAACTGCTGCTCTTCACATTTAGGGACAGTTATAAATCTGGAAACCCTCATTAAAGAGCATCGGTGACCTTTTACAATGTGGCTTGTGAGATCCCACAGTAATCGCCTCTTGATGCCTGGAAACAGTTTGTGGCGTAGAAACTTCTAGCTGCCATTACCTTCAAAGATAAAGGTAATGCACAGGCTAGCAAAGGGGGCGATGGCAGGTCAGAATTTAATGGACGATGTGTGTCAGTAGACACGTAGCTTCTAAACCAAAGGCAGCACAGACAGTGCTGCTCTCTTAACGGCAAGACGTTGGTCCTCGGCCTGTGGATTCTCTGGCAAGGACAATCTCTCATCCTCCGGAATCTCATTACAAAGTATGAAATAAGATGGCGTATTTTGCACAAGAAGCTCACTCCTACAAACAGGTATGGTAGTGTAGTGGTTACGTTACTGGACTAGGAATCTAGGGGCCTGGACTAATAATCCAGAGAATGTAAGCTTAAATCCCACCATGGCAGATTGAGAATTTGAATTCAGTTTTTAAAAACCCAATTGGTTCATTAATGCCCTTTAGGGAAGGAATCCTGCCTATATATGACCCCATACCAATGTGGTTGACTCTCAACTGCCCTCTGAAGTGGCCTAGCAAGCCATTCCATTGTATCACCACTTCAGACCAACTAGGGATGGGCAATAGATGCCAACCTTGACAGCGACGCCCACTTCTCGAATTCATTTTTAAAAAGCAGATATTTTGCACTGTAATGGTTTATCCTAAAAGATAATGGGGGAGAAATTCAGTATCGCCCCATTTGGGGCGCAATTATCGGCCGGGCGCAAAGATTAGCGCCTGGCGCTAATTATCGCCACCGACTGCAAACTTGACTTTTATCTCCCCTGGAGGTGATTGGAGCACTAAATCAGGCGCTTCACACCTGTCTTAAGGCGCAAAGGCCAAGGAGCGAGGCGCTACCTCAGAGCGCTGGCGAAGCTCATGTGATGTCAGTCAGCAATGGAACATACACACAATGACACGGGCCAGTTCTTAAAGGGGAGGGTTGATCTTGCTTTCCATCCACATCCTGCTCATTGCAGCCTTGAATCTCGGCCTGGAGAGACCTGCACATCAAATCTGCTGGAAAGAACAATGGAGAGTACCAGGGAAAGAGCTCAGAGTGCAGCCCCCACAGTCTCTTCTAAATCGATACAAGGAAGGGCAAATCAAAATGAACCTGCAAAATGCTGCTCAGTACCCAAAACTCCTGCACACAGCGTTGAATCTCTCCAGAAGTCTCTCTCTCTCTCTCTCTCTCTCTCTCTCAGAATGTGTGGTTCAAAAATGGCACCAACAATAAAAGGCAGGAAGCGGTCGCCTTTAAATAGCGCTCCCCCAGTCCCTTCATGACTGCAAAACGCTCCCCTCAACCTGTCATTGCTAGCGTCAGGCGGTAAGGCAGGGGGCGCCACACAATATCCGCTCCGGGGCGATACCGGGGCGTTGCGCACTCGACTGACGTCACGATCTGCCGGCACAGGAGATCGTGGCGGTAGTGTTTAGCGCCGCCGCAAAATGTCTAGTTAATTTCACGAGCGGCGCAAACATCGCCGCGCCTGGGCGCTAGATGCTTTGCGCCTCATTAGCGCCCTCTTAAGGCACTAACGGGAGGCGCAACCAACTGAATTTTTCCCCCAATGTATGTAAAACTGTAATATTTAATCTAGACTCATCCCACCCCCCTCAAAAAACAGATGAGCAGAGAATCTCCAAGAAATCATGTAAAATTATTCTATACATTCTGACTTTTTAAAAAAAAACACAGCTAAGCTTCTGATTTCAGAGAGATTTACTAGCCCTTTTATCCCACTCTTCCAAAATAAACAGCTTTTTATATATATTATATTTAAAAAAGGATTTCAAATGACTCCAAAATTATTCAGCAAATCTTCCCCTTTTTATTTCTGTAAATATGCACATCTCCTGTGTGTTGTGTTTGTTCTTCTTCCTCCTCCTCCTCCCCACCCTCCACAAAGTCCATCACCTCTGTCTTTGATGCCTTTGTTCCCCGTAAAATCCTTACTCTCTCCCACACTGGTTGTTTCCCCTGGTAAGGCCTCCATCTTCGCTCTCTTAAGTACAAGGGGCGCAGACTTGAACGCACATGGTACATAAATGGTTTAGCCATTCATCGCCAGATCTTGCTTGACCATATCAAGCTCGATCGGACCCTGTTCTCCTCTGCCAAAACTGCTCACTACACCAGGATCATCCTGGAAAGCAAAGATAACCTCCGGCTTCTTTTCTCCATTACCAACCACCTCCTTAAACCCCTCACCTCCAGCAACAAGTGTGAGGAACTCAAGCACTTCCTTTTCACCAAGATTGAGACAAGTTATTCAGCTGCTTATCCCGTCCCCTTTCCCACCAAGCCAAATTTCCCCCAAGGTTCCTCTTTGCCCTAGCCCTGAACCCACATATTTCTCGCCATTCTCTCATATCTCCCCTTATGTCTTCTTCAAGCTCACCTTGTCCATGAGACCCACCCCCTGCTCTTGATCCTACTCCCACAACTACTGACCAGGCAACTTCCCATCCTGGGTCCCATGCTAGCTGATATTGTAAACGGCTCCCTCTCCTCAGGTACTATTCCTTTACATTTCAAGTCTACCATCATCACCTCCCTCCTCAAAAAAAACACCTTTGACCCCCCTGTCTTTGCAAACTACTGCCACATCTCCAACCTCCCTTTCCTCCTCTCCTCTCTGAAGTCCTTGAACGCGTTGTCACCTCCCAAATCCGACTTTTCCGCAACTCCATGTTTGAACCTCTCCAATCAGGTTTCCATCCGTGCTACAGCACTAATCAAAGTTACAAATCACATCCTATGTGACTATGACATTGGTGCACTATCCCTCCTCGTCCTTCTCAACCTCTCTGCAGTCTTTGATACTGTTGACCATGCCATCCTCCTCCAATGCCTCTCCTCCGTTGTCCAGCTGGATGGGACTGCCCTTGATTGGTTCCACTCTTACCTATCCAGTCGTAGCCAGAGAATCTCCTGCAATGGTTCTCTTCCTGCCCCGCACCGTTACCTCTGGAGGTTCCCAAGGGTCTATCCTTGGCCCCCCTCCTATTTCTCATTTACATACTGCTATCAACAACATCACCCGAATAGAGGACGTCAGATCCAACATGTACGCTGATGACACCCAGCTCTGCCTCGCCGCCACCTCTTTCGTCCTCTCCACTGCCTCGGTGTTGTCAGGCTGCTTGTTCGACATATGAATTCTATCCAGTCCTGGATGAGCTGCAATTTCCTCCGATTAAACATTGGGAAGACCGAAGCCTTTGTCTTCGACCACTGCCACAAACTCTCTTCCTTCAGAATCAATTCCATCCCCTCCCTGGCTAAACCAGGCTATTTGCAACCTCAGCGTCCTATTTGACCTTGAACTGAACTTCCGATCCCATAGCCTCCCCATCACAAAGACTGCCTACTTCCACCTCCACAACATCACCCGCTCCAGCCCTGCCTCAGCCCATCTGCTGCTGAAACCTTCATGCATGTTTCTGCTACCTCCAGACTCGACTATTCCAATGCTCTCCTGGCAGGTCTTCCATCTTCCATCCTCCATAAACTTAAGTTCATCGAAAACTCTGCTGCCCGTATCTTGACCGGCACCAAATCCAGCTCACCCATCACCCCTGTGCTCGCTGACCTACATTGGCTCCCGGTCCGCCAACACCTCCAATTTAAAATTCTTATCCTTGCATTCGATCCTCTCTATCTCTGTAACCTACTCCAGCCCTACAACCCTCCAAGAACTCTGTGCTGCTCCAACTCTGGCCTCTAACGCATCCCCCACTTCCTTTGCCCCACTATTGGTGCCGTGTCTTCAGTTATCTATGTCCTAAGCTATGGAATTTCCTCCCTAAATCTCCCCATCTCTCTCTCTCTTCCTTAAAGCCTTTTTTGGTCACCTATCTAATATCTCCTTCTTTGAGTCACTGTAAATTTTTGTCTGCTTACGCTCCTGTGAAGTGCCTACATTAAAGGCGCTATATAAATGCATGTTGTTGTTGTAATTCAAAACTCAGCTCCCATATCAAAGCCCACGCTAAATAACACACTGGGCATCACTTCTATCCTCACTGGCCTGTAATGGGCCAGGTTAGATATGTTCTGCTTTTTGTCGATAGGACATACGTGGGCGATTTTCCACATAGTTTAGTAGATGCCAAGGTCGTAGCTGCACTGGAACAGCTTGGTTGGGGGAGGCTAGTTCTGGTGCACTGGTCTTCAGCATGTACAGTCGAGCTGTTGTCAGGGCCCATAGCCTTTGCTGCGTCTAGTTCACTCAGCCGCTTCTTAATGTGAAGTGATGAGAACCGAATTGTCTGGATACTGGCATCTTTAATAGTGGGCGCCTCCACTTGGCCCTGTTGGCGGAAGGTGTTTGCAGATACTTCATCCTTGTATCTTGCACTCGCATACTGGGCTTGCCATAGTTGAGGATGGGGATGCTCATAGAGAACCAGATGCAGCAAAGGCTACAGGCCCTGACAACAGCTGGACTGTACATGCTGAAGACCTGTGCAGCAGAAATAGCCTGCTCCTCCCATTAGTTGTCTGATTGTTCACCACCATTCTCGACTGGATTTGTTTGTGATCCAGAGCTTTGCTTTGGTTTGTTGGTTGTGGCGTCACTTAGCTGTCGCTAGTCTGCTGCTTTTCGTGTTTAGCTATGTAAGGGTAGAAGGACATGAGTGAACCAGATGGGTTTTTATAATATTCCGCCAGCTTTGATGGTAATTTTTCCTGGTGCTGACCCAACTTCAATGAATTCAATGGTGCGATTTGCACTCTTGACCTCTGGGTAACTGGTTCAGTAGTGCAACCACTACACTACTGTACATTAACACATTATTGTACTTTGATAGTACATATTTTAAGGCTTAAACTATATCCTGTCAAGTTACATTAACATGTTAATCCATCTGCCTAAGAAGTATAAAAAAGCAAATTAAGTACATTCCAAACCTGCCTTATTCCCCCCTTGTGACTCTCCAAAAAGGAGGCTTACGTTTTTTGTAAGAAGAAACTGTGGATTGATATTGTTGGCCAAGAGAATGTGATTGTAATCGGGAGGCAGGAAACCCAGAGGAAGTTTTGGTATTTTGGGAGACTCGGAGAACATATCATTGACTGATTAAGTTACTACAGCGCTGACAAAATTACCATGGCATTTCCAAAGAACAGGGTGGGGCAGTGGACCAGATCCATGGGTCACAAATAAACCGTATACTGTGCCTATAGGGCTGTGGACCAAGAGCTGGAAAGTGGGATTAGGCTGGATAGCTCTTTTTCGACCGGCACAGACACGATGGGTCGAATGGCCTCCTTCTGTGCCGTAAATTTCTATGATTCCATGGGCGCGATCTTGCCAGCCCTGGGGAGGCGGGTATGGAGGCGGGACTGCCGGGAAAATGGCAGAATCTGGGGGTGGGTGCCCATCCCGCCCCCAACCCGCCTCCGTGCCATCTTGCCAGGAGGCGGGTAGCCGACCCGTGCCGGGTCCCGTCTCCTTGGAGGCAGGAAGGGGATTACAGCCACTTAACTGCCTGTTCACAGGTAGTTAACAGGCTGATAAGATGATTATCCCCATTTTACCCACACAAGTGCGGGCTTCCCGAAGGCTGCGAACCCCACCAGGGTCACCGAGGCGAGCAGTGAGTCTGCGGGGGTCGGAGGGGTGCAAAAGTGCGCTGTGAAGGTAAGTGATGGGTGCAAGTGTGGAGAGCTGAGTATGTGAGCTAAGTGGAAAGTGTTAGAAAAAGTTTACTTACCTTTGTTTCTTCCTGCAGGCTTCAAGAGTTGGGGATGCGGAGACTCTTGCATCTCCGCGGCAGAGATGACAGATGGCTGCTGCATTCTCCAATGCAACAACCGTCTAATTTCTGTTAAAGAAAGAGGTTTGATGAGTCTTGAATTCAAGAACTCATCAAACTACAGAGAATATCAGTGTTTGACAGCTTCACAGAGCTGACAAACGATGACAATTCATCTGTCAAAATTTTTTGACAAATGAAACATCATACGCTGACGTTCTTTGTAACCAGCTTTCCCTTAATTGGCCTGCTAAGCCCGCTGGGCAGGCTTAACACGGTCAATCAAGGGAAAATAGCGTGGGTTGGCCACAAATCGATGGAGACAGGACTAAAACCCGACAAGCAGCAGTCCCGCCTCCAAAAGCTCCCCATTGGCAAAATCCAGCTCTATTTTTCTGATTAAATCATTTTGATTTGGGAAAAATTATGATTAACCAGTAGCTTCCAATCTATTTTGTGCTTTTTGGAGCTATTTCAACACTTCTCTCTATCTCAATCTCCTCCTTTTCCCCTTCTCTCTTTCTCTGTCCCTCTTTCTTACTATAATAAATAAAAATAGAAAATGCTAGAAATATTCAGCAGGTCAGGCAGCATCTTTGGAGAGAGAAACAGAGTTAACGTTTCAGGTAGATGACCTTCGTCAGAACTGGAAAAAGTTAGAGATATAACAGTTTTTAAGCAAGTACAGAGGCAGGGAAAGGGGGGAGGGGAGTTAAGAACAAAAGGGAAGGTCTGTGATAGGGTGGAAAGCAGGAGTGATTAAATGACAAAAGGGATGATGGTGTAAGACAAAAGGGGATGGTAATGGGACAAGTGAAGAAACAAAAGATGGGTCTAGAGGAGGTGTAAATGGGAATAGCAGAATCAATACCAACAGCTGCTGTCCGAAAAAATGGGGGCGGTGGTTATGATCTGAAATTGTTGAACTTAATGTTGAGTCAGAAGGCTGTAAAGTGCCTAATTGAAAGATGAAATGCTGTTCCTCGAGTTTCTGTTGAGCTTCATTGAAACAGTATAAGAGGCCGAGGTCAGACTGGAAGTAGGTCGGAGAATTAAAATAACAGGCGACCGGAAGCTCGGGGTCACGCTTGCGGACTGAACGGAGGTGTTCCGCAAAGCGGTCACCCAATATGCATTTGGTCTCCGAATGTAGAGCAGCGACTACAGTATACTAAATTGAAAGAAGTACAAGTTAATCGCTGTTTCACCTGGAAGGAGTGTTTGGGCCTTGGACGGTGGGAAAGGAAGAGGTAAAAGGGCAGGTGTTGCATCTCCTGCGCTTGCACGGGAAGGTGCCGTGGGAAGGGAAGGGGTGTTAGGGGTGATTGAGGAGTGGACCAGAGTGTCGCGAAGGGAACAGTCCCTTCGGAATGCTGAAAGGGGAGGTGAGGGGAAGATGTGTTTGGTGGTGGCATCATGCTGTAGGTGGCGGAAATGGCAGAGGATGATCCGTTGAATGTGGAGGCTGGTAGGGTGGAAGGTGAGGACAAGGTGAACCCTATCGTGGTTCTGATAGGGAGGGAAGGGGTGAGAGTAGAAGTGCGGGAAATGGGACGGATGCGGTCGAGGTCCATGTCAACCACGGTGGAGGTGAATCCTCGGTTGAGGAAAAAGGAAGACATATTGGAAGCACTGGTATGGAAGGTGGCATCTTCAGAACAGATGTGACGGAGACGAAGAAACTGGGAGAAATGAATAGAGTCCTTACAGGAAACGGGGTGGAAGGAAGTTTTGTCAAGGTAGCTGTGGGAGGCAGTGGGCTTATAGTGGATATTGGTCAATAGCCTATCCCCGGAAATGGAGATAGGGAAGTCGTGGAAGGGAAGGGAACAGTTGGACAGAGATGGACCATATAAAGGCGAGGGAAGGGAGGAAATTGAAAGCAAAGTTGATGAAATTTTCCAGTTTGGGGCGAGAGCAGGAAACAGCACCAATACAGTCATTAATGTACCGGAAAAATAGGTGAGGGAAGTTCCTGAGTAGGACTGGAACAATGTCTGTTCCACATATCGCACAAAAAGGCAAGCAAGACCCATAGGGTTCCCATAGCAACACCTTTAATTTGGAGGAAGTGAGTGGAGTCAAAGGAGAAGTTGTTCAATGTGAGAACAAGTTCAGCCAGGCGGAGGAGGGTGGTGGTGGATGGGGACTGGTTGGGCCTCCGTTCAAGGAAGAAGCGGAGCGCCCTCAGGCCGTCCTGGCGGGGGATGGAGGTGTAGAGGGATTGGACGTCCATAGTGAAAAGGAGACAGTTAGGGCAATGTTCCCTCTAATTTTAAATTTGGGTGCGCGGACCATTTAACGGGCTGCGCAGCCCATTCAAAGTTTCGCGCATGCGCAAAATTTTACATTAGAAAAGCTGGTCCCGGGCTGCGCAGGACCGTCAGACAGGTGCGCGGCCGTGCAGCTTAGAGGGAACATTGGGTTAGCGCCAGGAAACTGTTAAAGTGGCGGAGAGCGTTGGAAGAGTTGCAGATGTAGGTGGGAAGAGACTGGACAAGGGGAGAAAAAAGAGTCGAGATAGGAAGAAATCAGTTCCCTGGGGCAAGAACGGGCTGAAATGATGGGTCTACCAGGGCAGTCCTGTTTGTGGATCTTGGGAAGAAGGTAGAAGCGGGCTGTGTGGGGTTGGGGGACTGAGGTTGGGGGCCATGGAGGGAAGATCTCCAGAGGAGATGAGGTCAGTGACCATCTAGGAAACGATGGCTTGATGTTTGGTGGTGTGGTCATGGTCCAGGGGGAGGTAGGAAGAGGTGTCAGAGACTTGGGGGGGAAAAATTTGGTTGCTTTGCGCCTCCCGTTAGCGCCCTAAGAGGGCGCTAACGGGGCACAAAGCAACTAGCCCCCGGGTGTGGCGCCGCCAACGCCTCCCGCGAAATTCAGCAGGAGGTTAGCGGCGGCGGTAACCGTTAGTGCCCCGTGGCGCTGTGCCGCTGGCAATGACGCCATCTCCGTGTGCAGCGCCCCGCTCGCGCCCCGGCCGCGATCTTCGGTAGCGCCCCCTGACTTACCGCCGGACGCTATGTCTGACGGGGTCAGGGGGGCCTACCTGCAGCCGGGGCAGCGCTAATTAAAGGCGAGGTGCCGGGCGGCCATTTTTGTTGCTGGCCGCCTGCCAGCACCTGCCCCCATTCCCAGGAATGCTGAGTGAGGTACCTACCAGTGTAGAATAAGAATAATAAAGACTGGGAGCACTGCCGCCTCTCTCAGTGACCTAAGAACATAAGAACATAACCTCCTCGGCAGCCCCCCCGCGGAGTGCCGGCTGCGCTCCGTGAGCCTGGCACTTCTCTTCAGTGCCGGGCTCTTTTGCCGGCACTCCGATCCCTGTTGGCCCAGCTGGGCGCCGGGATGCTCTGTGCCAGGCCCCTCCCCTTTAAGAAGACCTGAGAGAACAGAGTGCTGAAAGTTCAGAGCGAGGTAGGTTAGAGTGAGTGAGAGGAGCAGAGAAATTGAGACGGCCGATATCACACGAGCAGCTCCCAATGAAAAGATCTAGAGGGGGTAAGAGGCCAGAGGGAGGGGTCCAGGTGGAACGAGAATTCTGAAGATGGGGTTGGGAGCGGGGTTAAGACTCCTGGCCAAAGAAGTGGGTGTAGAAGCGAAGGCGACGGAAGAAGAGCTCAGCGTTGTGCTGAGCTCAAGATTCATTGAGGTAGGGGCGTAAGGGGACGACGCTCAGGCTTTATGTTTGGCTTTATCTTTCTCTTTGCTCTTTATCTCTGCAACTGCAAATAGCTGCATCAGGACTTGGCAGGGGTGCAGCTTCCGTAGGCCTATGTAAGTCTTTCTAAAGACTCTTTCGAGTTGCTCCCGGGTGATCTGATGAAGCCTTGATGCCAACCCACCCTCACACTCTCTCCGAGCACAAAGCCATGTATGAGTGAGTGAGGTACCTACCAGTGGAGAATAAGAATAATAAAGACTGGGAGCACTGTCGCCTCTCTCAGTGACCTAAGAACATAAGAATTAGGAGCAGGAGTAGGCCATACAGCCCCTCGAGCTTGCTCTGCCATTCAATAAAATCATGGCTGATCATCGACCTCAACTCCACTTTCCCGCCCGATCTCCATATCCCTTGATTCCCCTAGAGTCCAAAAATCTATCGATCTCAGCCTTGAACATACTCAAAGACTCAGCATTCACAGCCCTCTGGGGCAGAAAATTTCAAAGATTCACAAACCTCTGAGTGAAGAAATTCCTCCTCATCTCAGTCTTAAATGGCCTACCCCTTATCCTGAGACTCTGCCCCTAGTTCTAGACACTCCAGCCAGGGGAAACAACCTCTCAGCATCTACCCTGTCAATCCCCTTCAGAATCTTGTATGTTTCAATGAGATCGCCTCTCATTCTTCTAAACTCCAGAGAGTATAGGCCCATTCTACACAATCTCTCATCATTGGACAGCCCTCTCATCCCAGGAATCAATCTAGTGAACCTTCGTTGCACCACCTCCAAGGCAAGTATATCCTTCCTTAGATAAGGAGACCAGAACTGTGCACAGTACTCCAGGTGTGGTCTCACCAAGGCCCTGTACAATTGTAGCAAGACTAACACGTGCCTCCCCACCCCAGCAATGCTGCTTTCCCCCTCTGCAGTCAGGATCTGGAGCCTCACAAAGTAGGTCCAAAAGGGAGTGAGTGTAAGGGGCAAGTGCCAGCTCACTGTCGTCCCAGTGCTGTCTGTCTAATTGCTATTTTTATTCCCCACTGGCCGATCAGCTGTGTCTGCCTATTCTTTAGGTTGCTCTTTAGTCAGGAGTTGCACGGTGGGCTGTTTGTAGTTGTGAAGCAAGCTGGATTCAACCCGCAGGCCAGGGGGTTGGTCATGCCCGCCTTCGAATACTTGTCCATCTCTGTCTGCACTTCCCCTTTATAACTTTCAATCTCCTCCTTAGCCAGATTTTCATTCAGCTGCTTCTTACTGGAGTTAATTGACATAGTGTAACAGCTGGTGAATGTTAAAGAGTACAAGAATTGCAATTCTATTGTTTGCAAAGAACCAGGAGCTAAGCCTCTGGGAAATGGAACAAATGGGTTTCTTGAGGAGACTAGTAATAGCCCATTTACTGATGAAGCAATGCCAGATGATAATGTGTTAAATAGCCTATTAGCAAAGCACAGGACAACGCCGAAGTCCTACAAGCCGCAGTGGAGCTACAAAACCAATTAAAGACTTGTTCTTGGAGACACTTGGATGTCTGAAACTGTGTGTGATGCTGCTCCTGACTGCATGTGCTTATTTATTCCTTGATTGCAACAAAGGACTCTTAGGGAAGGAATAGGGAGGAAAACACCTTTCCAAGGGATAACCTGAGAATGTCTGAAACCTGCAGGATTGTGTTCATGCCATAATTAGACTAGAATTGAGAGTTAGTTAATTTATCTCTCTCTCACTCACACCAAAGATGCATGTGTATCAATGATATGTTGGATGGCACCACAAAGGGCAGTTTGGCATTCCAAGCATACTTGAAAGAATTATAACACTTATTGCAGATGCATGGTGGCTCTACTCACTATTTTGAATAGTGGGCTAACAAATTAACAGTGGTGGGTACTCCCAAGTTTTATTATTATAATATAGTATTATAGTTCTGCACAGTTTGAGAGGGAATATTAAAGACATTGTTTATTCACATCTTTAGCTGGGGACAGGTATATGAAAATGGGTTTGTATATCAAACCTTGATTGGGTTGTACAAAGCAAGTAGTTGATGCTGAAGCTCTGCAACTGGAGGGGTTTTAAAAAATTCATTCCTGGGATGTGGGCGTCGCTGGCAAAGCCAGCATTTATTGCCCATCCCTAATTGCCCTTGAGAAGGTGGTGGTGAGCCGCCTTCTTGAACTGCTGCAGTCCGTGTGGTGAAGGTACTCCCACAGTGCTGTTTGGGAGGGAGTTCCAGGATTTTGACCCAGCGATGATGAAGGAACGGTGATATATTTCCAAGTCAGGATGGTGTGTGACTTGGAGGGGAACTTGGAGGTGGTGGTGTTCCCATGCGCCTGCTGCCCTTGTCCTTCTAGGTGGTAGAGGTCATGGTTTTGGGAAGTGCTGTCGAAAAAGCCTTGGAAAGTTACTGCAGTACATCTTGTAGATGGTACACACTGCAGCCACAGTGTGCCAGTGGTGGAGGGAGTGAATGTTTAAAGTGGTGGATGGGGTGCCAATCAAGCGGGCTGCTTTGTCCTGATGGTATCGAGCTTCTTGAGTGTTGTTGGAGCTGCACTCATCCAAGCAAATGGAGAGTATTCCATCACACTCCTGACTGTGCCTTGTAGATGGTGGAAAGGCTTTGGGAAGCCAGCAGGTGAGACACTCGCCGCCGAATACCCAGCCTCTGACCTGCTTCTGTTTGATGAGATGTGAGTTGTGCTGATTGCCATGTCATTCGGTAAGAATTCCTGGTAACCTTTGTTCGCCACTAGCTTGCTTATCAGTTGTTTAATGACTCTTGAGAGAGAGGTAAGCAGGCTCTTTTGGGATTGAGTTGGCTCCAGGGTGACACATCTGGCATAGCATGATTGGAACCGAATATGGAAGATTCTGTAATGCAGACTGTAGTAGGTGAGCCAGGGAGGACCACAGTACTCCAGAGGGCTATTGACGATAGGTCAGCCAGCCTGGTTTATTGATGGGACCTGGAGGGTTAGACCTGTGACTGAGGGCTGGGATTCTGCTCACTCGGCTCCAGATAACCCTATAAGCAGTTGGCTGGTCCTAGCAGAATGAGAAATGAACAGCTCACTGGCTTGACTGATTAAACTTCAACAGTACCTCAACACACACTTTGGGGACCCTAAACCTTGCCTTTTACCATCCTGTGTCTAAAGTCTTCAGGATTGGTTAAGTGGGTTGTATCACTTCATATTGGGCGAACAGAAACCACTTATGTGCATTTCTCGGTAGCTTGGCCTGAAGACTTTTAAGCCTGGCGATGGGTTTTTGTGCCTTTCAGAAATCCGGCTGGCCTATATATTAAAAAATTATGCGTATTGTTACCAGGTGCAGTGAGGCATAGCTCATAGCAGGTAGTTTGCCTGTCAGCAAATATATATTGGCCTTGGTAGGAGTGCAACACATATTCACCAGAATGATAACGGGTCATTGAGAGTTAAATTATGAAGGCAGATTGCATAAACTTGACTTGTATTCCCTTGAGTTTAGAAGATTGAAGGGTGATCTAAATGAGGTATTTAAAATGTTAGAAGGATTTGATAGGCTACATATGGAGAAACTATTTTCTCTGGTGGGGGAAACCAAGAACAAGAGGACACAGTCCTAAAATTAGAGCTAGGCCATTCAGGACCATAATTAGGAAGCACTTTTTCACACAAAGGGTAGTAGAAATCCAAAACTCCCTCAAAAGGCTGTCGACGTTGGGTCAATTGGAGCTTTCAAGATGGAGATCGATAGATTTTTATTAGGTAAAGGTATCGAGGGATATGGCGAAAAGGTGGGTAATTGGAGTTGAGGTGCAGATCAGCCATGATCTGATTGAATGGTGGAGCAGGCTCGAGGGGCTGAATGACCTATTCCTGTTACTATGGAGAGATTGGAAAATGGGAGTCTAGGACCTTAAAATTGATGCACTGGGGACAGGGAGCAAGTTTGGGACGGACAAAGGTAGGAAACCCGCTGTCAACCCGCCTCCACGCGAGTCTCCCAGGTGTCAGGGTCTGTCAGTTCTCACTGACCCGACACCAAGCGGCGGGGGAGACAATTGAGCTCATTAAATGGCTTGTTAACAGCCAATTTAATGGTATTTTGAGGCTTCCTTCCAATTTTAGGTGCTCCCTCATGGGTTACCCACTTCTCGGGAAACACGCCAGCTCAACCTGGTGTGAGTTGAATCTGCTCTGATGTATCTGATAAGCTGACAGCTGCAGAAGTGGTGCAAAGGATGCCATGTTGCAGATGGTCAGTTTCAGAGTGCAGAAAATGTTGGTTACTGCATTTGTAAGGTATACAGAGATTTCTTTAGCTTGCAAGTGTTTAGAGGCAACTGTATGTCCAGTGCCACCTCGTTGGAACAACCTCTCTCACCATTGACATCGCTTCTGTCATCTCACCTGCAGCTGCCATCTATTGCAGCAACATCGGTGCCCTAGAAACGATCTCACCTTGTTCCTCTGAATCCCTCCACGATCAGCCCCAACACCAACATCACCAGGCACACCATCACCACCAACAGCATCACCAACCTTCTCCGCCATCACCTGATGCTGCACAGGACACAGGGCATCAGCACCCGACAACATTGCTGCCCGGGAGGCCAGCGATGGCATCAGCGTGGCCAGATTAACTTCACTTGACGCTGTAAACCCTGGCTTACACATGATGCGCCAGGTTGACACCACCCCACACCAGCACCGTAAAGCACCCCTTTAATGTCCAAGCCATTCCATGCACACTCATCACTAAAGCAGGGGGGCGGGAAGTTATGTCTCAACATTCACTGTAACTCAGTAAGACACTTCTCAAGGTGCGCACAGATCTGTCCAATAAGGGGCAGTGTTGAAAATGTAGATTTCACTGTATGACAACACATTACCAGAAACTTCACATGGACATTGGCTAAACCTCTCAAGTGCCTACCCTTGTGTGTTGTTAGTTGGTATGCTTGCAGTAGGATGAGGGTGAGTGTGAAGGGTGGCTAGTGAGATGGGGAAGTGATAATGTAGATAGAGAGGGATGGGTGGAGGTGCAAGGTAAGTTGGTGTGAGTAAAGATGTGCAGGAGAAGGGTATGAAAGGCAAAGTGATGGGGATGTGTTGAGTGGCACAGCAGGATGAGGTTGAGTGTGGCTTTGCAGTAACGTTTCGTGATCCACTGAGATCATTGAAAGGTTTGCGCCTCACGACATCCCTGCTTGTGCCCTCCTGTGCAATGTGCAACCAGGCTGCGTTGGTGTCCTGGGGAGGTCTCCTCCACCCTTGGAAGGGAAGAGCACCTCCCTGCGTGCTGTGACTCCCTCCATAAGCATATGGAGGGAGTCATTGGAGAGCCTGGGTGCAACCGTCCACCTTTGTGCAGTGCTTGTCAGTGTTTGCAGCAACTTAATGCTGTCAAACACTGACAGAACAACTATCAAACTCAATGTGGCCGTGGTCCCTTTCAGGAAACCGGCTGATGATACGTCATCAAATGACATCATCAGACCCGCTTCCTGTTAATTGGCCGGGAAGCCCGCAGGGCGGGCTTAACAAGGCCAATCAAGGGAAAATCCCTTTGACAGAGCGGCTGCAGCCGGGAGTGGGACCAAAACCCGGCAACCAGCTATCCTGCCACCATCCCAACACTGCTGAGAAAATCCAGTCCTAAATGACAGAAGGGATGATGGTGCGAGACAAAAGGGGGTGGTAATGGGACAAGTAAAGAAAGAAAAGATGGGTTTAGATGAGGTGTAAATGGGAATAGCAGAATCAGCACCTGCTGTCCAAAAAAATGGGGGCAGAGGTTATGATCTGAAATTGTTGAACTTAATGTTGAGTCTGAAAGGTTGTAAAGTACCTAAATAAAAAAGATAAGGTGCTGTTCCTCAAAGTAAGCTTGAAGCTTAAATTTGGGCATACCATTAGACTTGTCTACTGTATTTAAATCTGAGCATTACATTGGGTTTGTGTATAGTGTTTAAATTTGGGCATTCCATTAACAAGGGTAAATATCATTTTCAGACAAAACTAGAGACAAATCCACAAATATAGGCATATGACCTCTGGAAATGAGCACTCAATATTTTTGGCAGTCTATACTAATTTCCATATTCTCAAACCCCTCTGGTAGAGTTGGCTAATGTTTTTTGAGTCATTACATTAATGCTGGTATTTCGCCAATCATTAGGAAGACAACGCTTCACAGCACAGACCACCAACAGAGTCGACAAATTGAACCAATACCCATTTTCATACAACGGCTTAATTCAGTGAAGGTGCTCAGATGTGTACAGGTATATAGGTGGTCCCTGCCAGAATGTACACATCAAACCTGCTGTTGCTGACCAGTCACCGGGAAACAGATGTATTAACTTATTAGGGGTCTGCACTGGTCAACTTGAATCATTTGGTGCACCAAGTACCAGAATATTGATGGCTCAGAGAGCTCGCTTGTAAAGGAACCCACCCAATTTTCTCCATTGAAATGGAGGAAGGTTCGGTTTACTTTATTCTCTTGTTCCTCCATATCTTTATATACAACACCCTACATGCTGGCTCCTCTCTGCATCTTCAGTTTTGAGTTCATGGCTCATTTCTGCACTCGTTTTTTCCTTGGCCCTCAAACTGTGGAACTCCTTACTTCCTTCAGTCAATCCTTGCTCAATCAGTCTTCAGGCTTTTAAAATCCAAGCTTTGCATCACCTAATCATAACTTTTTAAGCATAGAGTGATAGAAATTTCAGCACGGAAGGTGACCATTTGACCTATCATGACTGAGCTGGTGCTAGGTGCAGGTTCAAGCTATCTAAGCCCATTTTCTCGTTCTTTCCCTGTATCCTTTAATCTTTTGCTTCTTTCGTGTTTAAATCTCTGTTAAATGTTGTGATGATTGGGTTTAAATAGCCATTTGTGGGAATGCATTTCATCGCCGAAGAACCCTTTGTGGGGGAAACATGTTCTAATGTCTCCCTTTATGCTCCTAGTACAAATCCCAGTATGCCCTAATTTCAGTAAGCAATGGAAATAATCTTTCATGTTTACACTCTGAAACCTTTTCAGAGGTTTTGAGCACTTTGATTATATCTCCCTTTAATCTTCTCTGCTCCAGTAATATCAGGGATGAGGGAATGTAGTTCTGATCAATTTACAGAATCATAGAATTTTCAAACACAGGAGGCCATTCGGCCCATCGTGACGGTGTGGCTCTCTGAAAGTGGCTCTCCCTTAGTCCCATGCCCCTACCTTCCCCATACCTTATTAATTGACAAAAAAAATATACAAAGGTTTGGAGAGAGGACAAGGTACTGGAATTAAATGGCTAGTTCTTTCAAAGAGCTGGCATAGCTGTGAAGGACTGAATAGCCTCATTCTACACTGTAAAATTCTATGAATGCAGTCTTTTGAAGCCTCTCATCAGAACTATAACCCCTTATACCTGGCAACGTTCCTTCTATAAAGGAGTGCCCTAAATTGTACATAGGACTCCCTCTGTGTCAGTCTTAGCTCAGTGGTAGCACTTTCGCATCTGAGTCAGAAGGTTGCAGGTTGAAGCCCCACTCAAGACTTGGAGCAGGTGGCTGACACTCCCAGTGCAGTACTGAGGGAATATTGCAGCATTGGAGGTGCCGTCTTTCAGATGGGATGTTAAACCAAAGCACCGTCTGCTCTCTCAGGTGGATGTAAAAGATACCATGACACTATTTTGAAGAAGAGTTCGCCCCAGTGCCCTGGCTACTATTTATCCGTCAACCAACATGACTTTAAAAAAAATTATCAGGTTATTGTCACATTGTGGGATCTTGTTGTGCACAAAGTGGCTGCTGCCTGAAGTGACTACACTTCAGAAAGAACTTCATTGGCTCTAAAGTGCTTTGGGATGAACTGAGGTAGTGAAAAGCACTATATAAATGCAAGTTCTGTCTTTCTTGCATGCCGAGCCTAACCAATCTCGTTTACAAATTTATAATCACATTTATAATAGTTTAGTGTTCACTGCTCCTGTATACAAAACCCAAAATACCAATTGTTCTTCTTCCACCTACAGTTTGAGTTTTAAAGAATCTTTACACCCTTTAACTCTGCTCCTCCACTTCGTTTATAATTTTAACATTTATATTTCTGTTCTTTATTCTTTTTCCAAAAATGTATTACTTCACGTTCATCTACATTTAAGTACATTTTCTATATATCTGCCCACTCTCCTTTCCTGCCCATCTCCTCCCAGACTCTTCCTTGCACTTGTTATATTCCCTAATTTTATATCATCATCAAATGTAGCTATTATCCCCTCTTAACCACGTACAAACAATTTAATGGAATTTATTGGAGAATGATCGAGTTCCTAGCATAGATCCCTGGGCACAACACTAGCTACATCTTGTCAATCAAGAAACATCCATTCACTCCTACTCAGCTTAATATACTTTAGCCATCCCTCTCTTCCTCTCTCCATGCTGCCATGTTACCTTAAATATCATGGGCCTTAATCTTCGTAACATATATTTATGTGCCACTTCATCAAATTATTTTTCAAAATCCAAATATACCCCATTTGCTGCCCCCTTTGTTTGTACCCCACTAATTTTCCTGAGGAATTTGATTAAATTAGTCAAGCACAACCTACCCTTTGCAAATCTGTGTTGACTGTCACTGATTAGCCCTAAGGTGCATTTACATTGCCATTTTAACATTGGTTTCAAGCAGTTTTCACTTTACATCCACACTAGTATGCCAGAGTAAATCAGGGCCCAACTTGATGTAGAATAAAGCCAACTGAGACTCTCGGGATTGAATATTCTCTCAGCACTTCAGTTTGGCACCACATGAGGTGTAAATCCAGTGTGGTGTCAAAGCTAGTTAGACAACAACAACATCAAACAATTTCCATTTATATAGCGCCTTTAACATAGTAAAATGTCCCAAGGCACTTCACAGAAGCGTTACCAGACATAAATTGACATCGAGCCAAAGAAGGAAACATTCGGACAGGTGACCAAAGGCTTGGTCTAAGAGATAGGAGGAGAGGTGGAGAGGTTTAGGGACAGAATTCTGGAGCTTAGGGCCTAGACAGCCGAAGGCACGGCTGCCAACAGTAGACCTACTGGACACTTTGTAAACCAACCTGACCTTAATTTAAAAGTTTAATAGCGCAGGGATTCTCTTGTTCCTGCTCTCTAAATATTTAAACTGTTGGAAGAAAGCTCTGCCCACGCATATCCATTCATGCACACAGCTCTCCTAAAAAGTTCCAGCCAGGCAGGAGCCAAGCAGTGTAAACAGGAGCTATTTATGGGCTGAAGGCTCATTTTTGACTACCATAAATGTGACATTTTGTCTCCTCAGTTATGTAAAGTTAGATTTTCCGTTCTTTGGGGAGGGTTGACACAATTGGTCAATCAACTCCTTCAGATTACATAACTTCAGTGAACACAACCTCCAGTCTTCTTGCCCTCCTCATCGCCTCCTGGCTGGCATCCGAATTGGAACATCTGTTCTCCGAATGGTAGCTGCAGCTTAAGTGCACACCTATAGTGTTCATTAATGCTATTCCTTTTTATGGTCTCCATCAGTTTTCTACCACAAACTCTAGGCTAACTGGCCTATAGTTAGCTGGCTTATCCTTTTCCCTTTTTTATAAACTGGGGTGTAACATTCACAACCCTCCAGTCCTTTGGTACAATTTCCATTTCCAACGAATTTTCTTGATTTACCTCGTCTTCTCCTTTAATCTTCACAAATTTGAAAATGCTGTCTTGTGACCTTGTTGTTATGATCTTGTCTGTTCGCCTTGAACTCTCAAAAAAGAAAATCTAAAAGATATAGAAGCAGTATTCATGCCTTGTACAGACTTGGACTACTTAAGAAGTTAGTAGTTGGGAGGTAAGTAAGTGTTTCGTACCAAAGAGGAAGTTAAGCTTCTTGCAGGCAGCACTGGAGTTGGAGGTGTTCCTTCTGAGAACAGACAGAATAGGCCAAGAACACTACAGGCAAAGTGGAATAAAAGGGCCATCAAGGTTAGCAGTAGTTTGCACTTATGAGAAACATAGGAAAGTGTACATTACAACAAGCAATATTTTTATTGCACCATTAAAGGACATAGAGGAGGTGAAGAGGAGATGCGCTGTAAGAAGACTGGAGGTTGTGTGCACTGAAGACGTGCAATCTGACCAATTGTGCCGAACCTCTCTAAAGAACAGGAAGTATAACTTTACATTACTGAGGAGGTTTATGGATCTCAAAAGTGAGCCATTAGCCCATAAATAGCTCATGTCCTCAATCCGCTCTCTTAGATGTAGCTGGGGGGCATTCAAGAGCCCTGAATGGAAAGTGATTCCATTCTATATTATTTTTTAAATCTAATATCTTCAGCAAAGCATTATTTGTAGTGGGGGAGGGGGGAAGGAGATTTAGTTCAGAAATATATAATTTTAATTAATACTTCTGAAGTAACTTTTGTTTTAAATTGTTGAAAAATACAGTGTTAAAATTGAAGATCATTGACTGATCATTTCCTACCGAAACTCAGGCCGCGATTTTGCCGGCGCTCAAAGGGCGGGTTCGGAGGCGGGCCAGCTGTTGAATTCGAAATGATTGACTGCGGGTTGTGAACCCGCCTCCATGTGAGTTTCCAAAGTGTCGGGTCTGCGATTTCAGAACAGGCCCGACACCAAGCGGCGGGGGAGTCATTTAGGATACTTAACTGCTTGTTAAGTGCTTCTTAACTGCTATTTTGCCAGCCTTTTTCTATTTTCCCACATTTTCAATGGGTTTCATGTCGTTCGGAGATCACGTCAGGTAAGTATGTCGGGAGTTCCAACGAGCTGAATAGTTTACAGCTGCAACTGCAATATAAAAGCTAAACTCTCATATCTGTTCACTTTCAAATTTCAGAGGTTGCTGATTTCAGGATTTGGAAGACACATTTGATCTGTATTGAGGCTGTAAGTGTGTGTTGTAAACTCTATGGGCTGGATTTTGTCAATGGGGGCACGTTGGGGGCGATCCTGCTGGTTGTCGGGTTTCAGTCCCGCCCCCAACGACGTTATAGACGGGTTGGTTAGATGGGCAGAACAGTGGCAAATGGAATTTAACCCTGAAAAGTGTGAGGTGATGCATTTTGGGAGGACTAACAAGGCAAGGGATTACACAATGAATGGTAGGACCCTAGGAAGGACAGAGGATCAGAGGGACCTTGGTGTGCATGTACATAGATCCCTGAAGGCAGCAGGACAGGTAGATAAGGTGGTTAAAAAGGCATATGGGATACTTGCCTTCATTAGCCGAGGAATAGAATATAAGAGCAGGGAAGTTATGATAGAGCTGTACAAAATGCTAGTTAGGCCACAGCTGGCATACTGTGTGCAGTTCTGGTCACCACATTATAGGAAGATGTGATTGCATTGGAGAGGGTGCAGAGGAGATTCACCAGGATGTTACCTAGGCTGGAGCGTTTCAGCTTTGAAGAGAGACTGGACAGGCTGGGGTTGTTTTCCTTAGAGCAGAGAAGGCTGAGGGGGGACCTGATTGAGGTGTACAAAATTATGAGGGGCATAGATAGGGTAGATAGAAAGGAACTTTTCCCCTTAGTAGAGGGGTCAATAACCAGGGGGTATATTTTCAAGGTAAGGGGCAGGAGGTTTAGAGGGGATTTGAGGAAAAACTTTTTCACCCAGAGGGTGGTTGGAATCTGGAACTCACTGCCTGAAAGGGTGGTAGAGGCAGGAACCCTCACAACATTCAAGAAGCATTTAGATGAGCACTTGAAACGCCATAGCATACAAGGCTACGGACCAAGTGCTGGAAAATGGGATTAGAATAGATAGGGTTTGATGGCCGGCACAGACATGATGGGCCGAAGGGCCTCTTTCTGTGCTGTATAACTCTATGACTCTATGATGTCCGGCCAACCCACTCTATTTTCCCTTGATTGACCTTGTTAAGCCCGCCCTGCAGGCTTAGCCGGCCAATTAAGGGAAAGCCGGTGACAGAGGATGTCAGCGTATGACGTTTCATCTGTCAAAAATTTTTGACAGATGAATTGTCAGCATTTGACAGCTTTGCAGCATCTCATCCTCAACTGCCATATATAACAGCAGAATGGGAATGATTTATACTCTCATCCTGGTCCTCAGAATCTGAAGAGGATCAGCCGCAGCAGCAGCAGCAGAACCAGGCACACCAGCATCACCAACAAGAAGAGCGCCAACCTTCTCCTCAACCACCTGATGCTGCACAGGGCAGAGGGTGTCAGCGTAGGGCTGCACCTCGCCGCATGAGATAACCCCAACACAGGGTTTACAGGCAGAGGACGCGCTTCCTCAACATGAGTTAGCAGCAGTGCCAAAGGAGGCTGCGACTTTCGTGAGAGGTAGTCGCAGACATTTGCACACTGCTGCACCAAGACCTGCAGCCCAGAGGAGCAGGTGGACACTCCTTACCAGTGGCTGTCAAAGTCACCACCGCCCTCAACTTCTTTGCTTCAGGGTCCTTCCAGGGATCAGCAGCAGACATCAGCGGCATCTCCCAGTCGGCCGCCCACAGATGCATCACGCAGGTTACCGATGCCTGCTTTGCCAAGTTCATCAATTACATCCACTTTTCCACTGATGTGGCAAGTGTTACCGAGCGGGCGCTAGGCTTTGTCAATCTGGCAGGCTTCCCATGGGTGCAGGGCGTCATCGACTGCACACATGTGGCCATCAGGAGCATCCCATCAGAACCCAGCAGTATTTGTCAACCGCAAGGGCTTCCACTCCTTTAACGTGCAGCTGGTCTGCAACCATAGGAAGAGCATCATGCATGTGTGCACAAAGTACCCTGGCAGCTGCCATGACTCTTGCATCCTGCACCAGTCCACTGTCTCTCAGCTCTTCGCTCCGCCAAACGAACTTTCCGACTGGCTCCTTGGAGACAAGGGCTATCCCCTGAAGACGTGGCTCATGACACCGTTGAGGAGGCCCTCAAACGAGTCTGAGGAGCGCTACAATCAAAGCCACATTTCCACCAGAACTCTCATAGAGCAAACAATAGGGTTGCTCAAAATACACTTCAGATGCCTGGACAGATCTGGTGGAGCCCTTCAGTAAGCACCAGCCAGGGTCTCCAGAATCGTTGTTGTCTGCTGCGCCCTGCACAACATCGCACTGCAGCGAGGATTAGCGCTGCATGAGGAAGAAGGCGCAGAGCGCACAGCCTCTTCAGAGGAGGAGGACCAGAATGAGGGTCATCAAGAGGAAGACCTGGAGGAGGCGGCTGACCCAGTGCGACCAGCACACAAGCACATTGCTGCCCGTGATGCCAGCGATGACCTAATCAGTGCCAGATTCACGCAACTTTATGCAGCACAGACATGTTGGCTGCCACATACACATGAAGGTTGGCGTTACCACACTGCCACACCATAGAGCATCTCTACAATGAACTGTTCAATCCTTGCACTGACACCACCATTGCTGGACAATAAAGGCGCCCTTACCCTTGTCTGTGCCACTTCAATTTGTGACCATACATATGGCAACATCAATCATTCACAAAACATTACTTTACTACAACAAAATAAAACAACTGAAACTTAGCATTCATTTATAGGAAATCACCCAAGTGACTACCCTAGTGACTATTTATGTGTGAGCTTTCTTTTACGCTTGCTTCTACGAGGTGCTACCCCTGTGGCATCACCAGATGTAGAGGCAGGCTGCTCACTTTCCTGCTGCGGCTGCTTAGACGTCTTTGGCGGTCATCCTCTGGGTTTTGGAGCCTTGAGGGCCCCGCCAAAGTCTGCTCCTCCTGCGGCTGTGCAGGGGCAGACTCGGCCATCACTGTTCGGGGAGGCATATGGGGCTCTGACCGAGGGGTTGGCAAGGGGGGGGGACGTTGGAGCGCTTGGAGAGGAGCCCCCACTTCCATGTCCCCTCCCACCATCATCCCTCTCATGGGCCACCCGCACTTCTCTGCTAGCACACATCAGTGGGGCCATGAAGACCCATTTCTGTGCTGATATTCCTCATAACAAGGACGTCCATGAACCTCTGGTTTCTCTCCTCAATAGATGCCCATCTATTTAGAAGTGTTACCATGTTGTTCTGAGTCTGGCAATTTATGTCCTCCATGGAGGTTGCCATCCTTTCCATGGCAGAACCTACAGTTGCCAGTGCGTGCGCCATGGCGTTGCTCATATTTGAGATGGACCCCTCCATTCTCTGCACACTTGCAGTCACCATGGTTGCAAACCCTGTCAGAGCCATCTGAACTTGCTCCTGAATCTCCAGGATCACCCTCTTCCTGGATGGCCCCCGAGGCTCAGCATCTGCGTGCAGCTCAGCAGAGCTAGGAGTGCTCCTGCTTTTCCTCCTAGACAGTGGGGGGCCGGACTCCTGATGGTCCTGTGGGAGAGTAAAGACATGAGTTAAACATGTGATATGTAGATTGCAGACACATCCCATTGTGCCCATGATTAGCATTCAATTTCTATTGACATCAGATCCCAATTGCAAAATAAGATGTCTGGAAAATAATTCTGTCACCAGGTTGTTCTAATGAGCCCCTCTCTCCGTCCCCCACTTCAGGCTGCTCAACTTCTCCTGCGATCTCCAGAGCTGCCTCCTCAGCGCTGGTGAGCTCAACCAGCGATGGTGCTCCTCCTCCTGTTCTCTCCCTCTCCCTCTTATTGTGGGCTTTCTTTTCCTGCAATGAAGGAAAGAAGTGCAGTTTTAGTAAGAGTGATGGAATGAGTGTAAAGAATGGATAGGATAGATGTTTAGAGGGAGTGGGGTGCCAATCCCAAGTTGCCTCCTTTTGATTTGTTAGTTGTTGTTGTTGCATAACCTTGAGGGTGAGTGTGAGGGGTGCATAGTGAGATGGGGATATGATTCTGTAGATAGGGAGACAGGGATGGGTGATGGTGCAAGGGATGTTTGGGTGAGTTAGGATGTGCAGGAGTCGGGTTGGCAATGCAGAGTGATGGGGATGTGATGACAGGCACAGCAGAATGAAGGTAAGTGTACTTTTATACTCACTTTTCCTGAACGCAGGAGATCAATGAACCTCTTCCTGCATTGCACCCAGGTGCGAGCAACAACAGACCTTGCAGTGACCTCATCAGCTATTTGCAGCCAGGCTGCCTTGGTCTGGTGAGGAGGTCTCCTCCTTCCATTCCCAGGGAACAGAGCCTCCCTGCGTCCTTTGACTCCCTCCACAAGAACATGGAGGGAGTCATTGATGAAGTGTGGCGCAGCCCTCTGTCTCTGTGCAGTCATTTTACTATCAAGCAGCACTCAGGAGTGTGGAAGTAGAAGAGAGAGCAAATGTAGACATGGCCCCCTTAAATACAACGGCAGCAAATGTGTCATCAGAGGAGCTGAACAGACCCGCACCTAGTGACTGGGCCGGGCAACAGGCACCGAGGGCTTAACAAGCCCAATTATTGCAAAATTGTACCAGCAGAGCGGCTGTAGCCAGGAGCGGGACCGGAACCCGTCAACTACCTCTCCCGACGCGAACTCGCCTCAGCCGGGAAAATCCAGCCCTCAGTGTTGTTGGCAAGAACCTCACTAAATAGATTAATGGAAAAAAAACAGCTAGCATTGAAATAAAAGTGTAATGAACCCCAAAGAAATGTATTCAAGCATTGCTGTAATATATGGTTTTAATAATTTTACTGCTTTGAGAATTGACATGGAGAACGTCCAGGGACTAAAGGACCCATGTTATGAAAACTTCATTTAATGCAATCTGTTCCAATCAAGGTTTTTTAAAAAAAAATAAATAATTTTGAACTGAAAACAAAGCCTAAGGACATGGGTTATTGAAGTTTCATTTGTAAATACATTTTTATTATTTTCGATAAAGGTACAAAGCTGCGCAAATGTTAATGGACTAGCTGTTTCATCGTCTACCAATGTTTATTGAATAACACTTCTTTGTCGAAAAAAAAAGCAAGGATAATGTTGCAGCAACAGTCAAGACAAATAGTTCCAGACGGCAGGCATTTATAATGAAGGGAAGCATATTCACAAATGTGGAATAAAGCATACTGTAATAAATATTTAATTTATAACATTTGTCATGGTATTGTTAATAGTCTGTGATGCAGTCCTCATAAATATAATGTTAATTAGATCTTTATGTATCGACCTGCATGTACTTTACCATATTTGACAATGATTTCTAATTTGATGCATTGCAGCCTCTCTCTCTGTAGTGGGGGAGGGGAATCTGTAGACGGATCTCTTGTAACTTTTTGCTTTTGATGTCAATTTTAACAAGAGAAAAAAATATATATCAATGGGGAAAAAAGTGAGAAACAGTAAAATTCAGTGATAGGGAAAATAAAGTGAGAATATAAAGGTTGCCATAGTACACTTTAAAATATAACCCAATAACCCTCGTGTGTCGGTTTTTAATATGAGTTCAGTAATGCAATAACTGTGTGTCTCGGAAGTTGATGAAAATCTGCAGAGGAAACCAGGAGACATGTATAAAATGGGATCTTCGGTCATTGTAAATAAAATACCTTCTGCTAATTTCTGTCTGCAATTTAGAATATTGAGGGTTATATCAGGATACAATCTTCATAAAATTAAAATTGCATCAGTGGAAGTCTTTCTGAAAAAAGATATGCCCTTTTGCTCTTCCTCTTCCAGTCATTCTCTGAAAGCAATTATAATTTGAATTATAACAGATTATATTTTTGGTTATTATTTTGTGCATTATTTCTGTTCTACTTGACTTAACATCTGCTCCCTGTGGGAGAAAGCTTGATCATTGTGATCCTTTTGACTTCATAAGCTTGGAGCTATTCGATGCAGTTACTAGTAATGTACTTCACCTTTTATAAGTAGCTAAATCCCAGCAGAACCAGTCTTCATATACCTGAACATAAGAGTTCAGCACAACCAGCAACTGAAGCTGCATGAAGAGGATCTAGACTGGCTGTGTGAGAAGTCTTGCATGAGCTATGAGCAGATCAGAAACTGATTTGCAGAGAAACAAACCGAGGACGCCATGTACATGTCTGACTTCAGCAACAAAGATCAGCAGTCGACCAACGGAGAGAGCGACAAACTAGAAAAGGCGAAATGTGGTCAACACTGCTATATTCACACTGATACAGAATGCCAAAGGTCACCTACAATGATGCCTATCCAAGATGGGGAATGTGTTGGCTCCAGTGTCATACAGGAGTACAATTTGACACTGTTATACTCAGGGTATGGTAGTGTAGTGGTTATGTTACTGGACTAGTAATCCAGAGGCCTGGACTAATAATCTAGAGAACATGAATTCCAATCCCATCATGAGAATTTGAATTCATCTTAAACAATCTGTAAATAAAAAGTGATCGTGAAGCTTTAGGATTGTTGTAAGAATGTCCTTTAGGGAAGGAAACTTGCTGTCCTTACCCGGTCTGGCCTCAAGTTCCATAACAATGTGGTTGACTCCTAACTGTCCACTGAAGTGGCCGAGCAAGCCACTCACCTTCACCACACTGACTAGTTCAAAAAGGCCCACCACCACCTTCTCGGCAACTAGGGATTGGCAATAATTGCAGGCCTTCCCAGCGATGCCCATATCCCAAGAATGAATTTTTAAAAAGACACAAAAAGCATGAACTCGACACCTCAAATCAGTAGATATATATTTTGTGCTGGACAGAAATTTTGGTGGTATTTATTGAGAGAGAAATGTAGGCCAGGACACCAGGAGAAGTCTCCTGCTCTTCAAATAGTGTCATGGGATCTTTGGCATCCATCTGAACAGGCAGATTGGGCTTTGGTTTAGTGTGTCATCCAAAAGACAGCACCTCCTCTGTATTGCCCTGAAGTGTCAGTGTAAACACTAAAGTGTGCTGAAGTCCTGTAGTAGGGCTTGAACCCATGAGCTCCTGACTCAGAGGTGAGAGTGCTGGTAAGAACAAGATTGGGTTCTCCTGTGATGCCCTCCACAGTCAAATAGCCTACATCATTCAATGTCTAGGGTCAGACATCAAGAATGGCCATTACAACAGTGACCACACTTCAAAAGTACTTCATTGGCTCTAAAGCGCTTTACGATGTCCTGAGGTTGCGAAAGATGCTATATAAATACAAGTCTTTTGTTATCTGTTCGTTGCCTTGAAATAATCCATTCCTACAGTATGTAAAGGGGGAGCATTACTGATATTCCCTTTCAACTCTTTCTTTTGTTCGCTCGTCCCTCGACTGTTCTCCAGCACCAGACAGCACTGTCAAGAGAAGATGGGAGTCATTTGAAAAAAAAACGCATATTGAATAATGCTGCCTCAGTATTTGAAACTTGCTCTGGCTGGTTAAGTACAGCAGTAGAACAAGGAACACCATCTCACGTTCTGATGTGCAAAGGAAGCAGTGAGTTGACAGCCACGCTGTTTTATCCCGAGTCTCAGTGCCATGCAGTTTTCATATCTATTGATATAGATCAAATAAAAGTCAGTAAGGTAATAAAATGACTGATCTTGATGCTCCAACAGGCAGCATTCATTGTCTGTAAAATTAATTTAACTTTCTGCATAAAGGAAATTATTCATGACTATAGGGACCTTCTCCTGCTCGTCTGTAGCTGCAGTGATGTTTACTCCTTGAGATGCAGATATTGCATAAAATGCGTAAAGGCACCACGCAGGACAAGACGAAGCTGTACAGACAAGACGGTCTCGGGCTTGATCGCCAGTCTGTACTGGGTTAACTTATTGCAGTGAGGGCAATAGCTGTGAGGGCTCTGTTTGGGAAGAGAGGAAAAATCAGTCATGGTTCTTACTCCTGATTGCCATCCAGCAACTGCTGCCAAGACAGATGTGCAGGTGGATGAGGGTGAGGACAGGATTGGGGCTCAGGTGTGACGACCTGCACGATGAAGTAGCCTGGCGCCACTCGCTGTCCAAGCTCACACGTAAAGAATGGTCACTCTGACATGGCACCAGAGCACTATGGGTGCTCACAGCAGCACACCGTTGCTGTTTGTGGGACTTTGCTGTGTGCAAATTGCCTGCCTACAAAACAACAGTTGCCACACAAAAGTAATTCATTGGCCGTGAAGTGATTTTGGAAGTCACGACAATGCGAAAGATGCTATAGGTATGAACATTCTTTCTTTTTTTACCACGCAGTGAGTCAGCACGTTCAGGAGAGAAGGAAGAAAACTGAGGCGGGGGGGAGGGGAAGGAAAGGAAAGAAAAATGAGCAGCTAATGGCTAAGCGTAAGAACTTCACAAAGATCAAAACAAACGCGTGTCTCTTTGAGTATAGAAATTGCACCTTTTTTCCTTTCTAGGGAACTCAAAGGAAAGGTAGAGCACCTGTCAACAAACGGGTGATTGACTCATTTTGATACCAGATAAAAAGGGAAAAAATAGAATATCAGAGAAAACTAGCAAGAAATATTATGGCCTAGAAATTCGGGTGGCCGGCTTGCCGCGGGGGTAAGGATCGTGCGCGCTCTTACCTACCGCGCCTGCCGTTGTGTTTCGGGCCCACAGGAACTTCGGGTCCTGGGCCTCTCCCTGGTGCCGGCGCTCAGTGCTTGCATGTCCCAGGGGCGCAGTTAGTGCGATGCGACTCCTGGGATCACGTGGGCCATGGAGAGCCAATGGCAGCAGACCATCTTTCATTCATAGATTTGACAGGAGACCTGTCAAATCTATGAATACAAATCGCCCTCAAAAGAACAGCTAAACCTCAAATAAATTTAAAAAAAAATCACATTAATAAAATAACTATAGTTAAATAAATTAACCACTTTAAACAAAAATTTAAATTTTTGAAAAAATTTAAATTCTTTTTAAAAGTTATAAAAATAAACTTACCTTTCTTCAATGTCACTAAAAAAGATAAACCTGTTGAAAAAAATTTAAATTATACTCAATTAACTACTTACCTTGTTCAAAAGGGGTCTTACACCTCCTTTTTACTTGTGTAAAATCTTCAATACTTACCCTCGCGTTGAAACCTGAAAAAAAACCTAAGTGTGCTGCGTGCGCGCAGCCTCTAGTGCGCACGCGGTTCACCTAGGAACCGCCCCCTTCACCAGACCGGAAGTGCCGGTTTCCCGCGCATGCGCAGTGCATGCAGGAAACCAGCACTTCGGGAACGAATACGGGTGAGTACGCAGCGGGTACTCTCCCATATTCGGCTGAATTTCTGGGCCAATAGCTTTCTACAAGTATGTAAAAAGAAAAAGAGTAGCAAAAGTAAACGTTGGTCCCTTAGAGGCTGAGACAGGAGAAATTATTATGGGGAATAAGGAAATGGCAGAAACGTTAAACAGATATTTTGTATCTGTCTTCACAGTAGAAGACACAAAAAGCATACCAAAAATGGTGGGGAACCAAGGGTCTAATGAGGGTGAGGAACTTAACGTAATTAATATAAGTAGAAAAAAAGTACTCGTGAAACTAATGAGACTAAAAGCTGACAAATCCCCTGGACCTGACGGCCTACATCCTAGGGTTCTGAAAGAGGTGGCTGAAGGGATAGTGGATGCATTGGTTTTGATCTTCCAAAATTCCCTAGATTCTGGAATGCTCCCAGCGGATTGGAAGGTGACAAATGTAACGCCGCTATTCAAGAAAGGAGGGAGAGAAAAAACAGGGAACTACAGGCCAGTTAGCCTGACATCAGTCATCGGGAAAATTCTGGAATCCATTGTTAAGGAAGTGGTATCAAGTCACTTAGAAAATCATAACATGATTAGGCAGAGTCAACATGGTTTTATGAAAGGGAAATCGTGTTTGACAAATTTATTAGAGTTTTTTGAGGATGTAACTAGCAGGGTAGATAAAGGGGAACCAGTGGATGTAGTATATTTGGATTTCCAAAAGGCATTCAATAAGGGGCCACATAAAAGGTTATTACACAAGATAAAGGCTATGGGGTTGAGGTTAATATAGTAGCATGGATAGAGGATTGGTTAACGGACAGAAAACAGAGAGTAGGGATAAACGGATCTTTTTCAGGTTGGCAGGCTGTAACTAGTGGAGTGCCGCAAGGATCAGTGTTGGGGCCTCAGTTATTTCAATCTATATTAGTGACCTAGATGAAGGGACCGAGTGTAATGTATCCTAGTTTGCTGACGATACAAAGCTAGGTGGGACAGTAAGCTGTGAGGAGAACACAATGGGCTGGATTTTGATACTGGGGATGTGATGGAGGCGGGACTCCCACTTTTTGGGTTGTAGTCCCGCCTCCATCGACTTGTGGCCAACCCACTGCATTTTCACTTGATTGACCTTGTTGAGCCCGCCCAGCGAGCTCAGCAGGCCAATCAAGGGCCACCCGGCAACAGGTGACGTCACAGATTGACATTTCATCTGTCAAGAGCTTTTGACAGATGAAATATCAGCGTTTGACAGCTCTGTGAAGCTGTCAAACACTGACAATCTGTCTTCTAACTTGAGTCCTTCCTCTCAGGCTGAGTTAGAAATCATTCCAGCACAGAAAACAGAGGCTGCAGTTTTTGACAGCACCACGGCCATTGTGCTTTCTGTGCCGGTGAGATTTCTGATTCCCGAGACCTGAAGGGCTGACACCTGCAGGAGGAAGTTAAGGTAAGTAAAACTTTTTCCCACACTTTACACTTACCTTACACACTTACCTCTGCACACAAGCACTCATCACTCACCTGCCCACCGGGCATATCGACCCCTCCAACCCCTGCAGACCCACGGTCCGCCTCGCTAACTTGGCGTGGTTGGGACCTGTCGGGAAGCCCACATTTCACGATTCAAAATAGGGATTAGGCAAAAAACTGCCTGTTAACTACCTGTTAACAGGCAGTTTATTGCCACTAATCCTCTTTCCGCCTCGGGGAGGCGGGTCCCAGCACAAGTCGGGTACCCACCTCCAGCGAAACTGGCATGGAGGCGGGATGGGTTCGGGACCCCTGAATCTGCAACTTTAACCCCCCACACGCCTCCAAACCCGCCTCCACGGGTCAATGAAAATCCAGCCCAAAGAGTTTGCAAAGGGATATAGATAGACTAAGTGAGTGGGCAGTAAGGTGGCAGATGGAGTATAATGTAGGGAAATGTGAGGTTATTCACTTTGGTAGGAAGAATAGAAAAACAGAATATTTTTTAAATGGTGAGAAACTTTCAAATGTTGGTGTTCAGAGAGATTTGGGTATCCTCATGAAAGAAACACAGAAAGCTAGCATGCAGGTACACCAAGCAATAAGGAAGGCAAATGGCATGTTGGCCTTTATTGCAAGGGAGTTGGAGTATAAGAGTAGGGAAGTCTTGCTACAATTGTACAGGGCCTTGGTGAGACCACACCTGGAGTACTGTGCACAGTTCTGGTCTCCTTATCTAAGGAAGGATATACTTGCCTTAGAGGCGGTGCAACGAAGGTTCACTAGATTGATTCCTGGGATGAGAGGGCTATTCCATGATGAGAGATTGTGTAGAATGGGCCTATACTCTCTGGAGTTTAGAAGAATGAGAGGTGATCTCATTGAAACATACAAGATTCTGAAGGGGATTGACAGGGTAGATGCTGAGAGGTTGTTTCCCCTGGCAGGAGTGTCTAGAACTAGGGGGCATAGTTTCAGGATAAGGGGTAGGCCATTTAAGACTGAAGTGAGGAGGAATTTCTTCACTCAGAGGGTTGTGAATATTTGGAATTCTCTGCCCCAGAGGGCTGTGAATGCTGAGTCTTTGAATATATTCAAGGCTGAGATAGATACATTTTTGGACTCTAGGGGAATCAAGGGATATGGAGATCGGGCGGGAAAGTGGAGTTGAGGTCGATGATCAGCCATGATCTTACTGAATGGCGGAGCAGGCTCGAGGGGCCGTATGGCCTACTCCTGCTCTTATTTCTTATGTTCTTAACTGTTAGCCACAATCATTTGCTGTTGAATTCTTTATTCGGTTCTTCGACCTCAAAGAGTTAAAGGTGTTGGGGTCCTCCTTCTGTTGGTGAAGAATTTGGTTTCAACTTGTAGGTTGAGTCAATTGTAAAAAATATCTTAGTTAACTTACGCTCAACTTAAGAGTTAGCAAAGCAGGAGGTCAATTCATCAACAATCACTCTTGCATTTTCAAAAAAACAATTAGGTCCCAAGGAGGAACATTAGTGAAGTGCCTGCAGGAGAATAAAGAAAGGAAAATACAAAGGCAGAGGGAGAATAAATGAATGATGTGGAGATTTCTTTTATTGCTAAGGCAGTGTGCATTGAATCCGCAGAGATCGCATGGTTTGAACACTTGCATAATTGAATTATTTAAAAGATACACTGCTATCCATCAGCATTATAATCTGATTCCGTACAGGCTAGAATTATTTTATTTATATGTGTATATGCCATTGTGGCAATGATTCTAGTGCAAACTTCAAGTAAGTCTTGTACCCATGACTACATGCTGCACTCTTATATCTCTGATTAACCCCTCTGTACTGCTTTTGTTCCTGTTAACATAGAAACATAGAATCTAGGAGCAGGAGTAGGCCATTCGGCCCGTCGAGCCTGCTCCGCCATTCAATACGATCATGGCTGATCATTCAAATCCAGTACCCTGTCCCTGCTTTAATCCCCACAGTACACATATCCCACCCTAGCCCCGTAACCCCACATATTTAATTCCCCCTAACATATCCCATCCTATCCCCATAACCCCACATATTTAATCCCCCCCCCCTAACACTAAGGGTCAATTTATCATAGCCAAATCAACCTAACCCGCACATTTTTGGACTGTGGGAGGAAACCGGAGCACCCGGAGGAAACCCACGCAGACACGGGGAGAATGTGCAAACTCCACACAGACAGTCACCGAGGTCAGATTCGAACCCGGGTCTCTGGCGCTGTGAGGCACCAGTGCTAACCACTATGCCACCGTGTTGCCCACTGTTGATGGGTAAACAAGCTTGAGTTCCAGACCAAGCCAAACTGACCAAAAAAAATACAAACCTAACACTAAACTGGGCTTTTTAAAAAGAAAATACCTGTCTTCCCACCTTTACTGCTATTGAAATGCTTTACAAATACTATCCCTATTGCAATCACTAAACACACCCAAATGCCTTGCTGCAATGGAAGCTGAGACATCGGCCATCAGATGCTGCATCATGGTTGGTTCCACAGGTATGCTGCTGGAGGTAGCCGCCCGCTCCATGTTGGAAAGGATGGGCTCCAAGCTCTGCACAAAACCCTGTGCAAGCTTGGTGCCGGAGTCCTCCATGCTCCTTGACATTGAACGCAGGCTTTCTGGCAGGCCTGCCAAATGCATCAAGCATTTCATTGTGCATACCCATCAGCCGCCTTCTGTAGCCTGCCTAATCGAAGTGCTCATCTGAGTCCTCTGCAGCAAAACTTGTGTGCACCCTCACCCTCTCCTTTCCCTCTGCCCAGGCTGCAGCGCACTTGTGCCCGGTGTCTCACCACGTGCAGATCCTGCCTCTATGCTATCCTCTAAATTATGTGCATTGTCAGTATCTGAGCTGGTGGTTGCGAGTGTGAAATCAAGTGCTGGTGTGTCTTCATCTTCACTGCCTTCTTGCTCTTCCCCCACTGCCTGGACAGATTGCAGTTCTTGGGTTTCTGAAAGGAAAAAGGTACAAAGGTAGGGTTGTGGTGAGTGGCGAGGAGAAAGTAAGAAGTGCGTGCTTACACCATCAGCAGCTTCTCAGTCAGAAGAGATTGTGGATGATGGAGAAGTGGGATGAGAGAAGGAGGATTAGGTATGCAGATACCCTCATCTTCAATTGCTTCAGCCCCGACAGTGGCCATGGCCTCAGCAGTGCCCTTCCCATAATGACCAGCACCGTCTCCTCCATGGGGGTTAGGACATACGGGCGCATCTTTCCCCCAACGGTTAGCTCCTGCTGCCTCCGGTTGTGCGCCACCTTCTCCTGCAAGAGAGAGGGAAATGTGTCAGTGAGTGTCGTGCAATCTGTTTGGGTGATGTGGCTGTCATGGTTGAATAGCTGCCAGTGTGTGCAAACTGTGAGATTTGGGTTTGAGGCTTGCAACAGTGCGAGGATGAGGTGAAGGATATGAATGTTAGGTATGAGTCCTGATTGATAGAGATTGTTGGTAGGTGAGTGATAGAGTTGTGGTAAATTGAGCAGTGGCTGAGGCTAGTGGTGCAGTTGGTAGGATATGGCATTTGAAGATTATTCACTGACCTTGACCACTCATGTAAGATCATTAAACTTCTTCCTGCACTGCATCTATGCTCTTGGAGCTATACGCCTAGCATTGACTTCCACGCTTATCTCTTGCCACTGCCTTCAGAGCAAGTGCCTGGAGGGCCTCCTGCCCCCTGAGGATACAAGAAATCTCTCCTCCGTTCTACCTCTTCAACCAAGACTTCCAGTGCAATGTCCGAAGACCTTGATGTCCACTCTCTCCCATGGTCAGCCATTCTTCACTCTTTCTCAGGTCAGTTTCACTTGTGCAACGGCTCTCAGGACCTATTCCAGCCACAATGCACCTCTCCTTTAAGAGGTGCAGGCTAGCATTAAGTACTGCTAGCCACTCATGATATTGGGCCCCCTGCTGATGCGTGCAGCCAATGAACAGCACGGGGAGCGCTGGCTTCATGCAGCAATCATGATAATGAGCAGACAGCATGAAGATGACGTGCTGCCTGCATTACACTGAATGGGCGCGGGTTAATCATGCATCGCTAACCAATTTAACCCCCCCACAGGTGTGAGAAAAGGAAAAACGGTAGCTCTGGTGCAGTTGTGGATGCTCTTTAGAGACTGTCCCTAGGGCAGAGTAAAGGAGCTCTACTCTGCTATACCTGTCCTGGAAACGCTTCATAGTGACGCTGGGTGTCCAAATTGGAGATGGTGCTCCATTCCTCAGCACCAACATCTCTTACCTTGAGCACAAAATTCAGACAACAAAAGCACTTTGAAAAGAGCAAAGGAGCTTTCAAGTGCAAAGTTATTTCTGCCTCAGTGCGATTTTAACCATCAAAGTTAGTACGCAGCCAGTTCTTAAGTCTGCTGGCTCACTCATCTCTGCTTGATATGCAGACTGATTCATAATAGATGACTAACAGCTCCTTGCTTGTCTTTATTTTTGCTTTCTGAAAGTTCAATAAACATATTGTCCAAAACACACTTACTAACACAATTAAACAAGCTCCCCCAATGGTTCAGAGAGTATGGTCAGTGAGTTATACAGGGAGGTCCTGGCTTTGATCCCTGGCACTGTGTTGAGTTAGTTGATCTTCAATTGGAAAGTGCTAGGATGCCTTGGTTAGGGAGGGGACAATTGACAAGGGTTCCTGCTGCTGACCAGGGACAATGGCTGAAAGTACTGATGTGGATATCCAGTGAGGACCTGATCAGGCTCAATTGTGATGCCCCTGCAGTATGAAGAGCCTGCAAATACACCCTACACGTGAATATGGTCACTCGGTTGAGGTATTCAGGTGCCTGTGATATTATGCCCCGGAAAGGAGTCTTCAAGGAAGGTGAGAATTGGCAGAGAAAAATTGTTGAAGAAGAAAAAATTCTAACCAGTCCCCCAAAAAATATTACATTGTCTAGGTCAAGAAATAAATTCATGGCATGTTGGCTTTATCTCTGTGATCATTGACCCACTTTACAAACCTATGGCAGAATCATAAACTATATTCTAATAGAATTTCTCCCTGACCATTGTGCATCTTTGTACTAGGTTTCTGGGTGGAAATGTGACCTTGTTCCAGTTGTTGCCATGATTCCCCCTGATCTCTCATCTAAATGCATCTTTTAAATTATTTTGTGACACTTGGGGCAAATGAGCTGTTGTCACTCAGCCACTTCTAGTGCCTCCAGGATTCAGGGGGTGGGGGGGGGGGGGGCAGTGTAGGGATTTTGGAAGCAAATTGTGTAACACAGTATGTGTAGAAATTTGTTAGGGGACATCTTGTCACAGACACCCCATCAGTCATCCTTCTGATAGTAAATGATCATTACGCTTTTCTCAAAATAAACATGCCAATATTGAACAAAAAAAAATGTTGAAAGCTTAACAATACATTGTGCGTTTGTACAAATTTGCAATTCTGCAGTTCCAAAGAATGATACATTTCATGGTATCATAAGCAACATGCTTAACGCTGCTTTAAAACCCTTTATGAGGAGAAAATTTAGAAAATAAATGTCTGAAATTTAATGAAAATCTGATGACTCTGGAGGCTGTACATTAACTTTCATAATGTGAGTGCTCAGTAGGGCGAGTAATTTTACTGGCCTGCATGTATCTTTTACTTGCATTAAGAACATGATAAAGATGTAACATTATAAGATTACATTAACAACTGCCTGCGATTCGGACCCACTGAGTCCGAAGCAAATCAAATTTGGTTTCTATTCGCTCTGTCACATGCGTCACTCAACCAGCTGCTAATATAATAAGTATTTGACTTTGTTTCAGAGACGTATGTGATTGAAAGTTGACACTCAGTTTGTTGGAGGTTGGGACTGCCATCACCCATTTGGAACTTTTGATTTGATGATATTGCCTTGGAGGTCTAAGAATTGGTGGTCTGTTCTTGGTGGGGCTATTTATCAAAACACTTGTTGCCTTTCATGTACATAAACTATGTAATATTAACACTGATTACAAAAAAAATATCTGGCTGTTAACACCTTGCTGTTTGTGAGATCTTGCTGTGCATACATTGGCTGCTGTGTTTCCTACATTATAACAGTGACTACACTTCAAAAGTACTTAATTGGCTGTAAAGCGCTTTGGGACGTCCTGTGGTTGTGAAAGGTGCTACATAAATGCTCTTTCTTGCTATCTTCTGATCTATCTTCTTTTCGAAGAAAGAACTTGCATTTCTATAGGGTCTTTCACGATCTCAGGTCGTCCCAAAGTGATTCACGGCCAATTAAGTACTTTTGTAGTGTAGTCACAGTTGTAAAGTAGGGAAACATGGCAGCCAATTTGCGCACAGCAAGCTCCCTCAAACAGCAATGAAATAAATGACTAGATAATGTTTTAGTGATGTTGGTTGAGGGATAAATATTGGCCAGGACGCTCCTTCGAAATAGTGCCATGGGATCCCCCCGGAGAGAGCAGACAGGGTCTCGGTTTAGCGTCTCATCTGAAAGACGGCACCTCTGACAGTTGGCTGTACTTTCTGTCACATCAGTTTCGGTGATTGGAATTAACTGGGATTTGACTTTGAAATGCATCTTGAATAGCACCTATCCACTAGCATAATGGAGATTATTGTACTCACAAGAGGAATTTTAATAAGGACTTTGTAATGATATTTTGCTGCCTGTACATAATGGAACATCACAATGGTTAAATCTATTGAGAAGATATTTTTGCATTATTTCAGAAGCCAGGATGCTGGAGTTGCATGATTTCTCCTCAGTAATAGCTGCTTCATTGTGTTCCTCATAAATCACATACCTTTGATTAGATTAATGTTGTAGTGCGACAGACCTCAGGTCTCTTATGCTGCTGACAGGACACCTCTGAATATTACTAATAAAGATTTTTTTGTGTGTGCGTGTGTTGATTGGCTCTCTCTTTTCCTATTTCATGCCATATTTACAATTATAATTGGAAGTACAGGCTTTCTAAATTTTCCATTTCAAATTTAATGAATACGTATTCAAACGGTTTAAATAACTGTGAACATTTCCATTGTACCGTGAGCACAGTAGGAATGTGAAAGTTGTTTTGAATATTGATATCTAATTTAATTTAAAAAATGCTGCGTTACTTTTTTGCCCCCCCCCCTCCCCCTTCCTGAATATTCATATATAGCTGTGGCACCAAACCTCTTGCTAACCGTTCTTGATGTCTCAAACTTGGTGCCTGTGGCAGTGTTGTGTACTCAGTAGTTCACCCGTGTTATGTACTGCTGTTTTGCATTGTTGTGTCTTACCCTTCTGCTTGCAGGCAGTTATTAACTTTCCTCCTGGCTGCTATCCGTCTTCGCCCTGTCTCCTCTCTTGTAGGCATTTCTTTCTTCAGAGTTTCATTCCTACTTCATTCATTCTCACCCCCACCCCTTTCTTATCTTTCATTGTGCTCTTTCTTCCTTAACCTGCTCTTCATTTACAGTTTGATTACAAGAAGCACCATTTCATCAAGGGAGATTTTTTTAAATTAGCAAACACAGATGAAGAGCCAAGACCCATATATCAGGACACCAAGAGATGGAAGAGAGTACCCCTTCCATTGCTTCTACCTTTTCCACTTCTAGCGATATTTTGTCAGCATCCACCTCCTTAGTAAACACCGATACAAAGTACTCATTGAGTATTCTAGCCTTGCCCTGCGCCTCTAAGCATATATCACCTTCTTTGTCCCGAATAGGCCCCACCCCGCCTCTTACTACCCGCTTACTGTTTACATGCCGGTAGAAGATTTTTGGGTTCCCTTTTATGTTAACCACCATTCTACTCCCATATTCTCTCTTTGCCAATCTTATTTTCATCTTCACATCCCCTCTCAACTTATTGTATTTGATCTGGTTCTCCCTTGAAGAATTCACCTGACTTGCATCATACACCCTCTTTTTGTTTCATCATCTTTTCTATCTCCCTCGTCATCCAAGGAGCCCTTGCTTTGGTTCCCTTACCCTTCCCTCTTGTTGGAATGTACCTAGCCTGTACTTGGAACATCTCCTCATTAAAGATCACCCATTGTTCCGTTACAGTTTTTCCTGTCAGTCTTTGGTTCCATTTTACCCTGGCTAGATCCTTTTGCATCCCATTGAAGTTAGCCCTATTCCAGTTTAGAAGTTCCACTCTAGATTGTTCCTTGCTCCTCTCCATTGCTAATCTAAATCTTATGATACGATGATCACTCATGCCCAAGTGTTCTCCCACAGACACTTGGTCGACCTGGCCCACCTCATTCCCCAGCACCAGATCCAGCAATGCCTTCTTCCTAGTTGAGCCAAGAACATATTGGTCAAGGAAATTCTCCTGAACACATTTCAGAAATTCCTCCCCCTCCTTTCCCTTTACCCTAGCATTACCCCAATCGATATTTGGGTAATTAAAGTTCCCCAATATCACCACTCTATAGCTCTTGCATATCTCTGCGATTTCCCTGTAGATTTGCTCCTCTACCTCCCTCTCACTATTTGGAGGCCTATAGAATACCCCCAAAAGCCTGCTCATACCCTTTTTGCTCCTCAACTCTAACCAAATGGATTCTGTTCTTGTCCCTTCAAGAACATCCTCCATTTCCAACACTAAAATGTCTTCCTTAATCAGCACTGCCACCCTACCTCCCTTTTTTCCTTCCCTATCTTTTCTGAACACCTTATACCCTTGAATATTAAGTACCCAGTCCTTACCGTTTTTAAGCCACGTTTCCGTTATTGCCACATCATATTGCCACATGGCTAATTGTGCTTGTAGCTCACCAACCTTATTCACCATACTTTGTACGTTTACGTACATGCATTCTAAACACATTTTTGAATTTTTTGTAGTCTTTCTTAGTCTGCTCCTATCTAATATGGTACTACTACCGCCTCTAGTATTATCTCCTCTAGTACTATTCAACACAATCACTCTTTTATGCACCTTATTCCTCTTTTCTACTCCTATATGCTGGTGCCCATCCCCCTGCCAAGCTAGTTTAAACCCTCCCCAACAGCATTAACAAACCTCCCCACGATAATATTGGTCCCGGCTCTGTTGAGGTGTAACCCGTCCGGCTTTTACAGGTCCCACCTTCCCCAGAAACAGTCCCAATGCCTCAGGAATCTAAAGCCCTCCCTCCTGCACCATCTCTCCAGCCACGCATTCATCTGTTCAATCCTCCTATTCCTGTACTCACTAGCACGTGGCACCGGGAGTAATCCGGAGATTACTACCTTTGAGGTCCTGCTTTTTAATCTCTCTCCTAGTTCCCTAAACTCTGCCTGCAGGACTGTAAAGGAATAGCCATATTTCAGAGAAATACACCATCCTATGAACAGAATTCTGATTTTATTAAAACATGACAAGCTGGGGTTAAAAATCTAAAAGCCTCAACGACACAAAGCTGTAAATACAGGCTTCTGAGATAAGATGAGCACACAAAGCTGTAAACACCATACAAGCTTTTGAAATGGGAAATGGTTGTAAATACTGAGACAATGGCCTTATTGAAACAGAGGGTTGTAGGTTCCAAGAAGTCTGCAGTTTGGAACCAACACAATAGCTATACCCAGTTTAAAGTGTTAAAAGCTAACACTTCGAACAGAAACACAGAACATTTAAAAACCATGTGCCTTTGTAAAAGTAACATCAAATGAAACAGGAAACACGATTATATATACAACCAATTGAAGTAGCTAAGAAATGCAAAGAACACCCTAGATGAAGTGTTTTTAATTTGCATGTTGTAAAAGATACCTGCAGAAGACTTTGAAAATATTACACCAATAGATGCACCAAGCAATCACATTGGGCTGGATTTTGAAGTTGGAGTCGGGTTGGGGTCGGGAATCACACATTCTAGCTTGTGAACCCGCCTCCATCGAGATGTGGCCAACCCACTGTATTTTCCCTTGATTGACCTTGTTGAGCCCGCCCAGTGGGCTCAGCAGGCCAATTAAGGGCCACCCGGCAACAGGTGACATCACAGACTGACATTTCATCTGTCGAGCTTTTGACAGATGAAATATCAGCGTTTGACAGCTCTGTGAAGCTGTCAAACACTCACAATATGATTTCTAACTTCAGTCCTTCTTTTCAGGCTGAGTTAGAAATCATTCCAGCACAGAAAACAGAAGGCTGCTGTTTTTGACAGGTCCACGGCTTTCCTGCTTTCTGTGCCGGTGAGATTTCTAACTCCCGAGAACTGAAGGGCTGACACCTGCAGGAGGAAGTTAAGGTAAGTAAAACTTTTTCCAACACTTAGCACTTACCTTACACACTTACCTCTGCACAGATGCACCCATCACTCACCTGCCCACCGGACATATCGACCCCTCCAACCCCTGCAGACCCACGGCCCGCCCCGATAACTTGGAGTGGTTGCCACCTGTCGGGAAGCCCACACTTTTCTTTTGAAAATAGGGATTATGCAAAAAACTGCCTGTTAACTACCTGTTAACAGGCAGTTAATTGTCACTAATCCCTTCCCGCCTCGGGGAGTCGGGTCTCAGACCAGGTCGGGTACCCGCCGCCAGAGAAACTGGCATGGAGGCGGGTTGGAGTCGGGATGGGGTCGGGACCCCCGAATCTGCAACTTTAACCCCCCCCCCCCCCGCCTCCAAACCCGACTCCACGGTTCATTGAAAATCCAGCCCATTGTGTTTGTATTGAAAATGGAACAGTTAGTAGATATGACGTCTGCTTATAACCAGATAAGGTGATATTAAGAATTGAAGACCTTCGAAAGAATGGCATCAAATAGATACATCAGTCATAACCATATTTTAAGATAACTTTTGAAACACCTATACAGCAGACAGGATTCTAAAAGTTAACAGCTGAATTGACAGTAAGAATAGAAAAGAATTCAATAGAGAATGACTAGAGATAATTAGCTTACATCAGCAGAAAACTTCAAAGGATAAACCACTAAAAAAGGTATAAAAATAGAGCTTTTCAGATAGAAAGTCAGAAGTCGCTGGAACGGGGCAAGCGATTCTTGCCTTCAGAACCACTCTGTAGGCCTACAACTCTTTGAGTCTCGGGTAATCAAGGTATTTGATTTTGGTGGATATTCTGGATTAAGAATAAGTAGAAGTGTGGAAATGTAACGAAGTTAAGATTTGAGAATAAGGATCTCTGATAAGAAATGTAAGCTATTTGTATTTTGAACTGTTAAAGTTGCGATTGAATCAACAGCTGTTAGCTGAATGTCGGTTCTTTAATAAATCTATATATTTTTAGAATTGTCTCACAGAGTATTTCTGTGTCAAACTCACAAACTCAATTTCTGTACAGTCTTTTGTGAGGAGTTACAGAATTCTGGGAGGGGTTTCCGGACCCTCATAATATCTGGAAGGTTACAGTCTAGTTAAACTTATTAAAAGTGCTATCTGGAGGACGGTAACATCTTCAGGCCATTTCTTTCCTTTAGGGAGAGATAGTCTGAACCTTTAGACCCAATTAAGCATCTTCTAGGATTCGGCTATCTCTAACAAGTTGAAGGGGAACGTCTGGGGAATACGCCTGATCTGGGGTAGCCCGAAAAGGGCTAGGACTTGTAATTATCCCTTCAGGACCTCATCCCTCTTTCTGCCTATGTCGTTGGTACCGATATGGACCTCTGGCTGTTCACCCTCCTCCCTCAGAGTGTCCTGCAGCCGCTCAGTGACATCCTTGACCCTGGCACCAGAGAGGCAACATATCATCCTGGAGTCACGTCTGCAGCCGCAGAAATGCCTTTTTGCTCCCCTAACTATCAAATCCCCTACCACTATTGCTCTTCCACTCTTTTTCCTTCTCCCCTGTGCAGCTGAGCCACCCATGGTGCCGTGGACTTGACTCTGGCTGCACGCGCCAGAGGAACCATCGCCTTCACCAGTACTCAGAACAGAATACTGGTTGGAGAGCGCGATGCACTCCGGGGACTCCTGCACTACCTGCCTGGTCCTCCTCTTCTAGACAGGATGTACTAGAAAGGCTGGGTATGCTTAGAGTGGACAAGTCGTTTGGTCCAGATGGCTTGCATCCCAGGTTGCTAAGGGAATTGGGGGAGGAGTTAGCGGAAGGGCTTGCTATAATTTTCCAATCTTCCCTAGATGCGGGGGAGGTGCCTGAGGATTGGAAAGTGGCAAATGTGACACCATTGTTCAAGAAAGGGTGTTAGGACAATCCTAGTAACTACAGGCCGGTTAGTTTAACATCAGTGGTGGGTAAAGTTTTAGGAATAATAATAAAGGAAAAAATTAACGGGCACTTGGAGAGGTTTAAGCTAATTAAGGAGAGCCAACACAGATTTGTAAAAGGCAGATCGTGTCTGACGAATCTAATTGAATTTTTTGATGAAGTAACAGAGAGGATCGATGAAGGGAATGCAATGGATGTTGTCTACATGGATTTTCGGAAGGCGTTTGAAAAAGTACCACATGGAAGGCTGGTTAACAAAATTGAGGCTCATGGAATAGGTGGGTCAGTGGCAGCTTGGATAAGGAATTGGCTTAAGGACAGAAAACAGCGAGTTGTGTTAAATGGCTGTTCTTCAGACTGGAGGATTGGGCCACTGCTTTTTTTGAAATATATAAATGACCTGGATATTGGAATACAGAGTAGAATTTCTAAATTTGCCAATGACACCAAACTTGGGGGTGTGGCAAACAGTGATGATGATACCAATCGACTGCAACAGGACATAGAAAGGCTAGCAGAATGGGCAGACAAGTGGCAGATGGAATTTAATACAGAGAAGTGTGAGGTGATGCAATTTGGCAGAAGGAACAGGGAGAGGCAATATACACTTAATGGCACAGTTGTAAAGAGTGTGCAGGGACAGAGGGACCTGGGAATTAATGTGCTTAGGTCTCTGAAGCTGGCAGGACATATTGAGAGAGTGGTTAACAAAGCATATGAGATCTTGGGCTTCATAAATAGTTGTATTGAGTACAAAAGTAGAGAAGTTATGCTGAACCTTTATAAAGCGCTGGTTAGGCCACAACTGGAGTATTGCGTCCAGTTCTGGTCACCACACTTTAGTGAAGGCCCTTGAGAGGGTGCAGAGGAGATTTACCAGAATGGTTCTGGGGATGGGGGATCTTAGCTACAAGGACAGGTTGGAGAAGCTGGATTTGTTTTCATTAGAGCAAAGGAGGCTGAGGGGTGATTTGATAGAGGTTTACAAGATTATGACGGGTTTGGATAGGCTAGATGGGGAAAGGCTGTTCCCACTAGTTGATGTTACAAGGACTAGTGGACACAGATTTAAGGTTTTGGACAAGAGATACAGATGGGATGTGAAGAAAAACATTTTTACGCAACGAGTGATGACCTGGAATTCGCTGCCACTGAGTGGTGGAAGCGGAAACACTCAATGTTTTCAAGGGGAGACTCGATAGGCACTTGAGGGAAATAAACTTGAAGGGCTATGGGGATAGAGTGGGGGAATGGGACTGACTGGATTGCTCTACAGAGAGCCGGTGCTGACTCGATGGGCCGAATGGCCACTTTTTGTGCCATTATGACTCTATGGGGTAAAAATTGGGTAGTGCCCCCTTTGGGGTGCTACCTTCGCCGGGGCGCTAATTTTAGTGCCCCGAAAAAGTTAGCGCCCCATCTGCCGATTTTCCCAGGTAGCGCCCTGAGAGGGAGGAGAGGCGCTACTGGAAGTGCTCCGCGTCCCTATTGCGGCGCTACGTGCCGCGGTACTGCCGGCCTTCCTCCCCTTATTAAAGGGGAGGGGCCTGGCGCAGCACGTCCCCGTGCCCATCTGGGCCACCAGGGATCGGGAGTGCCGGCAAACGAGCCAGGCACTCGAGGAGTGCCGGGCTCACTGAGAGCAGCCGGCACCCCGCGGGGGGGCTTCATGGGGTCCGGGGACAGCAACGGGGGCAGGTGCTGGCAGGTGGCCAGCAACAAAAATGGCCGCCCGCCACCTTCCCTTTAACTAGCGCTGCCCCGGCCGCAGGTAAGCCCCCCTGACCCCGGCGGACATAGCGTCCGGCGGTAAGTCGGGGGGCACCACCCAATACTGCAGCCAGGGCACAAGTGGGGCGCTGCGCACGGCGATGACATGCTCGGGTGCTAATGGGAGGCGCAAATCAACCGAATTTAGCCCCCTATGACTCTATGAGAGTAGAAAAAAAGGTCTGAGAATTCTGGTCTCTTATGCATCCCCGAATTCCTGTGCCCGATCATTGGCGGCTGTGCTTTCAGCCATCTAGGCCATAAGCTCTGGAATTCCCTCCCTAAACCTCTCTGCCTTCCAACCTCTCTCTTCTCCTTTAAGACGCACCTTAAAAACTGCTGTGCTGGGAGAATGTTTCCCTTGGCTGGGGAGTCTAGAACCAGGGGCCACAGCCTCAGGATAAAGTGTAGGTCATTCAGGACTGAGACAAGGAGAAATCTCTTCACACAGAGGGTGGTGAATCTTTGGAATTCTCTACACCAGAGGGCTGTGGAAGCTCAGTCATTGGGTATATTCAAAACAGAAGTCGATAGATTTCTGACTAGTAAGGGCATCAAGGGATATGGCAATAGGGCTGGTGAATGGAGTTGAGGAAGAAGATCAGCCATGATCTCATTGAATGGCGGAGCAGGCTCGAAGGGCTGAATGGCCTACTCCTGCTCCTATTTCTTATGTTCTTATGTACGTATTTGGCCACCTGTCATAATGGGCTGGATTTTGATACTGGGGCGGGTTGGGGTCGTGTCATCCGCATTTCGTGTTATCCACCCGCCTGCAATTGGATGTGGGAGATTGATACAATTTTCACTTAATTGGGCAATTGAGTTCCAGCATGTGGGAACCCATGAACCAATGAGTGGTTTCAGTCTGAAAGTCGCCTCTGATGATGTCATCATTGCGGGTCAGAGACTGCCTGGTCTCAGAGATTGCCTGGCCTTTGCTGTGAGAGGACCTGGATGCAAAATGAGCAGCATCTCAAGAGAGAAGAGAGAGAAGAGAGAGAAGAGAGAGAGAGAGGAGAGAGACGAGAGATGAGAGAGAGAATTTTTTTTGCAACCAAGTCCTCCCAGGCAGTCTCTGAAGACATTCAATGCAGCAGCATCAGAGGCGACTTTCTGACCTAATACTACTACTACCTTCATCACAATACTACTACTACCTTCATCACATCTCCGTTGTAATAGTGGACCTGCAGCTGATAGTCAGCTATCCACTTGTGCTCCCGCCAGGTTTCACTGGCGTGTTTCACATCAGGTGTACTTCACGTGGGAAAAGGGTTAAACTAGCTAAAACGTTTCAAAATGGCATTACAGAGCCAATTTAGGGCTTGTTAAGGGCTTTAATGGCCTCTCCTGCCTCTTGGAGGCGGGACGGAGTCGGGAACCCCGCAACCGATTTTGTCAAAATTGCGTGGAGGCGGGATGGGGTCGGGACCCCCAAATCTGCAACTTTAACCCCCCACACGCCTCCAAACCCGACTCCACGGGTCATTGAAAATCCAGCCCAATGTCTCTTTCTTTGGCTCAGTGTCAGTTCTTTCGACTGATTGCGCTCCTGTGAAGCACCTTGGGACATTTGACTACGTTAAGGCGTTATATAAATGCAAGTTGTTGTTGATAAATAATGATTAGGTGAAATTAAGCATCAGTGTCAAACTCTTGAAGATTGTAGGAGAAATGAAGGCTTGGGAGGTAAGGAGTTCCATAGTCATGAGGTACTGGGAAAGAAGAGGCCAGAGTAGAAAACGGTTAGAGGAAGAACATGTACGCTGGCATTTCTGTAACTTCAGAGGTAACTGGGAAGAGATGACATAGTATGATAAAATGGAGAAAGAAGAAAGGTTACAATGGAGAGAAAGGCTGGAGGCTGGAAAGGAGAGAGAGAAATCTCGCTCAATGTTTTTATTCCTATTATCTTCTGTAACATTTGTTTTGTGCCTGGTATATTTCATGCACACAGTAGATGAAGAAAAATGTTTTTGCATTGTGAAATCCTATAGAAATTCAGTTTATGATGCCCGTGAGATATGAAAGCAGATTTCATTACTTTAAGTGAAATTGTCAGTGGCTTTGATTTACTAGAAACCTTTTGGCATCGAGGACAGTTTGTAGCATTATATTTTCATATCCTGTCAAATGAAAGGATAAATGCCCTTGTTAGGGGTCAGCATCATCAATCCCTTTGGGTAGACGAGGTGTTGGCGAGTCAGCAAAGTAGCATGACTCGGGCCAAGTGAGGACAGCTGGCAAGGAATCCAGTGGGAGACCCTGGTGCATTGTGTACAAAGTCTGTGATGGAGCAAGCTACTCCGCCACGACTGAGGTTGCTGTGACTGAACTCCGACCAGGGGCTTTCAAACAACCTTCCTCCTTCAGTTCTGTGACAGTCAAGGTCTGTGTCCAGGGTTCCATTTCTGTGCTGCTGCTGTTTGGCTGTGTTTTACAGACAGCTCGTGAGGTCAGCCATCTCCTGCTGAGTGCTCCATATGTTAGTCTCATTCAGTCTAGTCTAGCACTTTCGTCTTCTGTCTGCAAAGACCAGTGATGTACTGAACGACACCAGCGCTGTATATTTTGGTCACTGAGCCAAGTTTTAAAGAACTCTGAACCAAAATCCATACATGTTCAATTCATAACACAGTTTCGAAGGTGAGATGTTGGACAGTGGTATTTTATACCAACCTTAAACCAATGATTAATGGCTTTGTGCATCCTCCATATCTGCCACTGCTCAGATTGCAGTAGGGAGAAGGAGATGAATAACCTTGAATTGTGCCATTGATACCCTGAGTGTTTCTTGTGTCACCCATTTGATGTCAGCTCCCATTAGATCCTTTGCCATTTAACATTACATTTTTATTAATTTGTCCAATCTGTTTGTACGGTATCCCAATGGAAAATATCCCATTAGGAATTGGGTAAATAAGAGGACATTGTTTAACATGATCTCCTTCCACCATTTTATAAAGACAGCCCTACATTCATTATCTGCCTCCAGCAAGTCCCCACAGTACACATTGCTTTCCTTGTTATCCGCAGTCAAAGTCCAGTGGCATTCTTTTAATCTCGTTTTTCTTCCATTCCATGGGTGATATCCCTTGCTTCTTCTTGCTTCTTCTTTTATCAAGGTGACAAATGACAGTGTGGGTGAAATGGAAACTCTTTGCAACAAGTGACGGGATCAAGTAGGCACCTAACAGTGCAGGTGAGATGTAATATAGAGTGCTAACGGTTATCAATCTCTCATCTAACCTTCTTGTTTTCCTACACTCCCATTCTCTTTTCTGATTAAATGAGTTCCTTTTAGGACTTTCCATCCTTTTTTATAACTTCTTCCTCCCCATCCCCGTCCCCGGTCTAAGGAATGCCCTCATTCCACCCCTATGTTATTCATTGCACTGCTTTGTTGATTAAAAGGTAATTAAAATATTACGGTGAAAGTGTAGGTGTCAGTCGTTGCTCAGTGGTAGCACTCTCGCCTCTGAGTCAGAAGGTTGTGGACTCGAGATACAATACAGAGACTTGAGCACATAATTCAGGCTGACACTTCAGTGCAGTACTGAGGGAGTGCCATCTTTCGGATGAGAAGTTAAACCGAGGGCCCCGTCTGCCCACTCAGGTGGATGTAAAAGATCCCATGGCACTATTTCAAAGAGAGCAGCGGAGTTCTCCCCGGTGTCCTGGCCAACTATCCCTTTAATTTTTTTTGGGGTGCCGGCCCCTTTAATGGGCTGCGCGGCCCATTCAAATTCCCGCGCATGCGCGGTTTTTCCTATTGTAAAGCCGGCAAGCAGCCTACGCGGGAGCGCCAGGCAGCTTAAAGGGAACATTGGTCCTGGCCAACATTTATCCCTCAACCACATTACTAAATCAGATGATCTAGTCATTATCACATTGCTGTGTGAAAATTGGCTACTACGTTTCTGACATTACAACAGTGACTATACTTCAAAAAGTATTTAATTGGCTGTAAAGTGCTTTGGGACATCCTGAGGTTGTGAAAGACGTTATATAAGATGCAAGTCTTTCTTTCTTTATCTGTTCATTGCCTTGAAATAATCCTTTCCTACAGTATGTAAAGAGGGAGCATTACTGGTATTCCCTTTCAACTCATACTTTTATTATTCCCCCTGTTTGTGTTGATTTTTATAAAAACGATATTACTCCCCAAAATGCAAAGTTGATTACATCTTCCTGGGACTTGGTTGGATGAATTTATTTTGGCCAAAAGTGAGAGGGAGTTAAATTAACAGTAAAAGAGCCTTTGTCCCACAGTAGTAGAGGTATCCAGGCTGTGTGCTGATAAGACTCAGCTTCCTTATATCGCCAGGTTCTTGGCATCCCCTTAGCCTGTTTCCATGGCGATGGCCTCGGCCCTTGTGTCTTAAACCAAAAACAAAATGGAAAAGTGGAAGAATTAAGTAAGAATGCCCCATGCCAGCCCCCTCCGAACTGCTAAAATTCATTAACCGCTTGGCTTTCAGAAAGAATCCTGATTGCGAGACTCCCTAACCTCTCCAAGTACTGGAATTGTACACGTTTAGTGCAGAATAAAAGGAATTCTTATAACGGTTTAAACTAGGTCAGAAGCAGAAAGGGATAAAGAGTTCAAATTAATTCAACACATCAGGGTGCCTTCCAGTATAACGCTATTGCATCATTTTGAAAGGAGCAACATATTGCCAGTATTAATGTGGCAGTATATCAACATGAAATGTTAATGCTCTCCATAGCTTCCAGGACATTGTTATACGGGTTGAAGGTGCAGTATATTTAAATAAAAGCTGCTTTTGTTCTTCTACACTATAGTATTCAAACACTGATCAACTGTGAAAGCATCAGAATTCGCTCAAAGTAATTTTCTGCCCATACAAAACCATCCCCATGGCGATTAGAATTGAACCGAGTCTGGTCTGTCCAGGACGGAAGATCAGAAGTCTAGCTTGTCCAGGACCCTCCTGGAGCAGGGCTGCTCACTAATGTTTTATCAAGGGCCACTGTACCCAGCGGTCACTTGCTTGTTCAAGGGCCCTCCTCACAGAACTACCCATAAACCAACTGCACATACTTACACAGAGGAAGAGAAAAACTGGACATCTGAAATAAAAACAGAAAATGCTGGAAATTTAGAGCATTGGAAGGAGTTAACATTTAGGGTGGGATCTTCAGTTCAGATGAAAGATCCCCAAATGAACTGTTATCCAGTCTTACGATAGCAAAATACTGCGGATGCTGGAAAATTGAAACAACAACAGAAAACGCTGGAAAAACTCAGCAGCCAGGCAACATCCGTGGAGAGAGAAACAGAGTTAACGTTTCAGGTCAAAACCCTTCGTCAGAACTGAGAAAAGAGCAGGAAAATCCAGTCTTGCTCTTTCAAAGCCTAACTGGTCTACTGAGCATTACCAGGTGCTAATTTCGTTAAACTTTAAAAAAAAAAAAATAATTTTTTTTAGACACACCTTTTTTCCTTTCTCTCTATGGCATCCCAAAGTTGGTGGGCTCTAAATTCAGGCCTACAGTCACTCGGAAAAGCAGAGCACCGAGGGCTTCAGGCGAGGGAGGGTGGCTGAGGGCTACTAGTGTGGGGGAAGGAGGTAGGCCACAAGCAAATCCTTGGGATATAATGGCCCAAAAATTAGTGAGTGAGCCTTCGTGCGAGGGTAAGGCTTCCCCGCGATCTCTCACTGCGCGCTGGCTTTTTTATTCCCAGCTCGCACGAACTTGATGTTCTGGGCAGCAGCTGTGCAGGGCTTTCGTATCCCACAGGCGCAGTTAATTCGTGCGAGCTGTGGGATCACGTGACTCAGTTAGAGCCAATGGCAGCACACCATCTTTCATTCATAGCTTTCACAGCACGGCTGTGAAAGCTATGAATACTATACCCCCCAAAAGAACAGCTAAACCTCAATTAAATTTTTTTTAAAAACCATCACATTAATAAAATAAGTATAGTTAAATAAATTAACCACTTTAAACAAAAAATTAAATTTTTGAAAAAATTTAAAATCTTTTAAAAAGTTATAAAAATAAACTTACCTTTCTTTAAAGTCTCTAAAAAAGATATACCTGTTGAAAAAAATTCAAAATAATAGTTAATTAACTACTTACCTTGTTAAAAGAGGGTCTTACGCCTCCTTTCTTTATGTGTAAAATGTTCCATGCTTACCTGCGCGTTCAAAGCACTAAGTGCACTGCGTGCACGCAGCCTGTAGCGCGCACGCGGTTCACATAGGAACCGCCCCCTTTTGAAATCACCAAGTGCCGGTTTTCAGCGCATGCGCAGCGCATGCAGAAAATCGGCAATTGGAGACAGAATACGCGAGAGTACACAGTGCGTACTCTCGCGTAGCGGCACTAATTTTTGGGCCATTATAAATACCACTGTCTCAGAGGCCGGTTTTAAAGCAGCAGTGGAATAGATCACCTGCCTGCCTCATCAGTGAGACATTTGTGTGTGTGTTTTTCAAAATTCTGTTTGTTCCTTTTGGCATTAAACCAGTTGAAATCTGAACCATTCGTCTAAAGCACTAAAGCAGTAGCTTCCATTTTCAGCCCAGCGATCAACTTGCTGTAGGTAAAATTAGCTGTGCAATCACCCGCACATTTAAATGATGCAAACTAATGACCTGTGCTGGAATTGCCTTCTTTGCTGCTTGGTGGTAAGTGTGGGGTAATTACCCACATCTATTGCCCAAGCGATAATGTGGGACTCAGCAATTCTTTCACGTTGTAATTTGTTGCTCCGGTAAGTTAAATGTCCAATGAAACGCAAGGTGGACTCATGCAGCTTCACATCTGACAATGACCTTTGTTAATGACCCCGACTTATTTTCCCCCAGTGGTAACCGAAGCAAAATGGTTTGCGGAACACTAGAAAGTCGCAAGCAAGAGATTCATACTTAGAATCAGAGAGTAGTACAGCACAGAAGGACGCCATGAAAAGGCTCAGTTTGGGGCCCCTTGACAAAGTCGAGATCCATTTACCTCTGTCCCTAAACTGTCATCCTTAAACCTATTACAATAGCAAAATATTGCGGATGCTGGAAATCTGAAATAACAACAGAAAATGCTGGAAACACTCAGCAGGCCAGGCAGCATCCGTGGAGAGAGAAACAGAGTTAACGTTTCAGGTCTGTGACCCTTCGTCAGAACTGGTAAAAGTTGGAGATGTAACAGATATTAAGCAGGTGCAGAGGCGGTGAAAGGGTGGGGGGAGGAAGGAACTAAAGGCACAGTCTGTGCTAGGATTGAAGGCAGGAGAGATTAAATGTTGCAAATGGGGATGGCAGAATCATCAACAGCTGCCGCCTGAAAAAATTGGGGGATTATAGTCTGAAATTGTTGAACTCAATATTGAGTCCAGAAGGCTGTAAAGTGCCTAATCGAAAGATGAGGTGCTGTTCCTCGAGCTTACGTTGAGCTTTATTGGAACAGTGTAAGAGGCCGAGGACAGAGAGGTCATGGCGGGAGAGGAGGGGAGAATTAAAGTGACAGGCGACCGGAAGCTTGGGGTCACCCTTACGGACTGAACGGTGGTGTTCCGCAAAGCGGTCACCCAATCTGCGTTTGGTCACCCCAATGTAGAGGAGACCGCATCGTGAGCAGCGAATACAGTATACTAAATTGCAAGAAGTACAAGTAAATCGCTGTTTCACCTGGAAGGGGTGTTTGGGGCCCTGGACAGTGGGAAGGGAGGAGGTAAAAGGGCAGGTGTTGCATCTCCTGCACTTGCACGGGAAGGTACCATGGGGAGGGGAGGGGCTGTTGGGGGTGATTGAGGAGTGGACCAGGGTGTTGTGGAGGGAGCCTTCTTCCCCTTCACTTTCTTCTGACCCCATCTCTTCTTCCAATCCCACCTCCTGCCGTGTTTTCACTATCGCCTCTGACCTTCCCTTCTCTGACCCCGAACGATCAGTCCTCAGCAAAGCCCTGAGCTTGATCCCCTTACGCCCCCATCTCAATGAATTTCGAGCTCGGCACGATGCTGAGCTCTTTTACCGTCACCTTTGTCTCCGTGCCCACTTCTTTGGCCAGGAGTCTTTCCCCTGCACGGCTGACCCTTTCTCCCGCTTTCAGAATTCTCGTTCTACCTGGACCCCTTCCTCTGGCCACATACCCTCTCTAGATCTTTTCATTGCTAACTGCCGCCTGACATCGGCCGTCTCAATTTCTCTGCTCCCCTCACTCACTCCAACCTACCTCCCTCTGAAATTGCAGCACTCCGTTCTCTCCGATCCAACTTTAACATTGTCATTAAACCTGCTGACAAGGGTGGTGCCGTTGTTGTTTGGCGAACCGACCTCTACCGTGCGGAGGCTGAATGCCAACTCTCTGATATCTCCTCCTACCTCCCCCTACATCTCCGACTCTTCTCTTCCCTTCCTTGACTTCTCTGTCTCCATTTCTGGCGATAGGCTATCGACAAACATCCACTACAAGCCCACTGACTCCCACAGCTACCTGGACTACACTTCCTCCCACCCCGCTTCCTGTAAGGACTCCATTCCATTCTCCCAGTTTCTCCGTCTCCGCCGCATCTGTTCTGACGATGCTACCTTCCATACCAGTGCTTCCGATATGTCTTCCCTTTTCCACAACCAAGGATTCCCCTCTACTGTGGTTGACACGGCCCTCGACCGTGTCTGTTCCATTTCCCGCACTTCTGCTCTCACCCCTTCTCCCTCCCAGAACCACGATAGGGTTCCCCTTGTCCTCACCTTTCACCCCACCAGCCTCCACATTCAACGGATCATCCTCCGCCATGTCCGCCACCTCCAATGTGATCCCACCACCAAACGCATCTTCCCCTCACCTCCCCTTTCAGCATTCCGAAGGGACTGCTCCCTCCACAACACCCTGGTCCACTCCTCAATCACCCCCAACAGCCCCTCCCCTTGACACCTTCCCATGCAAGCGCAGGAGATGCAACACCTGCCCTTTTACCTCCTCCCTTCCCACTGTCCAGGGCCCCAAACACCCCTTCCAGGTGAAACAGCGATTTTCTTGTACTTCTTGCAATTTAGTATACTGTATTCGCTGCTCACGATGCGGTCTCCTCTACATTGGGGAGACCAAACGCAGATTGGGCGACCGCTTTGCGGAACACCTCCATTCAGTCCGTAAAGGTGACCGCTTTGCGGAACACCTCCGTTTAGTCCATAAGGGTGACCCCGAGCTTCCGGTTGCTTGTCACTTTAATTCTCCGCTCCGCTCCCACTGTGACCTCTCCGTCCTCGGCCTCTTACACTGTTCCAAGAAAGCCCAACGTAAGCTCGAGGAACAGCACCTCATCTTTCGATTAGGCACTTTACAGCCTTCTGGACTTAACATTGAGTTCAACAATTTCAGACCATAACCCTCCCATTTTTTCAGATGGCAGTTGTTGATGATTCTGCCATCCCCATTTGCAACATTTAATCTCTCCTACCTTCACAGCTAGCACAAACTGTGCCTTCAGTTCCTTCCTTCCTTCCTTCCCCTTCCCCTTCCCCAAAACCTGTTCCATCTCTAACTTTTTCCAGTTCTGATGAAGGGTCACAGACCTGAAACCTTAACTCTGTTTCTCTCTCCACGGATGCTGCTTGGCCTGCTGAATGTTTCCAGCATTTTCTGTTGTTATCCTTAAACCTATCGCTCATCCGCTCGGGGGCCCTGATTGGCTCGGGGGGCTGGGGGGGGGGCCTGGTTCGGGGCTCTGATTGGCTCAGGGGCTCTGATTGGCTCGGGGGCCCTGATTGGCTCGGGGCCCTGGCTCGGGGGCTCTGATTGGCTCCGGTGTATTGGAAAGTCACCTGGTCCAAACGCGGCCCCTGTTTGGCTAGTAATGGTGCCTCTATGAAGTACCCATGATGTGGAGATGCCGGTGTTGGACTGGGGTGGACAAATGTGAGAAGTCGCACAACACCAGGTTATAGTCCAACAGGTTTATTTGAAATCACAAGCTTTCGGAGCGCTGCTCCTTCATCAGGTGAAGTCACCTGACGAAGGAGCAGCGCTCCAAAAGCTTGTGATTTCAAATAAACCTGTTGGACTATAACCTGGTGTTGTGCGACTTCTCACATCTATGAAGTACGCCATTTTTATGGTGCGAGAATTGCGGGCCGTCGAGGCGCCATTTACGCCGCTACCTACTGCTCAGGCCAGAATTTGCGGGGACTTTTACGCTGCTTCACAGAGAGCCTTACGAAGATAGTTGAACAGCTCCGTCCCCCATTAAAATCAACGGCAAGATTGAGTTTGCTGGATTAGGCCACTGTGACCAGGTACTTGGACCATTGCAAGATGGCGCTGGCGGGCTCAGAGCCAGTGTTCAGTCGCTCATCAGGTTTTGACGCTTGTTCCCAATAAATACAATTGCCTGGGTCCAAAATGTTGAAGGAGAGTTCTACACAAATGCAGCTATTTTGAGACAACCTGATTACTGTACGTGTCGAGGGATTGTACTGATTTATGTGAAGTGTAGTAATGGGAGCTGCAAGGACTTTGTGAAATCGTTCAGTGTGGGTTAGAGGAGTCTCCCTTCACACTCGTCCACCTTATTATCAGGAAAGGAAATCCGAACAATTTTACCAAATGCATTTGATCTTTGTTAAAGACGTCCAGCTTGTAAAGAAGTGAACGCCCAGCATTTGGCCAATAAAACATCTGGAAACCCTGCAACCCCTGAGTTAGGTCAGTGGGGTAGAATGGGAGTGAGGTAAAGCGGTATTGTATGGAGGTGTGAGAGGAGATAACAGCTTCAGCCTTTCTCTGCCAAATCTGCCTTACTTTAACTCCATAACTTAGCTTAAAATGAAGCAACCAGCCCTTTACTGACGAGACAGACTGTCAGAAGTGGCAATAACCAGACACTGGGATTTGCAACAACACACTAAGAGGCCCTTGTTTTGACAGACTGGCGCCCTTTCACACTGTCCCGATTAGAAACAACGAGAATTAATCACAAAATAATTTTAAAAACTCTATTTACACTAATCAATTTTTAATTAAGAAAAAGGGAAACCTGCACCAATTGACTAGCTGATTTTTGTTGTTTGATTCTGTCAGTTGTGTGTCCTACATTGGCCGCACCACTCCCAATCCATGCTATGCTCGCTGCGGTGTATTCCACTTATTTTTCCAGCAAATTGTGGTGTAAGTTCCCCCCCTGGAGGATCAGTGAGCTCAACGGTCTAACTTATGGTGTTCATTGCTAATATCGCCGCTGCAGCAAACTCCGGGCTAATACTAATTCAAGTGTTGTCTACTGAACCTAAGTGAGAAGTCGCACAACACCAGGTTATAGTCCAACAGTTTTATTTGAAATCACAAGCTTTCGGAGCGCTGCTCCTTCGTCAGGTGAAGTGTACTGAACCTAGGCTTTGTCTTTCAGTTGGAGTCAGTTAATCATAGAATCTTACAGCACAGGAGGAGGCCATTTGGCCCATCGTGCCTATGCCAGCTCTTTGAAAGAGCTATCCAATTAGTCCAACTACCCTGTTCTTTTCCCCCCATAGACCTGCAAATTTTTCCTTTGCAAATATGTTTCCAATACCCTTTGAAAGTTACTATTGCATCTGCTTCCACCACCCTTTCAGCAAGTGCATTCCAGGTCATCACAACTCGCTGTGTAAAAATAATTTCTCCTCATCATCCTTTTGATTCTTTAGCCAATTATCTGAAATCCGTGTGATCTGGTTATTGACCCTCGGGACAGTGGAAACAGTTTCTCCTCCTTCACACAGATTTTATTGTTTGCTACTTTCTCCCCATCTCAGTGTTTTGTTGGTGGGAAACTCTATTGCATGAGCTATTTGAATGGAATATGCTTCTGTGAGCACTTTAGCAGTGCTTCTTCATTAAAACTGGTTATAATTTGGTCTTAACACCACTAGAAATTAATGCTGGAATTTGTCATGAGAATTTCACATAAGCTTTATCCCTGCTGTTCCAATGCCTAGTTAAGAGCTCCATTGACTCTTAATCACTCTAGTAAGGGCCATTATGGCTGGTGGAACATTATTAGCTGAGAGGGGAAGCCTCGAACTGGAGGTAAACAAACCACATGTGGGCTGGCATTAAATGTGCTGATTCAGTACTGCAGCATGGCATGGTGTAGTCTGAAATGTGGTGTGAGGATGACTTTGGAGAGTCAGCAGGAGAGTCACTCGCCACAGACAACCCAGCCTCTGACCTACTCTAGCAGCCACCGAATTTCTAGGCACTTTTTAATGTCACCATTTTTATATTGTTCAAAAATAAAATTGACCACAGTAGTATATAAAAATCACCCAAAAGCAAAATAATCCATGTCACGTAAAAGTGAAAATTTCTGATCATTCCCATTGTGAAAGAACATTGGCCGGAATTTTCTGGGGTCCGTGCGGGTGCAATCAGAGGCGGGTCGGATGGGAAATTTGAAAAAAGTCAGCGGATCGGGAACCTGCCATCATCCCGTCCCCACGCGCCTTTCCCTCGGGCGTGTTTGCCAGTGCGGCAATGACCCGACCGGCAGAGGCGGGCAACCTAATTGAAATCATTATAAGCTTGTTGTCAGACACTTAGGAGCCTTTTTCCCCCTACATTTCAAATTTCCCTGCATAGCCACGGGATTCAAGCAGCTCGGGAACCACATCTGTCAACCTGAGGCGGGAGTTGAGTGTTTCCAGCAAAGTCTCCATTCCGTGTCACCTCATTGGAATAACCTCTCTCACCATTGACAAATTGCTTCTGTCAACTCTACTTGACCTGACATCTATTCCATCAGCATGGGTGCCATTTCAACTGTCTCACCTTGGTCCTTAGAATTGGACCACAATGAGCCCCAACATCAGCAGCACCAACAACAACACCGCCAACCTTCTCCGCAACCACCTGATGTTCCACAGGACAGAGGGCATCAGCACCCAAGCACGTTGCTGCCCAGGAGGCCAGAGATGGCCTCATCATGTGCAGATTTGATGTGGAGATGCCGGTGTTGGACTGGGGTGGACAAATGTGAAAAGTCGCACAACACCAGGTTATAGTCCAACAGCTTTATTTGAAATCACAAGCTTTCGGAGTGCTGCTCCTTCGTCAGGTGAAGTGAAGAGATACATATCGGCACAGCATATATAGTCAGAGAACACTGCCAGATGATTTATTTAACTTTATGTTGTACACACATATGGCTGCCACATGCTGCGCTGTTGGCACCATCCCACAGCAACACCATAAAGGAATCCTACAATAACCAAGCCATTCCTTTCACACTGACCACCATTGCTGGAGGTTCCGTTATGTCTCACCATTCACTGCAACTTACTAAGCCACTCCCAATGGTGCACACAAATGTGTCCAAGATGGCAAAGTGGTGAAAATAAAGATTTTAATGGTTGACAATACATTAACGGAATCTTGCCATTAACATTGACTAAAACACCCAAGTGGCTACCCTTGTGAATCTACTTGTGTCATCTTTCTCTTCCGCGTCTTTCTACGAGGTGCTACCCCTGTGGCTTCAGCAGAGGTGGAGGCAGCCTGCTCACTTCCATGTTGCGACTGCTTAAATACTCCTGGCAGACGTCCTCTGGGCTTTGGAGCCTGTGATGGCCCCGCCAAAGTCTGCTCCTCCTGTGATTGTGCAGGGGCAGACTCGGCCATTGCGATCCGAGGAGCCATCTGGGGCTCTGACTGAGGGGGTGGCAATGGGGGAGAAGTGTAAGTGCTTTGAGAGGAGCCCACACTTCCATTTCCTTTCTCACTGTCATCCCTCTCATGGGCCACCTGCACTTCCCTGCTAGCAAGGAGCTGGAGAGCACCTTGCTGCACATCAATAGGGCTATGAGGACCCACGTCTACGCTGACATACCTCCTAGAGAGGAGGTCTATGAGCCTCTGCCATCTATGCTCTATAGATAGCCATCTATTCTCCATAGATAGCATGTGCTCCTGTGAGTGGTGCATTAGCTGCTCCATGCAGGTGGCCATCCTATCCATGGAAGAGCCTACAGTTGCCATCACCTGCGACACGGTGGTGCTCATGTTGGAGATGGACTCCTCCATTCTCTGAACATTTGCAGACATCGTGTCGCAAAACCTGTCAGAGCCTCCTGCACTTCTTGCTGCAGCTCCAGGATCACCCTCTTTCTCGATGGCCCCCGAGGCTCAGCGTCTGCATGTAGCTGTGCAGAGCTGGGAGTGTCCTGTGCCCTCTGGCGAGGAGTCTCCACTGCTGTCCCTGTCTCCACCATCTGCTCTTGCTCACTTGTGACTTGTGACAGACCCGGTGACAACACTATCTCGCATTGGACCCACCGAGATATGCGTCTCTGCGCTGGTGCTGGGTGCGCTCATGTCTGGTGACGCTGCGCCCACAGAGGCTGGAGGCTCCTCTGAGGAGTTGTCTTGCTCTTCCTCCTGGACGGTGGGGGAGCTCTTGATGGACCTGTGGGAGAGTTAAGAGAAGAGTTAGATAGGCCATATGAAGAATGGGTGCACATACCATTATGCACATGATGACCATTCAGTTGCTGATGACATCAGTCCCCATATGAGTGACTGATGTATGACATGTAGCTGTATGAGATGTAATTCTGTCACCAGGTTGCTGAGATGTCGCCCTCTCTCCATCTCCCACTCCCAGCTGCTCGGCCACTCCTGATACTTCCAACGCAGCCTCCTCTGGTGTTGTGAGGGTCACAAATGATGGAGACCCACCTCCAGTTCCCTCCCACTCTCTCTTATTGTGTGCTGTCTTCTCCTGCAAGGAGGGAAAGAAGAGAAGGTTGAGTGAGAGTGACGGAATGAGTGTTACCTCTAGACTTGACTATTCCAACGCAATCCTGGCTGGCCTCCCACATTCTACCCTACGTAAACTTGAGGTCATCCAAAACTCAGCTGCCCGTGTTTTAACTCGCACCAAGTCCCGTTCGCCCATCACCCCGTGCTCGCTGACCTATATTGGCTCCCGGTTAAGCAGCGCCTTGATTTCAAAATTCTCATCCTTGTTTTCAAATCCCTCCATGGCCTCGCCCCTCCCTATCTCTGTAATCTCCTTCAGCCCCACAATCCCCCGAGATATCTGCGCTCCTCTAATTCTGCCCTCTTGAGCATCCCTGATTATAATCGCTCAACCTTTGGTGGCCGTGCCTTCTGTTGCCTAGGCCCTAAGCTCTGGAATTCCCTGCCTAAACCTATCTGCCTCGCTACCTCTCTTTCCTCCTTTAAGACGCTCCTTAAAACCTACCTCTTTGACCAAGCTTTTGGTAACCTGCCCTAATTTATCCCTATGTGGCTCGGTGTCAAAATTTTTGTCTTAAAATACTCCTTTGCAGCGCCTTGGGACGTTTTACTACGTTAAAGGCGCTATATAAATACAAGTTGTTGTTGTATAAGGAATGGATGGGTTACATCTTTAGAGGGAGACTATGATGGATTGGGGTGGCAATGCCAAGTGGGCTCCTTGCGTGTTGTTGGTATGATTGCATTAGGATGAGTGTGAGGGATGGCTAGTAAGATGGGGATGTGATATTGGCCCAGAAATTGATCTCGCTCTGTTCCCGCGGGGGTAAGCCTTCCCCGCGATGTCTCACCTCGCTTATGCTTTTTCTGATCCAGCTCGCACGAACTTGATGTTCCAGACATCAGCTGTGCTGGGCTTGCGTATCCCAGCGGCGTAGTTAATTCGTGCGAGCTGTGGGATCACGTGACTCAGTTAGAGCCAATGGCAGCACACCATCTTCCATTCATAAGTCTCACAGCATGGCTGTGAGACTTATGAATCTTACACCCCCCCAAAATAACAGCTAAACCTCAATTAAATTAAAAAAAAAACCATCACATTAATAAAATAAGTATAGTTAATTAAATTAACCATTTTAAATAAAAAATTAAATTTTTGAAAAAATTTAAAATCTTTTAAAAAGTTATAAAAATAAACTTACCTGTCTTTAAAGTCTCTAAAAAAGATATACCTGTAAAAAAAAATTCAAAAAAATACTTAATTCACTACTTACCTTCTTAAAAGCGGGTCTTACTCCTCCTTTTTACATTTCCAAAATCTTCCCTACTTACCTGCGCGTCCACAGCATGAAGTGCACAGCGTGCGCGCAGCCTGTAGCGCGCACGCGATGCACGCAGGCCCCGCCCCCTTTTCAGAAGAGCAATTGCCGGTTTTCAGCGCATGCGCAGGGCATGCAGAAAACCGGCAATTGGAGTGGGAATACGCGAGAGTATGCAGTGCGTACTCTCGCGCACCGGGATCAATTTTCGGCCCAATGTAGATAGAGAGGGATGGGTGGACATGCACGGTATGTTGGTGTGAGTGAGGATGTGCAGGAGTAGGGTTGGGAAGGTGATGTGATGAGAGGCACAGCAGGATGAAGTTGAGTGTGGCTTTGTACTCACATTTCCAGATCTAATAAGATCATTGAAACATTTGCGGCACTGCACCCAGGTCCTCCTTAACACATCCATGCTGTTGACCTCCTCTGCAATTTGGAGACAGGCTCTGTTTGTCACCTGGGAGGTCTCTTCCGCCCATTGGAAGGGAAGAGGACCTCCCTGCGTGCTCTGACTCCCTCCACAAGGATATGGAGGGAGTCATCGGAGAACCTGGGTGCAGCCCTCTGCCTCTTTGCAATCATCTCTCCAACTGTTTGGAGCAATGAAACCCTGCAGTGTGCTGCCTGCACACTCCTAGATGAACCTTCAAATGCAATGTGGCAATGGCCCCTTTAAATATACCGGCTGAAAATGCATCATGGATGACGTCATCGGACCCGCACCATTTAATTGGGCCAGGTAACGCGCAGTGCGGGTTTAATAGGGCCCATTATCGGAAAGTCGTTTTCTGCAGCAGGATGGAAGCAGCAACAGGATCACGACCCGCTATGCCGACCGACCGCCCGCACCCGACCAGTCCAGGTACGGAAAATTCTGGCCATTGTCTTTTTGTGTCCAAGGGAATGGTACAGCCTTCTTGTTGGCATTCATTTCCACAAAATGACCACAGTATCCCGAGCCACCAACTCCAACCCCCTCCTTGGCCCATGTCTCGGGCTAAATTAGACTGTTCGCAACCTCGCCGTCCTATTTGAACCTGAGCTGAACTTCCGACCCTGTAACCTCTCCATCACAAAGGCCGCCTACTTCCACCTCTATAATATTGCCCCTCTCCGCTCCTGCCACAAGCCTATCTGCTGCTGAAACCCTCCATGTTTTTATTACCTCCAGACTCAACCAGTCCAATGTTCTCCCATCTTTCACCCTACATATACTTGAGCTCATCTAAAACTCTGCTGCCTGTATCCTAACTCACACTAAGTACAGTTCATCCATCACCCCTGTGCTCGCTGACCTACATTGACTCCTGGTTCACCAACACCTCAATTTTAAAATCTCATCCTTGAATTATAACAGTGACTACACTCCAAAAACGTCCGGTGGTTGTGAAAGGCGCTATATAAATGTAAGTCTTTCTTTCTTATATTTCATTGTGAAGAAAATCCTTCTGCTACTTAATCTTACTTGCCTTGCTGAACCTGAAGCTATTCCTGTGTTCGGTTGAGTTTGTTGTGAGTTTGATCAGCTGTCAAAGATTAGTGTTAAATTCTCAGTTTATTTTTATAATTCTGTGAGCAATGATAACAGGATTTGACTGTATTATTTTGATACAACTGTTATCCTGTAGAATAACCTTGAGTATGTAAAACATAAACAGTATGTCAAGGTCCAGGGCGTTTCTCATTCCTGAAAGCCTCAGACTGTGCAGGAAGCAGACTTTCTAAGCTGGTAGACCCAGCGCAGCATGTGTGTTGGCTCCGATCCAAGGCAGGTTGTGCAAAAAACTCTTGCACCAGCTGGTGAGGGCTACCTGTATTAGCCCAAGGGCCAAATCACTTTCTACAGCTATTTATCACTTTGTGTTTTATTAAAATGAAAAAGAAACAAAGAGTGCCTTGTTCCCATTATATTGCATTGTTTCTGTGCTTCTAAATCAGATTATTTTCCTTAAAGTGACAGTTGAATTATCGGTTGACTTTTGCAAATAGTTCCATTTAATATCTTTAAAGTTGCACTTACTATAGCAGAATCTGAGTCTTTTTCAAGGCCTATAAAAGTACATTATTCCTTGGGTGTAATTTTCACTCTGTCACTGAACATTCGATGGCTTGCTGCAGTAGTAGAAATTTATTTTGACCTTGTATGCATCGCACACTATAAATCAGTTCATTTAAATCAGTCCCATTGTGGTCATTAATGTAACGTGCTCACCAAGTTAAAAAACATTTTTTTAAAGTTTTCTATTCATGATTTTCATGTGGGACCATTAGCTGAACTGCCACCCACATCAAGACAAAATTAATCTTTTTATAAAAATTCAGCCAGGTCCCCAGTGGGCAGTTTGCTCTAAGTTACACAGTGTTGACATTTGTTTTTTAGAATTGCCCATTACAAGTAAAGCCACCCCACATCCACAGGCGATGTCTAGGTTATATACTGCAGTGGTCGTTCACATTGCCTATGTCTAGGCGCCTTCAAAATCACCAATTTCCACCAATAAATTCCTGCATTTGTTTTGCTGGTGAATCAGTATTAACTGAATTTCAGGGAGGGGGGGAAATAAAATCAAGATTTCCTATTGTTTTTTAACTTACTGAAAAATAACAGCGTGTAAATGATGCATGCCGTTATTAATGTGCAAGTCGGCCAGCAAGTGTGGGGGATTAAGAGATAAGGCATGAGTTGCGAATCTTCAGAACTTGCTGGTCGATTTACGTCGTTTGCCATTTGCTTCACACAAACGGCATCTCACCCTTAGCCTCCCCGTTATTTTTAAGAACTTGCAGCAGTTGCACATTAATTTCCCATTAAACTCGCCACAGAAAGTTAAATCTAGTAATTAATACTGTAAGAACCCTTTTAGCAATGTGGTAATTGTTAATGACCGCCAATCAACCTCTCTGGCCCAGAAAGTGCACAATTTAAACTGTGGAGCATCATTACTTCAGGTAGTGAATTGTTGTTGGAGATTTTAAGAAAGTCAAATTTGAAATTTTAACATTTTTTTTCTTACTTTTCCTTTTTGTCTCATTTTGTTCTCTCTTAATCCAATCTTTCTTTCCCTCTCTTTATTTCTCTTTTGGTACCTGATTTGACTCTAATTCAGACACTCTAATTCACCCTCCTTCTCCATCGTTCCTCTGTTTCTTTCTCAATCCTTTAATTTCATTGGTTAAGGAGAGGGACTGTTGTTCCGACCGTTCACTAAAGTCCCAGATGCCCTGTAGCCCCCGTTGTGCTGTTATCAGCTCGCACTTCCAGCAAGTTACAGCGCAAAACATTTTTGAGCTGAAGGGTGCAGAAAAAAGTCTAACTAACGGCGTACACTGCAACATGCCCCGCTCCAGCTTGTCCCAGGTCAGGAGAAGCATGCACATTTTATCTGTGATATCGGACAGGTTGTATCTGTAATATTGGACAGGTTTTAGTTGTGAGGAGTGACTAGGGAAACTGGGGCTCTTTTCATTAGAGCAGAGGAGGTTAAGAGGAGATCTGAAAGAGCTGTTTAAAATTACGAGTTAAGGTAAATTGGGAAGAAATTATTTCCAAAAACTGGAAGGAAACCAGGGGCATAAATTTAAGATCATCATCAAAAGAACAGACAACAACAATTTGCATTTATATAGCGCCATTAATCCAGAATAACGTCCCAAGGTGCTTCACAGAGGCGAACGGAAAATGAACACAGAGCCAAAGGAGTTATTAGAAGGGTTGGTCAAAGTCATGGGTTTTAAGGGGTGGTCTTAAATGAAGAGGTGGAAAGGTTTGGAGATTGAATTCTGCCAAGTGGGATCTATGGCAGCCAGTGGTGGGGCGAAGGGAGGGAAGATGCACAAAAGGCCACAGTTAGAGGAATGGCCTCCTTCTGTGCCATAAATTTCTATGATTCTATGAGGAGTTTTGATGGGGGTTATGGTGCTGGAGGAGGCTACAGAGATTAGCAGGGGTGAGGCCATTAGAGGGACTGAAACACTGTGATGAGAACTTAAAATTTAATGAATTGGAGACCAGGAGCCAATGAGGAATGGGGCTGCGGAGCTTGGTGTGAGATAGGATGCAAGCAGCATAGTTTTGGATGAGATGAAGTTTATGGAGGGAAGAAAATGGGAGGCCAGACAGGAGAGCATTGGTCTAATCAAGTCTTGAGGTGACGAGGCTTATATAAGGGTTTCAGTGACAGATCAACTACGATGTAACAGAAAGGAGAAATTAAGAGAATTTCTTTTACACAGAGGAAATGTCCTACAAGATTATTTTTTACGCAATGATGGAAGCAGAGTCAATGAAAGCTTTGGAAAGGGAAGTGGATAAATATTTGAAAAAGCAAAGTTACAAAGGGCATGGGGAAAGAACAGCATAATAGTACTGAGTGGATAGTTCTTTCTGAGAGGACACTATCCTACCCACAAGAGGTATATAGGGTTCAGGTTTAGTTCATAGGAAACTGAGTCTGTTTATTGAAACCACCTTATTGCTATAGAAGTGTTGAGAAAACGCCTCAGTCATAAAAAGCACATACCCAGGTGTCGTTTAGGGAAGGAAATCTGTCGTCCTTACCCGGTCTGGCCTATATGTGACTCCAGTCCCACAGCAATGTGGTTCACTCTTAACTGCCCTCTGAAATGGCCTAGCAAGCCACTCAGTTGTAACAAACCGCTACAAAAAACAATAATAAGAATAAAACCGGATGGACCACCTGGCATCAACCTCGATACACCCAGCCCAGTTGACCCTGCAAAGTCCTCCTCAGTAACATCTGGGGACTTGTGCCAAAATTGGGAGAGCTGCCCCTTAGACTAGTCAGGCAACAGCCTGACAGTCATACTCACAGAATCATACCTTTCAGCCAATGTCCCAGATTCCTCCATCACCATCCCCGGGTATGTCATTGCCCACCAGCAGGACAGACCCACCAGAGGTGGAGGCACAGTAGTATACAGTTGGGAGGGAGTAGCCCTGGGAGTACTCAACATTGACTCCGGACCCCATGAAGTCTCATGGCTTCAGGTCAAGCACGGCAAGGAAACCTCCTGCTGATTACCACCTACCGCCCTCCCTCAGCTGATGAATCAGTACTCCTCCATGTTGAACACCACTTGGAAGAAGCACTGAGGGTAGCAAGGGCACAGAATGTACTTTGGGTGGGGGACTTCAATGTCCATCACTAAGAGTGGCTTGGTAGTACCATTACTGGCCGAGTCCTGAAGGACATAGCTGCCAGACTAGGACTACGGCAGGTGGTGAGAGAACCAACATGAGGGGAAAAACCTACTTGACCTCGTCCTCACCAATCTACCTGTCGCAGATGCATCTGTCCATGAAAGCATTGGTAGCAGTGTCCACCCCACAGTCCTTGGAGACGAAATCCTGTCTTCACACTGAAGACACCCTCCATCATGTTGTGTGGCACTACCACCGTGCTAAATGGGATAGATTCAGAACAGACCTAGCAGCTCAAAACTGGGCATCCATGAGACGCTGTGGGCCATCAGCAGCAGCAGAATTGTATTCCATCACAATCTGTAACCTCATGGCCCAGCATATCCCTCACTCTACCATTACCATCAAGCCAGGGGACCAACCCTAGTTCAACAACGAGTGCAGAAGAGCATGCCTGGAGTAGCACCAGGCGTACCGAAAAATGAGGTGCCAACCTGGGGAAGCTACAACATAGGACTACATGCATGCTAAACAGCGGAAGCAGCATGCTATAGACAGAGTTAAGCAATCCTACAATCAACAGATCAGATCAAAGCTCTGCAGTCCTGCCACATCCAGTTGTGAATGGTGATGGACAATTAAATAACTAATGGGAGAAGGAGGCTCCATGAATATCCCCATCCTCAATGATGGCGAAGCCCAGCAAGCGAGTGCAGAAGAAAACCATCTTCAGCTAGAAGTGCCAAGTGGATGATCCATATCGGCCTCCTCCTGAGGTCCCCACCATCACAAAAGCCAGTCTTCAGCCAATTCGATTCACTCCACGTGATATCAAGAAATGGCTGAGCGTACTGGATACAGCAAAGGCTATGGGCCCCGACAACATCCCGGCTGTCGTGCTGATGACTTGTGCTCCAGAATTAGCCGCGCCTCTAGCCAAGCTGTTCCAGTACAGCTACAACACTGGCATCTGCCCGACAATGTGGAAAACTGTCCAGGTATGTCCTGTCCACAAAAAGCAGGACAAATCCAACCCGGCCAATTACCGCCTCATCAGTCTACTCTTAATCATCAGCAAAGTGATGGAAAGTGTCGTCGACAATGCTATCAAGCGGCACTTACTCACCAATAACCTGCTCACCGATGCTCAGTTTGGGTTCCGCCAGGGACACTCGGTTCCAGACCTCATTACAGCCTTGGTCCAAACATGGACAAAAGAGCTGAATTCCAGAGGTGAGGTGAGAGTGACTGCCCTTGACATCAAGGCAGCATTTGACCAAGTGTGGCATCAAGGAGCCCTAGTAAAATTGAAATCAATGGGAATCAGGGGGAAAACTTGCCACTGGCTGGAGTCATACCTTGCACAAAGTAAGATGGTTGTGGTTGTTGGAGGTCAATCCTCTCAGCCCCAGGACATCGCTGCAGGAGTTCCTCAGGGAAGTGGCCTAGGCCCTACCATCTTTAGCTGCTCCATCATACCTTCCCTCCATCATAAGGTCAGAAGTGGGGATGTTCGCTGATGATTGCACAGTGTTGAGTTCCATTCGCAACTCCTCAGATAATGAAGCAGCCCATGCCCGAATGCAGCAAGACCTGGACAATATTCAGGCTTGGGCTGATAACATTCATGCCACACAAGTGCCAGGCAATGACTATCTCCAACAAGAAAGAGTCTAACCACCGGCCCTTGACATTCAACAGCATTACCATCGCCGAATCCCCCACCATCAACATCCTGGGGGTTATCATTGACAAGAACCTTAACTGGACCAGCCACATAAGTACTGTGGCTACAAGAGCAGGTCAGAAGCTGGGTATTCTGCGGCGAGTGTCTCACCTCCTGACTTCCCAAAGCCTTTCCACCATCTGTAAGGCACAAATTAGGAGTGTGATGGAATACTCTCCACTTGCCTGGATGAGTTCAGCTCCAACAACACTCAAGAAGCTCGACAACATCCAGGACAAAGCAGCCCGCTTGATTGGCACCCCATCCACCACCTTAAACATTCACTCCCTCCACCACCGGCGCACCGTGGCTGCAGTGTGTACCATCTACAAGATGCACTACAGCAACTCGCCAAGGCTTCTTCGGCAGCACCTCCCAAACCCGCGACCTCTTCCACCTATAAGGACAAGGGCAGCAGGCACATGGAAACACCATCACCTCCAAGTTCCCCTCCAAGTCACACACCATCCTGACTTGGAAATATATCGCCGATCCTTCATCGTCGCTGGGTCAAAATCCTGGAACTCCCTCCCTAACAGCACTGTGGGAGTACCTTCACCACAAGGACTGCAGCGGTTCAAGAAAGTGGCACATGACCACCACCTTCTCAAGGACAATTAGGGATGGGCAATAAATGCTGGCCTTGCCAGCGACGCCCAGATCCCAGAAACGATTTTTTTTTAAACAGGTTTCGAACCTGGGACCTTCCACGTGTTAATGACCTAGCACCAACATCAGGAGCTGCATTTACTAAACCATTGAAAGAGGAGCTCTTTCAGAACTTTAACATTTTTTATAACCTTTATTTTGTTTTGCCGTAGTCATTCACTACTTGTAAAATATTCAGATCTATTTTTCATATTGCTTTGGGAGTGGAACGTTGTACAAACCATCTTCTGATATATGATATCCAAGAAAAATAAAACACACTGGTGAAGGGTCAGCACACTCCAGTCAGTGTGATGTGTTGGCTTTATTTTACAGGTTAATGTATCATCGCTGTGCACTCAACCTACTGTGCAGGAGTCCTATGGCACTGTGAAGATGGACTGTAGTCGTAGGCTAATGAAAATCCTCCAAGTAGTCTTGTCCCTCAGTTTATCATTGCTGAGGCCCTTCTTGCTCCTCCTTCCATGGAAACTTATGAGACCCCATCACAGCATCAAATTAAATGACTCCAGAGTTTATGCCTCCACTACCCAACCTGGAAGAACCATGTATTAATTACTGTTTAGTGACTAAGATATAGGTTCTACCCACCAACCTCACTCATTGCAGCTTGTATGCCTGATTATTCCATGATGGATGCTGCTCCTGCTCCATGCGCTGGGCCCCTAATTTAGGAAACACTAATTTTCTTCCCAAAGTTGGCCTAAAAAGGACTCACACAGTGTAGCACTGTGTGGGTCCAAGGCATTAAAAAACATATTATTTGGTGAAAATACTCTCAGAAAAGCTCTCTGCTGACGAGCTGGAAGTTGCGAGTTGCCCTTTAAGGGTCTTTTAATCTCAAGGCACAGGCTAGCAACTCAGGACAAAGCAGGCGAATGCCCAACATTGCTGAAAATGATATAGAGGACATTATCACATCACTTTGGCATCATATCCAAAGAATGTTGTGTTGCAAGCTCCCCAAGTGAGGAAATACATCACCTAATGTCATACTGAACCATAGAGATCGAGAAAGTCCCACATCTGTGCTGAGGTAGCTAATCATCAGCTTCAGTGGCTGTAGGAGCACTTTGATAGGCTAGGGAGCGGTTTGCTAGTCAGTGATCCTCTTTTCAAAAGTTGCTTGTGTGTGGACATCAGTCATGGACAGGAGCTATGATGCTCCCAATCCCTGAATAGGCTGCCAACAGTTAATGGCTAGAATCAAGCATGGATAAATTGAGTGAGATGCATGGAACCACACTCAAGCACAAATCAGTACTTTCATGAGAGGAGGGAGCAAAGAGGAGAAAAGATGTTGGGTTGCATTTTACTTTCACTGGCTTTTTAACATCTTAACAGAAGAAGGAGGGTACAGTATCTCAACTGAAGAAATGGCTATTCAATACTACACTGAACAATTCTGGATTTCATGAAATATTAATTGAAGTCAAAGGGCCTTGTCACTTAACCGAGGTGCCAAGTCAAATCCAAATGCTTTCTAATCCTTTCAATGGCTAGATCTTTACTGATATTAATTGGACAGTAGGATTTTTTTCTGATCACACAATCCATAGTCTGCACTCATTAGAAGTGGGTTAAGTAGCCTTAGTTTGGATTTATGCTTTGGTTTGACATGAACTCTGAACTCAAAGATCTGCAACCTGAAAATTGCTCAGATAAAGTGAATATTCCCAAAGAAAAAAACATCTCTACTCGTTCTGGTTTTTTTATCTGTCTGACACAGGTCTAGATTTTCTTGCTAAATAGAGAAACCTATCTTCTTACAAGGACTCTGAAACAAGTCCATTAAACCTTGACTGCAAACCTGTGTTGATTGATCTGTCCCAAATTCAGAAAGGTTTCTTCCGTTGGGCCGGTAGCATTTTTGCTTAACATTTGTGCAACCAAGCTGCAGATAGTTAGAAGTGAATCTTTAAAAACTCGGTGTGATGTGTTACTAGTTTGAGAAGGGCAGTGGAATTAAACCTTTTAAATAGACTTGACATAAAGCTGAAGAACTGGCAACAAATGAAATGTCACAAACTTTTGTTTTTGGTGTTTGTATTAGATACTCAAAAGACAATGGCCCGAAAATTAAACCTAATACGGGAGAGTACGCACTGTGTACTCTCGCGTATTAGATCCCGAATTGCCGGTTTTCTGCATGCACTGCGCATGCGCGGGAAACCGGCACTTCGTGAATTGAAAAGGGGGCGGTTCCTAAGTGAACCGCGTGCGCACTACAGGTTGTGCGCACGCAGTGCACTTAGTTTTTTTTTCAGCTTTGAACGCGCAGGTAAGTGGTGAAGATTTTACACATAAAGAAAGGAGGCGTAAGACCCTCTTTTAACAAGGTAAGTAATTAATTAAGTGTTGTTTTAAATTTTTTTCAACAGGTTTATCTTTTTTAGAGACTTTAAAGAAAGGTAAGTTTATTTTTATAACTTTTAAAAAGATTTAAAATTTTTTCAAAAATTTAATTTTTTGTTTAAAGTGGTTAATTTATTTAACTATACTTATTTTATTAATCTCTCACTGCTAACTTACCTGAGGAAGGAGCGAATAGCTCCGAAAGCTTGTAAAATTAAATAAATCTGTTGGACTATAACCTGGTGTTGTGCGACTTCTCATTTTATTAATGTGATGGCTTTTTAAAAAAATTTAATTGAGGTTTAGCTGTTCTTTTGGGGGTGTGTAGTATTCATAGCTTTGACAGCTCTTGCCGTCAAAACTATGAATGAAAGATGGTGTGCTGCCATTGGCTCTAACTAAATCACGTGATCCCAGAGCTCGCACGAACTAATTGCGCCTCTGGGTCACGCAAGCACTGCACGGTTCCAACAGAGAGAGCGTTTGAAACTAAAGTTCGTGTGGGCCCGGAGCAAAAAGGTAGGCGCGGAGTGCGATATCGCGGGGAATCCTTACCCCCGCGGGAACCATCCATGTTTAATTTCTGGGCCATTATCATCACATGTACTGCAAGCAAGCAAAGGTTGGTTATTTGATCTGTCTTTGGACTGGTTATGTGGTTTTAAGACTTGCATGAGCAAAAGGTTTATTGCAGCTTAATGTTTCCAAAACCAAAGCCTTTGCACCCTCTAGGGCCACCTCTGTGCCTCCAGCCTTGACTCCACATACTCCTTGATCCTTGACTGCTCCTTCAGGTCAGTTCTGGAGTGCAGGGCCTGGCTGTCTTGAGCTGAATTTCCTTCCACACGTCTGCTCTCGGCATTGCTTTCTTCCATCTTTGCCCCACCCCTACCTGCCTTGCACTGCTGTCAAAATCCACATCTCTGTCACCTCGAGGCTCAGCTTTTCACGGGATCTCTTAAAATGTTTCCATAAATTCATAACTCATTCACAGCATCACCAGCCTGTGACTTCACCAGGACAAAGTCCTACACGCCCATCACCCTGTCCTCGTGCCCCAGCAAATTGGTTTGAAAATCCTTGTTCTCACTTTCAGATCCCACCCTGGCCTTGCCCAACCCTACCTCAGTGGTCTCAACCAGCTGTATGTCACCCCCCCCCCCCCCGTGTGACCTCTGCCTCCCAATTAGTGGCTGCTCTTTCAGCCATCAGAACCCCACTACCTTGAAGTTCCTCCCTAAGTCCCAACGCCTTGCTTCCTCTCTCCCTGCATTCGAAAATTCCCTAAAAACCTTCCACTTTGACGGTCCTTCCAGGTCCAAACCCAACTCTTTAGTTTCTCCTTTTCTCTCCACCTTTATCTTCCCCTGTAATTTGCTCTGACATGTCTCTGTATACCTGAGAACACAATAGGAAGGTTAAATATAATTTCTTTTCAAATGCTGATTCTGGAAAAATAATAGAAATAAAACCGTGTTAGGTTTTCTGGTGAATTGCGTTGTCAATTTGAGTCTGGCACTCTATTTTGAGTCGCAAGTTGTTGTTGTACTCTTGGTGAAGCTGATTGGTGTACAAATATGCTGTGCCAATGAATGATTGCCTCTTTGTTAGGCACACATTGAGTTCCCAAAATCGCAGCCAGGGTTTCTGGGACAGGCAGCGGCAAAACACACGGAGAAAGGGGAAATCGGCCAGCCCACACCTCTGTTGTACACCGCCCAGTACCAGGTACACAAGATCTAGATAAAGGAGGCCATTCGGCCCATCTTCTCTTGGCCATTCAGAAAAATACTTCGATGCCCCCATTACATCTGATTCTTGAAGGAGTATATGGGTTTAGCTGCACTATTTTACCTGGAAGGTCATTACAAACGTTGATTGCTCTTTATGTTAAAAAGTTCTCCCTGACATTTTAGCCAGTTTTAGTCCATACCTCCTTGTTCTGATATCCTGACTTTACCTTATTTATGCCATTTAATATCTGGCATATTTCTATAAGGACCATACCGTGACGCCTCCTTTCAAAGCTAGACAGCCCCAGTTACTCCTGTCCTCCCTGGTAACTCATATAAAGAAAGGAAGAACTTGCATTTATTTAGTGCCTTTCACATCCTCAAGATGTCCTAAAGCAGGCCGCAGTCAATGGCATATTTTTGAAGTGTAGTCACTGTTGTAATGCAGGCAAACAGCAGCCAATTTGCACATAGCAAGGTTCCACAAACAGCAATGAGATGAATGACCAGTTAACCTCATTTTATTGGTGTATGCTGAGGGATCAGTGTTGGCCAGGACACCAGGTGAACTTCCTAGCTCTTCTTTGAATAGTGGCATGGGATCTTTTACATCTGCACCTTGTGACAGATGGAGCCTCAGTTTAATATCTCATCTGAAAGACGGCACCTCTGACAACAACAACAACATGTATTTATAAAGCACCTTTAACGTAGTAAAACGTCCCTAAGCACTTCACAGGAGCGTTATCAAACAAAATTTGACACCGAGCCACTTAAGGAGATATTAGGACAGATGACCAAAAGTTGGCCAAAAAGGTAGGATTTAAGGAACGTCTTAAAGGAGGAGAGAGAGGTAGAGAGGCAGACAGGTTTTGGGAGGGAATTCCAGAGCTTATGGCCTAGGCAGCTGAAAGCAGGAAAGTACTGCACTGAAGTGTCAGCCTAGATTATGTGCTTGAGTCACTGGAGTGGGGCTTGAATACATGACCTTCTGACTCAGGGGCAAGAGTACCACCACTGAGCCACAGCTGACACTATATTACGAAGAGAGTACACAATAGAAATAGTTTTGCACCAATAATCGGTCTCCTGGCTCTGCTCTGCACTGCCTGTACGCCTTGAATGCTTTCTTTAATTTCTTGGCGACCAGAGTTACAGAGTGGAACAGGCAGAGGCCTGGGAGAAGACCACCTCTGTTCCCATATTGATCAGAGGAACCTAAAACTGAGGAAAACAGTAAGAAAGAAAGCTGAGAAATAGGTTGAGTATAACGTTACCCAAATGCTAATTATGCAAGGATGGTAGAAGGTGAAACAGTGCAAGATTGTTCAGGCTGGTTGTGTTGGTACTTTGAACGTGGTATTCCTTTTCAGTGCTCATTTCAGGCTCATTCAATAGCAACCATCAAAAATGGGCTTTGTCGGCGACACATGGGCTGGAATTGACCCAACGACATGCAGGCTGCATCATTACTTTCCCTCTCTCTTTGAGACGGGCTCACTTAAGAAATGCAAATTATTGACCTGATCCTTTCACACGCAGGATTAGTTCATTAACCCTTTGGAATTTACATAGAGTGCTTCATTTCATCCCCTTCCCATTTCTTTGAACAAAAGGAAAAGTATTTGGAGTCCAGTGGATGGGGCAAAGTTAATCTGAGCATGTTGAAATTTAATTGAAATGCACTATTCCATGGTGAACATAACGCAGTAATTTCACACCAGATCAGGATTAGTCTGCTGTCAGATTATGGTTCTCCATTAGTATGTAATTTCAAAGATTGTATGCTTTGCAGAAAAAAAACCCACAATATTAATTGAAATTTGATCCATGTTGTATAAATATAAGCACACATATGGTGAGACACAATGCATCTAATAACAAGGTATTGTCTAGAATTTAGCTGGGTTGAGTGAAAGACTCACTGAACCTGTGGATGCCTTGCATGTCTTTTGCGAACTTTGGCAGAATTTTCTGGTACAGTACTTGCTAATCAACTTAGCGTAATCTTTTTCAACAGAAAAAATGTATGTGTTCTGTTTATAAAAAATTCTCTCCCAGTTTCTTCTGCACTGTTCTGGACTTGCAGACTGCTTTCCAACCACTTTACTCCAGCTGGAACATCCATCATCACTCAGATGAGCCACATTTCTGGGCAACCAAGAACAAGGAGGCTACGTCTGACAAAAGCTCTGAGGACAGTTTTCAAACTCCACTTGTTGACCTCATGGGGACATTAGTGCTTCAGAGATGGCGCATCACTTTGTGTTATATATTTGTGCTATACACCGTTCGAATTTTTCACTTCTAAACTTTACGTAATTTTGCATGTTATTTTTATAGATTTAGTTTGACTGAGCCTCATGCCGTCCAACATGTTTGTGTGCTGCATGGTGCAAAGGCTGTTCTTTCATGAAAAATCAAAAGCAGTTTGTGTCCTGCTTCCTCACATAGGCCTATCACATCTCGCAGTGGACCCTGCTGGTTAGGAATGTGAATTTTGTAATATTACAGACAAAGGCTGCAGTCCTATGCGTATCAGAGGCCAAGAATGCTTGCAGATTTTTTTAAATATTCATTCATGGGATGTGGGCGTCGCTGGCAAGGCCAGCATCTATTGCCCATCCCTAGTTGTCCTTGAGAAGGTAGTGGTGAGCTGCCTTCTTGAACTGCTGCAGTCCTTGTGGTGAAGGTACTCCCACAGCGCTGTTCGGGAGGGAGTTCCAGGATTTTGACCCAGTGACGATGAAGGAACGGCGATATACTTCCAAGTCAGAATGGTGTGTGACGTGAAGGGGCCATGGAGGTGGTGGTGTTCCCATGCGCCTGCTGCCCTTGTCCTTCTAGGTGGTAGAGGTCGCTGGTTTGGGAGGTGCTGCCAAAGAAGCCTTGGCGAGTTGTTGCAATGCATCTTGTAAATGGTACACACTGCAGCCACGGTACGCCGGTGGTGGAGGGAGTGAATGTTTAAGGTGGTGGATGGGGTGCCAATCAAGTGGGCTGCTTTGTCTTGGATGATTTCGAGCTTCTTGAGTGTTGTTGGAGCTGCACTCATCCAGGTAAGTGGAGAGTATTCCATCACACTCCTGACTTGTGCCTTGTAGATGGTGAAAAGGCTTTTAACGGTTAAATGAACCTTAACATACTCATGTCCAATCATCAGTCACAGAAGATACATTCATTATAGCCAGTTCCACCCTCTAGATACCTACCTTCTTCATCTCCCAACTCACAGTACAATTGTCTTGCTTCTAAGCTTAGCTAAAATGCCATTACATCACCTCGCTCCTCCATAACCCTTCTCCCACTCTCGATCTCCATTATGACCTCTTATGGTCTCGAATTGTATAGAAGAAACCTCGGTGTTTTAGGGTCAGCATGGCACTAAAGGAGCCATGCTACCAAAACATCGATCCAGTTTAGAGTGATAAAGCAAATCTATATGTAAACACTATGTCACATGGCCTCTGTACACATTTTCAGCCTTTTTGCAGTCTTTCAATTTTAGGTTTAACTACGGAACTTAATATAAATTAAATATAGTATATAATGTAGAATAGAAGTAATTAATTTGTGTAAAATGGATTTCTTGAACTATTTCTCAATCTTAATCTCTAACACACCTTTGTGTTCAATATCCTGCCTCTGGTGGTGTTCCTGATACCTTCCGCACCCAAGTCTTGAATGGAAGAGAAAATAGCTGTGCTCCTGCAGTGGCTATAGTAACAGGAGTAAGCCATTCAGCCCCGCGAGCCTGTTTCGCCAGTTCTGGTCCTTATCCAGTTATTCACCCAGAGGTGCAGCAGTGCCACCCACTGCACAGTTCAAGGTACAAAACATTAGTTATCTGTTGTTGGAACATGCATTAAGCTGTGGAAAATGACTTGCTCATTAGCAACCTAATTCTCAAGTTATTTTTGCCCTTCCAGCAATTTGTTAGACATTTGTCCTAATTCCGGCTCCCTCATCTGCTATTATACCATCTAATTTAAGACAGAGTAAAGCCAATTTAACTGCTATGTGATAGCTCTGTGCATGGAACCAGAACTGACCTCTGGAGAAATGACTGACTGCCAAATAGGCAATGTCTTGGCCCCGACTCTATCATGAATTGTCTCGGCTCCCTTATTCACTTCCCCATAGAGATTAAATAAATTAGGAAGACACAGGACAATACAAATTGTGCAGTCTCTCGGAAGAAGGACTCGGTGAATTAGATGGCCTTTACTTGTTCCACACTTTTTTAATATTCTTAAAGCCTTGAAATGTGCTTTTTAGACCGTCCATGTTTATAAAACAAATGTTGCTTTTAATATTTATAGTGATAAAGCAAATCTATATGTAAACAATGTGTCACCTGGCCAGGAAGCAGGCTGCACATGGCTTCTGTACACATTTTCAGCCTTTTTGCAGTCTTTTTAAAGTTTTCTGCTTTTTAAAAATGAATTCTTAGGATGTGGGCATTGCTGGCAAGGTCAACATTTATTGCCTATCCCTAGTTGCCCTTGAGAAGGCGATACGGTTTCGATGCAACTAAGTCAGCTTGTAAGGCCACTTTAGAGAGCAGTTAAGCGTCAACCACGGTGGTGTGGGACTGGAGTCACATATAGTCCTAAAAGACATTAGTTAACCAGATGGGTTTTTATGACAATCTGACAGCTTCATGGTCACGGTTACCGATACCAGAGTAATCAATGGAAATAAAAAACAGGAGAGATGTAAAACGGGCTGCCGACTCGCTATCACCCGTTTTACACTATCGCACAAAGTCAAGATCTGTGTTACCAGCCACCCAGTGCCGAAGACAGTGTAAAAACATTGTTTTGGAGGGCATTTTAATTATTACAACCCCTGACATTATTCCACACTGAAGTCGACTCCAGTCCAGATCCAAGGTCGTCCCATCCTCTGTCGTCGAATTACAGTATGCAGACGACGCTTACGTCTGCGCACACTCGGAGGTCGAACTCCAAACCATCGTCAACACCTTCACCGAAGCGTACGAGAGCATAGGCCTTACACTAAACATCTGTAAGACAAAGGTCCTCTACCAACCTGCCCCCGCCACACAGTACTGCCCCCCGACTATCAAAATCCACGACAAGGCCTTGGACAACATGGACCACTTTCCATACCTCGGGAGCCTACTGTCAACAAGGGCAGACGTCGATGACGAAATCCAACACCGCCTTCAGTGTGCCAGTGCAGCCTTTGGTCGCCTGAGGAAGAGAGTGTTTGAAGACCAGGACCTCGAACCCAGCACCAAGCTCATGGTCTACAGAGCAGTAGTGATACCCGCCCTCCTGTATGCCTCAGAGACATGGATCATGTACAGCAGGCACCTCAAAGCACTGGAGAGATACCACCAACGCTGCCGCCGCAAGATCCTGCAAATCCATTGGCAGGATAGGCGCACCAACGTCAGTGTTCTCGCTCAGGCCAACATCCCCAGCATCGAAGCTTTGACCACGCTCTATCAGCTCCGATGGACGGGTCACATCGTCCGCATGCCCGATACGAGACTCCCAAAGCAAGCGCTCTACTTGGAGCTCCGACACGGCAAGAGAGCCCCAGGTGGGTAGAGGAAACGCTTCAAGGACACCCTCAAAGCCTCCTTGAAAAAGTGCAACATCCCCACCGACACCTGGGAATCCCTGGCCCAAGACCGCACAAAGTGGAGGAGAAACATCCGGGAAGGCGCCGAACACCTCGAGTCTCGGGAGCAAGCGGAAGCCAAGTGCAAGGAGCGCATGTCAACCCAAGCAACTCACCCACCCGCCCCTTCAACCACCGTCTACCCCACCTGTGACAGACTGTAGGTCCCGCATTGGACTCCTCAGTCTCCTGAGAACTCATTTTTAATGTGGAAACAAGTCATCCTCGGTTCCGAGGGACTGCCTAAGAGAAGACACTGAAGTAAAGTGAGCAACGAAGATTAGTGCCAAAGATTATCCCATGAGGTGGAATTTGCAATTACCTGAAGAGGTCACCACCAGTTGTATTCCATGGAGTGCCCCTCCACAATCTCCTTCTCCTGAAGCTGGAGCCAGTGTATCCATTGGAATACACAAATACCTGGATCTGCTAATTGAAAGCAATTCTCAGAAGGATGCTGCTTGCACACAGTAAGTTACATTTCCCAATCCTATCTGGATTCTGTTCAACCTATTACCACCTACCAAGATTCCACTCCACTCACATCCTAAGGTATATTTATTGCAAAAATATTTCCGAGTAACTATTGGAGTGAGGCCTCACACTGCAACTAAGTAAGAAGCTAGCCTTTGCACACCAACAGCTTACATTTGAGATTGCAAGAGATTCAGAGGGGTGACTGATACCTTTGTCAAAAAACTGTTTTAAGAAGATTTTTAAAGGTGAAGAGAGAAGTGAAGAGGTTGAGGGGTAAAAATTGAGTCGCGCCCCATTTGGGGCGCTAACCTCGCCGGGGCGCGACTTTTAGCGCCCCGAAAAAATTAGCGGCCCCGCGCCGGAACTTCAGTGGTTGCGCCCCAAGAGGGAAGCGGGGCGCAACTGGAAGCAGCCCGCATCCCCCTTGGGGCGCTGCGAGTGAATATCCTGGCGCTACGTGCCGCAGCGCCACGCGCTGCGGCACGTCGCGCCGCGGTATTGCAGGCCTTCCTCCCCTTCTTAAAGGGGAGGGACCCTGCGCAGCGCGAACCGGGGCCCAGCTGGGCCCCCAGGGATCGGGAGTGCCGGCAAAAGAGCCCGGCACTCAAGAGAAGTGCCGGGCTCTTGGAGCGCAGCTGGCACTTCACGGTGGGGGGGCTTCACGGGGGCCGGGGGCAGGTGCTGGCAGGCGGCCAGCAACAAAAATGGCCGCCTGCCACCTCCGCTTTAAATATCGCCGCCCCGGCCGCACGTACGCCTCCCTGAACCCGTCGGACATAGCGTCTGGCGGTAAATCAGGGGGCGCGACTGAAGATCACGGCCGGGGCGCGAGCGGGGTGCTGCGCACGGCGATGACGTCATCGCCGGCGGCGCAGCGCCACAGGGCGCTACCGGCTGCCGCCGCCGCTAACCTCCCACTAAATTTTTCGGGAGGCGTGGGCGGCGCTGCGCCCGGGCGTTAGCTGCTTTACGCCCCATTAGCGCCCACTTAAGGCGCTAACGGGAGGCGCAAGCAGCTGAATTTTTCCCCCTGAGTGTTTTAGGGAGGGAGTTCCAGAGAGTAGGGCTGACGCACAGCTGAAGACTCTGCCACTAATGATGGTGTGAGGAGGGTGGATGCTTAAAAGGCTAAAGTCGGAGGACTGAAGATTATAGAAAGGGGAGATAAGGCCGGAGGAGATTTTAGAGTCAGCAAGGGAAGGGTGAAAGGTAGGACAGGGTATGGGCAGCAGCTGTTGGAGATTTTGGAGGGTGGAATATGGGAGGCAAACAAGGTGAACATTGGAGAAGTTGAGCCTGATGGTGATATAGGTTTGGATAAGGGTTTTTGGCAGTGAAGGGGCTGAGATGGGCAGAATTGGGCAATGTTGGGGGATAGAAAAATGTGGTCTTAGTATTGGATAAATTTGAATCTCAGCTCAGGGTCAAATTGGATGCCAAGCTTTTGCATGGTCTAGTTTATCGCGAGCAAGTGGTTGAGGAGGGGGAATGGAGTTAGTGATAAGGGAGTGGAGTTTATGACAAGGTGTGAAAATTATGGCTTCAGTCTTCCTGATAGTCAGTTGAAGGAAGTTTTGACTCATCCACAACTTGATATCGGGCTGGCAGTCTGACAATACCGAGCTAGTTGTGCATTAGAGAGTGTATGTAGAGGGAGAGCTGGGAGTCTAGCAAAATAAGGAAGCTGACCACATGCCTACAGATGATGGCACTGAGAGGCAGCATGTAAATGAATAATAAAGCTAAGTACTCAAATAAACCCCCCCAAAGGGGTCCATTTGACTAAATCTCATCCAATCTTCACAATGGGAAGAGATAGTGAATGGCACCAATTAAAGCCTATGCTCTTTATCAGAATGCTAACAGTAAGCAGTCAAAATACATGGCAATACCGTAGATGGCACCTTCTAAAATAGCTGAGACAACTCTCAGTGCAACAAATTTATAAAATGTCACGTAGCCTGCCAACGCTTGCTGTCTAGACTGACACGTGAAGATTGGGTGAGGTATTGTGGGGTACCTGATGCCCATGTAAACATACACCAGCTGGACTCGATACCTGTGGGTGGGGGTTGGGTGGAGAAAACGGATAGAAAAAATAGGGAAAAAAATGTGAATCCTGCTGCCTGCATCAATTTAGACCGTGGCTACTTGCAACTTGATCTTGTTGGTACAGTTCCTCATCTACATGTCAGAACTGCTGAGCCTTATAATTAAATGGATCTGAATCAACCAGCGTGTTAATGCTGCACAGAGTACCAGTGTTCAATGATATAAATGCATATTGTAACCCAGCATGTTCTTAGCCAAGAGCTCCATTATTAACAGAAGTGCTGCATCCCATTTATATTGGAGTCAATCTAGTATAGACTCAACTGTGAAGACACGTTATGAGCCAAGCTGGATGGACAAGGTTTTTTTGACACTGTGCTAAATAGGACTTTTCTTGAACTTGTTTAACATTTTGCTGTCACTTGAACTTTAGCCAGTGAAAATCAACATCAAGTAATAAAGCCATTTTTTTCATAGACAAGGGACTGGCCAGTGAGACGGGGAAGAGTGAGACAGACAAAGAGTTACCAGCAGCAAAAAAAGCAGAGAAAGAAAGAATGAAGGGTTTGAGCTGGATGGAGAACAATATTAATCTTTAAAAGCTGAAGATTTGGGCTGGGAGGGATTCAGCTTGGCCAAGTGATTTAGTAACAGAACTTTCTGATGAAGGATCCCACCAGAAAGGTTGGGCTAATTTTCTCTTTCAGGAGCTGAGGATTTCCAACATTTTCTGCTTTTATTTCAGATTTTCAACAATCACAGATTACTTTTTCTTCTTACTCCTGGCTGGTTGGCTAGCGGATAGTTTGAATTTTCCAACCCTTATTTGCACAGTAAACTTCCCTTTAGGTGTCGGCCGTGGCACTCTCGCCTCTGAGTCAGAAGGTTGTGGATTCAAGCCCCACTCCAGAAACTTGAGCACATAATCCAGGCTGACACTCCAGTGCAGTGCTGAGGGAGTGCTGCACTGTCAGAGATGCTATCTTTTGGATGAGACGTTAAACTGAGGCCCTGTCTGCCCTCTCAGGTGGGCGTAAAAGATCCCATGGCAATTTTCGAATAAGGACAGAGGATTACTCCCCGGTGTCTTGGCCAACTTTTGTCAACATCATTAAAAACAGATTATCTGGTTATTTATCTCTGCCATTTGTGGGACCTTGCTGTGCGCAGATTGGCTGCCGTGTTTCCTACATTACAACAGTGACTACACTTCAAAAAGTACTTCATTGGTTGTAAAGCACTGTGGAACATCCTGAGGTCATGAAAGGCGCTATATAAATGCAAGTCTTTCTTTTTGTTTTCTATATGATATCATGAAAACTGGGCTTTTCAGCTGTGTAATTGTAACTGGAGTGATAGTACTGCTATCAGCATTTGATCTCATCATCTCTCTGCAGGCCACTAAGTGTCATCAGCCACTTGGTCAGTGGCTGAGGATCAGAACCAATGGCATCTTCACTTTGTCTCTGTGGAATTGATGCAAAAAGCTGTCAGCCTTGGGCCAGAAACCAATATGAAGCTACATGTCTCAAACTGGAGACCGACAATGATATGGTGCTGGCGAATGTTTGATGTACAGGAGACCTGTTTAAACCCACACAGCTGGATATGCACCTATATCTCTCAATCTCTCCCAGCTTAAAATTTACCCCCATGGCTGTTTGCTTTACTAAGATGTATATTTACAGACAATGCCAAGAAATGATTATTCACCTGGATCCAAATTGGCTGCCACTTTTGGATCCACATTTATCAACAGACTGCAAACCATAAAGATTTAGCCGTGGCCTTTGCTCACTTACTCATTCCCCGTACGTTATAATCTATTCTGCTTGTTGCTAAAGGTAATAACATAAAGATAATAAAGTGCTCCTCCAAACTTATTTTGTTTGCACTTCAAAGGTAATTCATTGACTGTGAAGTACCTTGGGACATCCTGAGGCTGTGAGAAGTGCTATATAAATGCAAATGTGTTATTTTTTTCCTCTGTCTCGTTCTTCCTAAGCTCGAAATACATCTCCCACAATCTCTTCCTCCTCCCTACATCCCCACAATATTGAAATCAAGCTTTCTATACAGTCTCCTGTATTCATTCATTCTCCCCAAGTGCTCAAAACTTCTTACTGACCTCAGTCTTTCCTACAATCTAAAACTGAAACTTTGGCATTGCATAATCATTATTTCCTGACTTACTCCAGCTCGCTTCATCTTTCCAACTCGGTGGTGTCCTGTGCCATGGTCGTTGACCTTTGACCTATCGTTCCCAATTTCTAAAATTCTGTAAGAGACAACAGCGTAACCGTAGTGAAACGAATGTACTGCCTCACACCTGTTAATTCTCAGTATGCACTATTACACCACACTGTACAAAACCAGAAAATGGTGGAAACGCACAGAAATTCGGTCAGCTCCTGAAAGAGCGTATTATGTTGAGGTGCTGCTGCGGGGTTCTACTTGAAACGTTGGGTCTATCTTTCTCTTTTGAGTGCTAACTGACCTGCTGTTGCATTTTTCCCACTTTCTATTCTTGTCCCAGTTTCCCAACACTAGTTGGTTTTTTTTCCGCTAAGTGTCAGCCATGGCTCAGTGGAAGCACTCTCGCCTCTGGGTCAGAAGATTGTTGAGTCAAGCCTATTCCAGTGACTAGAGCACCATAATCCAGGCCAACATTCCAGCGTTGGAGGTGCCGTCTTTCGGGTGAGACGTTAAGCCCATCTGTCCTCTCGGGTAGATGCAAAAGATCCCAAAGCACTATTCGAAAAAGAGCAGGGGAGATCCCCTGGTGTCCTGGATAATATTTATACCTGAACATCACTAAAGCATGTCATCTGGTCATTTATCTCATTGCTGTTTGTGGGACCTTGTGTCCAAACTGGCTGCTGCTTTTCCCTACATTACACTTCTAAAGTACTTCATTGGCTGTGAAACATTTTGGCACATTCTGGGGGTTGTGAAAGGTGCTATATAAATGCAAGTTCTTTCTTCATCTCCAGTATTGCTTTACAGCCTAACGTTTTTCCCTGTGCTGTTGGAGAAATTAATATGGAGCTGGAGGGAAGGTTAATAAATAAATAAAATTCAGCCACCAAAACAGGAACGGGGAAGGCCAATCGATCACCCTTCCTTCATGTTCTGGAATTCAAAAGGCTACAAAGCGAAGGTCTTTGCCCAGATTATGAAATTGAATATTTAATATTTGCTTTTTGGGGATTCCTAAAGGTTATCGCCAGGCACTTATCTGATAAGTGCTGCTTGCTTAAGCTCGCACATATCTGAAAGATAGGGACTGGTATCAGTTTGACATTTCTGTCAGGACTGGGATTTTAACACCACATGAATCTGACAAATGCCACTGCTGTCATCTGCTCAGTTTTAATTATACCTGATCGTGTCTCTCAACAGCTGCAAGCAGGCGACTTAATTAGCTAGTGTTAAGGCTGATACCTAAAGCCTTCGTCAAGCTGCATAATCCCTAAAAGCTTGATAGCATTTAATTGACATTTCCACCCGGACTATATACCGGTAATGAGAATTAACAGATGAATTTCTGGGAATCTACATGTTGGGTCAACTTTTATCTGATATGTCTGGGTGCACACAAAGGCATTTAGACATTGAAGCACTTTATTTGAAAAAAAATCTTCCCTAAATAAAAGATGATGGGGGGTAATGTAGAGATTTATTTAAAGTTATTTCTTAATGAAAGCTAAATCACTTGAGTGTTTGACAATTAGAATGTGAATCACAGTTTGCAGTTATGCAGAATAATGCAGTTCAAACAGAATTGATGGAATTGCTAGTATCTGCATCAAAGTTTCAATATCACATCAGAGTAATGAATGACATTGCCGATTCCATACTTCCTCTTGCTAATTTGTCAATTACTCAAGTCTAGTCTTGATTTCAACTAAAGCTGCTGTTACATTATACACCCATGAAACATGTTGAAGGACTTTCTACAAGTCCCTGAACAATAGCATTTTCAGTATTGAACTGTTCACAATTGGCAGCCTAATAGTCTTTTCCCCATGCCAATTCTCTCCCCTCCTCTCTCTGGAAGGCATTGACTCCTTGTTGGACCCCAGTTCCATGGGCAGTAGGGCTCTCCAGTATCTCGCACAAGTGGCCATTCATCGTGTGAGTGTCAGCAAACTAGTCCAGGTCACAGGTGAACCCAAACCCGATCCTGTCATCACCTCACATGCACACACACACGTACTCGCGCACGCACACACACACACACGTACGCACATGGTGTGTCAAGTACGAACCCTGGTTAATTTTCCCTTTCCTAGGCCAATTACAGTGCCTCTACTGCTGCCCAGCTATGGTCAGCTAACAATGCAGACCGAACTGTTAGATGTTCTTGGTCTATATTGAAAACCTAAGTCACGGGTGAATTCCTTGAAAGAATGTATATTGCTGTCAATATTTGTAAAAAATGATTGTTTTCTCCATGGAGTAGTGTGTAAATTGGATTATGTTCAGCACTCAAATTAATGGATTGTTGCAGCAAACTACTGAATGGATTGAATGTGTGACATTGTTAAAGTATATTCTGCAAGTGCAGAGGAAGGAGTCACAACTGGTAATCTTTGTGGAGGTAAAGGACACTCTGATTTGCCAAAGTTCCTTAAAGAGACAGTTCTCCAATTCCTCTTCTGGCCACCTTGTCCTCTGACTCTGGCTTCTTGTGTATCTCACCAACCCCTCCACCCCCCACCCTTTCCCTTCACTATTGGCAGCCGTGCCTTCAACTACATAGGCGTCACGCTCTGGAAGTGCCTCCTTAAAACCCTAACCCTCTTCCTGTAAGATCGTCCTTAAAACCCACCTCTTCGACCAGGCTTTTGGTCACCTCTCCCAGTATCTCCTTCTTTGGGTCGGGGCCCATTTTGTGAAGTGCCTAGGGATATTTTTCTATGTTAAAGATGCTACCTTTGCAAGTTGATGTTGTTGTTGTATAAGGAGAAGTGCAAGCCTGTACATTGGAAAGATGCCCATGTCCCAGGCATGCTCCATACTACGAGTCAAATGGATTCTGAAGAGAACTTCCTGTAAAGGAGGAGCGGGAATATTGTGTGTAAAGTTTTTTTTTGAAAATTTGTGAATTAACGGTTGCTTAAGAAGGGTATTAAACAGCTTAAGAAGTTATGCAATTAATTGCTTCTCCATTCAATCAAAATGACACCGTTGCAAACTGCCTATCAATGTTCTCTCTAACCTGCGCTCGTGAGCGGCCGCGCAGTAATCTGCAAGGTACCGCGCAGGCCGCTCACAAGCATTTCCATTGGAAATACGGCGCATGTGCAGAAATTTAAAGGGACCATGCATTGAAATAAACAGGCTGCGTAGAACAAAGACAATTTAGAGGGAACTTTGCTGCTTATACTCAGCCTGTATTCATGTGCCTATCCACGTAATTGTGATCAATTTTTTTTTAAAGGGCCAAAATTATTGACAAAGTTATATATTCCAGTAACCTTGGTAACCTCGTCTAGAATGCTCTGCAGGAAGAAGTTATGCGCTCCCTTTTATAATGAAAAAAAATGTTGCCATTTGGATTTTAACAGCACATGGTTCCGAAAAATAATTGGATTAAGATTGCATCTGTGAATTAATCTTTTGAATTTATTATAATGAAAACAGGAATATGTTCTAACATGGTATAGAAAGTAACATAATCTCTCATTGATCAATCAGGGCCATCTGAGCAGATGCAAGACTCTGATATTTGTACAATTACTTGGGGATAATGGCTTGAATTTATAAACTTCATAGTGGATTTTATTAAATTTGACTGTAATTACAATCAGAACATGGTATATTAATCTAAACAGCAGTCTTAATAGTTTGTTCAGTGCTCCAGGTTTCTGAGATTAAAAGATATATATTTTACTGATTTAACATAAGATAGAAGTGCAATGTAGAAGAGAAACATTATATGCCAGAATACAGCACTGCTTTGATCAATAGGACAAGAGTTCAAAAAGCTATTTAATGATGAAACATCCGTACGGAATAGTGAAGCAAAACAGCTTTTATGCAATCTGCCAACGTTGGATTTCTGACACACGATACAGGATCTAGTTGTTTGACATCAGTGGAAATGAAATGGAGCAAAAATGCTGTCGATGCAAGAGCAAAATGTCAACTTTCACTTACTTCATCTATAATCAAATGGCAATAATAAACTCAGGTGGTTTGGGATTTAGACACAGCTTCTGATTCATGCACAGCCCTAAAATATAAAACACTATAACCACTTTCAGCAAAGTCGGTAAATGGCAGTCTCCTGGGAGCTTTGGTTAAACTCTTCAGCAAATTGATTGTGATAATGAAGCAGTCTGATTCTGTTATTAACATGTAGTTAAAGACAGTAAGAGTTTATCAGATTGCAATCATGTGAGCAAGCTCTAAAGGCACTTTTAAGCTGATAGTCTGTCACTGGCAGCAAGCACATGATACTGCCACCAAAAGCGAGAGATTCCCCTTTTCCACGCCTTCGATCTGCATTCTATTGATACCATGCATTCCACACTGCAAGCTTAGCATCAGTGCAAAGAGCTTTCAGATGTATTGGAGACTGGATGTCAAGGACCGAAATGACTCTGAAGCAAAGCGAATGAGGCCCTTTCCTCCAGGAGTCTCACTCCTCTTCACTCTGGATTCAGGCTGTATTTACACTATAATTGGAGCATCGGCACAACACAGTTACTGCAGATATAGTGTGAATACACTCAATACACACTGGATGAGCTCCAAGCCTTAGAGTTCACCCGATTCATGACTTTCTGTGGGTCCTGAGAATGCTGATTGGAGGCGTGGAAAGGGGAATACCTCTCTCTGTTGGCCCTCGAGTGACACAGGAAGGTGTAGTAAAAAGGGGAGTGATGTTCAGAGGTTGCAGGCCTCCTTGAGGGCTAGTCTCCTGAGAGCTAAGCACCAATGCAAAAGTGCCCTTCCAATTGGGCTTGCTTTTACCTAATATAAATTTGTTGTAGCATATAAATGTGTTCGTATATGGTGTGTCAACTGTGGCCCAGTTGGTAGCACCATCACCTCTGAGTCAGAAGGTTGTGGGTTCACAGTCCCACTCCAGAGACTTGAGCACAAAAGTCTAGGCTGACACTCCAGTGCAGTACTGAGGGAGTGCTGCACTGTCGGAAGTGCCGTCTTTCGGATGAGACGTTAAACCGAGGCCCTGTCTGCTCTCTCAGGTAAATGTAAAAGACCTATGACACTATTTCGAAGAAGAGCAGGGGAGTTCTCCCCGGTGTCCTGGCCAATATTTATCCCTCAACCAACATCACTAAAACAGATGATCTGGTTATTATCACATTGCTGTTTGTGGGAGCTTGCTGTGTGCAAATTGGCTGCTGCATTTCCTACATTACAATGGTGACTACACTTCAAAAAGTACTTCATTGGCTATGAAGTGCTTTGGGACATCCGGTAGTTGTGAAAAGCACGATAGAAATGCAAGTCTTTTTTCTTTTTTATGGTGCTTTTTGCAAGACCAGACCCAATATTGGTATAATTTATTAGCAAAACTAGGGTGTAAAATGATTTAATTCCATTAGGGCCATTGTTTGAAACAGTAATTCGGAAAGCTCTTGTTCTCTCTGCACTGTGATCTTTCAGCCTCAGTACCCTCTAACTTGTCTGAGATTGTAAACTGGATTCTTCCCCCCCCCCTCCCCACTCACTAGCAATAAATCATTTTGAAGGTAAGGAGTTAACAGGTATTTCCTGTGCTTTCCACTCTGCCCATTAAGAAAGGAATCATCAGTCTGATGTGCCTTTGCTTAAACTCTAATAAAGGGTTTGCCTGGTTCCGAGATAAGAATTAAATACCCAGCCAAATGTAGTTTGTGAATTGAACCGAGTGCTTTATGATAGTTTGTGGTGAGCATTGATTGCATTCTGAAATATAATACATTATATCTATGGACCTGCAAACATTTGCCATCAATCTCTTTTTCTTCTTCTCTCCTCTGCTACTGAAATGCTGGGAGGGATTCCGGAAGTTCCAGCAGCTTCCAGAACCTCACTCTTCACATATGAACCCAGATATGAGCATCAATGGGCCATTCTCCCATGGCGGGAGGTCAACCCCAAACCTGCCCTTATTTGGACTAACCCTACTGGTTTTCCAGCAAGACTCTCTGGTAGATGGGAAAGTTTAACTCAGGAATACCAAGACCAGCTTTAGCCTCCTACCTGCTGACCCTGGCAAAGAACTTTGTTTTAAATAGAAAACTCATTTAATTAATTGAACCAACATGAAATCTAATGAAGCAACATTTTTCACATTAAACAGAATTGACCACAGACACATGGATCATTTTAACCCCCCCACGACAGATGGGAAAAGGTCAGGGAGGTTACATTTGAAAAAATGGGAAATCTGACCCCAAGCCGCCACGAACGTGCCTACTTCCTGTTTAACTGCGGCAGGTTTGGGGCTCGGCCAAGTAACCCGCTCTGGAGAGGCGGGTCAGTAATTATAATATTTAAATGAGGCTCCGTGTCTGCAATTTTGTCAGCAATTCTAATTTAACGGTTGCAGGCTGGGTTTCCCAGGACTCGGGAAACCCGGCAGCTAAAGGGAGGTAAGAATGGTCGGATCCAGCAGATAAGTGCTTTTCCAGCACTGCTTCTGGGCCAAGAGGAGCAGGAGTGCTTCCACCGGGCCACTCATTAAATCTTCCCTTGTGATCTCTTCCCCCGATCGCTCTCCCTTCAATGTCTCTCTCCTCTCCCCGCCCCCCCCCCCCCCAAATCTGGCTGTCTGCCGGGTGGGAAACAGAGTAAAAAAATTCTAATGAGGTCCTGCCGTTAAATTCGGTAGGACTTCTGCGTTCCTGGCATATCAGGGTATCCTGGCCACTGACAAGCTCCCTTCTCGCCTCCCCATAAATATCATGATGCGGAGATGCCGGTGTTGGACTGGGGTGGACAAAAGTGAGAAGTCTCACAACACCAGGTTATAGTCCAACAGCTTTATTTGAAATCACAAGCTTTCGGAGCTTCACCTGACGAAGGAGCAGCCGCTCCGAAAGCTTGTGATTTCAAATAAAACTGTTGGACTATAACCTGTTGTGCGACTTCTCACATAAATATCATGGCCAAGGTGAGAGATTTGCTGTACAGTATAATAAACCAGCATTATGTATGAACAAATCATCTTGATGCACTTTGGTGAGGAGGTGGGACTTCAATTTTTTATACATTCGTTCCTGGGATGTGGGCGTCGCTGGCAAGGCCAGCATTTATTGCCCATCCCTAATTGCCCTCGAGAAGGTGGTGGTGAGCTGCTGCCTTGAACCACTGCAGTCTGTGTGGTGAAGGTACTCCCACAGTACTGTTAGGGAGGGAGTTCCAGGATTTTGACCATTACGTTTATGTGTATTTGAATAGCTGGGGTGTTTTTTTAAAGTCGCATATTCTGCTAAACTTAAATTTCATGTATTGTGCAGGAATGTATCAGACTTTTTAAAGATATGTCATGCACATTTAAAAAGAAAAGTTGAGACAAAGTTTACCAGTGTTGAGACAAAGTTTACCAGTGTATTGAAACTAATGTGTTCCAGAACTCAAAAGTTGACTGACACTGACTCTCAGAAACATATTGACTTTATTAGCTGTCCTCTCTTTGTCTCTCTCTTTTACAGAACACTGCTGAAGACCTGAGGCACCCATTGAAATGTGCATCATTTATTGTGGTTTCCATGGAAACGGGCTGACAGCCTTAAAAGGTAAGTAGTGAGATTTCCAATGCATGTTTTATTGGTGGGCGGGGTCTTTTTCTACCAATTGATGGTGCAAATAATTGCTAAAAAAATTCAATGTAACTAAAAGGCTCATTCATGACTTTCACTTCCCTCCCCCTTCACTTAGCAGCATGAGGATAACTACTACCACTGCCCAGGACATGAAATCGTATATCATGCCCACTACCCTACAACAGGAGGAGAAACTGAAGGTAACAAACCGTGAAACCTTCACCCATTACTTTGTTACTTCCAAACACGATTCCCATGGTTTCCTTGTTGGCCTCCCACCCTCCATAAAACTTCACCTTATCCAAAACTCTGCTGCTCCCATCCTATCCCACACCAATTCCTGCTTGCCGATCACCACCCCATGTCCTCACTGACCTGCAATTAGAAATTCTTGCTTAAATCCTTCCGTGGCCTTGCCCCTATCTCTCTAACCGCCAAACTTTACATACCTCCGACTTCATCCTCTTAGGCACTCCTCCCTCCCTCCTTTCACTTCAGCGTTGCCAGCTGTGGCTTCAACTACCTGGAATTTTCTCCCTGAACCCCTCCGCCTCGCCAACTCTCTCTCCTCTTTTAAGATGCTCCTGAAAACTGCCCTCTTTGCCAAAGCATTTGGTCACCATTCCTATCATCTTCGGTACGGCATCCGTTTTTTGATTCTATCTCAGAGAAGCGCGTTGGGACATTTTTCTATGTTAACGGCACTATATCAATTTTAAGTTCTTGTTGCAAGAACAACTTTTTGTAATCTACCAAATACGCTTGTACCAAGATGTGTTACTGCTATTGTAAAACAGACACACTTGCTGTCTGAAGCTCCAAATTTTAATTCAAGGTGCCGGTCACTTCATCCCTCTCCTGATGCACCTCGTTCAGTCACCTGATGTTTGTATTGTCCTCGGCAGCTACTCAAAATGCTAAATAGACTCTGTGCAATAACTTACAAAATTGTACAGCTAATTGTAATCAAAGTCCTTATTTTGTCAGCAGCATCCTTTACACTACATTTTAGCCATTTTAAGTTTCTCTTATCATGGTCATTACACTGCATAAGGCAATCGAAGGTTGACCCCAACAGGCAGCATTATGATGTGTTCTACAGTCATATAATAGATCACTTAATTGGATCATCATGTCCTACGGGACAGAATATTTTGCAAGCTTGTGGTGTATCAATACGGAGGTTGGATTTAAGGTCTGCAGACCAGTTTGAATGGTTATATCCTGGAAAAGTCATCTACATCTGCAATCGTGCTGAAAAGCAAACCAACTAAAATCTTTAAAACCTGACATTAAACTAAGCCAATTTGGTATCTGCACAGTCCCAAGATATAGTAGACCCTACAAAATTATGTTGAAGCATTTAATCCAATGCCACAGTGCTCATACAATACCTCCCCAACACTTTGCACCTAGCATTAGCCCAGAACTAAGTGTGCAACCTGCTCAAATGCCCTGACTTTGAGCAGGAAACAAGGGAATTATGCTAAACCTCTATAAATCATGGGTTAGGCTCCAGCTGGAGTACAGTGTCCAACTCTGGGCACCACACTTTAGGAAGGATGTGAAGGCCCCAGAGAAGGTGTAAAGGAGATTCACTAGAATGGTACCAGGGATGCAGGACTTAAGTTACGTGGAGAGACTAGTGAAGCTGGGGTTGTTCTCCTTAGAGCAGAGAAGGTTAAGGGGAGATTTAACAGAAGTGTTCAAAATCATGAAATGTTTTGATAGAGTAAATAATGCAAAACTGTTTCCAGTGGCAGAAGGGTCGGTAACCAGAGGACACAGATTTAAGGTAATTGGCAAAGGAATCAGAAGTGACATTAAAATTCTTTTCACGCAGCAAGTAGTTGTGATCTGGAATGCACTGCCTGAATGGGTGGTGAAAGCAGATTCAGTAATAACTTTCAAAAGCAAATTGGATAAATCCTTGAAGGAAAAAAATTGCAAGGCTATGGGGATAGGGCAGGGGAGTGGGACTAATTGGATAGCTCTTTTAACAGAGCTCCTTAAAATTGCTCAGATAAATGCTGCAGGCTTCCACTTACCACATGCCATCTCTCAACCCAAATAAAGACTCAAAACTACCCTGTTGGATGTTCCAAGTTGCCAGACAGCTGCTCAAGACATACTTGTAAGAATGCTAAAGGCAATTGCTTGGATCCATGCTCCAAGTTCTCCGAGCCAGTGCACACCAGATGCTCAAAGGGTTCTTGGATTGCAGTTCATTGTCACCCTCACCCTGCCACAAATACTTCCACTTGAAGGAACACACTCCCACGCCTGCCAGCAACCATTTTGTTTGGAATGGGATTTGGCGTAATTTGTTTCTGAGCTAGCACAGTCAATGCATCTGACCTCAGGATGGGTGGCTCGTTTCCACGAGAGATGAGAATGCCAGTTCCGTCGTCTTTGCCCGCTTAAAATATCTATTATACAGACCGACCTTGTTCTCACGTCAAAGAAGATGCATATGCGGGTGTGATTGGTAATTTAAAATCCAGTACACGGAGATTAGCAAAAAAGCATGACGCCTCTGTAAAATTCAGTTGCTAAGAATTTAATAGAAATACTATTGATTGTAGCTATGGTCTTTAAAATAACAGTTCTCCCGAGGCCAGTTAAGTCTGTTCAATGTCAACAGGAAGATATTTGTAATGAGTGCAGGAAAAGATTTTACAATAACATTTACTCTGCAATCTGTATTTCTTCAAATATAAGCAATAATTTATTTTTTCATCTTCACAATAACCACATATTTACCTGACTACAGCATCGATTCCACTAGAGTACGAGTCACTCATCCACCTACACTTTACTTGGACAATACACTTTGAATTTACAGTCTAATTGTACAATACATGGCTGAACAAATGTGAAAGTTAGAAGCTCGGATGTTAATAGTTTATGCTCCACTTGGCAGCAGAGAAAGTAAAGTGATGTAAAAGCTAGCACTGCAATGCATGTGGACAAGTATGCAAAGCTACTGGGGTTTGGCATCATAATTATAGTTTTAATAACACAAACATACATTACAAAAGAAACCTGTGTAATGATTAATGGACTTGTAATAAAGTCAGATTCTTAAGTTACAATAGGCATAGTATAATATGAAATATGGCTCCTTTTTTTTTATTACAAATAACTGGATTGAAGATCATGGTATGGATGATGGGAAGTTGCAACCTACAGACAAAGGTACCACCAATTGTAATACATTTTGTAAAAGTGATCAGCAACTGCTTGTAAAAACCATAATTAGATTAGAAGCAGTTCTCAGATAGAAAAAGTGACATGCCACATTTAACGAGGCAATTGTATTCTACCTCAAATGGGTAGTGTCCTTATAAAAAGAGTCCCTTTCACACAGTAGTAACCGACAGGAAGGAATTGTAGATTCTTGTGCCATCGGGAGACTTGGCACCATGTGTCATTAGTTCTTGGATTGTCATCCAGTTGTCAAAGATTTTCTTGTTGCGCTTTCTCATCATTTTTCTGTGGCTCAGTTCAATTATGTTGACTTCCTTTTTCCCTTCGCCGCCGCTCTGGGGGTTCTCCCTGAGGCACTCCAACCGGCTGCGCATCATAAACTCCCTCCGTCTCCGCTGCTCCTTAGCTCGCACCACGTGCTGCTTTCGCTCTTCCTTGCTCCAGTAGCGGCCGGTCTTCATCTCGCTCATGGCGTCGTCGTCTGTGGTCATGCCGCAGCGCTCCTCTTTGATCTTTAAGGCACGTTCCTTGAGCAGGCGGTCCCGCACGGGCCGCTTTGTGATGTACCGAGTCCCGTCGCTGCGGATCTTCACCTTCCACTCCATCTTGGACTCGGCCGTGGCTTTCTGAGAGTCTTTGCACATGCTCACCAGGCTGAGTTGGCTGTTGGCGTACTCCACCGCAGACTTCTGTTGGATGAGCTGCATGTAGCTCTGGTAGTGCCTCGCGTGAACGGGTATGTTGACGTGCCTGTACGGAGAGCTGTGGTACGGCGACAGATAAGGGATGTGCTGGGCGCCGCTGCCGCCTTTCTCCTGGTCTCCGGACTTGCTCCCCTCCGTCATGTTCCCCGTGTCTTCTCCGGGCACGGCCGTTTCCGGCGTCTCCGAGGAGCTGCTTACAGCAGGGCTGGCCTCTCGACTGTTCTGCCTGGACGAAACCTGAGCAGTTTCGATCGAGCTTCTCAGGTTCTTCTTGTTGGTGATGCTGACGATTCGCTGGAGTGAGCTGTCTGGCGACTGGTCTACGGTTAAGGGAGTGCTGCGGCAGCTCTCCGCAGTATTGTAGGCACTGGAGCTATCTTTGTCCGATTTCTCGGGGTGCTCCATGATGTCAGCCAGCTTTCCCCTTTGCGTGTCTATGCTGGTGTTGTAATTCCTGAACCCACTGCCATGGATTGACCACACATCTCCATACTCCTCCCTCACTTTCTGAAGCTGGTGTGCCTGCATGATATTCTGGCACTCCAGTTCAATGTTCCTCAGTTCCTCATTGAGGATCTCCAGCTCCCGATCCACCACCTCTTGTTGCCTCCTGCCGCATTCTATTGTGCTCGTGGAATAGTAAAGGTCAAACTGGCTTCGATTGCTCATCTTGCACTTCAGCTCCAGAAGCTCCTTGAACCTCTCACATTCTTCATCCTGAGTGCCAACAAAATCCGAGTCATTATATTCCCCCGACACAAAGCTCTCATTGCACTGAAGCTCGCTGCTGCCCAAAGTGTCCTGGCTGTAGCCCAGCTCCCGCTGGCTTTGCAGCGAGGTGCTATTCTGCTCCTCTCCCAGTATCTCCTGCTCTGAACTCTCATCATTCCTCACGCTCTCGTCTGTACGGCCTAGCCCACTGTCCTTCTCATGGTTATTGGAAGAGGTGGTTGCAGTGTCTGTTGTTCCACCATCTTCTTCGTGCTTTTTCTGTGTTGATTAAAAAAAATATATATTCAGATGCAGAAAGTACCAGTTGCTTTGAACAACCACTTGCGTTTATATAGACCCTTTAAAATAGAAAAACATCCCAAGGCACTCAACAGCAAAAAATGGACACTGCACCAAAGAAGGAAACTAGGAGGGGTGACCAACAGCTTGGCCAAAGAGGTGGGTTTTAAGGAGGTTCTTAAAGGAAGAGGGAAAAGACTGGACAAGTGCTTGTAAGGAGCACCAGCTCTTGGTAGACATGTTAGGGTTTAGCATCCCACTTGTAACAGAGATTTACTAGAATGGTACCAGGGATGAGGGACTTCAGTTACGTGGAGAGACTAGGGAAGCTGGGATTGTTCTCCTTAGAGCAGAGAAGGTTAAAGGGAGATTTAAGAGGTGTTCAAAATCATGAAATGTTTTGATAGAGTAAATAAGGAGAAACTGTTTCTACTGGCAGGTGAGTCAGCAACCAGAGGACACAGATTTAAGGTAATTGGCAAAAGAGCCAGAGGTGATACGTGAAGAATTTTTTTTACGTAGCCAGTTATGATGATTTGGAATGCAGTACCTGAAAGGGTGGTGGAACCAGATTCAATTGTAACTTTCAAAAGGGAATTGGATAAATACTTGAAGGGAGAAAATTGCAGGGCTTTGGGGAAAGAGCAGAGGGGCGGGACTAATTTGATAGCTCTTTCTGGCACAGGCACGATGGGCCGAATGGCCTCCTTCTGTGCTACAAGATTCTATGTTAGACAGCACTCAATGTTATTAGATTTGAGAATCTTCCATTAGTCCTTGTGCTGTCTGTGTGTCACATAGTTTCTTTGATTTATACCTCTGATGAGGTGAGAACCAGGTCTTTTTGTACTAGGACTTGGTATGTAAATGGGCTTTCCTGTTCTGTGGTTAAGCAGTAATCCTCATCTGAAAAACACTATGAATGAGACTGTCAATTAGTGTTGGGGGCAGATATGTACTCTAGAAAATCTTGCTTGCGATATGTTGCCAATTCTTGCTTGGAATATAGTAGAGAACTGGGAAAAATGACATGAGAATATGCCAGAAAGGTGCTCAGCAAAGTGAGTGTGGCAGCCTCCACCCAGTTATTCGAGGTGGACTTCTAGAGTATGATGGGATGTGCCACTGTTCAGCCATTTGCTTGGTATGAACCCAGGTGGTTGGATGCCAGTCTGAGGTAACAACTTCCTGTTTGAGATTGATCCAGTTGGCCCCATCATACTGGCAACCCTCGCCGTTGGTATTCCTTTCAAGAGTACAAGAAACATCTGCTTGGATGCAGACCAAATGATAATCAGACAAGTAAACTGGTTTCAAGTGATCAGGGGAGTCTTATCAGTGTTAGGTTTTATTAGGCATTACTTCCAGTTGGAGAGCAAATCCAACACCAGTTGGAAGTGAGACCATTAGGAACTGCGATGGGCAATCAGAATAGTTGTGGACATCTGTTTTCTGGCTTCCTAGTTGATTTTCATTGTGGCAAGGTAAAGCACCAACCAGAAGAACAGGACATCGAGGGATAGATGATCAAATTCTGTCAATGTTAGTTGCCAGATAGGGGAACATCAACAGCAGATGGTGGCTGGTAATCTGTTGCTTAAAGGACCATCCCCTCCTTGAGGAGTACTTTTGTCTATTAGACTTTGAAAATTCAAAATCTTGCTTGCGATATGTTGCCAATTCTTGCTTGGAATATAGTAGAGAACTGGGAAAAATGACATGAGAATAGGCCAGAAAGGTGCTCAGCAAAGTGAGTGTGGCAGCCTCCACCCAGTTATTAGAGGTGGACTTCTAGAGTACAAATCTGCCCCCAACACTAACTAACAGTCTCATTCAGAGGCCAGAAGGGTGGCTGTCATAGTAAATGCAAACTTCTCACTGATGCAGCAAGGATTGCTTTTCTGAGTTTAGGGTTAAAGTACATTATTGGTGTGGAATGGAGAGACTATACTCTGCATCTAACCTGTACTGTTCAACTCGGGCACTGGGCTCCTGAAATGAAGTGTTCCATCTCATGGGAGTTATGTTAAGGAAAAAACTTTACCAAAAAGGAATAATAGGTCCTTCTCAACAAAATCATGACCATGAGTTGGCAAGAGTACGTTGACTATTTGCTCTGTTAAGAATGATTCAGATAGTTGATACAACAGGACTGTCAGAAGCATGTTGGTCTGAAGGGCAGAAATGTTTGTTAAAATGAATGCCACCTCGAGCAAGGTTGAGAGCTGTTTACTATAAATATCTCTACTGCTGGCACTTAAATGAAAGTGTAAGTATCATAAAATATAACTGATGACAAATGGCAGATGCCCGTTTGTCTTGAATGTTACCTGCTCAAGGCCAGTAGCTGTAAACTGCATCGCTTGATTGTGTTGCTCTTCCAACATATCCATATGTAGCTCATCGAGAAAATCATTGCGGTCATCATCAAGCCATCCCTCATCCAACTGACAGAAATATAGAGAAGGCAAGATGTTACAAAACAATCATCAAACAGTACAAGTCTCCACTAAGAATCAGCAAATCTAAGCTGAATGAAGAAATGCTAAATGGATGCTTGCAAGGTTCAGAATATATTGTTTCCAGGAATTCTTTGTTGGATTTGTTGTGTTTAGAACTATATTGTGTAATTGCATCTGTGTCCATCAGAGGGAGCTATTCATAGTTGTAACACAGTCATTCATTTGGTAAGTTCTTCGCTGATATGTAAGTCTACAAGTCAGAGGATGAGGAGTAAGAGGCAGCCATGTTATAAAGGAGTGATATTCCTTCAATTTTATTCAGAACGAGTTCCACACACAACATTGGTGGAGGATCAATAAAAGCAACTGCAACGGGTACATGTGGTGTGTAATGGATTTTCAAAAGGTGCGTAACACAGGAGGCTTGTTGGTTTAGTATAAGAGGAAATGTAGAATAGAAAGTCGGTTGACAGACAGGAAACAAAGAGTTTGGGTAAATGGGTGTTGCTCAGATTGGAGGACAGATGGAAGTGGTGTATCCCTGGGATCAGTACTGGGTCTATTTTTGTTCTCTGTATAACACCTGAATTGGGCTGGGACCAGGGTCCTAGCGGAAAGGATAAATAGGGTCACAAGGATTTTAAACTAGTAAATGGAGGGGGGGGGGGGGGGGGACTCAGGTGGAAAATGTAGTATAAATAATAATGTTAAAGCAAATGAAAAGGAAGAGAGTAGAGTATAGTCAAAAATTGTGTGTTAGGCACTACAGGTAAAGGGAAAACTAAAATATGTAAAATAATTAAATCAGGAGAGAGAAATTAGAAATGTATGAGAAAAACAACATTAGAGCAGAAGGACAGGTGGGTGGCCCAAATAAGTGTTCTTTATACAAACGCACAGAGTATAAGGAACAAATTGAATGAATTGCAGACGCAAATCCAACTTGGAGGGTACGACATGGTAGCCATTCCTGAGACACTGCTGCAAGACCGTCCTGACTGGGAACTGAATATACTAGATTATAAGGTCTACAGGAAGGATCGGGAATCTGGTAGTGGGGGAGGAGTAGCATTAGTGATTAAGGATGAAATGACTTCTATGATAAGAGATGATATAACGAGAGATAAGCAGGCAGTGGAGACTTTATGGGTAGAATTAAGAAATTGAAAAGGATTTTAGACTGTAGTAGGAGTTGTGTATAGGCCCCTGGTAGCAGCTGTGAAGTGGCAGAATGTATTAATGCAGATATTAGACAAACACATAGTAAAGGCAGAGTGGCTTTAGTGGGGGATTTTAACTTCCATATAGATTGGGATAAGCAGACGAGCTCTAGTCAGAAAGGTAACAAATTTCTTGAGTGTGTTCAGGATAGTTTTCTGCAACAATATGTCCTAGAACCAACAAGGGTGCATGCCATTTTAGATTTAATTAATTAGTAATCAGCCAGATTTAGTTAACAACCTAACGGTGCATGAACATTTATCTAATAGCGACCATACATTGAGTTCAATGTTGTGTTTGAAAGGGAGAAACGCGAAACAGCTAAGATTCTAGATTAAGGTAAGGCAGACTTCAATGGGATGAGACAGAGAGTGTCCACAGTAAACTGGGCAAATCTGTTAATGGATAAAACAACAGAAGATCAGTGGGAGGTGTTCAAAAAAGAATTTAACGTGATACAGAACCAGTTTATACCTCTAAGGGGCAAGAGCTCTATTTGCCAAAAAAAACCAGCCATGGACGACTAAAGAGGTAAGAGACAGCATAAAACTAAAAGAAATTGCATACAAGAATGCAAAAAATAGCACAGAATAGAATGGAAGAGATACAAAGAACAGCAAAGGATGACAAAACTGATAGTAAGAGCTACTAAAAGTGAGTATGAAAAGAAAAGGATATAAAAATCAGCACAAAAAAATTCTACAATATTATTAGGAAAAAGCAGGTGGTTAAGAGCAATGTGGGCCCCTTAAAAATTGATAATGGCAATATTATAAATGAAAATAAGGAAATGGCGGACATGTTAAATAATTACTTTATGTCAGCATTTACAGCAGAGGAAGAGGATAGCATGCGGCCATCCCAAGGAAACTAATATTGAATCAGGGACAGGGACTCAACAAAATTATCAGCAAATTAACAGTAATAACGAAAATAATTGCACTAAAGAGTGACAAATCCCCAGGACCAGATGGTTTTCATCCCAGGGTGTTAAAGGAAGTAGGTGAGAACATTGCAGATGCCCTAACTATGATCTTCCAAAGTTCTCTCGATTCAGGAACCGTTCCTTTAGATTGCAAAATTTCACATGTTACTCTGCTATTTAAGAAAGGTGAGAGAGGGAAACCAGGGAATTATAGACCGGTTAGCCTCACATCTGTTGTCGGGAAATTACTCGAGTCTATAATTAAGGATGGAGTGACTGAACACCTTGAAAATTTTCAGCTGATCATAGAGAGCCAGCGTGGATTTGTAAAGGGTAGGTCATGACTGACGAACCTGATTGAATTTTTTGAAGAGGTGACTAAAGTAGTGGACAGGGGAATGTCTATAGATGTTATTTATATGGACTTCCAGAAGGCATTTGATAAAGTCTTTCATAAGAGACTGTTAGCTAAAGTTGAAGCTCATGGAATTGAAGGCAAATTATTGACCTGGTTAGGAGATTGGCTGAGTGACAGGAGATAGGGATAATGGGGTACTCTAATTGGCAGGATATGACTAGTGGTGTCCCACAGGGTTGGGGCCTCAACTATTCACTGTATTGATTGACGGGATAGAGAGCCACATGTCCAAATTTGCCGATGACATAAAGATAGGTGGCATAGCAGTGTAGGTGTAAGCATAAAATTACAAAGAGATATTAATCAATTAAGTGAATGGACAAAACTGGCAAATGGATTTCAATATAGGCAAGTGTGAGGCCATCCACTTTGGACCAAAAAACGATAGATGAGAGTACTTTGTAAATGGTGAAAAGCTAGAAACAGTGGGGATCCAGGTACATAGATCATTAAAATGTCATGAATAGGTACAAAAAATAATCAAAAAGGCTAATGGAATGCTGGCCTTTATATCTGGAGGACTAGAATACAAAGGGTTAGAAGTCATGCTCTAGCTATACAAAACCCTGGTTAGACCACACCTGGAGTACTATCTTCAGTTCTGGGCGCCACACCTTAGAAAGGATATATTGGCTCTGGAGGGAGTGCAGCGTAGATTTACTAGAATGATACCTGGACTCCAAGGGTTAAATTATGAGGAGAGATTACACAAACTAGGGTTGTATTCCCTGGAATTTAGAAGATTAAGGGGTGATTTGATCAAAGTTTTCAAGATAGTAAGGGGAACTGATAAGGTAGATAGAGAGAAACTTTTTCCGCTGGTTGGGGAATCTAGGACTAAGGGACATAGCCTAAAAATTAGAGCCAGACCTTCCAGGGGTGAAGTTAGGAAACACTTCTACACGCATAGGGGTGGTAGAAGTTTGGAACTCTATTCTGCAAACAGCAATTGATGCTAGGTTAATTGTTAATTTTAAATCTGAGATTGATAGATTTCTGTTAACCAAAAGTATTAAGGGACATGGGGCAAAGGCAGGTATATAGAGTTAGGTCACAGATCAGCCATGATCTCATTGAATGGTGGAACAGGCTTGAGGGGCTAAATGGCCTACTCCTGTTCCTATGTTCCTATGTATAGATAGATGATTTGGACTTGAGAATAAGGAGTATCATTTTGAAATTTCCAGATGACACAAAAGTATGGGTTGTTTGGCAAACAGCGAGCTCGACTGTAATGCTTCAGGTTGGCGGAATGGGCAGACTCAATTTAATGTGGAGAAGTCTGAGGTAATATATTCTGGATGAATAAAAAGGAGTATACACTAAATGGAAAGACACTGAAGGATGAACAGAGAGACCTAGGGCTTCAAATATATAATACCCTGTAAGTATGAGTGCAGGTAGATGAAGCCATAACAAAGGCCAACAGCATTTTGGGTTTCATAAAAAGTGACTTCACAGTACAGATGTAATGATAAATTTGTATACGGCATTGGTTAGGCTGTTTTGAGAGTTTTGGGCAACCTATTATAGGAAAGACATTAAAGGCATAGAGAGTATACAATGTAAATTCACCAGGATGATGCCAGGGATGTGAAACTATAGTTATGAGGAGAGACTTAAAATATTGGGACTATTTATACTGGAGCAGATTTAATGGAGGTTTTTCAAGTTACACGGGGTTTCGATAGAGTGAATAGGGAAAGAATATTCCCTCTGGTTGGACAGTCAGTGACAAGGGATCATCAATTTAAAACTGTCACTGAGATGGGTTCGGAGAAATTTCTATATGTCGAGGGTTTTTGGAGCGTGCTATTATTTGCCACAGGGATGTGAGCATTGATTCTTTTAAGAGAAAATTGGATAAACATTTGAAGCGGAGGAAGATACAGGGCCATGGAGAAAGCGTGGGCAAGTGAAATTAGTTTATTCCAGCAAAGAGCCATGAGACACAATGGGCCGCATGGCCTCCTCCTATGCTGTAAACTGCTACGGGTTTAGGTGCAAATATTGCACAAAGAATCAGTTCAAAAATTCCTTGAATATTTATCAACGGGGCTTTATCAGAACCAATCCTACCTTCATTCAATTCTGACCTTTCCTCGGTTGTGATGTACTGGCCAACGAGGTTCAAAAGGGCTGAGATTCAGAAATATTGAATCCGGTGGAAAAAGAATGCAGTGAAATGCAAGGAATCTTTGACAAAGTCAAAGAAAGCAGTTCTGCTTTATTCCTTACTTTGTTCCAACCAGGAATCACTTTGAGAACTTCAGGTGAAAGATGGGAAGTTCCAGTGGATACACAGTTGAATGATTCACTGCTGAGAAGATGAACTGTGTCCGCTAAAAGGGACAGTTCAAGTCACAAGGAAATAGCGTCATTGCCAAGGCTTTCAGAAAAACGTGGGCTTGGATTATCTGCATCAGAGACATGGGGAGGGGAGGGGAGGTGGGAGGAAAGGATGTAGGGGAAGGAGGAGGGAGATGAGAGTTAGGGGAATGGGAGAGAGAGAGGTGGGGAATGTGAAGGAGAGGAGAGGAAATTTGGGGGAAGGAGATGGGAGGCAGGGATGAGGGGGAGATGGCAGGCAGTGGAGATAGGAGGATCGGATGGGAGTGAGGGAGGGATGAGGGGGAGATGGCAGGGAGTGGAGACGGGAGGATCGGATGGGAGTGAGGGAGGGGGAGATGGCTTTGTTGGAAAATCCAAACTTAATCAATCAGAGGCAAAAAAAAAAAAAAATGGAGAATGTTTTGAGCTAAACAGAAATTATTAGATACTGAACAAAAGTATTCCAGTAGACCAACTGGTACTGATGTATCTTGGGAATTTGCACATGCTGTTACGCCTGTAAAATCTGCCTTCCTCTATCGCAGTCTCAGCTCTGGGCAAAACCATCAGCCTTCAAGTAAAAACTTTATTTCAGAAAGCATTTTGAATGATTTGTGAGTAGAGGATAATACAGCACCACCTAGTGTTGTGACAGGTATGTGTTGACATCTCAACACTGGAATTCCCATAGGAACCATTAACGTGGCAGCTTTCAATGGAACACACATTTGTACAAAATTGTATTGATTAATTCTGCAAATTACTGTGTGTATTTCTTTGTGTGTCTCCAGTTTATTTTAAGACTAATGGATGTCAAATTGTGAAACACAACAAATAGAGCAACGCCAATTCCTGGAAACAAGATACTATGGAGGGCCCACGTAAATTAGTGGTATTTGCTTCAGCGAAAAGCTCTTTAAGGGAGGCCATCCACTAAATAGATTACTGGCCCCTTTCCTCCACCCTTCATTGCCCCATCTCCTGCCTTCAAGGCCTAAATAATGCATCAGGCATTTTTTGTGGAAGCCCCAAAAAGTTGGGTCCTGGCCCTGCCGCTCTCCAAGCACATCATGTTGACCTTGTATTATGGGGCGAAGTTAGCTTGGAGTCCCAGGGACGTAACCAGTGCTAGAACCATCAAGTAGTTAGGCCAAGGCAACAAGCCGCTGCTACTGCTGCAAGCTCCTTGCAACCAGAAAGATTGAACATAGCCAAAAAAAACCTAGACTTGCCTTTAACAGCTTCCATAACTTGAGAAAGTACAAATGCAAGAAGTTTGAAGTTCCAAATAAACGAGTACAGAGTTTTCCAATTAGCGATTTAATGCTACAAACCCTGTCCAGTTAGTCACAGCGAGTGTTAGCCATAGTCTGTTACCTCCTAACACTGGGTTTCTCCATTGAGTAATACAAGGGAATATTCAGTGGTAATGGTATCCTCATGTATAGAATACAAACTGCCTAGGCATGGTAAAGCCATGAGGTTTAGAGGGAACTCTCAAGTATCACTCAAAATCTAATCTTAAATTACAGCCCCCAATTTGAGCATCTATTATTTTCTATTTTATTTTGACATTCACAATATGCTTTTGTAATTACTGCAGGTTTCATTTGTGGTTCTTTATAGGGAGGAATACGTGACAAAAAAAAATTCCCCTTAACGAATGAAAAAAGATTGAAGGCAACGCTTCTGGTGTAGGCTTAATCACAAGTGTCTGCTGTGAGAGGTTTGACATTCCTTCCGTGCCATCACTAATGCTAACCATTATCCATGGAGACCCAAGGGGAATTGTCCAATCCCATAGGTACCTGCCTTTGCTGAGTGGTTGCACTCTCGCCTCTGAGGAAGAAGGTTGTGGGTTCAAGCCCCACCCCAGGGACTTGAGCACATAATCTAGGCTGACTCTTCAGTGCAGTGCTGAGAGAGTGCTGCAATGTCGGAGGTGGACTTGTAAAGTTCTCCTGGCCAATATCTACCCCTCAACCAACATTGCTGAAAACCGATTATTTTGGTCATTTATCTCATTGCTGTTTCTGGCATCTTGCTGTGTGCAAATAGGCTGCTGTGTTTACCTAAACTTCAAATATAAAGCACTTCTTTGACCATGAAGCTCTTTAGGACTGCCCGAGCATGCGAAAGACGCAGTTTAAATATAAATGATTTTTCTCTCTTAATCAGTAGTTACCTGGATCTCTGGTCTGGCAACCAGCAGCAGAATATTCCTGCTTTCCTCACTGGAGAGCAACGCCACTGCCTCCTCCCGATCTTGGACATCCTTGCCATTTATCTGCAAGGAGGAAGAGATCAAAACAAAAAACATACCATTTATTTCCACAGCGTCAACACTGAACATAGTAAAAAGCAAATTACAGCTCATCTGTGTTAAGAATTGACAAGGCTTTTCACACAAAAGACTCCACTTCGGGATCACAGCAGTAAGTGCCGTCACTCAATTATGTGCTTACTGCAGAAGTTGTTATCGATCGGCGAAGGAAGCTGGACATCAGAGGAAGCCGTAATGTTCATAAATGTCCAACATGTGCCCCAGCGACATACATCCAGCAACACAATTAACTGGCAGATGACAGGTGACGTTCATCTTTTTTCCCTTCAGAGTAATGGAAGTGTCAGTCAGAGATAATAGTGCTGGAGCTGGAATCAGTCAACCTCCACACTCGTGGGGGATCCAATTAGAAAGAATGCCGCATTACCTCACAACACAAGGTGGAGTTGCACTGCTTACAGGCCACTGCTGGTTTCTCTTTCATCAAAGCACTTCAGACCGATGCAGAACTTGGTGCTGAATTTAAGATTTCATTCTTTAGGCTATGACAGATAAACATGGTGTGGACAAAGGGAGTTATTTGTTCATGTCTGCTGGTTATCATGCAGAGGAGGAAATAGGCTGTAAATAAATATTTGAAAAAGGAGGAACCTTCTGAAAGGGCTCCTGACACACAACTTCCAATTCAAGGTGAATTCTAAAGCTGCAGCACTTTGGAGTACCAGTGGCAACAGAAATGAGTGAAGTTCAAGTACAGCACATCCAGCTTGATGTCCCTTTTTTTTTACCCTGCGAGTACAGGTAACCGACCAACCCCCTTCCCCACCACATGCCAGAGAAGAGAAACCTCATGATACTCTACCAGTTCCATTAATGTCACGTGCAAGTATTTTCAAATCCCTCCCACACGCAATGAATGGGCTTGTCCCACTCTCAAAAAATTCTATTAAAGATCATTGTTCCATTCTTGAAACTAACACTGCATCCCATTATAGCATCTCTCAGTTCTACCAATACACACAGTGCTGCAAATCACCAGCAACTGGGAGACTTTCATGGAAGTCACATTTGTGGTTCCTCAGTTGTAAAAAGGTAGCACCGATACCAATGTCCATGAACTTCACATTATCTGAAACCTTCAGTTGTACAGACTTTTTAAACTCACCTTGAATAAGCTGCATTACTTTTTTAGTTTATGTACACTCATCTCATGACTTAGTTTACTGGCGTGCTTTGAATCAGAGCAAATGAAGGGTCAATGACAAAGCTTCTGACGGTTTAAAGCAGCCCTTGAAACCCCAGCAACTCTCATCCAATTTCCCTCAGACTGGTGGCCTAGCTGCGTCACAGCCTTATAACTAATGCTCTTCACATTTAATCAGCAGGAAGCAACCTCTGAACTTACCATGCAGAAAAGAAAGCTATGGTCTCACTTTGTGTTTGTCAAGGTGAGGAACCTCTTTTTATTTTCCTACCAGGTCAAGTACCACATGCAAAGTAAAGCAACTTCCAACTTATGGGAATAATAAAGAAAAAATAGTCCTTTTATAAGACCAATGTGTCTTTGTTAAATTGTAATTTTTTCACTCTTAACATTTCCAGCCAACAAGTTACCAAATGAACAACAGCAGAATTGCCAGGGCACCCCAGCGGAGGAGTGGGAATAGCTGAAGTGCTCTTGCAGAGAGTCGGCACGGGCTCGACGGGCCGAATGGCCTTCTTCCGTGCTGTAACCATTCTATGATTCTACCCTCTGCTGGATTGTAGATTACAAACACGACACCAACTATCCTTTAACCCCCGCCCCGCCCCCCCAGCTCAGAGGAGTGTCCACTACTGCACCAACGTGATGTTTCAGATACCAACCCCCATCGAACCGCTGAGATCACCCAATCTCATCGAACCGCTGAGATCACCCAATCTCATCTGCTCAAAGACCGTTGCAATCAGCAGAGAAAGTAGATGTTTATCCCAACAGCACAGGCTGAAGTCAAACTCAGGCCCCAGCTTCCCAATGAGATTGGGTGATCTCACGCAGATTTGAAGACAGTTGCGGGTCATGCAACTCTAACAAAGACGCAAGGAACTGGTCAACACTCCAGTAGATTAAAAATTGTTAATTGTATCGTCCCGGTTTAAAAAAATACCATTACAACTTTAGGAGTTCCATAAAAGCCTGTCCAGTCTCATGGTTTCAAACATCGTACATTCACTTCTTACATGAAAATCCAGCAAAATGGACAACAACTTGCACTTATATAGCGCCTTTAATGTAGTAAAACATCCCACGGCGCTTCACAGCAGTCATTATCAAACAAAATTCGACACCGAGCCACAAAGAGATAGGTGACCAAAAGCTGTGTCAAAGAGGTAGGTTTTAAGGAGCATCTTAAAAGGAGGAGAGGTAGCGAGGCGGAAAGGTTTAGGGAGGGAATTTCAGAGCTTAGGGCCTCGGCAGCTGAAGGCACGGCCACCAATGGTGGAGCGATTATAACTGGGGATGTGCAAGAGGCCCGAATTGGAGGAGCGCAGAGATCTCTGAGGGTTGCAGGGGCTGTAGGAGATTACAGAGACAGGGAGGGCCGAGGCCACGGAGGGATTTGTGGGAGGCGTTGCTGGACCGAGAGCTAATGTAGGTCAGCGAGCACAGTGGTGATGAGTGAATGGGATTTGGTGAAAGTTAGGATACGGGCAGCAGACAACTTAACGCCAATGAAGCTGGAAGGAGTCACACTTGCCCAGCTGCCAGCATTGATAACAACTTCATTCAAACATCCAGGAAAGCCACTCGGAATTGACCAGCTCAGCAGCCGGCAAATAAACAACATCACAGCAGAGATGAACGGACCCCACTGAGCCTCCACTATCAAGCTAACAAAATTCACATTTTCAGACTTGCACCCTCTGAGCTTATGCTGCTAAGCTCCAAAATACCCTTCAATGTGGCAAAGTCTTTCCTTGCGTTACCCCCACCCCAAAAATAATTGGTGTTGTTGGTAGAAATCCTAACAACTTGTCAATTCACATAAAGCAGTGGCTCCAGTACCCACGCTACAATTATCTGCATTCTTGGGAAGCCATTAGCAACTTTGCCGGAAACATTAGGAACAAGAGTAGACAATTCAGCCCCTCAAGCCTGTTCTGGCATTCAATTTGCTCTTGGCTGATCTGTACCTCAAGTCCATTTAGCAGGCTTTGATCCATATTCCTTACCTAATAGAAAACTATCGATCTCAGTCCTGAAACCTTCAAATGCCCTAGCATCCACAGCCTTCATTTTTTAGGGAGGGGGGTGGGGGGTGGTGCTGGAAGATCCAGATTTCCACTACTGTTTGTGTAAAAAAGTGCTTCCTGATTTCACTCCTGAATGCCCGAACACTAATTTTCAGATTGTGCCCCCTTGTTCTGGATTCCCCCACCAGAGGAAAAAGCTTCTCTGTATCTATCCTATTGAATCCATTCATCCTTTTAAACACCTCAGTTTGATCACCCCTCAACCTTCTAAACTCAAAGGAATACAGCCCAAGTTCCAACAATCATACAGCACAGAAGGAGGCATTCAGCCCACTGTGCCTGTACTGGCTCTTTGAAAGAGCTATCCATTTAGTCGCACTCCCCATAATCCTGCAAGTTTTTCCTTTTCAAGTATATATCCAATTCCCTTTTGAAAGTTACTATTGATTCTGCTTCCAGGCAGTGCATTCCAGATTATAACAATTTACTGCATAAAAAAATCTCATCTCCCCTCTGGTCGTTTCGCCAATTACCTTAAAGCTGTGACCTCTGGTTACTGACACGCCCCTGCCAGTGGAAACAGTTTCTCCTTATTTACTCTATCAAAATCCTTCATATTAAGTCTCTCTTTAACCTTCACTGCTCTAAGGAGAATAATCCCACCTTCGCTAGTCTTTCCCCATAACTGAAGTCCCTCATCCTAGGTACCATTTTAGTAAAGCTCCTCTGCCCCCTCGCCTTGGTATCCTTTCAAAAGTGTGGTGCCCAGAATTGGACACAATATTCCAGCTGAGGCCTATTCAGTGATTTATAAAGTTTTTGTATTACTTCCTAGGTTTTATACTCTTATTCCTCTATTTATTAAGCCCAGGATCCCATATACTTTCTTAACAGTCTTTTAACTCGTCTTGCCAGCTTCAAAGATTTGTGCCTGTGAACCCCCAGGTCTGTCTGTTCCTGCACCCCCTTTAAAATTGTACCACTTTATTTATATTGCCTCTCCTCGTCCTTTTCATCTGCCATGTGTCTGCCCATTTCACCAGTCTGCCTAAGTCCTCCTGAAGCCTGCTACTATCCTCCACAATGTTTACTACACTTCCGAAATTTGTGTCATCTGCAAACTTTGAAAATGTGCCCTTTATACCCAAGTCCAGGTCCTTAATATATATCAAAAAGAGCAGTCCTAATACCAACCCCATGGGAACATCACTGTATACTTCCCTCCAGTCTGAAACACCTGGTTGGGTTCTGCTAGACACCCATTGCAGAGATAAAATGGACCATAAACAAACTGAAAGAACCACCCAATAACTCAATACACATTATAAAGTATGTACAGGCGTAGCAAGCAATCTAGCACTGGCCTGCGAGCAAGGGGTTGTGTAAAGAACGGATACCCAGTGGTTTTCACTGTAACAAAACAGTTTTTTTTGACAACGTCTATATTTATTTTTAAAAACCTGTTTTGGAGTCTGTCCATGCTTCTGCCAAAGAGGAATTCTATCTGACAGGGTCCAGTCTGATTGTTGCTATGGCGATAACCGTCTGTGTGGCTGGCCCAGACGTGGTATCGCACCAGCTGTGGGGCTGCTTTCATCGCATGAAACTCGTACACAGACCGATTGGAATAAAACCCGCTATCAGCTTATCTCCCAGGTGCAGCTTTGGATTTAGTTGTACATCTGAGGCCTGACCCTCAAAGGCTACCACCTGCTTGACAATTTTTTTTTTTGTTTTGCTCACGTCGCAATAAGCCTTCTGCTTCATTCTCGGCCAGAGGAGCCTAGTGATTTCAGTCACACGAACATTTCTGTCCACACTTACCTGCACGATCCGATCTCCCTCTCTGATACGCCCATCTTTGGCGGCAATGCTATTCGGATCAACCTGCGAAAATAAAAAAAGGTTCAAGGTCCGGCTAATGGGTAATGAATTATTGAAATTATATTCTTCATCAACCAAACATTACTAAAACACCCACACATTGTAGGCAATGGCAGGAAAATGGAGTTGGGTGCAGATCAGTCATGATCTAATTGAATGGGGGAGCAGGCCCAAGGGGCTGAATGGCCCACTCCTGTTCCTATGTTCCTTCAACCATTGAGCTTGTGCACTTCAGTGCCATTTTACAGAACTCAGGTTCAATCTTGTATCCCACAACTGTAATCTCACTGCCCCCAGGATCTATACATTGTGTGTGAGAGCTCCAAATTTTAATGCACACATTTTAACCAACGCTCAATGTCAGGCAAAGGAATTTCAATGCGGTTGTGTAAGACAGTGCAACAGGCACTCTGAAGGTGATTTACATTCTCACTGACTCCTGGGAAGGTTCCAGGTAAAGTGGAAGTCAGTGGTGTAGGAAAATACAGCAAGACACTTGTAGATTCTGAGGAGAAGAGAGAACGCAGAGTGATAACAGGACGCCTCAAGTCCGCAGTCGGTCAGTCTATAGAACAATTACTGGGGACGGACTGTGGCCATGACACTCACTCACAAGTTGGTCTTACATGAGGAATGTAAACCAGAATCATTCTAAAAGACAATGGCCCAGAAATTAAACAGTGAGGGTTCCCGCGGGGGTAAGGATCCCCCGCGATATCGCACTCCGCGCCTACCTTTTTGCTCCGGGCCCACACGAACTTTAGTTTGAAAGGCTCTCTTGGAACTGTGCAGTGCTTGCGTGACCCAGAGACGCAATTAGTTCGTGCGAGCTCTGGGATCACGTGATTCAGTTAGAGCCAATGGCAGCACACCATCTTTCATTCATAGTTTTGACAGAAAAACCTGTCAAGGCTATGAATACTACACCCCCCCAAAAGAACAGCTCAATTAAATTAAAAAAAAAGCCATCACATTAATAAAATAAGTATAGTTAAATAAATTAACCACTTTAAACAAAAAATTAAATTTTTGAAAAAATTTAAAATCTTTTAAAAAGTTATAAAAATAAACTTACCTTTCTTTAAAGTCTCTAAAAAAGATAAACCTGTTGAAAAAAAATTAAAATAACACTTAATTAACTACTTACCTTGTTAAAAGGGGGTCCTACGCCTGCTTTCTTTATGTGTAAAATGTTCACCACTTACCTGCGCGTTCAAAGCTGAAAAAATAACTAAGTGCACTGCGTGTGCACAGCCTGTAGCGCGCACGCGGTTCACTTAGGAACCGCCCCCTTTTGAATTCACGAAGTGCCAGTTTCCCGCGCATGCACAGTGCATGCAGGAAACCGGCAATTGAAGACCTAATACGCGAGAGTACACAGTGCGTACTCTCGCGTATTAGGTCTAATTTTCGGGCCAATGCAGTCATTATCAAAATGACTAAGATCATCAGCAGAATTCATATTCGAGAAGGGAAGGAGAGGAAATTTTGACTGAATTTCCAGACTGTTCCCATAAGGAAAAGAGATTGAGGCACTCTGGCATGCCACCAGTGGCCAGCTGACAGGTGGCAATGCCAGAGGCCTCGGAGTAGACCACTTACACACCCCCTCTTGGCTAACAAACCTTGTTTAGCACAGAGATTGGTGGGGGCGGGGGGGGGGGGCGGGGGAGCACGAGAAATGGAGTCCAAGCAACACTTAAAAATAGGACTCATTTGAAATGATGCACCCACCAAATGGCCGGAATATCTTGGGCGCGCGGTGGTAAGTTTCAGATGGGGGTCTGACTCTGCATTGCTACATGCCCAAGACTGGCAAAAATCTAACGGTCACCACTGCCCTCGTTTACCATCTGATGACCATGCCACACTTTGGGCTCAATTTTCACCGGCCCGTGGAGGCGGGAGTGGTGTGAAAATAGCAGATTCGGGGGTCCCGCCCCCAACCTGCCCCCATGCCAGTTTCCCAGGAGGCGGGTACCCGACCTGTGCTGGGACCCGCCTCCCCGAGGCGGGAAGGGGATTAGTGCCAATAAACTGCCTGTTAACAGGCAGTTAACGGGCAGTTTTTGCCTAATCCCTATTTTTAGCCCTGAAGTGTGGGCTTCCCGACAGGTCCGAACCACGCCGATTTAGCGAGGCGGACCGTCGGTCTGGAGGGCTTGGAGGGGTCGAGATGTCCGGTGTGCAGGTGAGTGATGGGTGCCTGAGTGCAGAGGTAAGTGTGTTTGGTGTGTGTAAAGTGTTTTAAGAACTTTTACTTACCTTAACTTTGTCCTGCAGGCTAGCTTCCTTAAGGTGTCGGGAGTCCCTCACATCCACGGCACAGAAAGCAGAATGGCCGCGGAGCTGTCAAAAGCTGCAGTCTCTGCTTTCTATGCTGGATTGATTTCTAACTGAGTCTAAGTACAGGGACTCAAGTTAGAAATCATATTGTCAGTGTTTGACAGCTTCACAGTGGCTGACGTCATCTGTATCCAAGGGACCCTTGATTGGCCTGCTAAGCCCGCTGGGCGGGCTTAACAAGGTCAATCAAGGGAAAATACAGTGGGTTGGCCACAAGTCGATGGAGGCGGGACTACAACCCAAAAAGTGGGAGTCCCGCCTCCATCACGTCCCCATTGACAAAATCCAGCCCTTTGTGTTCAAACTGCAGTGTGAATGCTGCTGGACTTCCCCAGAATTATTTTGATGGTAAACTTGTCTCCCGTGGATTTGCACACGAACAGTCAGGACATGGGGAATTTGCCTCAGAGTCCATAGATACAGCTGTAGGGAGCTGCAGCTACCCGAGCTGATCAAGTCTCATCTAGTGGTAGAATTGCTCAGCTGCAGGTGTGTCGCAGAAGAGTGATGTTCAAATAAGGAGACATACATAGAAAAGTTACTATATTACAGTCAGATAGATGACCGACAGTCCAAGTATGCTTCTTAAGTGTCACAGACAGATAGAGAAGGGACCAAGCTCCAAAGCTACCATTTAATCTTCTAACTAAAATAAGCGCATTTAATGCCCGGGGCTGGAGATCGATAAAAGATTCGTACTCTGAAAGGACTGCAGCTTAATCGGAACATTCTCCCAACATATAACAGTACATGCTGTTTACTTACGGATCTGTCACTGCAAACCTGCTGGCAGATTATCCAGTTCTCCCAAACCCAATTTATGTAAAATTGCAGTCAAACACAATTTAGAAGAAAAATGCAATTTTTATACGACTTCATTATCTGTCAGACGCACTCAAGATAAGCAACAAATAAGGAATTTTAAGAAGGGGCCAGCATTTAGATGATCAAATGAGGCTGTGGCAATCATGATTCATGGGTGCTCCCATCTGATACTAGTTCTTGTTATTGTGTGTTGCAGAATTTGGGATACAAATTATACTCTATCAAAGTCACCACTGTGCAGAGCTGAGTGATGACCCTGCCACCAAGGGGCACTCCTATCTATCACCTTTGGCACGATCGCTATCTTCAGCTATTCATTTCTCTCATTTTACTTTTGGCTTCCTGTTTAAACCGGCTATTTCTGTGTAATGGAGCCCTTTTGTTCCTTATTTGTGATTGCCTTTTGATATTCTATTGCCAAACACTCTTCACAATTTTTTTTAATGATTGCAATCTTTGAATCACACTTTCACAGCATTATGCACTTCCCTTCCTTCAGGATGCCCTTAAATAAAAGTCATCTGGTCAAATGGGTTCTAAGCTTTCAGCCTGCACAATCTCGCTGTCATAAATATTGTAATTTCAGCACTAGAGCTACAATAGGAGTAGCTTTATTGCTGTATTAACACCATAGCACATCAAAATAAAATAATTTAAACAATATCATTCTGCTAACCATGTTTTTCCTTGGTCTTTCCTCGTCTTATTTTTTTAAATTGTTAATCAGCCACTGTCTCTTAATTTGGCCCACCTTTTCTAACCATTTCCCCTCTTTAAAAAAAACATTGGTGTGTTGAGGCTGCCGCGAAACACGAATTAAGGCTGAATCCATTTGTGTTAAACAAGAGACTTTTTAATCACAGCATGGCACAAAAAGGCAGACTGAAAAAGCTCCCAGAATTCTCTGGGTAAAACCTGAGGCCCCGCCCCCTTCTGCCTTAAAAGTAAGGTGCCTTAAAGGGAAGGTGCTGGAAATTTGTCCACAGACGGAAGAGTGGATTATGCCCGTTTTAGGTGGCGATGCGCCACACAGCTCCCCCCAGAATCCGCTTAGGAGGTGTGGACGAGACGGTGCGGCGGTCTGATGGGCCGGCCGGAGCGGCTCTTGTAGGACGCCGGTGGACATGGAACGGCCGGGCGTGGAGCAGCCGTGTGAACCGGCTTGAGGGCAGGTCGGCCGCGTGGAGGTGGACGAGCTACAGGGACTTGCTCACCGGGCTCCGAGTGTGCTGGCTTGAGTCGGTCAACCGACACTTTTTCGGTCCTGTCGCCCACTTGCAGGGTGAAAAATTTGTCCCCAGCCTGTAGCACCTTGTAGGGCCCATCGTACGGGGGTTGAAGGGGTCCGCGGTGGGCGTCGTGCCGGACGAAAACAAACCGTGCCTGGTGCAGGCTTAGTGGGACGTGTGAGGTCGATTCGCCGTGTCGGGCAATGGGCACCGGGGGCGAACTGCAGCGCCGGTGAGGCGAAGTCGTGGCGTTGCTGGTCGGCTGACCAGGGTGTCGTGGCGGTGGGCAGGAACTCGCCGGGTACGCGCAGCAGCTGACCGTACACGAGCTCTGCTGCCGATGCGTGGAGGTCTTCTTTAACCGCGGTGCGCAGGCCGAGGAGGACCCACGGAAGTCGGTCGGTCCAGGTGCCGTCTTGGAGGCTGGCTCGAAGAGATGCCTTCAAGGATCTGTGGAACCGCTCACACAGTCCGTTGGCTTGCGGGTGGTACGCTGTGGTGCGGTGAATGGTCACCCCGAGATTGCGTGCGACGGCGGTCCTGAGTTCAGAGGTAAATTGCGGACCTCTGTCCGACGTCATGTCGGAGGGGACGCCGACCCGTGCGACCCAGGTGCTGACGAAGGCTCTGGCGATGTCGGCGGTGGTGGTAGAGGTCAGTGGAATTGCCTCAGGCCAGCGTGTGGTGCGGTCAACGATGGTCAGCAAGTGCGTGTGGCCTTCCGACGGCGGCAGGGGCCCGACGATGTCCACGTGGATGTGGTCGAATCTCCGCGAGGGGACGGTAAACTCCTCGAGGGGTGCTTTCGTGTGTTGCTGTACCTTGGCCCGTTGGCAGGCTAGGCAGGAGTTGGCCCAAGTACGCACATCCTTGCGAAGGCCGCGCCAGACAAAGCGGTTGGCTACCAATTTGATGGATGCGCGGGCGCCGGGGTGGGAGAGGTTGTGGAGAATGTCAAATACCCGGCGGCGCCAGGACGCTGGGACGACGGGCCGAGGTTGACATAGGGATATGTCGCACTTGACCGTGACTGCGGTCGGGCCACAGGTGACGTCGGCCAGGCGTAGCCCTGGTAGGTTGGTGGGTGCGGTCTTGGTGGAATCGAAGGCGGCGGACGCGTCTGCCGTCCATTCGACCGCCATCTTGCCGCTCCTGCCCCGGAGGGCTTCATACAGGGGCCTCATGAGGGACGCCGCTTTGGGGATGAAGCGGTTATAGAAATTCACCATCCCGAGGAACTCCTGGAGGCCTTTGATGGTGGTGGGGCGGGGAAATTGTTGGACGGCCTGCACCTTGGGTGATGTGGTGGCCGAGGAAGTCGATCTTGTCTAGGCCGAACTGGCATTTGGCTGGGCTGAGGATGAGCCGTGGTCGCTGAGGCGCCCGAACAGGATGCGAAGGTGTTCGAGGTGTTCCTGCTTGGAGGAACTGGCTACCAGTATGTCGTCCAGGTAGACGAACAGGAACTTCAGGTCCCGAAGGACCGAGTCCATGAGCCGTTGGAATGCCTGGGCCGCGTTTTTGAGGCCGAAGGGCATCCGCAGGAACTCGAACAGGCCGAAGGGGGTAATTACGGCCGTCTTGGGGACGTCCGCGGGGTGGACGGGGACTTGGTGGTAGCCGCGCACCAGGTCGACCTTGGAAAAGACTGAGCGGCCGGCCAGTCTAGCCGAGAAGTCCTGAATGTGCGGCACGGGGTACCGATCAGGGGTGGTGGCGTCATTGAGGCGGCGGTAATCCCCGCAGGGGCGCCAACCTCCGCCTGGTTTGGGGGCGATGTGGAGTGGGGAGACCCAGGGACTGTTGGAGCGGCGGATGATGCCGAGCTGTTCCATGGTGGCAAACTCGGTCCGCGCGATCTCCAGTTTGGCCGGGTCCAGCCTGCGGGCGTGGGCGTACACTGGGGGGCCTGTGGTGGGGATGAAGTGTTCCACCCCGTGTTTGGCGGCCTCCGCGGAGAAGGTCGGATTGGTAAGGGCCGGGAATTCGGCCAGGAGTGCCGAGTAGTCATCCGTGGCCCGGGCGTGGCACTGTGACGCCATGTCGGCGGGTTGACGGGGGGCCATGGCGCCCAGGATGGGGGACATGGTGTTCATGTCCACGAGGCGGTGACGAGGGATGTCTACCAGTAGGCCGTGGGCGCACAGGAAATCTGCGCCGATGAGGGGGGAGAGCACCTTGGTAGTGATGAACTCCCATCGGTAGCGGTGACCAGCGAGGTCGAGGGTGACTGTCCGGGTGCCATACGTCCGGATTTCCGAGCCGTTAACAGCAGCCAGCGCCGGTCCTCGTTCGCCCTTTTGGATGTCGAGGGAGGAGGCCGGGATGATGCTGTGCTGAGCCCCAGTGTCGCACAGGAACCGGCGGCCGGTTTTGTCATCTGTGACGAACAGCAGGGAGCCCGCGTGGCCCACGGCCATCGCGGGGGCTGGAACGGGGGCGGACTTGAAAGAGCAGGGAGGTGTGCACCGTTGTGCCCTGGCGCCGAACCGTGCGTGGTAGTAACAGTGGCCCGGGTTAGTGGGGCGTGAAGGCCCCGTGGGCCTGGTGACAGGCCCTTGTGGCCGCGTGCTGGATGGTGAGGGGCGCGCCCAGGCATTGGCTGCCAGGTCCGGAGTGACGTCGCGGCTGGAGTGAGCGGACAGCAGCTTGTCGGCCTCATCGGCCAGGGCTTCCAGGTTCGTGAGGCCGGACGCCACGATCGCTGGGCGGATGCTGAGAGGGAGCTGGCGGATGAACAGCGTGCGGAAGAGGGATCCGGGTGGGCTCTCGTCGGTGAGGGAGAGCATGTGGGAGAGGAGGTCTGATGGTGAGGCATCACCGAGGCCTGGAAGGTCGAGGAGGTGGCAGTTTCGCTGATATGACGAGGCCGTAAATTTTTTAAGGAGCGCTGTCCTGAGATGTGTGTACTTGCCTTCCTCTGGTGGGTTCTGCAGCGTTGTCCAAACCTTGGAAACTGCAGCGCTACCGAGTGATGTGACGAGATAGTCGTACTTCGTCCCATCTGTGGTGATATTTCGCAGCCGGAAGCGAGATTCAGCTTGGAGAAACCAGGCTTCGGGCTGGTTTTCCCAAAACTCCGGCAGTTTCATGGAAACTGCGTTTGTGTCCGCCATTGCAGTGCTCGGAATACGTTCTGAGCGTCGGGGTCACCAATGTTGAGGCTGCCGCGAAACACGAATTAAGGCTGAATCCATTTGTGTTAGACAAGAGACTTTTTAATCACAGCATGGCACAAAAAGGCAGACTGAAAAAGCTCCCAGAATTCTCTGGGTAAAACCTGAGGCCCCGCCCCCTTCTGCCTTAAAGGTAAGGTGCCTTAAAGGGAAGGTGCTGAAAATGTGTCCACAGACGGAAGAGTGGATTATGCCCGTTTTAGGTGGCGATCCGCCACAGGTGGGTGATTTTCAACAACACGGTCTGGGCAGTAATCTGGCGAAACAAAAATCGTCCAGGTTCCAACATCCGCCAGGTGGTCCCTCCGCCAGGTTCAACATCTGGCAGGTGGCCCCTCCGCCAGGTTCCAACATCCGGCAGGTGGTCCCTCCGCCAGGTTCAACATCTGGCAGGTGGCCCCTCCGCCAGGTTCTACATCTGGCAGGTGGTCCCTCCGCCAGGTTCTACATCTGGCAGGTGGTCCCTCCGCCAGGTTCAACATCTGGCAGGCGGCCCCTCCGCCAGGTTCAACATCTGGCAGGTGGTCCCTCCGCCAGGTTCAACATCTGGCAGGTGGTCCCTCCGCCAGGTTCAACATCTGGCAGGTGGTCCCTCCGCCAGGTTCTACATCTGGCAGGTGGTCCCTCCGCCAGGTTCAACATCTGGCAGGTGGCCCCTCCGCCAGGTTCTACATCTGGCAGGTGGTCCCTCCGCCAGGTTCTACATCTGGCAGGTGGTCCCTCCGCCAGGTTCAACATCTGGCAGGTGGTCCCTCCGCCAGGTTCTACATCTGGCAGGTGGTCCCTCCGCCAGGTTCTACATCCGGCAGGTGGTCCCTCCGGCAGGTGGTCCCTCCGGCAGGTTCCACATCCGCCAGGTTCTACATCCGGCAGGTGGTCCCTCCGTCAGGTTCTACATCCGGCAGGTGGCCCCTCCGTCAGGTGGTCCCTCCGCCAGGTGGTCCCTCCGCCAGGTTCTACATCCGGCAGGTGGTCCCTCCGTCAGGTTCTACATCCGTCAGGTGGTCCCTCGCCAGGTGGTCCCTCCGCCAGGTGGTCCCTCCGCCAGGTTCCACATCCGTCAGGTGGTCCCTCCACCAGGTTCTACATCCGGCAGGCGGTCCCTCCGCCAGGTTCCACATCCGCCGGGTTCTACATCCGGCAGGTGGTCCCTCCGCCAGGTTCCACATCCGCCAGGTTCCACATCCGTCAGGTGGTCCCTCCGCCAGGTTCTACATCCGGCAGGTGGTCCCTCCGTCAGGTTCCAACATCCGGCAGGTGGTCCCTCCGTCAGGTTACGGCCCAGGCGGCGAGGTTGAAAATGATTCCCATCAAGATTAAAATCATTTGTTTCCCAGCTTTTCTGTCTCCCACTGTCCATTTTGGAGGTCCAAGTGAGCTTTAAAAATGAGATTTTTATTGCCTTTGAAAGGATGACTTTCCCGCCCACTTGAAAGATTGAAGATTGACTAGACTAAGCTGTGGTGTGTTTCGTTGCATCAAAACACTAATGTAGTTGTCAAACAAGTAGACCCATGCTGCCCCTCAAGCCTAATGGAGTCTGGATGAGTAAATCTGTCCGCAGCAACGAAGGGGTTAAATTGCCTTTGTTCCCTTGGAACACAAAGGGTTCACAATAAGACAGCAGACCCATATTTAAAATCATAGAAATTACAGCATTGGAAGTGGCCATTTGGCTCATCAGATATGTGCCAGCGCTAGCTCGCCAACTATACCCCCACCCCCGCTTCCGTTTCCCTGCCCCTTCCCTGTATCCTTTCATACTCTCCCTTTTCTAATCCCATTCCCTATTAAATAAGGTTAGAGTCTCTGCCTCAGTAGCCACCTGATAGAATGTAAATCTTGGTGCGGATTTAAAGCTGCAGTCAGGCTACAGGTGATTAGAACCAAGCTGGACTGAACTGCACTGCACTCCGAATTTCCTTCATCTTAGTCAGAGGAAAACGGCGCTGAAGCTGCAAGTTTGAGTGCAGCAGGCACAGTTTCAGCTGCAGATCTCCTCATTCCTTGTTAACAGAGAAAGCATTCACGGCACCCTCCCTATAACTTGCCCCCATAACATGCCTTTTTATAATGGCAAAGAGAGCATCACAAAGAGGGACCTTGACAATTGTGGGAACACCTCAGTGTATACATTTTAATTATTAATGCTGCGCTCAACGGTTGTTGCTTTTGATCGCGTTGATCTGCGACATTTTCTTTGTGCAGGCAATGTTAAGTCACTTTTTCCCAAGCAGCCTTTCAATTAGAACTCCGTTAATACCCCGAATCTGACTGTTCGATGAAAGCTTTGTGTAAAAGCCGAGCATACGTGTGTAGTCAGCTCAATTTTTATCATTTAATTTTTTTTTGCTCTGACAATGTTCAGTAATTAAGATCTACCATTAAAACATTTGCTTAAAATAAACAGGCTGTAATAATCATATTACCCGGGCAATGCAATTTACCACAGCAATTAGAAGTGACAACGCTTGGCGCACTGCCAACCCTCAACAGTCGGGGCCATTAAAGGCCGTTGCTTGCTCGCTTCCTTCCACAGTGACTTACCTCGCTGACATAGATCCCGCTATCATCTTCATCATCGTCTGTTCTGTAGCAGACAGTCAGGCCCAGCTTCTCCTGGCTGCTGATGCGGCACAGTTCAACCTCCTGAAAGAACACACACAGCACCAAGCCATTAGTTAAGTTTCTTTGTTTCCCTTCCCGTCTTACACTGTGCCACGACTCGCTTTGCCCGTTTCCAAGATACTGCATATTTCACATCTCCCAAGACACTTTTTTTCTTCCAGCAAATGTATATCCAGCTGGCCTGACAAGTGAAAATCAGACTTCATGTCATCATGTGTGCTGATCATTGTACACATTTTAGCACAAAATCCTCGGAATATGTCACATATAGTTGGTGCTCGCAATAACTGGTGCTAAATGATCCCCTCAGTGATGTACCTTTATTTGAGAGTGGCATGTTTATGACAGGTCTACACATAGATGTTTTAGGGCAACACTGGTAAAATATTCATTCGGCTTGAGAGGAGATCTCTAACACACAACTGTATCTCAACACGGTTGTACAGTTACATCAATGTTTTAACACTGGAAAAATCTAATATATGTATGGTACACAGTGCGACTATTTTGGAAGCGGGGGGCATTTTAGGGAGAAAAATGCTACCTTTCTCTATGATAATGTTTTCTCCTTAAGCTTATGCCATTGAATTTATAACTAAACATTAGAACATCTTAAATGTACCGTAAATGTTATCAAATTACACAAGTGAATCTGAAGATGCCCGAGGAGCGGAAAGCAGTCCCCAAGGCGGTCATGAGTAAAGTAATAGAAAAGGACAGCAAGAAGTGGAGAAGATCGAGGAAGAAGAGTTACTCAATCTACATCTACAAGGTGATGGAGCAGGTTCACCCCGACACCAGCATCTCCTCCAATGCAATGAGCATCATGAACTCCTTTGTGATATTTCAGAGCACATCGCGGGTGAAGCACTCGACCATCAGCTCCTGGGAGATTCAGACTGCTGTGTACCTGCTGCTGCCCAGGGAGCTGGCCAAGGCTGTGACCAAGTACACCAGCTCCAAGTATGTACTTCGAAAAAAAAACACCAACCTTCCTTCTATGCAGTTTTGTCCCATTTTCTCCTGAAGGCATCATTCTTTACGTGTGCGCCTTGACAGGGAGTGTTGGCAGGCCATTCAGCCACAAGAAGCATAGCAGCCAAACCCAGTGCTGTCCTTACCCTCAAGAGGGGTCACTGAATGGCAATTAAAGACAGGAACCCTGGCTGATTTCTTCCCCCTTTCTCAGTTCAACTGTAATGCTCCCCCTGACACACAATAGGCCTTTAACATGACATCAGTGTGCTGACCATTCCCAACTAACTAGCCGGGGTTTGTTAGTTCACATGTTCCAGCAAATAGATCCTAATCAGAAACATACTTGTTGGAAAGCAAAAGGGTATTCTTTAAAAAAAACATTAACCTGTTATTTTTGTTCCCCAAGTACCATGCATTATCGGGAGGAGGTTGATGGGGCGGCACAGATTTGGATTTGTTCTGAACACTCCATGTACTGAAATACACTGTGAGGAACTATCTAGCAGTGGGTTCTACCCACATTCCACAGTGCAATTACTGCTTCACCACGCCATCTCCACGTGCAATTAGAGCTGAACCTCTGTGTTTTTTGTGGAAATGTTCCATCTTAGTGTCCCACATCACACAGAGAGGGGAGGAATGGGAAAGAGTTAAAGAGACAGGGAAAGCAGAGTCAGAGAGCGTGAGCAAGCAGCTGGAGAAGGAAACAAAATTAAGCTGGAGATTAAAAACAGAAATGGAAACAGCAGAACTCACAGTTACTAAACCAAAGTTGCTTTTGATATTCCCAATGGCAAAAATTAACCAACTCTGACAGCATGGAATCCAACACGGTTACAGAAACTATTACATGGAAAGGGTGTTGTGTGCAAAACTGGATTCAAATAAAATGAAACAGAAACCACTCCTTTTAAAAGCCCATGGTGTCTATGCTTATTGTTCAACAGCCATGTTGTTGCTAGTTGCTCCTCCTCTTTCCCCAGCCAAAATATTTCACCAATTGAATGACAGCATTACCTCCAGGTCTCAACCCCCGACGCCCCCGCCCCACCCTGCTGGATACATAATGCAATCACGCAACATAGTCTCAAACACTGCAATCGGCATTGGGAACCCCAGGCAATCAGCAGATATCAGGAGAGATGGTGGGGGAGGTGAACCACTCGTACCAAGAACCCTTGTGAGACAAGCAATGGCACCCAGTTCATGTCTACAGTCAGCGGACACACCATTATATTCCAGGCCTCTGGCAATGTATAGAATAAACACGAACTTTGAGTGATATAATGGAGTTTTCGTAAGCAGTGACACACACAACATAAGGTCAGAAATGGGGATGTTCACTGATGACTGCACAGTGTTCAGCGCCATTCACAACTTCTCAGATAATGAAGCAGTCCATGCCCGCATGCAACAAGACCTGGATGACGTTCAGGCTTGGGATGATAAGTGGCAGGTAACATTCGCACCACAGAAGTGCCAAACAATGACTATCTCCAACAAGCGAAGGCCTAACCATCTCCCCATGACATTCAATGGCATTACCATCGCCGAATCCCCCACCATCAACATCCTGGGGGTCACCATTGACTAGAAACTTAACTGGACCAGCCACATAAATACTGTGGCAACAAGAGGTCAGAGGCTAGGTATTCTGCGGCGAGTGTCTCACCTCTTCACTCCCCAAAGCCTTTCCACCATCTACAAGGCACAATTAAGGAGTGTGATGGAATACTCTCCACTTGCCTGGATGAGTGCAGCTCCAACAACACTCAAGAAGCTCGACACCATCCAGGACAAAGCAGCCCACTTGATTGGCACCCCATCCACCACCTTAAACATTCACTCCCTCCACCACCGGCGTACCGTGGCTGCAGTGTGTACCTTCTACAAGATGCGCTGTAGCAATTCGCCAAGGCTTCTTCGGCAGCACCTCCCAAACCCGCAACCTCTTCCACCTAGAAGGACAAGGGCAGCAGGTGCATGGAAACACCACCACCTCCAAATTCCCCTCCAAGTCACACACCATCCTGACTTAGAAGTATATCGCCGATCCTTCACCACACGGACTGCAGCGGTTCAAGAAGGCGACTCACCACCACCTTCTCAAGGGAATTAGGGATGGGCAATAAATGCTGGCCTTGCCAGCGACGCCCACATCCCATAAACGAATAAAAAAAAGCTTTCCTGGTCTGTTCTCTATCAGTTCAAACTATTTTATGTTACAAAAAAAGGAGGAATCTGTCAGAGAATGAAAATGGAAATGGAATATAAACTATATCACAATGGAATTGGTATTCAATTGAATTGGCCACATGAAAGAACTAACAACCTTGTATATATAGCCCCTTTCACTACCTCAGGACGTCCCAAAGCGCTTTACAGCCAATGAAGTACTTTTCAAGTGTAGTCACTATTGCAATGTAGGAAAATAACAATGGCCTCTTGGGTAAGGTAGGGACTGGTGTGGAGTCCCCGTGGAACTGTACTGCAGCTGAATCATGACCTTCCAAGAGCAAAGGAGAAAAAAAAAACCTCAAAATTTAAAAAGAAATCTCTGCAAACTGTTTTCCAATGCCACCTATCATCACTTCTGGTTCCTCGCCACCTGCTTCTTTTTGCACTCTTTCAATAGGAATTTTTTTGTTGTTACATCTCTTTTAGATGGATTTTCAGTCTCAATTAGCAAAATAAAAACCTGACTGACATTTCAGTGCGAAATCTGGAGTGTCGGGCTTATCTAAGAGGGTGGGCCTGAGCAACAAGCCACAACTGTATCGCAGCCTCATCCCATTCTCCATCCTGCTGGAGCATTAAAGAGCTGAGGAGTTCTGGACAGTGCTTTCAGTCAGTCAGATGAGCTGCCCCACATCAACCAATAATGAATGTATCTAGAATCATAATTAAAGCTGGGTTTTCCCTTCTAATTACGCAGGGTGCAATATGACAGAAAACCTTTCTGGAAATCAGTCTATAGAGTGACAAAACAAATTTGAATATAAATCAGCTAAAGGCAGAGGTGTTCATTTAATTTGACGTGTTGAAGATTGTGTTGACATGCAAAAAGGCAAGCAAAGTGTAAAACTGCACGCCACTCCTGAACCATTCCAGCCAAGAACAGACAATGTAAAGGGGAGAGCTCCTCTTTATAAACCGGCTTACAATCTCATTACACATTGTGCAGGAGACATCATCCCCTGTAATTAGTACAGAGCGAAGGGAAGAGAATGAACGAGAAAAGGACAAAGAACGGAGGCTGAAAAAAAGGAAATGAGAGAAAGAAAGAGGGACACAAGGACACAGCAGGAGAGATTTAAATAAAAAGGGAGAGGAAAAATAACAAAGGAAAGAAAAGAGGAAAGGGAATGAAAAAAGAAAGGAAAGAAACGAGGGAAGGAATGAAAAGGGAAAGAAAGGGAGTGAAAAAATGAGAGTAAAGAAAAAAGGAAAAAGAAAGAAGGAAAAAAGTAGAAGAAAAGAAAGGGGAAGGGAAGAAAGGGGTGAGAAGGAAAGAGGGAAGAGGAGAGGAAGGGAAGAAAGAGAAAGAAGGAAAGAAAAGGAGATAAAGAAGTGAAGGAAAGAAAGAGGGTGAGAAAGAAAGGGAAAAATTAAAGTGACTGCACTTCCACCTAAATGGGAAATGTGAAACACAACACAAACATCTTTAAACAGTACACATCTCAAATTGCCATAGTCAGGCAGAGCTCCTGAGGAGTAATGGAATGCTGTTGTAAACTCGAACAGGCCGCCGATGAGTTTTCATTTTCTGCACTCAGTGGGAAAGACAAAGCGAAACACAAAGAAACCCTGCAGACCCATCCGGCAGTCTCACTCCATTCTCGTTTCCCCGTACAGAGCCAAAACATGCCGGGCATTTCTGACTCTTAAATCTTTCCTTAACAAGTCCTGAAAAGAAATAAATTTGGAGCACTCTGACATATTTGTTCATGCGTCCTGTCTGTCACTCGCCTCTTTTTTCCCCAGCTGGTGACACATACTACTGGGGGGTGAGAAGCAGCTAAGTAAATTGGGAAATTCATTACCAGTGACAGCTATGGATGACAACTGTCACAGGTGCATTGAATGTCAGCATTTTGCGGAGAGCGATTGTAAACACTGGCATAATTTACGGAGCATAAACATTCCAACAACACAATGCATCGCTTTTTCCAGCTGCTTTGCACAATTAACCACCGGGAGGACTGCATTTTTTGGCTCTGATTTGCGGAGCCTGCAAATTAACGTTTTTTTTTTGTTAATTCGCTCCTTTTATTTGTGCAAAGCAGATCATTGACATTTAATTCGTCTGATTCCTCTAATCTCCACGTAGCACCAGGGTATCCTGATAACAAGCCGAGGCTATTCATTAGGAAGCTGGCTTACCTCTTGTGTGAACAAACACCAAGGCTTGAAGAATAAATAAAACCAATAAAAAAAAGAGCGGTTTTATTTCTAATTTCAGAAAATCAAAGCAGATTGCTTGCCACTGACGAGAAAGGTTAGACTCATTCTAACAAAAAAAAAAGCCTTGAATACGGAGGCTCTTTCAACACTCACTCTCACTCCAGGGTAGAAGGAACAGCTTGCTATCCACTTGGCAATCCTTCTCTCACCTTCAGCTTGCAAGCTGCCTCTCACTCCATCCAATCTTTCCGGTCCCTCTCTAATTTATTGATACTACTATGTTCAGTGTCCCTCTGAGCATGGCTCTTGTGTTGTTCCAAAGCCTCTATCGAATACACCATCCTATACGCTCTTCCTCCTCCTTAAATCCTCACTGTGTTGAAATCAAGACTCTTCGCAGACTCCTGCTTCAGCTCATTCTCTCCCAAAGCTGCCAAGCTCCTTAGCCTCGTCACTCTTTCCTTGCTCCTACAGTCTTCAGAGTTTCAAAATCCAAGTTTGGTGTCACCTGTCCTCCACTTCCTGATTGACCACTCCTCCTCTTCGCAGTCCTGGTGGTGTCCTACATTCTGAGACATGGCCTTACACCCAAGTTCCTCAATGATAAAAAGACGAGGCCAAACCATTCCCTCTTCCTCGAGTGGTGCTAGAAAATGGACTGCCATTTCCAATATGCACAAAGCTGACTTGAAGCTTTTCATCCCTAACCCTTTAGCTCAGAACACTAGAATATTATGCAAGCATGGATCATGGTTTATTCAGTTCGGATCAAGGTCTGGATTTTAATAAACTGGGCGGCTACAGCTGAAGCTACACACAAAAAAATCCCATAACGCTGTGAATGTCACTGACCATTTTCAACTCCCCTGGCCCCCCCGCCAGAAAAATCACAGCCACCCATCCTCTGTACTGGCTCAAAGCCAAGAGAACTGGCTGCTTTAAATGCAGTCAGTCTGCTCTGAAGTGACCGCACGCAGCAATAACGACTAAGAGTGCACATCTGTCGATCTGGACCTTTCTTTTATCCATATGTTTCTCCCCTCCTTTCCCAATGTTGGCGACGCGTTCTGGGTACAGTGCCACCGACACCAGGAGGACCCTTCAGTATCAGCAGTGAGCATCGGTGGGCTACTTGTCCGTTGAGTCAATTTGCCCACACAAACTTTTCTAGGTCACTGGATGGCGATCAGGAGCAGAAGCCTTGGCTGATTTTTAGTCTCCATCGTACAGCCCCCAGCACTTTCCTGGGCGACAGCAAGCTGACTCAGCGCATGTCAGGGGTTGAACCTGGAACCTGTACAAGTCGGTGCCACTTTGCATAACATTTATCACCGAGTCACGAGGGGGAAATTGCTATCGGCCCAAAAAATTCGGCTCCCTGGCTTCCCGCGGGTGCAAGGATCCCGCGCGCACCTACCTACCGCGCCTGCCGTTGACCTCTGGGCCCAAGGGGACTTCAGCTCCTGGGCCTCCTGCAGCTGCCGGCGCGCAGTGCTTGTGTATCCCAGGGGCGTAGTTAGTGCGATGCGTCCCCTGGGATCACGTGGGCCATGGAGAGCCAATGGCAGCAGACCATCTTTCATTCATAGATTTGACAGGAATTGAAATCGGCCCCAAAACAACACCTAAACTTCAAATAATTTTTTTTAAAAACCATCACATTTTTAAAATAACTATAAGTTAAATAAATTAACTACTTTAAACAAAAATTTAAATTTTTGAAAAAATTAAAATACTTTTTAACGGTGCTAAAAATAAACTTACCTTTCTTTAAAGTATCTAAAAAAGATAAACCTGTTGAAATTTTTTTTACATTGTAATTAATTAACCACTTACCTTGTTAAAAACGGGTCTTGTGGCTCCTTTTTAAAAGCGCAGCTTCTTCAATACTTACCTTCCCGGAGAAACCTGAAAAAAAACCTAAGTTCGCTGCGTGCGCGCAGCCTCTCCCGCGCACGCGGTTCACCTCTAAACTCCTCCCTTCACGAGACCGGAAGTTCCGGTTTCCCGCGCATGCGCAGTGCATGCAGGAAACCAGCACTTCAGGAGGCCTTACAGGTGAGTGCACAGCGGACTCACCCGGCAAGTGCCGAATTTTTGGCCCATCCACTTTTAAAGGATGGGTTGTGGAGCACGGCACTTATTGTCTTCATTTGGTTCACAGGAAAAATAATGTGTAATATTTTAAAGGGGAAGGAATGTTTGTTCGAAATAATCTGCCAATTTTATATTGAAAAAAACACTGTTGTAAAATGATCTGTAAATTTCCTCCTCCTCTCACCTCACCTCTAGACCACTCTGCGATATCACAGACACGGTGTCATGGAATTAATGGGTGCTGCAGCTTCATACTGGCCTGGCTGCCAGTCTGGAGCTGCCCAATCCCAGGAAATCGCACTCCGGGATGGGTATGTTGCGCGCCCACAGAGCAGCTTTTCCCCAGGATTGGGGACTCCAGTGAATACCCAGACCAGGCCAGTCCAAGGTTGTGTTCTCCCACTGTTTTGCTAAGAGTGACTCTAGATGCCTGCCTCCCCATTGGTGACACCAGTGAAGAGGCCAAGTAGTAAGAAGACCTGGCAACATGGTGCTGGAGAGATAGTTCACCGTTTTATTAAAATTCAAAAACTATCTTTGTGGTGGTATGTTTCTTTTCAATCATTTTTGAACAAAAATGATTCCCTCAAAACTTCCCATGTTAAAATAATCACTTCAGAATCTTCATCCAGATTCAGTAGTAATTTCAAAAGAGAATTGGATATATACTTGAAGAGGAAGGATGTGCAGAGCTATGAGGAAAGAGAAGGGACGTTGGACTAATTGACAGCTCTTTCCAAGAGCCAGAACAGGCACAATGGGCCGAATGGCCTCCTGTGATATATGTTTCTATAATTCTATGATTTGTTTACTACATCTGTGATTCTGTGTCACCTGTCAGTTTGTTCGTGAAGCCTAACCTGCTTGCTGGCAGCTGCAGTCTGATTATCGGCTTGAGTTGGAGACTGATGATCCAACTACACTTTGTAGCATCAGGGTTTTTTGGACAAATCAGAAGAGGAAGAGGCAGAAATATTTACTGACATGAAGCGCTTTTTAAAGGGCCACTGTCTTCATAAGAAAGGCATCATTCCTTGCACGAACAGGACACCTGTGCCATAAATCAGGTTCAAACACATCATCGCGTGACCTGCATGTAACAATATCATGACTGACGTGACATAAAAATTGTGTATTTGTACATTTGACGGGTACTTTTTCCCCCCCGTCCCTTTAAAACTGAAACTGCTAAAAATACGGAAATATAACTTTTGAGGCTTTCTGCTAACTAATTTCTTCAAGTTGTCCAGTTATAATATAGGTCAAGTCCATTTTGAGATATGTGTACATCTGTTCATGTGCTTTAAATTCACTTATGCCCCTGAACATCCACAGGCTGAGTAACATAGTTTAACCTACTAACAATACTCTCTTCTTGTTACTCTTCTGTTAGAAAGGAAGGTCTCACTTTTCTGCATTCATTCGTGCATTTTACCTCCACATCACTCGACAGAACCCACTTTCAAGGTCGCAGATTGAATGTAGAGGAGAAATGATTCTTTGACCTGTTTGAAGAGGTAGACCATCCTCTGGGGAGGGCAAGGAATCACAATATTAGATTAACAGTTAAGAACAGCCAGTAGCGATTGTAATCTTCTCAACACAAAGAAAAAAGTTTATTTGGTCTGATTTTCATCGTGATAGGTCTTCGTTTTTTTCTCACCGATTTTCTCTCCTCCCTTCAAGATGCTGGTCTCCCCATTGGAATAATGTTTGCTGAGTGCTGGGAACCCTCTAGTACATCATCCAAAAGACCATTCTTTACGTGTCAGCCTTGACAGTGACCGTCAGCAGATCATTCGACTGCAGGGGCATCACGCCAGAGTCCAATCCTATCCTTGCCTGATGGCAGTGGCCAATTTTCATCCTCTTAACTCAAAGCCATTTGTTGCACCCCTAGCGTACCCATGGCCAAAATCAGCTAACTCAGTACAGACTGGGGATCAAACATTAGACCTTCCTGTGCTGTATGGCTCAGCTACTCACTGCGAATACGCATCGAGAGATTGGGAGTACATAGAAGATAGGAGCAGGAGTAGGCCATTCGGCCCCTCGAGCCTGCTCCGCCATTTAATGAGATCATGGCTGATCATCTAAATTCAGTACCCTGTCCCTGCTTTCTCCCCATATCCATTGATCTCTTTAGCCTTAAGAAATATATCTATCTCCTTCTTGAATATATTTAATGAATTGGCCTCAACTGCCTTCTGTGGTAGAGAATTCCACAGGTTCACCACTCTCTGGGTGAAGAAATTCCTCCTCATCTCAGTCCTAAATGGCTTACCCCTTATCCTTAGACTGTGACCTCTGGTTCTGGACTCCCCCGCCATCGGGAACATCCTTCCTGCATCTAGTCTGTCTAGTCCTGTTAGAATTTTATAAGTTTCAATGAGATCCCCTCTCATTCTTTTAAACTCTAGCGAATATAAGCCTAATCGACCCAATCTCTCTTCATACGTCATTTCTGCCATCCCAGGTATCAGTCTGGTGAATCTTCGCTGCACTCCCTCCATGGCAAGAACATCCTTCCTCAGATAAGGCGACCAAAACTGCACACAATACTCAAGGTCTGGTCTCACCAAGGCCTTGTACAACTGCAGCAAGACATCCTTGCTCCTGTACTCAAATCCTCTCGCTATGAAGGCCAACATACCATTTGCCTTCTTAACCGCCTGCTGCACCTGCATGCTTACCTTCAGCGACTGGTGCACAAGGACACCCAGGTCTCGTTGCACTTCCCCTTTTCCCAATCTATTGCCGTTCAGATAATAATCTGTCTTCCTGTTTTTGCCACCAAAGTGGATAACCTCGCATTTATCCACATTATACTGCATCTGCCATGCATCTGCCCAATCACCCAACCTGTCCAAATCATACTGGAGTTTCTCTGCATCCTCCTCACAGCACACACGCCCACCCAGCTTTGTGTTGTCTGCAAACTTAGAGATATTACATCGAGTTCCCTCGTCTAGATCATTAATATATATTGTGAATATCTGGGGTCCTAGCACCGATCCCTGCGGTACCCCACTAGTCACTGCCTGCCACTCGGAAAAAGACCCGTTTATTCCAACTCTTTGCTTCCTGTCTACCAACCAGTTCTCTATCCAAATCAGTACCTTACCCCCAATCCCATGTGCTTTAACTTTGCACGCTAATCTCTTATGCGGGACCTTATCGAAAGCCTTCTGAAAGTCCAAATACACCACATCCACTGGTTCTCCCTTATCTATTCTACCAGTTACATCCTCAAAAAATTCCAGTAGATTAGTCAGGCATGATTTACCTTTTGTAAATCCATGTTGACTTTGTCCGATCCTGTCATTGTTTTCCAAGTGCTCTGCTATTACATCTTTTATAATTGACTCTAGCATTTTGCCCACTACCGATGTCAGGCTTACTGGTCTATAATTCCCTGTTTTTTCTCTACCACCTTTTTTAAATAGTGGGGTTACATTAGCTACCCTCCAATCCATGGGAACTGTTCCAGAGTCTATAGAATTTTGAAAGATACAGAGATATCTTTTACTGCAATCCTTACCTGGGACCAGTACTAACCTAAAAGTAAATAGTGACATTTTATTTAGTTCAGCAAATAATATTTAGCAGATTGTAATACAGAAATGCTACATATTGAGTCAAATTACGATGCTAAACTAATGAATCACTTGTGCCTCAGATTATGCTGGGACTTGGCTCTTAATTGTTCACATGAATGTCTAGACGGGTTAAAAAAACAACACAAAACAACGCAATAATTATTTGTGAAACTAGAGAGAGTTGCCTATCTTGATATGCTGTGTAAATACTGCCTTTGATTTCAAAACAAGCGAGCAGCTCCCCTCGTCTCTCATTTTGACAGTGTAAGGGACACAGCTGCTGGAAAATGTGAAAAGTAAGAGCAGTGTGCATCTCGTTAGGGAAGTTGCTCGATCTTGACAAGTTGGAGGGGGAACCATTGGGCTGGATAAGCATTAATTGCCTCTTCCAAAGGGCTCAGATAGTGACACAGCATCCAGCTGCACACACCCCACAGGCCACATAAACAAAGCTTCTTAAGGAGATAGAATCCCCCTTTTCTCCACCAACACAGCCTCCATTCTAAACTCTGCAAAATAAACCTGCACTGAATACTCTTCATTTTTAGACCTCAGGAATGGCAATTAATTTAACCCTGTCTGTGCCAAACCCCATTAACCAATAAAAAAGATTGCAAAGTAGACAGCACCTTCAGGAGGTAAAAGAGGAGAAAATGGGGCGGGGCGGGGGGGGGAAGAGAATAATCTATATCTGAAGTGTTGAATGTACAAAAGTTAGGGTAGAGAAATGAAGACAGCTGCTGAATGTCTCTGCACATGTTTTCTAAGTATGCTGTCACTTTCATTTCTCCTCCCACCCCGCCCCATTTGCCTGCTGCCTACCTTACTCAGTATAAAAATCTGCTGGCCTTGATAACTCACATTGACAGCAATCTTTCAATATAAATAGTCGCCAGCTTAAAAGAAAAATTCTGACGGGTGGAACGGTACAGATGTGATAACTGCTCATTCCCTTCACTCAGTCACCTATCTGAAATATGTATGTCCAGGTGGGTCAGACAAAGAAAAAAGTGGTCTTTTCAATTTATTGCGCTGCACTCTGTCATCGTTCCTGCAAAAATGTCCAACACGGATATTACATTCCTCGAGCAGCCATCTGCGTCCACACTCGCACAATGCAAGCTGAAGTGCCGTGGTAGGACTTTCCATTTTCCAAACCTGCACAGCTATCCATCTTGCTCACCTTTCTGCCTGTGGGGAATACTGTCTTTCTGCACACTCAACATCTTTTTGAGGTTGGGAGCAGAAGATGAGCAGATGAATTAACAGTTGGCAACACAACGTAACCTATCCGGCGAGCACTTTTGGCAAACAGGTTTGCTTATTGACAATCATCCATTATTTCCGTAACATTCATACAATATCAATGCAGTGTTTTCTTCTCTTTGTGTATCTCTGCATGCAAAACTGCCAGCATCAAGCAAAATGTGAAGCACCGTCAAAGGACTGTAGATATTCACAGCCCTTACTGACAAGCGTCTTCCTTTGTTTAAAAAAAAGTACAATTTCAAAGTTGTCACACTGCAAAATGACAAAAAGAAATCTCACCTCTCGTCATCACTCATAAGAATGTAATCATTTCCCTTTTTTGTCAGTTTTAGGCATTTTCTGTTGTGGAATGAACTACTTTGTAATGTTTTATTCACCCTGTTATTTGAAGAGGCTTCTGCCTGAAAAGGGCACTTTTCTATTTAAATTTCATGTCAAACACTCTTTATTCCAGTCAGGAGGTTTTGCCTCAGGCTGTAAAATCACAGCTGATGTTAAATTAATGACTGTGATGGTGCGATTAGTGGAGATTACAGGCTATTGAATAGAAGCTTGAGCGGCATTCAGTCCTCCTACAATACCCAGGCTTTCCATTATTAGGAACTAATACCAGAACTAGCACCGCACTGCCTTGTCATGTTTAAGTCCACTTTAACGTACAATCTGATAATTTCCTTCAGATTGCAACATTTCTTAAAGCTTGCATTAAAATGTTAACTAGCAAACACTGGTTACAGGCACGCTGGCCAAGCAGCATGCTGCTGCTGCTCTCAAAGATCAGCATTACAACTGGAAGAATTATCTCGGTATTAAAACTGATGAATTTTGGACAACATGAAAACAAGTCTGCCAGTATGTTTTTGCTTGTATATTTTTTTAAAATATCTGGTTGATTTTGTTTAGGAGGTAGTCTAATTAATAATAAATCTGGCTCATTTTGCAACTACTTACATTTTTTTTTAAAGTGCAACCAATTTGGCTTAGAGAATAAGATTGCTAAGAGCGCCCATTAACAATGTTAGAGCTTCATTAAAGGTAGTTAAAATGTACTCAGAGATGGAGCCGACAATCTTGTCAGCTTTTTTTTTTCTCTCTCCAAATGGATTACTGTCTTACCTCATATTCCAGCTCATCAGCTCGGTCCCCGTCGTGTGCCAAGTTGGGAAGGTAATCGCTGGCTTCATAGTAGTCGTGGGCCATAGGATGCAGAGAGTGACAGCTGTGTGAGGGAAGATGCAAGGAGAACTAGCATGAGAGCAGGCAGTGGAAATAGAGGTGTTGAATCCATCTTCTTCCTACATTCATGATGATTCTGATGGGCAATATCAAAGGTTCTGCTCCCGACTCAAATTTACTTATTTCAAAATGAATCATACAGCACAGAAGGAGGCCTTTCAGCCCATCGTGCCTGTGCCGGCTCTTTCAAAGAGCTAGCCAATTAGTCCCACTCCCCTGCTCTTTCCCTGTAGCCGTGCAAACTTTTCCTTTTCAAGTATATATATATTTAAAAATAGACCAGAAGGAGCAGTCAACAGAATGAACGTCGGCTAATATCAAACCTGTGTATAATGGCAGCGTCAGTGTGTGGTGTTTCAAAATAATTCCAATTATACCTCTACAACCCTGCTTCCAAGAAAAAGAAACAACTTGCATTTATATAGCACATTTCATATCCTAAAAATGTGCCAAAGTGCTTCACAGCCAGTGAAGTACTTTTGAAGTGAAGTCACTGTTGTAATTGAAAGAAACACGATCAGCAATTTGTGCACAGCAAGGTCCCATAAACAGCAGTGAAACAAATAGCAGATAATCTGCTTTTTTTGGTGGTGTTAGTTGAGGGCTAAATTTTGGCCAGGATGCTGGGAGAACTCCCCTGCTCCTCTTCGAATATAGTACCATGAGAGTTTTTACATCCACTTGGCAGGACCTTGGTCTCATCCAAAAGACAGCCCCTCCGACTGTGCAGCACTCCCTCAGTACTGCAGTGAAGAGTCAGTCTCGGTTATGTGCTCAAGTCTCTGGAGTGAAGCTTGAACCCATGACCTTCTGACTCAGAGGCGAGAGTGCTGCAGACTGAACCACAGCCGACACTAACTTCAGGAAGTCATGAGGTGTGGGGATTCTGGTAGCTTGTACAGGTGGATCCATCGTTTCACAAACAGCCCTCTCGGAAAGGGGGTGGAGAAGGAACAGATTAAACCAGCTAGGTTTCAGATCAATCCAGTAGAGAGAGTGTAAGCACATTTCTCTTTATAAAATCTACTGTCAGTGTTACTGTTGAGAATTTGGATCTGTATACAAAATTCACTCAGGTAAGGCAGAATATACTCTTTCAAAAATAAGATTGCAAATGCTTTACATTTAAATGAATACAGTATATTTTGCTGGATTTAAAGATTATTTCTACTCTCACATATTTTGAATTTTAACAATTTAATTTACAACAGCACCTTTCGAAACAGTTTTAAGCGCAAGAATGGTTAAACCATCTACATTTACAGCCCAGCAGTCGATAGTGCCCCCAGTACATTCTTTTATAAATCCAGTGAATGGAAAAATGAAAGAAAAGTCAACAAAAAGGTGCTCTGCTACATTCAAAACAGTCCTAGTATCCCCAGTTTGGTTCCACAACGTTCCCAGAAAGGGGGTTGGGTGCTGAACTGTTGCACAGAAGGTAGACTCCTCATCCTTAGCCCTGTACTCCATGGGTCTTCCTCATTCCTTCCCCGATTTGATGGAACAGTCCCTCCATTAGAAAGTATCAATCTCATATCCCACACACCCCATTCACCCAGTAGGCGTAAGTACTTTGATTCCATGACAGGATTCTCACATTAAAGTGAAGGAAAGAACAGATTATGCCACTTGTTTTTTTTTTGCTGTGTTCTATTTGGCCTCCTACACAGACCCCCTATATAGCAACAGATAAAACATCTTTTCAGATCAAAAGCAAAATACTGCGGATGCTGAAAATCTGAAATATAAACAGAAAATGCTGCAAACACTCAGGGTCAGGATTTATCTGTAGAGAGAGAAACAGAGTTAACGGGGGTAATTTTAACCCCCCCCAAAATGAGTGGGTTTGGGTCAGGTGAAAAGCTGAAATTAAAAAAATTTCAAACCCGCTTCCAATCCGCCCGGTTCCGGGGGCAGGACGGTGGGCGAGCGACCAATCCGCTCTCAGGAGGCGGGTCGGTCGGTAACAACTTTTAAAGAGGCTGCGTGCTTTCATTTTTACAAACTTTATTTTTAACTAATGTCGGTCAGGTTTCCCAGGCCACGGGAAACCCGGCAGGTAAAAGGATGGCGAGGAAGGCTGGATCCATAAAGCAAGTGCCTTTACAGCACTGCTCATGGGCCGATATCCCACCTCTCGGGATCTCAGCCCACTGACCACCATCTCGCGCTCCCCCCCCGATCACCACGACCGTGATCTCTTGCTGCCTCCCTACCTGCTCTTTGCTCAGATGCGTCCTTGTACTGCAGGCTTTCCCTCCCGACAGGCAGGCAAGTCAGTCTGCCTGTCGGGCGGGAAACCTGCAGAAAAAAATTAAAACCTGTACTTCCAGGTTTCCCGTTCATAACTTCTTCCGCCCCCCCCCGCTCCAACTGCGTGACCCCATTTCAGGTCGATGCCCTTTCATAAAAGGCCGTCCATCTGGCCGGCTGCCAGGCGGGAGACTGCACGTTATTTAAGTGAGGATCAGCAAGGCCTCCGCTTTCCCTACGCTACCCCGCCTCACATTAACATCAGGGCTCTGGAGTGAGAAATGGAAAAAAAATCATATTGGTGCACTGGGATTGCCGTTCTGCGGTTGAGTTTAATGCACAGTGTTACCCTGATTACGTGAATCCCATGCCCCAATACTGAGGATTCCCAAATTCCAAAAAATTTAAAACAGCGCAGATGTTGAATATTGCCATGTGGAATTTTTTTCCTCTTGATGCCAGTTTTAAGTGCGCACGATTGACCCAGAGCCAAAAAGATAGGCACCAAGTAGTGCTCATTTTCAACCTGTGGGTTATTACCTGTGCTGTGGCCTCACTGTGTTAGCCTGATGTGCCAGGAATATCTTTACCCAGGGGCTATATAACAGTGAGCCACAAAACGGTGCCAGTACATTAGAGATGCCTCCGAGCTATTTTCCCACCTTTTAAATTAAGGGAAGGACAAACTGGGGCGGTCCAATTGCAGAAGAGAACACAGACTTCCTCTCAACATTTGCCTGTATCGAGCAGGTGGTGGGGGAAGCCATGGCCTGCCTTGTACCAGTTGCGCGAGGCCCGAAACATTTTCATTCTCGGGCCTCATCTGCATTGGGTCAACGAGCTACTGAGAACTCAATGAGCGCTGATGGGCAGCTCGCTGATCTGGTGGGGAGAGGGGGGGGCAGGGCGGGAGAAATCCAACAGCTCCATAACGGAGCCAAGCTGGTAAAAACTGTTAAAGTCGGTTGGGGGTAAATAGGAGGGAGGCACTTCAGGGGGTCCACTGAGGGGCTAGCAGTGGGTCACAGCATTTTTGTGAGGCCAGGAGGAGCTCCTCTTGGCTCCACAAAAATACACAGAACAATGTTTAGTGGCCGTTTTGCGACCAGCCTCCAGTGGACCGCTGGTTAGGCCGCTCAAGGCCTAGTCCCAACGGGCAGAGTGTACAACCCCGACTCAAGTAGACCCCCGCCTGTTTCGGGCAGGAACGCCTTTGAAAGCTCTCCTGAAAATTGCTCAGCTCAGGATTGAATAGGATGCCAAGGCTGTGAACAGTCTGGGGAGGGTGTTGGAATTAATGGCACGAGCACAGAGTTTGTGGCGGGGGACAAAGATTGTGGCACTAATTGGAATTAAGGGATGTGATATTGTGGCCTTTACAGAAATTTGGCTCGAGCTGGGCAAGACTGGGAACTAAATATCTCTGGCTACTAAATATTTGGGAGAGATAGACAAGGGGAAAAGGGAGGAACGATGACCATCTTATACGTTGATGCCACAGAAAGGATTTTTTATTATAGATGGTAGTACTCAGATAGAGTTTGGGTAGAGTTAAGAAATAGTAACAGATTTGTTATCATATTGGGAATACATTATATACCATCAAATAGTGTTCAAAAAAAGATAAGACATGAAATAATAGATCATTTCGTCTTACCTCTGTTGAGGATAAACTTCTAAATGAAAATAGTGAATACTAAAATAAGCATGGGCTATTCAGGAACAGTCACCATGGACCTTTGAAGGGCAGGTCATGCATGAGTTTTGAGGAAATCAAGAGAGAGAATGGAAAAAGGGAATGTGATGGAGATATACACATTTATGAATTTCAGAAGATATTTGATAGGGTGCCACAAATGAGAATGAAAATGAAGCCACATAGTATTAATGGGAATGTAGAGGGAATGCTAGAAAACAAACAGTAGGCGTAAATAGGTGTTTTTCAGATTGGTGGGATGTGGATAGTGATGTGCCCCAGAGATCTGTACTAGGACCTCCTTTGTTTTCTATTTATATAAAGAAGGATTTGGACATAGGCACAAGAGGAATGAGATTGAAGTTTGCTGATGGTATCAAATTCGAGGGCACAAGAAACTGAGGAAGAGCGCAAGAGATTGCAGGAGGACACAGACAGTTAAGAGGAAGGGACGGAGAGGTGAGAGGAAGGGACGGAGAGATAAGAGGAAGGGACGGAGAGGTGAGAGGAAGGGACGCAGAGGTGAGAGGAAGGGACGGAGAGGTAAGAGGAAGGGACGGAGAGGTAAGAGGAAGGGACAGAGAGGTAAGAGGAATGGACAGAGAGGTGAGAGGAAGGGACTGAGAGGTGAGAGGAAGGGACTGAGAGGTAAGAGGAAGGGACTGAGAGGTAAGAGGAAGGGATGCAGAGGTAAGAGGAAGGGACAGAGAGGTGAGAGGAAGGGACAGAGAGGTGAGAGGAAGGGACGGAGAGGTAAGAGGAAGGGACGGAGAGGTGAGAGGAAGGGACGGAGAGGTGAGAGGAAGGGACGGAGAGGTAAGAGGAATGGACAGAGAGGTAAGAGGAAGGGACTGAGAGGTAAGAGGAAGGGACTGAGAGGTAAGAGGAAGGGACTGAGAGGTAAGAGGAAGGGACTGAGAGGTAAGAGGAAGGGACTGAGAGGTAAGAGGAAGGGATGCAGAGGTAAGAGGAAGGGACAGAGAGGTGAGAGGAAGGGACAGAGAGGTGAGAGGAAGGGACAGAGAGGTAAGAGGAATGGACAGAGAGGTAAGAGGAAGGGATGCAGAGGTAAGAGGAAGGGATGCAGAGGTAAGAGGAAGGGACGGAGAGGTGAGAGGAAGGGACGGAGAGGTGAGAGGAAGGGACAGAGAGGTGAGAGGAATGGACAGATGGGTGATAGATGCAGAGAAATGTACATTTTGGGGGAAAAAACAATGCCCTGAATTGTAAAGTTCTTAACTGAGTGGAGGAAGAGAGAGCTAGCGGTGCAGATAAATAGATTACATAAGAACATAAGAGCAGGAGTAGGCAATTCGGCCCCTCGAACCTGCTCCGCCATTCAATGAGATCATGGCTGATCTGATCTTGGCCTCAACTCCACTTCCCTGCCCGCTCCCCATAACCCTTGACTCCCTTATCGTTCAAAAATCTGTCTATCTCCACCTTAAATATATTCAATGACCCAGCCTCCACAGCTTTCTGGGGAAGAGAATTCCAAAGTTTTACGACCCTCTGAGAGAAGAAATTCCTCCTCATTTCCGATTTAAAAGGGTGCCCCCCCCCTTATTCTGAAATTATGCCCACTAGTTTTAGATTCCCCCACAAGGGGAAACATCCTCTCTGCAGCTACCCTGTCAAGCCCCTTCAGAATCTTATATGTTTCAATAAGATCCCCTCTCATTCTTCTAAACTCCAATGAGTATAGGCCAACCTGCTCAACTTTTCTTCATAAGATTGTTGAAGAAGAAAGTGCAGGTAGAAAGGACCATAAAAAGGCAACTAGGATTCTGGATTTTATACATGGGGCATGGAGATTAAAAATAAGGAAGTGATGTTGAGTTTGTACAGGATGTTAAGTAGGCTCCAGTTGGGAGGATTACATACATTTCTGGCTGGGCACTCTGTTACACAAGAGCCATTGAAAGAGTACAGTGAATCTGCAATGGTAACCAGGAATGAGAGGTCATAATTATGAAGAAATGGGTAACAAATTGGGCTTTGTCATTGGAACAGAGAAGGTTAAGGGGCAATCTGATAGAACTTTCAAAATGATGAAGGATCTCGAGAGGGTAAATAGTGAAAGACTCGTCACTACTGACAAATCAGTAACAAGGGGAGCTAGATTGAGGATTATCAGAGGAACTATGGGGAAGTTGAAAAGTAAATTTTTTTCACAGAGGAACATGTAACGCTTTACCACAAGTGGCTATTGAGGCAGAGACTAACAATTTAAAAGGGATTTGGATATATATTTGAAAGGGAACAGTAGAAAAGAGTAGTGGGAAGGGCTAGGAAATGGAATTAGAGTGGACAGCTCCAATAGACGAGCTAGCACTGGCACTGGCTGAATGGCCTCCTTCAACGCAGTCATTTCTAAGTAAACATCCGATCACAAGACAACAAAACTAACTTAAAGTTAGTTCAAGTTATCTACCAGTTTCTAAACAACTATAGTGATTGCAACGAATGAGAGAGGCTGTGTTGTACCTGTCTGATAACAAATATGGGCAGATGTCAGGCACGGGAGGTGAAGACGACCTCAGCTTGGAGAGAGCCATGATGTGCTCAAAAGTAATTTCCGTTTGCGTGCCAGCATCCACAAGCGGGACTTCCTGGGAACTGCCATGATTCTTTGTGACGGGGGTTCGCCGCAGAACTTGCACAACAATTGGGTCCTTGGCATTTCGGAAAGCTTCCACTGCCTCCTCATGTGTGGCTTTCGACAGATCCTTCCCATTGACCTGCAAAAATAGAACATTTCATGACCTCATCCTCTCCAGGCACATACAAGGTGCTCACACACTTCTAAAGACCATGACAAGCTCTTTCACCTTGTCCAGAACAGTAGTAGAACCAGAGGACACAGCCTGCGATAGAAGGGGGGTAAATTCAAAACTAATCTGTGGAAACAATGGGAGGGATTTTAACCACCCCCACGACAGGGTTAGACATATAAAATCGGGTAACCCACCCCGCCGCGTTCGCCTGCCGCCATTTTTACGGCGGCGGGTTGTACGGCGTGCCTGTGCCCAGCTCTCGAGAAGTGGATCACCTCATTATAATATTTAAATCAGGCTTTCACAGTGCAGTTGGGAGCCAGATTTAAATTTAATAGTTGCCACATGGGTTTCCCAGGGCTCAGGAAACCCGGCAGTAAAAGGGAGGTGGGAACTGCCGGCTCAAGAAGGTAAGCATCTTTTACAGCACTCCTTGAGGGGCAAGAGGAGTAGTTTCCGAATCTCAATATAAAAGCCATGTATATGCAGACACTCCTGTTGAGAGCTTGCTTTAAAAAGAGTTCATGTGTTATCAAAGAGGCTCTAGCACCTTGTAAAACCGGACTGCACGACAAATTCCACAGGCCCACTTTCGAACATTTAAAAACAGTTGATGTGTTAATTATAGTACAGTAAGTGAGTAGCAGCAGGTTGAATGCTCTCATTTAATCTCATTAGGTTGCTCTGCAACAAAATATTCTTGCAGACTTGTTTCTCTCCTCTTTTAAAGATGCTGGGGTACAGTTCCACAGGCACCTACTGCCTTCTGTTCCGTCACCAAAAAGGCTATTCTTTAGGTTTGAATCTAGAGCCAGTGTTGGCAGGCTATTCAACTATAGGCCTCCATGGTCTCGCCCCTGCTTATCTCTGTAACCTCCTCCAGCCCTACAAACCTCCGAGAACTCTGCTCGTCTCTAATTCTAGCCTCTTGTACATCTGCCACTTCCTTCACCATTGGCGGGGGTGCCTGCAGCTGCCTTGACCCCAAGCTCTGGAATTCCCTCCCCAGACCTCTTTGCCTCTCCACCTCTCTCTCGTCCTTCAAGACGCTGCTTAAAACCTCTCTCTGGATAAGCGTTTGGCCACCAGTCCGAACGTCTCATTCTTTGGCTCGGTGTCAGTTTTTGTCCGATAACACTCCTGTGAAGCGCCTTGGGACATTTCACTACTTTAAAGGCGCTGTATAAATGCAAGTTGTTGTAGTAGAAAGCATCCCAGCCAGGCCTGATCCTCTCTTCACCCAATGGCCAGATGAGCACAGGGGCACTGGATGACAATCAGAATTGGGATCCCTGGCCAATTTTCACCTCTATAGCCCAGGGGCACTAACAATACCCTGGCTGTGATCAGCCAACTCAGCACCGACCAGGGATCAAACTTGCGACCTTTCAGATGTGCATGGCCTAGAACCACCCTCGGCAGTGCACGTCGCAACTGGCTCATTAGTGAACCTTGATGCTGCCCCTTTAAACACAATCCATGTCACGAGTCTGTGCATACAAGTACGCCTGTGACTTTTGTTGGATGAACTGGCTGATGGTGCTGGTGTACTGTACAGTTCTAAATACAACAAAAAGAAAATAAAACTTGCATTTATATAGCACCTATCGCTACCTCAGGACATCCGAAAGTGATTTACAGTCAATGAAGTATTTTTGAAGTGCAGTCACTGTTGTAGTCAAATTGCGCACAGCACACTCCCACAAACAGCAATGAGATAATGACCAGATCATCTATTTTTTTAAAGCTGTTGGTTAAGGGATAAATGTTGGCCAGGAAATCGGTAGAACTCCCCTGCTCTTCTTCGATAGTGTAATGGGATCTTTTACATCCACACGAAAGGGCAGAAGGGGTCTTGGTTTAACGTCTCATGTGAAAGACGGCACCGCCGATAGTACAGCATTCCCTCAGTACCGCACTAGAGTGTGAGCTTGGATTACGTGCTCAAGTCTCTGAAGTGGGGCTTCAAACCCACAAACTTCTGACTCAGACGAGAGTGCTACCACTGAGCCGCGGCACATGGCTGCTGGCTACCTTGCTATCTTCCATTGCATTGAATGTTCTCGAGTCTGACTGGCAAGAAGGTTCTCGCGTGAAGCAGTAACCACACTCTATTTATTAGACGGATAGTGAGGCATTAGAATAATTGTAGTGTGCCAGATGGGCTAATTAATCCGCACGCACCCCATGAATAATAAAGCATATAGTTTTGCAGATGTAGGCTGTATTATTTCCATCCTTGATGAATCTTCTATGTAATGGCTCTTTTCCTCCCTTTGATTTCCTGGTAAATGTGTGCCAGATGTTAGGAACTGAATTCCCATCTGAAGTAAATAGCTGAAACGTGTTTTTGGATTTGATCCACGATAGTGTTAAATTGAAATGAGGGACATATCGCCATTCCCCATTCTCTGGATGATTTGCCCGAAGGATTTACATTGGGAAAATAGACAATCTAAGGGAGGACATTAACCATTTGGAAGCTGTGTAGGCAAATTGCAATTCAGAAGGAATAGTCAGCAAACTGGCTGCTTTCCACCACAATCAGCATTACGGTCTCAGTATTGCTCCTTGTCAAAACAGTTTTATTATGCATGCAATGATACAAAGCAGGCACAGTTATACAGAAGAGGCACAAAAGCACATTGTATCAAGCACAGAGTGTATGACACAAAGCACAGATTATGTGACTGCAAAACTGGTTATTTTCCCTTGAGCTTTACTTTTGCTGATTCTATGTCTGACTGTTTGTCGCACAAATAGACTCACCAATGTGCCTACACCAGGCGCAAAACTCGTCCCTCAGCTCTCTTCTGTGACAATTGAGCACTGCATAGATTTTCCAACTTATCTAAATGATTTTTTTTTGTACTAATACTTCATTGTTTTCACTTCCCCCTTGAATCCCAACCCCCCACCCCTCCCAAGTATACTTTGTTGGGAGAAGATGAACCAGCACACAATAGTTCTGCAGATTCTGTCACCGTGACGGGAGCTGAAGGTTTAGGAAGGGATTCCTCCACCTTCCGACTCTTCCCTAACCCTTACTTCCAATCAGACGGTTCAGCCAAGACTGAAAAGCTCTCCCTCTGGGAGTTTGAGGATAAATGTCAGTCAAGAGTCGGATTCAGACAAGAGACTCCTAAACACTGACTAATACTTTAATTACATTAATTTGGTGCCACTCTATATACTGAGCATGTCCCCTAACAGATAAATGGGACCTATATAGCCCTCCCACATCCTCACCTTCACATTTGCTTTGTCCCTTAACTTAGATTCTGGACCATACACGTGCAGATCAGCACACAGCAGCACAGTTTGAGGACTATTAAGTCCAAATATAAGTAGTGTCCTTGACATTTTTTTCCCAAACATTTTAAATACCTCAGATTTTTCTTTTAAAAAAGGTAAAATCTAAGCTAGTGTAATTTCACTAATTAAGCTTTTGGATGTGTTCATTCTGGGATTTAAAAAAAAAAAATCATTCTTTGGATAATCGCTGGAAAGGTCAGCATTTATTGCTGCTCCTTAGTTGCCCTGAGAAGTTGATGGAAGGGCCTTCGGAGGTGGTGTGGGACTGGAGTTACATATGGGCCAGACCGGGTAAGAACAGCAGGTTCCCTTCCCTAAAAGACATTAGTGAACCAGTTGGGTTTTTAATGACAATCCGACAGCTTCATGGTCACTTTTACTGGTACCAGCTTTTTATTTCAAGATTTTAAAAAACTGAATTCAAATTCTCAAACGGTGGGATTTGAACTCACTTTCTTTAGTCCAGACCTCTGGATTACTAGTCCAGTAATATAACTACTACACTACCCTTCCATATATGGTAATACACAAATATTGTTCGATTATTAGATCTTCACCTCCCATGGTGGTGAAAAAGAATGTTGGTTTAGAATAATTTGCTGTATACTATAGGTATAATACTGAAGTAAATTGGATTGAAGCCCTCACATGGAAGAATGTATCAGAACACCATACATGGGGGAGAGGAAGCCTGTGAGCAGGGGATGGAAAAAATTAAGGGGAGGAGGGAGACTGAACGCATGGTTGAAGAACCACTGCAGCTGTTGTGGTGATGGTGCTTCCATGATAGTGGTAGGAAGGGAGTGATCTGGAGGAATGTTGTCCTGGGTAGTCAGATGTTCTGGGTAGATTGACAATATTGTGGTGTTCCTGTTATGCTCGATGAAACTGTCCACAGAATGTTGTACATAAAAAAGCACCAAGAGTTTAGTAACACTGGAGACTGCCAGTGAGCCATATAAATACTACAGCTCCTCTAGTGTCGAAGGCCCAGGCACTACAAGACTACAATTCGCTCGTTCATTTTTCCCTGACCTGTCAGACGTGAAACTCCTTCAATGGCCTAGTGGGTAAATATGAAGCCATACTGAACAGAAAGCCCCTGCTTCAATTCTCAGCCCGTGCGGATTTCAATTAGGTTTAATGCTCCGGGATAGGGAAAGAAAAATCAGTCAAGGTTTCCAGTCTTAATTACTATCCAGTGACCTGCACTGGAAAATGTATGTTACATAGAATTACATAGAGTCCGCAGCACAGAAACAGGCCATTCGGCCCAACTGGTCTATGCCGGTGTTTATGCTCCACACGAGTATCCTTTTATCCTTCTGTCTGTGTGTGTGTGTGAGTGTGAGAATAGAATTGGCCTTTGGTGTGATGCCTTTGATGATTGAATAGCTGCCAACACTTGCTGTGCATGCTCACCTGTGAAGAGTGGTGTCTTGGATAAGATACCAGAGAGCTGCTGGCTCCTGTAGAGCCAGGATCCTTCAGGATAGCAGAAAATCGGTTAAAAAAAAAAATACTTTAAAAAAAAAAGTCTGAATCTTTATTGTGACATTTTACAAATGTGATTATGGAACGCAGTCATTATCTGATTGCAGAAAGATTGCAAATGCACCTTTTATTGGGCCATTGCTTATGTGTGAGCACAAAGCACAAGTCAGCACAAAGAAAGACTTGCACTTATAGCATTGTCATATCTCAGTGCTTCACATACAATGAATCACTTTGAAGTGTAATGAATGCAACTAAATGCAGCAGGCAATTTGCACACAGCAAGATCCCACAAACAGCAAGGCGATCAATCTTTTTGGGTAGTTTTGGACGAATGCTGGCCAGGACGCTGCCCTCCGAGAATGCAGCACTCCCTCAGTACTACAATGGAATGCCTGACTTCTTTGTGCCTTCAAGTGAAGATCGAACCCGCTGTCTTTTGAAAGAAAGACTTTCCTTTATATAGCGCCTTTCACGCCCTCAGGACATCCCAAAGTGCTGTACAGCCAATTAAGTACTTTTGAAGTACAGTCACTGTTGTAATGTAGGAAACGCGACAGCTAATTTGCGCACAGCAAGGTCCCAAAAACAGCAACGTGATAATGATCAGAAAATCTGTTTTAGCGATGTTGGTTGAGGGATAAATATTGGCCAGGACGTCCACCTGAGAGGGCCAGACAGGGCCTCGCTTTAACAGCTGATCCGAAAGACGGCACCTCAGACAGTGCAGCACTCCCTCAGTACAGCATTGAAATGCTAGCCTAGATGATGTGCTCAAGTCTCAATCTTCTGACTCAAAAGGTAAGAGTACTACCAACTGAGAAAAGATGGGCCGCTCCTGGTCTCCGGGCTCAGTTCCACACTGGACAGTACTTATACTAATGGATCCATTGCACGATCTTTTAAAGCTTAACTTCAGTGTCTCCATTTTTCCTCTACGTCTAGCTTTCTGCCAGTCTGTCACTGATACTTCCTCGGTAATTAGCATTTTCAGGTTTGCCACATCTTGGTTAATAACCTAATTTGCTGTGTTCATTTCTCATTTCCTTCACAGTAAATTACCTGGTAATAAGGAGTGGAACAAGTAGGCCCCCAAGGCAGCAATCAGCAGAATGGTAATTGCCATTAAAAATTTTATATAAGTTCAAAGTCTACAGTCACTTTAGAAAAAGTACTGTATTATTACATTTGTGTGCTCATGTTAATCTTATTTATCTCCTTCAAAAACACACATTAAATAAAGGCAAAATACAACTTAGCTTCCTATTTCATTGCCTCACAGCTTCTTCCTTGTTAAAATTATGAGCCTTCAGCCATCACTCCCACACAATCACTCTTCCTAAACCTCTCCACCTTGCTACATCTTTCTCTCCTTCAAAATCCTCCTCAAACTTCTCTCTTCATATTAGTCCTCTGTTTATTTCCCCTAAATTTCACTGTTTCCCCTGCAGCCCCCACCACCAACCCCGGCCCTTTGTGAAGTATCTTAGCATGTTTCACTACATCGAAGGCCAATATGAATGCAAGTTGTTATGAGGCTCAAGTTATCTTTAGCCTTGCTGCTCTCCCATGGACTCCAACTTACCTGCAATCTCAACCCATGATTATCAACCTTAATGTAACCCTCTGCTTTACTGATAGGAGCTGTGCTTCTAGTAAGACAAGGTGGGAAAAGGGACCCACATACCAGGGACTAGATCATCCTCCTCCTCCATAGGTATTATGGGCTAAAAATTCGATAGCCCCCGAAAATGGGCGCGGGGATCGCAATGTGCGATCAGCCCACGCTCGTTGAAAGGAATGCAGGCAACACGCGACCTTCGTGCTGCCTGCTAATTACAATGATTGCAGTGTTCAGCCCAGCGCTGAATGCACTGCTGAGTGCTCAGCAGGAGGCCCAAGTTTGTGCGAGGCTATCTCCAATTAAAGCTAGCCTCCACTTCTTAACAGCAGTCTGCACTTTTTAAAGGGGAGGTGCATTCTGCCTGCAGCAGCTCATGCAACTGATTGTGGAGGCAAGGCTCAGAAAGAGTGAAAAATGGCTCAAGAGGCCAGAGAAAGGGCTCCAAGGTTCTCAGATGCAGCACTAAAGGACTTAGTGCAGGGGGTGAAAAGGAGGAGACAGGTCCTCTATCCGCAGGGGACCAGGAGGCCCTCCAGACACACACTGCGAAGGCAGTGGCAGCAGACAGCCGACAAGGTCAAACCAGCAGTCTTGCCCCCGAGGACATGGATGTAGTTCTGAAAGAAGTTCAATAACCTCACAAGTGGTCAAGGTCAGTAAATGCATCTTCAAATGCCGTCTCCCACCAGCTGCACCACTAGCCTCACACACTCCTCAATGCACCACACACCCATGACTCACCTACCAACAATCCCCAAGTTTAGTCTAACTAAGGTTTTATACAAGTTTAACATAACTTCACTGCTTTTTAATTCTATTCCTCTGGAAATGAACACTAGTGCTTTGTTTGCATTTTTATGGCCTTGTTAACTGTGTTGCTACTTTTAAATGATTTGTGAATCTGTTCCCCTAGATTTCCTTACTCCTCTACCCCATTTAGACTTATTTTCCGAAGAGTATGTGGTCTCCTTATTCCTCTCATCAAAATGCATCACCTCACACTTACCTATATCAAAATTACTTGCCATTTACAAGCCCATTCTGCAAGTTTATTAACATCTTGTATTTTGTTGCAGTCTTCCTCAGTATTAACTATACCCCTGAATTTGGTGTCATACACAAATTTTAATTCTTATTTTATTCCACCCTCTCTTTGGAAAGATAGAGCACGGCCACCATTCTATACGTGTATGACTGCTTTGACATTTAACTGGCCGCAGAAATCCATCCCATAAGGTTTCTTGCTAACCAACGCAGCTTCTGACTCATATCCTACTGGTGAGTCCGAATGTTGGATCAACTGGGTTTTACCGTGTGAATAAAGCAGTGGGAAGCAGGTACCTAACTTATTCCTCAGTTATAACAGCGAGAAGAAGCTCAACTGGGACATAATTCGTCTTTCATTTCCCAATTCCAAAAAGGACCGACTGCAACTAACTGAAACCCAACTTCTTTAGCACTGGATAATTTCTTTCCCCCTTCCCCAATAGCCAGCTACCAGAGAAGATCTGGCAGGTAGAAAATGAAGTTGCAAGTTATCTGTCTGCTGCCGCTAGTGTTATAGAATTCACCTTCAATGTAAAGCTGGAAGTTCCATAGCAACAGGAACCAAGGCTGGTACAGAATTGTTTGTACTGGAAGGGGTTTTATTCTGGCGTTCATTTAGGTCAGATTCTGGGAGACCGTTGTCCATTAATTGGCTCCCGGTGGTTACACTATGAAACCTAGCTCGCCTCATCCCACTGACAGAATCGTGGGCCCAGTTTTTGTTGGACCTCTGATTCTGCCTTTGGTTACCAAGTGTCAATATAAAAGTGACTACTTAAAACCCAGCTGCTCTTGGTGAGGTAAAGCACCATTCGTTTGCCATTTGCCTTCTTGTTCAGTAACTTCTTCCTCCTCTGAACCATATCTTGCTCACCTTGAAGACCTACCTTTAACATCTCTGAGAAGTGATCTCGGTCCTAATTACCTCAGCTAACTGAAACATTGGTTGCTACCATTACCATTCATAACTAGATTTACAGGGCTTAGCGAAAATGGATAACATGAGGGAAATGTTAGCAATCAGAATTATAATATGACACAGATTAAGAACCTACTTTAATGAGACTTGGAAGCACGCTCTTTTGGTCTGTCAAAATCTGAGGGTTTTTTATAAAGTAGGCAGGGAGAAATAGTTTCCACTGGCAGGGGGCTAGGTAACCAGAGGAAAACAGAGGCAGATGAGGAGAATCTGTTTTACGCAGTGAGTTGTTGTGATCTGGAATGCACTGCCTGAAAGAGTGGTGGAAGCAGATTCAACAGTAACTTTCAAAAGGGAATTGGATAAATACTTGATAAGAAAAAAAAATAACAGGGCTATGAGGAAAGGGCAGGGGAGTGGGACTAATTGGATAGCTCTTGCAAAGAGCTGGGACAGGCACGATGGGCCGAGTGGCCCCCTTCTGTGCTGTATGATTTTATGGCCTTGATAATAACCCCCTCCCATGACTGGCGATGGAGGGTCGGGGGGATGGGGGTTAAAAATTTAAAAACGGGGAACCCTTCATTAACGTATGTAAATCAGGCTGATTTAAATTTAACAGTTGCCGCCCCGGCTTTCCAGGGCTCAGGAATCCCTGCAGTAAAAGGGAGGCGGGAACTGCTGGCTCAGAAAGACAAGTGCCTATTACAGCACTCCTTGTGGGCCAGGAGGAGCAGAAGTTCTCCCCCCCCCTCCCCCCCCAGCCCCTCAAGGAACCCTTCGGCTGCTGATCGCGGTCTCTCTCTCACCCTGCCGTGATCAGCGACCGCCCGCCTCCAGCCCCGACTCTGGCTCCTTCCCTCCCGATTACCACTCTCTTCCCCTCCCCCTCGCCCCCACCAACAAGCACCAATGTCTGGCTCCCTCCCTCCTGATTGCTGGGGACTGTCCCCAAGGGTCCTCGGCTGCGGCCACCTGCCACTGGTTTTCCCACCCCGCAGCCCTGTCAATTCGGGAAACAGAAGGAAAATATTATAATGAGGTCCTACCGTTAAACTTGGCAGGACCGCCGTGTTCCCTGCTGTGCCGGGTTTTCCCGGCGCGACCGCCCTCCCCCACACCCTCCCCACAAATATCGAGGCCAATGATTCGAGGTGGCAGCAGATGAAATGGATATGCACAATTGGGAGCTTCAATTTCCTTTAAGCGACAAGACCATCCGGGCACAAATCATGTAGACGGGACTAAAAATATGACTTTCAGGTTCAGATCAACTCTGATTTCCTATTAAAGCCTAAACTCATCCCAACCTAACACTGAGGATGAGTTAGCCTATGTCTTTTATAGAACCTTAGATGCCACAAAAGACAAACACACTGTGATTTTACTGGACTACTGCAAGGAGGGATGGTTCAACAATCATTAAAACAATGCACTAAAGGATATTAAGAGACAGTGTTTGTTTTAATTTCTCAAGTAAATTTTGTGAAGTGGTGTATGTTTTCCCATTATTGCTAACAAGACTGTACAACCAGTCCCAGTGCAGTGCTTGGAGCAGTGTTGTGTAACTGAACTGCTTAGCCTACCTGTTCCACACCGAACAGACAGGCACCTGGTTCGAATTATATTCTTGCGACAGTCTCACAGCGCACTGAGGTGCTGCTTTTTGCAGCCAGTTGAGTATCATTTTCAAATACCTGGCACAGGCATTTATAGGGAAAGAGCAGGAAGGTGGGATCGGAGTAGATTGTCCGAGAGAAGTATTTGCAGTGGCATATGCACAATGGGCTGAACGTGCTCTTCTGTACCACACAGGCCAACCTAGAAAACTGCAAAAATCTGGCCAATAACTTTAACAAAAATAAGCTGACAACTCAAGAACTAGTCCTGAATTTAGTCAATGATCAGGACCACCGATTTTTAGGTTTTTATTACATGGGAATTCCAAGATTTTTAAGCTGCGTTTTGGAATCCAGCCCGATTGTTTGTTAAAACAGACAAAACCCAAAGGCTTTGTGAAGGCAAGTAAAACACAGCACAGTGGGACATCAGCTCGACAGAATTTGAGCTGCACACATCCCCTATATTTCATCACTTGTAACGCAGGGGAAAACAAAAGTAACAAAAGTTTTGTAATGGTGGATTCTGTAGGGAGGATGAGAGTACTGAAGACAGATTTATTTCAGGAGGAAGATCTGACAGCATGCCCGCCTTTTTCTGGTGTATTTTCTCATCAGTTTGGAGTCCACTGGAATTCAGCCAACAATCATTTATTCCGAAGGGTTATAGATATTTTAAATATTGAAACAGAATCTTTGTTACAAGTTAAAATTGACTCTTGATTTTCATATCAGTTAATGGCAAAACACGGAGTGTAACACAGCAGGCCTCCACATATGCAAGTACTAAAACAGAATAACATCAATGGTCCTGGATCTCACACATGGGCTGGAGGAAGCCCTTCTGTTACCTAGGAGCTCTGAACCACAAAGAGGAACTCTCTGGACACATCTTCTACACCACAAGCTGCTTGCTGATCAGAAGTCAGCGTTGGATGCACAATCTCAGCACATACACAGAAGAGAATTGAAGGACGTTCTGCGTTGACCTGAGAAGAGGACAAGAGGCGGTGCAGAATGCATGAACTTTCAATAGCAAACGCTGACATAGTTTAGTAAATGCTGACTGTCCATGTGAAATGCTGACAGTTAGCAGCTATGTAGTCTGGGGATATAACCTAGAACTAGTCTTTGCCTGTACGTCTGAAACCCACAACAGACTGTGAAACCCTAGCAAGTTTTAATAGATTCACTCACTGCTATTCAGCGATGTTGATTAAACTACCGAACAACAAGGAGAAATAACTATATTGGGGTCCGATGGTTCAAGAATGGTTACCATTCAGGATAAGGCCACCACTTTTGATTATGCTTATCACAAGTACTTATCTTGGCGGGAACTTTTAGATTGCAATTTGATTGGGCCACTCACTTCCCTTTTGTGGATGTCCCTTGCCTTTTGCGAAAGTCTATCAGAGCAGGAGGGTTCATTCTGAGAAAGACCGTGCACAGACTTAGTCCATTTTCTCACCAGTCTGCCACTAGGTACCAACTACGAGCCAGGGTGTGGTACCTATGGGTTTGCATGTGTGCAAACGCACACAAACTTCACACGGCCGCACTTGTGGAGCATTCTAAGGTGACTTTGAGTGGGGCCAGGAGCAGCAGGAAGTGCTGATTTCTGTGAACAAATGCAGACAGAACTCACTCGACATGAGACGCTGGCCTGTGAATGTGCTATTTCCATAATTCCCAAAGGATCCTTCTACCTCCTTGCAACAATTTTTACAACATCCTGCAGCTTAAGTTGTAAATTGCTTTGGACAGCAAGTGTCTGTTTCAATCGTCACTGCTTGGGATCAATATATTTTTGAGGAATTAACAGACCAGAATTCTGATTTCAGCACAATTCTGAAACGCCTTGACATGAGCTGGCTGTTACACAACAAAGTTAAAAAATCTATTTTTACTCTTTGCCACTATCCCAGCTTTTCAAAACTCCTTTTTTCTTTCTTTCCTCCAGGCTTCTTTCTACTGTGAAGTTTTGAGCTCTCTACATACTCCAGTCGCAGACTCTGTATGGGTGTGCAGGCCGCTTGGGATCTCGTCCCACGTACTACAGGGCTGATTCTAAAAACCTGCACTCCAACTAATCCATTAACTATAATTATAATAGATGAAAACACATGGGCTGACTGACCAGTGACTTTTGTCTATACCTTTAACATCCCAAGGCGCTTCATGGGAACGATTATCTGCTAAAATTTGACACCAAGCCACAGAGGAGATATTAGGACAGGTGAACAAAAGATTGGTCAAAGAGTTAGGTTTTAAGGAGCGTCTTAAAGGAGGAGAGAGAAGTAGAGAGGTGGAGAGGTTTAAGGAGGGAATACCAGAGCTTAGGGCCGCCATTGGAGGGGGCGAAGGAAATCGGGGATGCACAAAAGGCTGGAATTGGAGGAACGCAGAGTTCTCGAAGGGTTGTAGGGCTGGAGGAGATTACAGAGATAGGGAGGGACGAGGCTACGGAGAGATTTGAAAACAAGGAGGAAAATTTTAAATTCAAGGCGTCATTGGACAGGGAGACAATCTAGTTCATGAGCACAGTGATGGGTGAACGGGAATTGGTGAAAGTACGGAGGGTGAAAGATGGGAGGCTGGCCAGGGGAGCATTGGAATCGTCAAGTCTGGAGGTAACAACAGCATGGATTAGGGTTAGTGCATAGTTTTTAGTTGAACTGTTTGTTGTACTTCCATTTTATCTGTATAAACATCTGCAATTTAAAAAAAAAATCTAATTTCAAATTGCTGGGTGATTCTATTCATAGGCATAATTTCAAAATCCTATCGACGTAGCTCAGCAAATACAACATCAGAGTGTCCCCCTCCGACGTCAACATCCCAAACCAACAAAATATTCCAAGCCAACATCCGAGTGGCAAGTTGGATCCAAAATTGGCTCAGTGGCAGGAAGCAAAGGGTAATGGTCGACGGGTGGTTTTGTGATTGGAAGGCTGTTTCCATTGGGGTTCCGCAGGGCTCAGTACTAGGTCTCTTGCTTTTTGTGGTATACATCAATGATTTAGACTTCAATGTAGGGGGCATGATTGAGAAGTTTGCAGATGATACAAAAATTGCCCATGTGGTTGATAGTGAGGAAGAAAGATGTAAACTGCAGGAAGATATCAATGGACTGGTCAGGTGGGCAGAAAAGTGGCAAATGGAATTCAATCCGGAGAAGTGTGAGGTAATGTATTTGGGGAGGGCTAACAAGACAAGGGCATACACAATAAATGGTAGAATACTGAGAAGTGTAGAAGAAGAGGGGACTTGGAGTACATGTCCACAGATCCCTGAAGGTAGCAGGACAGGTAGATAAGGTGGTTAAGAAGACATAAAGGATACTTTCCTTTATTAGCCGAGGCATAGAATATAAGGGCAGGGAAGTTATTCTAGAACTGTATAAAACACTAGTTAGGCCACAGATAGAGCACTGCTTACAGTTCTGGTCACCACATTACAGGAAAGATGTGATTGCACTAGAGAGTGCACAGAGGAGATTTACGAGGATGTTGCCTGGGCTGGGGAATTTTAGCTATGCGGAAAGTTATTGGATAGGCTGGGGTTGTTTTCTTCGGAACAGTTGAGGCTGAGGGGAGACTTAATTGAGGTGCCTAGATAGAGTGGATAGGAAGGACCTATTTCCCTTAGCAGAGAGGCCAATAACCAGGGGGCATAGATTTAAAGTAATCAGTAGAAGGATCAGAGGGGAGTTGAGGAGAACTTTTTTCACCCAGAGGATGGTGGGGGTCTGAACTCACTGCCTGAAAGGGTGGTAGAGGCAGAAACTCTCATCACATTTAAAAAGTACTTGGATATGCACTTGAAGTGCCGTAACCTACAAGGCTATGGACCAAGAGCTGGAATGTGAGAATAGGCTGGATAGCACTTTTTTGGCCGGCGCACACACGGTGGGCCGAATGACCTCCTGCTGTGCCGTAAACATCTATGATTCTAGTGTTATACTGTTGTAAGTGAGAGTGTGTTACAAAACTAGTTAATCCTTAACATTTCTGTGCTGTGCTCTCTTCCCTCTCACACCAGCTGATAAATACCACAAGCCTCATTTGTGATGCCCTAAACACCTTTGTTCAATTTGTAATGCCAATTTCAGAATCCATCCGGACGATCTCCACCTGAACAAAGGACAGACAGTCTAAATCACTGCTGACAATCAAATAAACTGTTTGAATTGACTCCGACACTTGCTGGTCTCTGTTATTGACATGGAACCACAGAATATAGACCAGACCACCAGGGGAATCTGGCACTCTTCCAGACCTCAAGTGCGCCAACTGGTATCGTGGCTTTAACTGCTCGTTTGCTGTTTATTATGTCTGCGTTGCTACCTGCTTTCTTTTAGTCATTGACAATAGTTGGGGCAATACATCAGCTCCCTCGTTTCCTTTTTTTTTGCAGCAGTATTTAATTTTGAACGCTCACTGCTGGTGGCAGGAATTGCACATTGTTATATGAAACTGCTAACATGGCCTTTTAAAGGTCAGCTTTTCTACAGCTTACTGACCAGCCAGTCTCCCACACAGAACACTTCTCAAGTGCCAAGTGAGGTCAGGAGCTTGCTCTTTCCTCTGTCACAAAACTAACAAAACTGCAATAGCTTAGTGGGTAAATGTGCCTCTTGGTTTGGTCCTAACTCGCACCAACCTGAAGAACCCACGCCCGATTCCTGGTCTGTGCTGAGTTATCTGAGTTAACTGTGTACAGTTTTGGTCTCCTTACCTATACTTGCCTTACAGGGAGTGCAATGAAGGTTCACTAGACTGATTGCTGGGATGAGGGGATTGTCCTATGAGGAGTAGATTAGGCCTATATTCACTAGAGTTTAGAAGAATGAGCAGTGATATCATTGAAACATAAAATTTTTAAAGGGCTTGACAGGGCAAATGCAGGGAGGATGTTTCTCCTGGCTGGGGAGTCTCAAACTAGGGAGTCACAGTCTCAGAATAAGGGGTCGGCCATCTAGGACCGAGATGAGGAGAAATTTCTTCACTCAAAGGGTTGTGAATCTTTGGAATTCTCTACCCCAGAGAGCCGTGGATGCTTAGTTATTGAGTACAGAAAACTCTTTCGTATCCGGCACCTACGGGTCCGGGATGGTGCCGGTTGATTAAAAATTCCAGATAACGGAGAGGTATACCTACCGAGGCAATTTTCAGGAAACTCTTTATTAACCGGCACCCAAATATCCGGAAACCTCTCTTAACCGGCAAAATTCTGCAGTAGGTAACCGGGGTTTTCCTTCATCTCTCGTTTAAGATTAACTTAAAAAAAAACCCCGAGGCGTTTGCCTTGTATCGGAGCGTGTAGGTTGGGAGGGGAATGTGCAGCCCGGGTAGGCAGCGGACACGATAGATGGTCAGCTGGCGGTCCCCAGGGAGACGGAGCTCCGAATGCAGGCGCATGTCAATGTGTACGGGGCTCTCGTACGTTGGTAGATATAACTCTCCGTTATCCGGACTTTTTGATAAACCGGCACCACGCCGGTCCCGTCGGTGCCGGTTAATAAAGAGTTTCCTGTATATATCGGCTGACCTCAGACCAGAAGAAGGGACATGGAGTGACAATGGCCCAAGCTATGAGAGCCTGGTTACCCAGCCACAGGTACAGGAGCCCCGGTTACACGGCCACAGATCCAAGAATCCCTGTTACACGGCCACAGGTACAGGAGCCCCGGTTACACGGCCACAGATCCAAGAATCCCTGTTACACGGCCACAGGTACAGGAGCCCCGGTTACACGGCCACAGATCCAGGAATCCCTGTTACACGGCCACTTGTGCAGGAGCCTTGGTTACACGGCCACAAGTGCTGGAGCCCCGGTTACACAGCCACAGGTACAGGAGCCCCGGTTACACGGCAAAAGGTACGAGAACCCCGGTTACACGGCCACAGGTACAGGAGCCCCGGTTACACGGCCACAAGTGCTGGAGCCGCGGTTACACGGCCACAGATCCAGGAGTCCCTGTTACACAGCCACAGGTACAGGGGACCTGGTTACACGACCAGAGGTGCAGGAGCAATGGTTACACGGCAAAAGGTACGAGAACCCCGGTTACACGGCCACAAATATACAGTAAAACTTACCTTTGGGTTCCTGAACCTACTCCTGAATTTTGCAGGTTATTAGAGAATTCCGGATAATTAGGTGCCGTTTAAACGAGAGTTTACTGTGTATTCAAGACAGGGATCGCTAGATTTTTGGATACTAAGGGAATCAAGGGATTTGGGATAGTGCGGGATGGTGGAATTGAGGTAGAAGATCAGCCATCATCTTACTGCATGGTGGAGCAGGCTCGTAGGGCCGAGTGGCCTACTCCTTCTCCTATGTCTTGTGCTCTTAGCTGGGCAGGCAGTGAGGGAAACATCCAGCACATTTTGGATCCTTGACTGTTGTCCAGTGACTCCTGCTGGAAAATGTGCATGGGTGGATGTCATGGGAGGATAAGATTGGACTCAGTTGAGGCCTGTAGACACGCAGGGGTTGATTTGAACCCACTCCATCCGAAGGAACAGGAGAGCTGCGCGGTTAAAATCGCCTCTGAAAACTTGCCGCCCGATTCCCACCTGCCGCCGCCTTAACAGGGCCTTTTTAGGTGGCTGAGGTGCCCGCCTGACTCAGCCGTGAACCTCATCAATACATGCCAATTGTGGTCCCAAGATGTCATTCGGACCCCAAAGGCATTTTCACTGCTGTCCAAGTGGGACTCCCTGTAAGCTAAGTGTTGCACTTCCCTTTGAGGCCAGGAGAAACCGGGGTGACAGAAGCCAGTTGCCTCTTTCCGCCTGTTGCGGGCGGCTGGCCTGTGGGATGTACACGAGGCCCGGGAGTTAGAGTATTGACATTGGACGGAATTTGGCGCTTGCCCCACCTGAAACCCAGTCCCAGATAAAATCCTCCCTTGGCTGTCACAGCTCACACATGATGAATGGTGATGTGAGGGAAAGCTGCTAGCTCCAGTAGAACTGGAAGAGGAGGGAAAGGAATGAGGACAAAAAAAAATTGGTTCACCAAGTAAAATATGGTCATAGGAAAAGAAGGGCCAGAGACAAGGCCATTAAACCTGCCTCAACCAGACACTGTACAGCCCCATACAATATTCATCCCATCCCCAGCTATGCCATTACCTGTGAGAGGTAAAGAAAAAACTGCGGCCGAGTCAAGGAAAAATCTGGGTAATTGCTCTCCGACTCCCTAAGGCAATCAAACCAAGTTCCAGGAGATCATGGTAACTCCTCATAAGCACAGCTAACTAACAACTAACCCTCTCTAACTGGAATTATCCTCTCAGGAGCTTGTCAAGTTCCAAATAAAGGCTACAGTGACTGCTTACCCATGGCATGTTTGTCAACTACTTTACAGACTGCATGGCCACTCGTACACATTGCCACGGAGCAGAAGGAAGCTTGTTCCTCACATCACAATTTAGGGGCGAAGGTTCAACCCTTCTGCCCTCTTCCCTACCACGGAGCAGAAGGATTGCTTAATGCTCACGTCACAATGTAGCGGGGTGGGGGGGTGAAGGTTCAACCCTTATGCCTTCTAACCTCCCCTCCCCTCACCATATGGCAGAAGATTGGAGATTTATCGAGGTTCCCAATCTCAGATGCTTTGGTTGCGGAACTGGAAAGCAAGTCAGACATCTCTGCAGAGAGAGATGGAGGGAAAGATCAGTTATCACTGGGCTCCTCTTTGTGCATCTCCTCAAGGCTTTATCGGGATGGCTCTGGCAGATATGTACATTTTCCGACAAACATAAAAAATACACAACCATCCGTTGGAAGCAGCCAGAGAGACCTCTACATTCTTGACATTCCTTTCAGCTTGGAAACATCAAGCTGTAATTTAAGGAACCTGCAGGATCTTTCAATGCATTCCCTCCCATCTAGCTTTATCACTACAACAGCACTCCCTTTCAAGAGGCTGTAGCTAACTTCCCCCAGTGGGCCCATGCCCTTGTCACGACTGACTGACCATACTGGTCTCCTGAAGGCTGCTGACACGTTCCTTAAGTCCGACCAAGCGTACTGATCCAGATAGCTGCCGCCCTCTCTAACCATGGGTACTGATCCCAAGGCCACCGCCCCCATTCTATAAAAAGGATGTCAGCATGAGAAAAGAAAAAAGTGACTGGGAGGTTCTGCTGACACCGGAAGTACAGTCTCCACCACTTCAATCGGGCAAAAGGCGCTAACCAATTTCCATTACCATTACTGTCGATTATAAAGTTGCTGCTTCTAGTGTGTTAAGGGCGCCGGCTATTTCGGGCAGAAACAGGTGTTCGGTAAGTCGTTCGCACCTCGTTAAGGTGTATCTCTAAGTAAATTACATCACAATAACCCAACCAAGCAGTTCAGGTAGTAATAATCAGATACCAGCTATTTATAATAGACAATTTTTTTTATCTTTGGTACTTGTTTGTCATCTGCTACCTCTGCCCTGCTACCTCAGCCAAGCTTCGGTGGTGCTCAAGTTCCTTTGCCTTGGGAAAGATACAGACAGTCCTGGGCCATGTTGATAACACAATAACAAACATAATTGATAACAGGCACCATACAATAGGAGCATAGGAACATATTAACAGGAGTAGGCCATTTAGCCTCTCGAGCCTGTTCCGCCATTCAATGAGATCATGGCTGATCTATGACCTAACTCCATATGCCCCATATCCCTTAATATCTTTGGTTAACAGAAATCTATCCATCTCAGATTCAAAATTAACAATTGATCCAGCATCAACTGTCGTTTGCGGAAGAGAGTTCCAAACTTCTACCACCCTTTGCATGTGGAAGTGTTTCCTAACTTCACTCCTTGTTCTAATTTTTAGGCTTTGTCCTAGGAGGAATCGGTCGTGGAATCCATTGGGTATTTTAGTAGTGGCCTTTCAAATGTACTCTGTTTATGACGACCCGTGCTTCTGGCTCTCCAGAAGCAAGTATATGCGCGTCAACAAAACCATTCGGAAGCTGGCGAGAGCCATTTTGGGGTTCTTAAGCAGTGTGCAGACAGTATAACTCGGGATGGCCAGCTCTGCATCTCACCATACATGGTGCCGGTAATAAAAATGGCCCGTTATGCTAACATCACGCTTCCTCGCTAGATTCCCTTTCATTTCTGCGCTGGCTGTGCAATCAGTTAAACACTAAAGCCCTGACCTTGGACAACCCTTAAAAGCCGCAGCACAAGTGGCAATTTCAGAATAGCTCAGGGTAAAGACTGATGAAACAAATGGGATTCAATAACAATTTCTTAATTTTTAAAAAGAAAGAAATTGGCACAATAATAACAACAGTAAAATAATAATCTCAAGGGAAATTTAAAATGGGCCTGTCAGGAAGTGGAATGGGGGCCCACAGAAAGGGCATGGAGGTGAAGCACTAAGTACAAGGGGTCAATAAAGGGTTTCAACATAGAATGACACGTTCGATCAGTCAATGCTAACCTCAGACACCTTTTAGATTAAATTCTACAAGCCCCAGTTTATGAAGTAAAAAGAATAGGAGTTCATGTCATAAATCGCTATTTCCATTAATCACTTCAATTCACTGGGGGGGGTGGGGCGGGGGGGGGGGGGGGGGAAATACTTTCACATAAAGCAGCCATTTTTAAATAGATCCAATAACTCTTAAAATACTGCACTAGCTGCTTAAACATTTCATTGACACACCCCAAAATTAACCTCTGCTTTGCTGAACAAGTCCAAATTTCTGAAGCCAAACATTCAGGAATTCCTTTACTTACTTGGGAAAGGTGCTTTTATTCACTGCATGGTTTAAACCATGTTGCTTCAGGCAGCATGCTGCACGAGACCATTCTAGATCAATGCCATGATGTTCAGATTGCACTAGATTGTTCTGGATTCACATGATACCACACAATAGAGCAGACCTTTGGAAATCAATGTGATACCGTGCGACAAAATAGACCTCTGTGGGTCACGGTGATGACGCACAGTGTAATGGATTGTTTCAGATCAGTACGATAGTATTCAGTGTAGCAGGCTGTTCTAGATCAATGTGATGGCGTGCAGCATAACAGTGCAAAAGAAATGTTTCGACCCAGCACATCATCTTTGCTCGCCACCAGCAGCAAAGCTGAAACGTGAACAACATGGTGTGGTTGTTGACAGTCACCCATAAGGAATCCTTTCTTTCCACAGACGTTCACCCTCACAACTGGGAGCTCCTATCCAGGGGAACAAGCTAAGCCAAGCTGAACTGGTCCTCTGCTCCAACTCCAAAGAACGGGATTGGAAAAGGCATTGCTCTTTCCTACACTTACATTAGGGAAGGAAGGAGGAAAGGAGGGAGGGAGGGAAGGGAGGGAAAGGAAGGAGGGGGAGGGAAGGAAGGGAATGAGGGAGGGAAGGAAAGGAATGAGGGAGGGAAGGAAGGAAGGGAATGAGGGAGGAAGGCAGGAAGGAGGGAAAGACAGTGGAGAAGGAAAGGGGAGGTAGGCCTGTGAATACAGCATAGTCAAGAGAGATAGAGTGCAGGGAGTATAGTATAGCAAGGGTGAGGGAATAGTGGAGGGCAATGGGGAAGGAGATGGACAATAGAGCACAGCCAGTTGGGGAGCAGAGCACAGCTGGGGAGAGATCTAGGCAGCATGGGGCTGGCGGGAGGACAGCGGGTGAGGATGGTTGACGATTGTAGGGGAGGGAGGGAGGCCTCACCCCGTCATTGCCAAGGTAGCTGTAGATGATATCGCATGGCAGAGTGAGGGCCTGTAGATGGGTTATGTGGCATTGCCCTGGATGCAGACAGTACACTTGTGATGCCATCTGCCGTCTCTGGCAGCCCTTCACTGTTCCCGCTTGCCCCGGTCGCACACCTGCCATTGGCATAATGCTATGTAGGCTTTGATGATGAGGTAATTTGACTGACTATCCAGTTTAATTTTTTTTTTAAACTATCCCGACAGAGCACTGCATATATTAAACACTATCCAGAATTCACAATGCAACACACTTCATATTATTAATAGCACAGAACAAGCAAAAAAGGTTCAAGAAATGCTCGGAGGATAAACAGTGGTTGACATTGAATAGAGCTATGTCATCTGGAAGTTTACTGTTCAGGATCAGAATTATATCCCTCCTTATCACTGTCCATTTGGTACCACTCTTGCTTCCAAGTCAGAAGGCTGTTGGTTCAAACCTCACTACGGACCAGTAACATAATCTAGGCTGACACTACAGTGCAGTACTGAGGGAGCGCGGTACTGTCAGAGATGACATCTTTCAGATGACACGTTGAACCGAGGCCCTATCTGCCCTCTCAACTAGACGTAGAAGAGCCCAGGGCACTATTTGAAAAGGAGCATGTTGTCCTGGTGTCCTATTCAAAATTCCTCTCATAACCAACACCACCAAAAACAGATTCATGTCATTCATCTCGTGTGTTTGTGGGATCTTGCTTTGTGCCATTTGCCTACATAACAAAAGTGACTGCACTTCAAAAAGTAATCTGTTGGCTGCAAGACCATTTGGGACACCGTGAGGATGTGATAAGTTGCTACATAAATGTAAGTTCTTTTTTCACCTGATACACGTAGCCGACTGTTAAAATTGCAGCAGTTGTCATTTTAATCCCTGACATCAGAGAACCAGCCTGAGCCAACGGTGCTAAACAAACAGGTTAAAGTGTTCTGGCACTTTTATTCCTGAGAGAGCTCTGTGCACAGTGTTATTATAGGAAGGAACTGATGCAGAAAAGAAACTCAGCAACTGTCATTTATCTGGGGATTAGTACTTACAGTAGCATTATCCCTCTACACATACTTCAGATATCAATACTAGTGTTTCTATATACAAAAGAGAAAATTAAAGAATTACCCCATTTTGGGGAGAATCGACCAGGGTTCCCATTCCTGATTTCCACCAGGGGCGGCTGGAATGCAGTCACATTCATCAAGGTCATGTGAGAACAGGCTCCAGCTTGGTTGAATAGCCTGTTAACCCTCCTCGTCAAGGCTTACCCATGATTACTGGCCACTTGGGTGAAGCACCAGAGGGCAACTTGTGTTTGTAGAACTGCACCTCAGCAGGAAGTCAGCAGCTTCCAGGGCAGGGGGAAAGAGAGAAAAATTGGAGAGACTGACGTTGAGAATGAGGCCCCTGCACCGTTTTTCCTTTCAGTGTTGTGCGAGTATATACCTACTTACTGGACAATGGCAGCTGATGGTGAGCTTAAAAAGGAAATTAATGCACGTGTCAGCAAGGCTGCTGGTGCTTTTCAGCTGCTATCCAAGATCTGGAGCCTTACAGAATATTAACATAAACACGCAACTCCAGATCTAGAACTCAGTACTATCTGTCCTTCTGGCTGCGAGTCCTGCCAGCTGAAGAAGCAAGATGAAAGTTGCATAGTCTCCACGTTCAATATTTCACGAGAAGAATGAAGATGGGATGGCAAGACTGAATGAGGACAGGCACTGTGCTGCACCAGGTAGGAAGTGGCCGAGTCAGCAACACCGTCACAGAAAGCTGGCTCCGGTACCTGGGTGACCTGATGAGGGAGCTGCTCAGGAGTGTTCCAAGTTAGGTACTGGAAAGGAAGCCAAAGGGCTGCAGACAGAAGGGAAGATAGAACTTAACCTGGAGGACAAAGATCGAGGAAGATGCAGAGCTGATGGATACCATATGACTATGTTTACAGGCCTGAGGGGAAACATGGATATCTGGCATGTCAGTAAGCTATATATGTGTGATTGCACATGGAAGGTGAATGAGAGATAGAAAGGTGATGCTGTAGAGCTGTGTCTAAATATTATACAGGAGTCACTGAATGCTATCGTGCCTGGAGGCAAGTGCTGAGGGCATTATTGTACACCAGAGGCCACTTCTGTGACCCAGGGGCAAATATTTTATCACCAACAGTCAGAAAACAGAGATAAACAAACTGCTGGCCCAAAGCACAGAATTCCAATGAACCGATTCAGGTTTCAGTCACTCTTTTGAAACAGAATTCCTGATGCAGGGCAGATCATTTAAATGCATAATCCCGATTTCAAAATGTTCCCTAATTATTGCCAGTTTCAAAGCTCAGTGCACTGAGCATTGCCAATTCAGCCCGAGGGCAGTAGGCCGTGTCCCAGCTCCTAATCCTTTGCACATTGGCACTTTCCCGTAAAACAGAATTCTACTCCTTGTGTATCTTTCACAATAAGAGTCGGTGTTGTTTCCATTTAAATTCAGTCACGGGATGACTGATTTACTGAGGCTGGGGAGGAAGGGGTGGGGGGCGGGGGTAGTGAAAATGCTTTCCATCCAGTACAGAGATGCGTGGCTTCTGAATGGCAGTGCGTGTAATATGGTTTTAATCTCCATGATGGAGTTGACCTCCTAACTCGCAGGCGGTAAAGTTGCAACTGAAACAGACCTGCGAACGAAAGCAAAAACTATATTACACGGATGAATACCACTAAGTGTCCTGTTTATAATCCTCATGCTATGCATTACGAAAATATGTTGATGGGTGGAATTTTGTTGGGTGGTTTGGACACTACATTGAAGGGCCTGGGGAACTTACTGTGTATGTACGTCGGGACTTCAACATTTTTCCTTTTTTTAAATTATTTTCACAGTTCTGTGGCCACACAAACATTATAAATCCTGGATCAAGCATATCATTTTTTTTTACAACTGTTTATCAGGATTCAACCCTTTGGCTACAGACACTTACTGGTACTTTAACAGGGATTATCCTCAACCAGCTCCTGGAATTCTACCAACAGAAATCTTTACTGTCAGATACCGTAAAATTCAGTATAAAAGCCACACTTCGATTTTTTTCCCCTTATCGGCTTTGTTTAAAATAGCACAGGAACACAAGTAAATCTTGTTCACGCTGGTCTTCATAAGCAAGCATTGAGCAGTAAGCTATCACAACATTACACTGCTCTTAATTATAACCACACAGGTCAGTCAGCGTGCAAAAGAGAAAGATGGGTTAATGCTACACCTTCAACGACGACTTGCATTTATATAGCACCTTTAACGTATTAAAATGTCTCAAGGCGCTTCTCACAGGAACGTATTCAGGCGATAATTGACACAGAACCAAAGGAGACACTAGGACAGGTGACTAAACGCTTGGTCAAAGAGGTAGGTTTTAAGGAGTGTCTTAAAAGGAGGAGAGATGGAGAGAAGGAGGTTGCAGAGCTTAGGGCCTAGACAGTTGAAGGCACGGCCACCAAAGTTGGAGCGAAGAAAGTGTGGGGATGTACAACCGGCCAGAGTTGGAGGAACCTAGAGTTGGAGGAGGTGAGAGAGAAAGAAAGGGTGGGTTAAGGTAATGGAGGGATTTGAAAACAAGGATGAGAATTTTAAAATCAAGGTTTTAGTGGACTGGGAGCCAATATAGATCAGCGAGTACAGGGGTGATGGGTGAATGTAACTTGGTGCAAGTAAGGATATGAGCAGAAGAGTTTAGCATGGATGAGGGTTTCAACAGCACATGGGCTGTGGAAGGAGCGGAGACGGGCGATATTACAAAGATGGAAGTAGGCGGTCTTTGTGATGAAGAGGATCATCAGAATTCTGATTTAGAGTCCCACTGAAAACATTAATGTATCTTTTCTCTTTCAGATGCTGACTAACCTGCTGTACTTTTCCAGCATTTTCTGTTTTTCCCACATTACCACAGTGGTCGTGAAAGGCGCTATATAAATGTAAGTCTTGTTTTATTTTTTAATTTTTTTAATTTCAGGTTTTCAAGGTTGAGATTGTTGAAGGTACTCTTTCATATTCCTCGTTCAACCAACGTCACCAAAAATAGTTAATTCATCCTATGTGGGATCTTGCTGTGTGCAAAATGACTGTTGCGGCTGTCTGCAAAATAATAGTCGCGACACTTCAAAGTGATTGCATGAAAAATATTTTGGAACGGCACTATATAAATACAAATCTTTCTTCACACTCTTCTTCTTCACTTGAGCTCCTCAAGAAGGCCTCCAGAATGAAATTACAGCTTGGACATCTGGTGTGATTAAGAACTACTTTGAACTGATAAAGATAATTTACTTCACATTAGTAAAATAACCACAAAAATATGACAGCCAAGCACCAGACAGATTTGCTTAAATTCTTCAATTAAAAACGTTTTCACTTAATTGCTGAAACTTAATTAGATGCAACATGAAAATCAATGAAACACTCAAGAGCTTTGTTTATTTCAAGTGCATATCCTGGTAACGGTAGAGCTTTTTGAGCCTGTTTAATTAACACTACAAAATTCAGTCAGCTATAAATATGGTTAGCAACTGGAAGAGCTTAACACATTTAATGGGAGTTTTATCGAGACAGCTTTCTGAAAGAGAGAAAAAAATTGACATTCAGAACAATCTCCACCAGTTCTCTCTTTTCCCCGAATTATTTCTGTCCACATTCCTTCAACTCGGAGTAGGTTAATCTAAAGAAAAGAAAGGACTTACATTTATATAGCGCCTTTCATTACCTCATCCCAAAACGCTTTACAACCAATGAAGTGCAGTCACTGTTGTAATGTGGGAAACGCGGCAGCCAATTTGCACACAGCAAGGTCCCACAAACAGCAATGTGATAATAACCAGATCATCTGCTTTAGGTGTTGGTTGAGGGGCAAATGTTGGCCAGGACACTGGGAGAACTCCCCTGCTCTTCTTCGAAGAGTACAGTGGGATCTTTTACATCCACCTGAGAGGGTGGACGTGGCCTCGGTTTAATGTCTGATCCAAAAGACAGCTCCTTCGACAGCGCAGCACTCCTTCAGTACTGCACTGAAGCATCAGCCTAGATCATGTGCTCAAGTTTCTGAAGTGGGACTTGAACCTTCTGGCTCAGAGGCGAGAATGCCAACACTGACCCACAGCTGATACAGTCTAGTCTGAGAGGGGGGAATTTTAACCCCTCCTCCTGGCCCAGCAGAAACCAGGCAGGGAATTAAAATGCTCTGCGACTTACCCCCTCTGATCCCGCTGCCTTCCCTCAGGTCCCGATATTAACCTTTTCTTTAGAGCAGACGAGCCGGACACTCGCTTGAAGGCAGCGGGGCCCTGCTTTAAATATGCAGATCGGCTCAGATTAGGACATCGGGGCCCGACTGCAATCTTAACTCCAGGCTTGTGTGGGGAATCCCTCGTGGCTTTCCCGCCCGGCCAAACCTGTCGAGAAGAGGAGCTAGGGCAAGAGGAGGAGCTGGGGCAAGAGGAGGAGCTAGGGCAAGAGGAGGAGCTGGGGCAAGAAGAGGTCTTTGGGCCCCACGAGGAGGGCCTCCTCTGCCCAGGATTATCCTCCCGCTTCCCCTGACCACGAAGCCCTGCCAACCGCCCTCCTACACACCCACTTTAGTACCGGGGACCGCTCCTACCACCCAAAATCCCACTCCCGCCATGCTTTAGATGAGATCAGCTAACTCAGCTTGAATAAGTGATCAGTGGCATACGAGACAGCACAGCTGCCCAATGAGATGATATTGGGGCCAAGGGAGGGGGCCTTTATTCCTCAGTTATTATTCAGTCTTTTCTAAAACATTGCATATTCTGACACAGTTACCTACTCTTTTAAGTAGCGGGCATTCAAACATGGCTGGGGAAGCTACACAAGACAGTGCTCCAGTTTGCCATTTGTATCAATGCTTGTATTGCAAGACACCCATGACAGCGTGACCAAATGTCGCTCGCCACCGTCTGTTACCTCACCGTCTACCAGTTGTACAACAGTGGGACAAAGAGCACAGGGAACTAAGCAAAGATCACAAAAAAACCAAGCACAATGCTGCAGATCTTGTGTGCAGGTGGACAGTTGGCAAGTGTCACCGGGAGGCTGCTCAAGCCTGCTTTCCAAGATTGACAGGAACGGGTACCAAATCTCCAGAGCTGGGCCACTTCAGTGGACTAAAGCCCAAAGGACTAGAAAAATACAGAGTTGAAGCAAACCTCCATTTAAAACATTAGCAGGAGTGATAGTCTGGTTCACTGCCTGTCCCTACTCATTATCGACACAGACCTCGAGACACACAAGTTCAGATATATCTGTTTTGACTCTAAAGTAAATTATGTCTATTGAAGGACAAAGCTTGCTAAAGCCCTTCATTCTTACAGCTTAACAATCAAACTAGATAATAGTCCAAATCCTTATGCAAAGCTCGCAAGAACTGTTTGAACATTAAAGGGTGCAGCTTTGTTCCCCTGTCCAACTATATTAAGAAGTACACCAAGATATTCTTGTGTTGTACGCTTAATGTATCAACTTGGCTCAGTTGGTAATGCTCTTGCCCCCAAATCCGAAGATGACGGTTCAAGGCTCAGATCAGGGCATAATCCAGGCTGACATTTCAGTGCAGTACAGAGGGAGTGCTGCACTATTGGAGGTGCTGTCTTCCGATGAGATGTTAAACTGAGGTCCCGTCCTTCCTCTCAGGTAGACATAAAATATCCCATGACGCTATTCGAAGAAGAGCAGGTGTCGTGGCTAATGTTTATCCCTCAATTAACATCACTAAAACAGATTATCTGGTCACTTAGCGCATTGCTGTTTGTGGGATCCTGATTTGTGCCATTGACTGCCGTGTTTCCTACTGGGGATTTGGTATCCGTTCCTGTCAGTCTGAGGCAGCAAATATGTGCACAGCAAGGTGCCACAAACAGCAATGATATAACTGAGCAGAGTGTCTGTTTTAGCAATATATGTTGGCCAGGACTTTGGGGAGAACTCCCTTACTCTTCTTCGAAAAGTGCCATGAGCTCTTTTATGTTCACCTGAGATGGCAGATGGGGCCTCGGTTTAACGTCTCATCTGAAAGATGGCACCTCCGACAGTGCAGCACTCCCTCAGCACTGCACTGGAGTGTCAGCCTAGATCTTGTGCTTAAGTCTCAGGAGTGGGACTTAAACCCACAACCTTCTGACTCAGAAGTGAGAGTGCTACCCACTGAGCCATGGCCGACACATAATGTCGCTACATAAATTCATTTACTTCCTTATTTCTACAATGGTGCACATTTCCACCCCTCCAGCAAATATCCATTCACATTGGTCTCTTTTCCCAATGGCTAGTAGAAGTCTCTTCATTGGAAAACCTCAAAGTGAGTACAATCGCTTCTTTAACTAATTGTTCCCAATGAGCAAACTATAGCTACATAGCTTGTGGCTCAGTGCTTAATCCAATGCCCCCTTTTTGTTTTTTCGCTTGATCTCGCATATTTTCTCCCCTCCCTCTCAAAGGCAATGACCTCTTGGTGGGCTATGGTGCTGGGGCACGGGTCGTTCTCCAGTAGCCACTGTTTGTGTGTGAGCCTTGGCAGTAAGTGTTGGCAGACTATTCTACCATTGGGGCATCACGCTGGGTTTGATCCTGTCTTCAACCAGCGTGCACACTTTTGCACTTCCATCAGCTGCTAGCGAGCAGAGGAACCCCTTCCTTAACTTGGGTGTGCTGGGTCCAACTGCTACATTGAGATCCACGAACTCAGCACAAGAGCAGCTATCGAATGCGGGAACTGAACCAGTATGGTTCATCTACTGACAGGGAAAGCTCGCTGAGTGCGCCAGAAGAGACTCGATGCTCCCTTTATGGGGGTGTACTCATTGGCAGTGAGCTGATTCCCACGCCCACACCTTTCAGTAAAATGTAAAATTTGAAATATGCTTCACTCCCAAATCATGAGCAAAGTAGTAAAATGTAGTATTTTAGCTTCCACACTGCCCTAGGGGACGACTCAATGAATTAATGATTGATTGCGGTGCTTTACTTAGAACTGATCTGTGCCCACCCTGACCATGGATCTAAATGATGGGTCAAGCCAGATGAGCTGAATGGCCTTCGTTCTCATGCACTAGTGGACTATTATTCAGTAAAATCTGACAAGCTGGACTGGTGCCAGATCATAAGAAGCCATATAAGCATACTACCATGGTCCCATGTCCTGTACCCAGAACCTCAATAAGCCTTTAGAACTGATGGTTTGGGGAGGCGGGGTTTGGGTAGAGAATGCAGGTGTGAAACGTGGAGCAAGACTTCAAATTATTTGCAATGCTGCACGCTCAAGAATAGAGCTCCATATCCTTTTACTGACTCACACAACCTGACAGACCATCAGATTCGAGTTCTTCAAAGCCTTTTGTCTAGCTGAAGAATGGCTGTAATACCACTTTACAGAAAGCACACACTACGCTAGAAAATGCCTCTTGCATCGATACCTAAACCCGCAGATTAAAGTGTGGAGATCCGACCCACACCCTTAAATTTAGACAACAACCTATATTTCCACCTCTCTCTTCTTGATTGGCCGGTAGAATTGTCAATGCGGCAGACAACAAGGCAGATCCAGCTGAGGTAGGACATTAAGTCCACCGCAGCTCATCCATCTAGATAAGAATCTACAGTCCCCTTCTTCCCTCCCCTCTCCCACCTGAATACAGCATGCTTTGTTAAAGTTCATTTCATGTCTTGGCCACTCTGTGGAAGGGTAAAAAGAAATCAGGCACTCAGAAGGGTTAAACCATGTTGAAATTGTAAAAGAAAAACTCTGAAATCAAACAAATTTTGCTCTAGAGTACAGTAAATTATTTGGAAGTAGGTTTTCCATTAGTTGCCAAGGCTCATAAATTGAATCCAGCCCTGGAATAAGGACGGTGGCAGGCCTCATGAATCTAGGGAGCCAGGAGGCGAAATCTGCTGCAAGACAGATATTCTCAAGTGGCTTTGCTTTAAGTATTTTACACTGAGTCAATGTGAATTCAATCTAGTGTTGTGTAGTCCTCCCTGACAGGGAAGAATCAATCTGGAGTAAACATTGTCCTGGATATGTATTCCAGTATCTCTAAATCACCTCTTACTTTACAGTAAAATTTTCTCATGTAAAAATTACTTGCACTGTGACAGATGAGCATGTCCCGTGTCTCCCTAAGTCTTGCAGGGTACTGTAACATACAGAGCTGTAAGTCGCAGTGCTGATGTTCTGTAGCTTGAAGTTCAAAAAGGGCACCGACAGCTAGCAATGAAATAAACAAGGGTCTTTACAGTGATAGTGTGCACTTCACAACCGAGCAACATTTGACTTCATAATGGTGACCCACACTTCTTATTCCTATGTTCTTCATCCCTATATCTAATCTTATTTTGTTGGGCAACAGTCTTGCCAATAGATGACTTCCTTGCTGATGAATGAGAGCTGTGTGAGCAGTACCACCACCCTTCCCCTAGATAACAAGAGAGTATTCTCTGGCACGGAGCTATTGGACTACATGGGACCTCAGAGGGGCTCACTACTGAACCACTTTGGTCAGCTTTTTTGTATCAAAGTAACATAGTACTTTTTGTAAGGGAGCACCATTTTATGTTCATTTTGACTCTATGTTAAAGATGCTATATAAAATGCAAGCTGTTGGTATCTATTCCCCTAATGCTTTTGAAAGGACTACTGAACATCATCAGTTGCAAGAACTGTGATGAACACCATCAGAATAGCTCCCCACTCATCCTCCTCCAAATTTGGGCACTTACCATCACAAATGGGTTCCAGGCACTGTATGGTTACAGAATGAGGTTTCCAGACCCAAGACGCTTGAAATCATTCAATGGTTGAGACTCTCAGTAAAGGGGAGAAATATTACAACTGCAGATGTAGGCCAAAGGGGTATAAAAACAAAGGTCATTAAGCTTATTGGTTTTTGTTTGACCTGTAACAATGGGGCCTGCTACAGGACAGAAACCTTCCCCCACCATTCTGCGAGGATTTTGAGCATCCCTCTGTGCCAAGGGGAATCTCGGCAGACAAAAGTTATAGCAGCAGTAGCAGAAGTGACACCCGGGTTGAAGCCATTGAAATGGCTACGGCCAGAGTGTTGATGTAAACTCTGAAGGCAGGAGAGCAAGGACATTTTAGCCGGAGACCAGAATTAGAGTGTATCCAACTTAGTAGGGGCAAGACTGAAGGAGGCCTGTGAAAGCAACAGTAGACACAGGAGTTTTTTAAAATTATATTCGTTCCTGGGATGTGGGCATCGCTGGCAAGGCCAGCATTTATTGCCCATCCCTGATTGCCCTCGAGAAGGTGGTGGTGAGCCGCCTTCTTGAACCGTTGCAGTCCATGTGGTGAAGGTACTCCCACAGTGCTGTTAGGGAGGGAGTTCCTGGATTCTAGGTTGAAGCTAAAGTTACCCACTAGGCCTGAAGAGAAGAGGCCGAGGCACCAGCCTGAATCAAGCTAAATCCACTGGGGATTAGAGTATAGATTTTGGAACAAGTACCCATGCTACACTTGAATTTTGCAGACTATCCCCACCTTACAGTATGCGAGGTGCAGTGCGGGGTGGGGGGGGAGGGGGTGGAATTGGGGTAGCATGTTCCTTGTGTGGGCATTTCATTTTAAGTCCCCTTAGAATTAACAAATAAAGTGCTGGAACTTAGGTGTCAGTGACACTGTAAAATAGTCCCAGTGACTTGGTGCTCCTCAATGGTTTTTAACAGTTAAATGAACGGGTAGCATTCAACATACAGGAAACTTTCGTTTATCCGGCATCGACGGGACTGGCGTGGTGCCGGTTTATCGAAAGTACTGGATAACAGAGAGTTATATCTACCGAGGCTATTTTTAACAAAGAGACTCCAAGCAGCACAGGAGAATCTACTCCTGCTACTGCAATGTTTCGGACTTGCGCCAGGAGGCCGAGTAGTGGCACTTTTGAAAAGTACCCCTACTGACTAAATCGGCGTTCTCGGACTCGGACTCGGGATCGGCAACATTGCCGGTTATTTGAGAGGATTTTTCGGAGCACTCGGCGTTCGCGGAGACTCGACTGCGACTCGGCAACATTGCCGGTTATTTGAGAGGAGTTTTCGGAGGATGATTTTTGCCGGTTAAGCGAGAATTCCGGATATTTGGGTGCCGGATAAACGAAAGTTTCCTGTACTGTAATACAGCACGGTCACAATAGCAGCAGACGACCTGAATCTGTTGGTGAGCTGGTGAAGGAATGGGGCAGAGACACAGAGAAACAACGTGGTAAGAAGGGGAGGGGGGAGGAGGGGGGCGGGGAATTCATTAGATTTTTCACATTCAACCTGAATTGTGAAAGGTAAGTATGGGACTTTTGGGACCAGTTCACACAAGGGGTGCAGCGCAGATTCACCAGAAATGATACCGGGGGCTAAAAGGGTTAAATTATGAGGACAGGTTGCCTAGACGAGGCTTGTATTCCCTTGAATATAGAAGATTAAGTGGTGGTCTAATTGAAGTGTTTAAGAAGATTAAAGAATTTGATAGGGTAGATAGGGAGAAGCTATTTCTTCTGGTGGGGGAGTCCAGAACAAAGGGGCATAACCTTAAAATTAGAGTTAGGTCACTCAGAGATAAATTTTACGATCTGTCCAGCAAGTATTACCAGATAGTTGGAAATCACGCTTCTTACTTCAAGGATGCCCTGTGGTTCTTGGGCTGTACTGATATCAAAGATTAGAGCTAGGTCATTCAGGAGTGATGTCAGGAAGCACTTTTTCCACACGAAGGGTAGTGGAAATCTGGAACTCTCTCACCAAAAAGCTATTGAGGCTGGGGGTCAATTGAATTTTTTTTTAACTGCGATTGATAGAATTTTGTTAGGCAAAGTATTAAGGGTTACGGAACCAAGGCGGGTGGATGGAGTTAAGATACAGATCAGCCATGATCTAATTAAATGGCGGAACAGGTTTGAAGGGCTGAATGGCCGACTCCTGTTCCTATGTTCCTAATTCTGCAATCCAGAGCTCCCAGCAGGGAGCATCGCTCACAGGGAACGCAGTTCAGGAAGTCATAGGCTGCCATTATCCACGGCTTCAACTTGCGGCGAGCGTCGTTCCGCGCTGGGGGTCACCCCGTGCACGAATTGCTGATAATCGAGCCTATTTTTGGTATTGTACACTAAAAAAAAGCACCACTTTCAAATGATAGAATTTAACTACTTAATAGAGTTGTTGAAGTTTTGTTAGCTTTTCACCCTTGCAAATGCCCAGTCATTATAACTTAAAACTGTATGAAATACAAGATTATGGACGAGAACAAATGAGTCTACTAAGGGCTGCGTGGCCACGACTCGAAAATTCCGCGCAACCTCGAATCAAACACAAGTGAATTTGTTTTAAACGGATAAAATTTGCAGAGAGGACCTGCTAGCACCAATAGTGATGTGCAGAGCTCTGTAAATCAGGATTGCTCAACCAGTGAGGAGCGCCCGTCACAAGGTTAGCTGATGGCTAGAGATGACAGTTTAACACTTGGAGCACGATCCACACGGGGAAGAAAGTGTACATTTCCAGTGTACGCAGTCCGGAAGAATGTGTTGGAAGTGCCTTCTGATGCCACTTTGCAGTTGGGAGATGTACTGTGGTGAAGGATTCAAATACCTCAGGCCATCCGTTTTAAACCCAGGCGGTTAGGAGTAAGAGGTAACAAATTTGTGCAATAAGTTACCAGGCAAGGCCATCTGAACACATAAATAAGTTCAAAAGACAATTTCGAAGAGAAAGGCTGGAAGGATTGGTGCGCTGATGGCTCGATGGGATTGATTTGTTACTAACAATTTTTCTGTCCTTCGAATCTGTGAAAATGATTATTTCCACTAATGTTCCTTCATGTAAGCTGCATGGAGTGTGCACGGCAGGTGTCCATTGGAAACAACATTCATCAATGGCTGAATTTGATTGGATAAACCAGAAGTGATGAGGTTGCTAAGTATTAGAACAATGGGGCTGCCTATTGGCTAATGAATCCAAGAGATACTCATCGCTACTTTCTACTTATAGTTGAGGTATGTTAGTTCCAGTTGTTGCGCACTGTTTATTTTATACTTCAAAGTGTTAAACTGACCATTACCACTTTCTGGATTGTAAAGTTTTTTTAAACTGATTTTTGGACTCGATGCTCAGTAATGACATTATTTCCCCTCTATTTAAACATGCACAGCAGCAAGCATCACCAATTCTAATACAGTAGAATGACAGCTTCTAAATATCGGTCTCTAGATCTCTTTACGACAAACAGCTCGAACCCACCAGCATAATATTCCCACTTCCATACAATCAAGTGAGATTGTCCAATGAGGGTGTCTTTCTGTTGTGAATTTACATCCACAAGGAATTAGACAAGAGAAGGCCCAATTTGTCTTCATATGGAACCCGAGCAGCTGCCCGAGTCAGATCTCATCACTAAAATTTAAGTCAATCTGGTTTGAAAGAAATGGAAGAAAAGCCTCCAGAAAATATTGTGAAGCTGCATTCCATTAACTAAAAAGCAACAACTCGGTTGGGCGTAAGTGAAAAACATTCCTTTGTGTGACCAGAAGGAGCAGGAGTGCTCCTCTGACCCCCAGGGAAACTCGCGGCCTCCCCTGCCCAGGACTGCTCCCCCCTCCCTCCATCAGACCCTCTCGACACCCCCTCCCAATGACATACCCGTTTGCCGCCAATCCTTCCTTTGGTGCCAGCCGGCGACCCTCTGGCTGCTCGATCTTCCTCTGCTGCCCACTGGCCAGCTGCCGCTTTTCACCCGGTTTCAGTGAACTGAAGCCGGGCGGCATAAAGTTGAGACCCGGGAGTCAAAATACCCCAGGCCTCGAACTTAGGCCTGCGAGTGTGTTTTGCATTCTCCCCACTCCCCACCTGCCCAAAACCCGCTAGGAACTAAATTGAATCCCAGAATATGGTTCGCCTATTTTTCTCATGCACAAACATCCATTTGGGTTGGGCACTGAAGGGCTACAACAACTGTCAGCCACAGTTGCCATCTTGAGGGAGAAGGGCAAAAATTGGGAAGACACACTTTTTATGTTACATTTTTTTTTTAAACTTTGACCATATATGAATCTTAAGTAACTTCAGTACAAAAGGCCAGCTGAGTTATCAATGTAACAACTGTCAGAGGATTGAAGTGAACACCAGATCTTATAAGAGCGCAAAAGCATTGGGCGAAAAATTGAGACGCGCCCCCTTTGGGGCGCTAACTTCGCCGGGGCGCTACCGAAATTGAGTGGTAGCGCCCCAAGAGGGAAGCGGGGCACTACTGGAAGCTCCCCGCCTCCCTCTTGGGGCGCTGCGAGGGAATATTGCGGTGCTACGTGAAGCAGCGCCATGTGCTGCGGCATGTCGCGCCGTGGTATTGCAGGCCTTCCTCCTCTTCTTAAAGGGGAGGGGCCTTGCGCAGCGCGACCCGGGGCCCAGCTGGGCCCCCGGGGATCGGGAGTGCCAGCAAAAGAGCCCAGCACTCAAGAGATGTGCCGGGCTCATGGCGCGCAGCCAGCACTCTGCGGGGGGGGGGGGGCGGGTAAGGAGGCCGGGGACGGCAGCGGAGGCAGGCGGCCAGCAACAAAAATGGCCGCCCGGCACCTCGCCTTTAAATAGCGCCGCCCCGGCCGCAGGTAGGCCCCCCTGACCCTGTCGGACATAGCGTCCGGCGGTAAGTCAGGGGGCGCTACCAAAGATCACGACCGGGGCACTGCGCATGGCGATGAAGTCATCGCCGGCGGCGCAACACCGCGGGGCGCTAGCGGTTAGTGCCGCTGCTAACCTCCTGCTGAATTTCGCAGGAGGCGTTGGTGGCACCACGCCCGGGCGTGAGTTGCTTTGTGCCCCGTTAGCGCCCTACCGAATTTTTCCCCCATTATCTACAAGGCACTGTGATCCTCGCAGCAACACATCACAGAAGCATACTGATACTTTTATCTGCCAGCTTAAACAAAAACTCTCTCTGGCAGGGACGAACCAAGTAGATAAGCGGGTAGCTGTCACAATTCATTGATTCTGACTGCATATCAATATGAAAAGGGCCATTCACTGCGACCACTGACTGATCTTTCAGTCATACAGAGAGAGAGCACCCACTGTTTCAAGTTATCTCACAAGGTATAGAAGATTCACTGAAGGCGATTGGAGTCAAGGAATTGGTAATCAAAGTACAATACACAAGGCTAGTTTAGCAGACAATATCAGACAAAGCACAGCTTTTTAATGATCTGATCCTTTAAGTGAATAGTCTGCCACCACATGCATGTTAAGGACATGCGAGTTGCCTACTCCCCATACATACTCTCAATTTTGAAGAATTGATGCTATTTATTTTATCATAAACCACAATCTACAATGTGTCACATTTAACAATAGGAACGTAAGGTGCCATGCAGCACAACATGTAAAACATCCGACGAAGGGTCATCGACCTGAAACGTTAACTCTGTTTCTCTCTCTACAAATGCTGCCTGACCTGCTTAGTATTTCCAGCATTTTCTGTTTTTATGTAAAACATCAACCCCTTTATATTATGTGCATCACTTTTCTAATTAACCCACCGAGCACTGGGTTAAAAAAAAGACTTGCATTTATAAAGCACCTTCCCAAAACACTTTGCAGCCAATGAAGTATTTTGAAGTGTAGTCACTGTTGTAATGTAGGAAATGCGGCAGCCAAATTGTGCATAGATTACGATAGCATAGACTGGGTGGGTAAGTTATTGGACGAGTAATCCAGAGGCCTGGACTATAATCCAGAGAACATGAGTTCAAATGGCAGTTTGACAATTATAATTCCGTTAACAAAAAGAAATAAGGAAATAAAATAAGCTGGCTTCAGCAAAAAGCGACCATGAAGCTTTAGGATTTTTGTAAGGACCCAACTGGTTCACAAATGTCCTTTAGGGAAGGAAACCTGCCGTCGTTACCCGGTCTGGCCTATGACTCTCGTCCCACACCACTGTGGTTGACTTAACTGCCCTCAGTCATCAGGGTAACTAGGGAGGGGTAATAAATGCCGACCTTGCCAGTTACATCCACATCCAGAGAATGAATTTAAAAACCAGAAATGGAAAATGGAAAAAAAAGTATCACTTGCACTCTGCTGCATCAACATCCCTCATCATAGCTCCCTCCTGCTCTCTGACCCCAAGACAACAACTTGCATTTATATAGCACCTTTAGTGTCGAAAAATATCACAAGTTCCTTCACATGGATACAGTAGCATAGTGGTAATGTTACTGGACTAGTAATCCAGAGGCCTGGTCTAATCATCCGGAGACTTGGGCTGGATTTTGTCAATGGAGACGTGTTGAAGGCGGGACTGCTGCTTGCCGGGCCAAAGTCCCGCCTCTATCAGCCTCTGGCCAACCAGTGGGATTTTCCCCTGATTGACCTTGTTAAGCCCGGCCAGCGGGCTCAGCAGGCCAATTAGGGGGAAGTCACTGACAGAGCATGTCAAAGTATGACGTGCCATCTGTCAAGATTTCTTGAAAGAAGAAATGTCAGCGTTTGACAGCTCTGTGAAGCTGTCAAACACTGACATTCTGTGTAGTTTGATGAGTCCTTGTGTTCAGGACTCATCAAACCTTTCAACTTTGCAGAAATTACCTGGCTGTTGGTTCAGAAGATCCAACAGCCAGTCTGTGAAATCTACAATGAAGATGTCGGGACTCCGGATCCACAGCGGCTGAAGGCTGTAGGCAGAAACAAAGGTAAGTGAACATTTTATAACACTTAACACTCACCTTACATACTTACCACTCCACACTTGCACCCATCACTCACCTCTACATCTCACTTTCAGACCCCTCCGACCCCTGCAGACCTCCTACACACTGGCGGGGTTCTCAGAGGTCGGAAGCCTGCACTTGGAAAGGTAAAATGGGACTAATTCTATTTTCTGCCTGTTAACTACCTGTTAACAGGCAGTTAATAGGATTTAATCCCTTTCCCGCCTCGAGGAGACGGGACCCGGGGCAGGACGGCTTCCCACCTCCTGGTAAAAGGGCACGGAGGCGGGATGGGGGCGGGTTTGCCAGCCGCCCCCACATTCTGCAACTTTACCGGCAGTCCCGCCTCCATACCCGCCTCCTCGGGGCTGAGAAAATCCAGCCCATGAGTTCAAATCCCACCACGGCAGCTGTGGAATATTAAAAACTCAGTTAACTGAATAAATCTGGAATAAATAAATAAAAAGCCAGTATCAGTAATGGTGACCATGAAACTACCGGATTGTTGTAAAAACCTATCTGGTTCACTAATGTCTTTTAGGGAAGGAAATCTGCCGTCCTTACCTGGTCTGGCCTACAAGTGACTCCAGCCCCACAGCAATGTGGTTGACTCTTAACTGCCCTCTGAAATGGCTACTCAGTTGTATCAAAGGGCAATTAAGGATACGCAATAATGCTGGCATTGCTAGCAACGCCCACATGAATAAAAAAAAGAAAATCAGACAAAATTGGATGCCAATTTTAGGACAAACATATTTTAGGATCATTGTCACACAGCACTCCCTCTTCCCCTCAATAAGGGGACAGTTGAGGGCAATGTATGAAGAAATATACCCTCTTCTGAGTCACAACACCAACACTTACCCACTTAGCCATTCTTTGTGGAGTATCATAGAATCTGTGCACAATCTTCAACTGAATTTGTAGATCACCAGATGCTAAACATGCATTAAAACCAAACTGTTGACCAGCTGAAGTGTGTGAATTCAATCTCCAGATCCTCCTTCTCAGATTTTTGATATTTAGTAAGGTGGGGGACAGTATAATTTACATATTCTCATGGAACAAGCAAAGGGATCAAGATCGTCAGAAACCACGTTTCGAGGCGTTGAGCAGTTTGCACACAATGTCACAAATGCAGGCCACTTCTATTTTTCCTTACTCAGAGTTCAAAATTGTGACCAATTTTAAAATTTCTTACTCATAAAAGTAAACACAGCTCCATTTATTTAAATAGATATGTGATCCGAATCTCATTCTGAAAAAAAATCCCTCAAGTAAATAGCCATGATAATCCAAAATATCACCACCAGTAGATTCAAGGAATGAAAATGGGGAGCAAAAAAAAGGTGAAGATGGTTCTTGAACATCAATTTAATATGTAAACAGACAATAAATGAAATGGGGTTGACTGAAGAGGATATTCCCCTCTGAATCCATGTTGGCTGCTGCTTACTAGGTTGTCATACAGGTAAATTGAGTTTATTCCCGAAAATTGATTCCATTATTTTACCCAGTATTGATAGGTCAGTACAACAAAAGCAAAATACTGCAGATGCTGGAAATCTAAAATAAAAACAGAAAATGCTGGAAACACTCAGCAGGTCAGGCAGCATCGTGGAGAGAGAAACAGAGTTAACGTTTCAGGTCGAAGACCTTTCATCAAAATAAATTTCAGCGACCTGAAATGTTATCTCTGCTCTATTACAGTTGCAGTACTGAAATAATTCCCTACAGATATGTTTTGAATATGCACCAATACTTTATTGCAGATGTCTCTTTGCTGCTCTGACAGAAACCAGGTGAGTAAGGAATTAAAATGTCCTGAGTCATTTACCTGCCCTGGACTCGCCAGGATCCCGTCCTCCACGTTTTTAACCTATTCTCCTGAGCAGGCGGCAAGGACACCTGCCCAAAGCCGGCGGGGTCCTTCTTTACATATGCATGTCTGGCCCAAGTGGAGTTTTAACTAGAGGCCTGAGTGGGAAAGTCACTGCGTCTTTCCCAGCAGCGCAAACCAGGACAGAAGTGGATCAGCCCCAGAAGAGGCCGTCAAAGCTAAATGTTTTCCTTTCCCTTTGTGGGGCCAGGAGGATAAAGAGTACTCCTCCAGGCCCCACGTTAATCCTAGGCCTCCCTGGCCTTGGACACTACCCATTCCCGAATGAGACCGCCCCACCCCCCCTCCCCGCAAGGCATCCCTGGGCCATGCAATTTTCTGTCATTTCACTCTCACTTCCCTTCCCTTCCAGGTAGGTAGTAGACCGGCAGCCTATTAATAAGGCGCAGGAGTTAAAATAGGCCAGGCCTGATTCCTACATCAATGAGTGAGTTTAAGTGCAGCCTATCTCTCCTATGCCAGCCCTATTGTCCTGAAAATACTCCCAGTTATTTGTGAAAGTGAAATCCTTCCTTTCACACTGGATTGGCAGCCAGTTATTTATATTCCCAATTTTTCCCCCTCCTTTAACAAACATCGTAAATATGCCAGAGAATATTGCTTGGCATCCCTTATCTTTATACATGCCAACCATCTGTGTTTAGGGGCCAGTCTGCGTGTCTCTGTTTGAGGACGAAAATCAGCACAGATGGGACTCCCCACTGCTAGTACTGCTCCTACTCGAATCCTGATGCTGCAAGTGATTCTGGTTACTGGATATTGAGGGGAGAAATCCTCTGGAGATCAGGAATTCCTCCCTATGCTACGTAGTGGAATGTTGGAATTACTGCAGCAGTAGGTCTTGGGTAGGACCAGCGCTGGGAGTGGAAGGTCAGAGGGGAGAAGCTGAAAGCAGCACTTCAGAGTGGAACGAGGTCAACACTGTCAATTTAGGGGCGGGGGGGGGGGGTGGTTGGGAAGGAGTGCAGACAAGATGGGAGTGATGCTTTGGCGGGGGGGGGGGGGCAAAAGACCAACAGTGGCACTTTAGGGGTAGTGGGGAGTGGCTGGGAGAGGTACTTTGGTGGGGAGGGAGCAAGAAGTTTGGAGTGGCGTGCTGGAGGGGGTTAGAGGTAGAAGCTGTGAGCAGTGCTTTGGGTGGAAGAGGAGTTCTAGTATTAACTGAAATGCGTGGGTGGGGTGGAAGGGAGTGCCAGCTTGAACTGGGTTGGAGGGCGCAAAGAATACCAGGTTGATTGAGGACAGAGAGGGAGAAGCCTGCCAGCATTAATGAGGAGGAGTAGAGATGGAGATGGAGTTCCAGCCTGAGCTGAGAGGGTTCAGTTGGGTGGGGAGTCGGATTGAATGAAGTGCCTTTGTGAACTGGTGACAGAGGAGGTTAGTGACCTCTGTGAACTGGAGGGTTGGGGACTGGCTGTTGAGGGAACATTTATGGGAAAGTCTGGTTGGTCTGTTAAAAATTCAAATGTCCTTTTGCTTTTTCCTTTTTTTAAAAAAAAGATAATCCATCAAAGGTTTAGCATAGTTAACCAGAATGCATCATTGTTAAAGCAAAAATTCAAAAGTACCAGCAATTAGCCCCGAGCTGGGGAGAGGAACTATTTGCCACCTAATTGATGGTGGTCCTGACTGATCCCGCAGTCAGTTGGATAGGGTTTGATTTCCCAGTTTGCTATTAGAAAAACTTGCATTTATATAGCGCCTTTCACAACCTCAGGACATCCCAAAGCGCTTTACAGTCAGTTGTAGGAAACGCACAGCAAAGTCCCACAAACAGCAATGTGATAATGACCAGATAATCTGGTGGTTTTTTTTTAAGTGATTTTGGTTGAGGGATAAATATTGGCCAGGACACTGGGGGTAACACCCCTGCTCTTCTTTGAATAGTGCCAGAGGATCTTTCACATCCACCTGAGAGAGCAGACGGGGCCTCGGTTTAACGTCTCATCCAAAAGACGGCACCTCCGACAGTGCAGCACTCCCTCAGCACTGCACTGGAGTGTCAGCCTAGATTATGGGCTCAAGTCCCTGGAGTGGGACCTGAACCCACAACTTTCTGATTCAAGTGTGCTACCACTGAGCCAAGGCTGAGTGCTTTTAGGCAATTAAAAAAAAATTGTTTTTCCCCTCAGTAATAGATTGTTTGCTGCTACTGGAAGAAATAAGTGTTAAACGTGAAGAAAAATAATTAATTCTCAAATGGCAAATAAAGTCATTTTCAATAAAATTGAACAAATGTTTAGATGGAAAAAATTGCAATATTCATTGCAGATTACAAAATACTGGAAACTGCACCAAATAAAGTGTCAAAAACCTAAATGTTTGTGGGGGAGCATGCACCCAGAGCCCCCTAAAAATATAACTTGTGTGTTCAACACTTGTATTCTTCTTCAAGCTTTTATTGTGCAGATAATCTGTTTTGGAATGTCAATTGAGGGATAAATATTGCCCAAGACACCAGGAGAACTCCGCTGATGATCTTCAAATAGTGCCACGGGATCTTTTACATCCAGCTGAACAGGCCAATAGGGCCCTTTAGTTTAAGGTCTCATCTGAAAGATGGCACCGCCAAACAATGCAATACTCCCTCGGTACTGCACTATCATAGTGTCGAGAGTGTCAGACTGGATAATGCGCGCAAATCCTGGAGTGGGACTTGAACCCATAACCTTCTGACGTAGAAGCAAGAGTGCAACCACTGAGCCAAGGCTGACACTAATTCTGGCAATCTTCATGAACTTGTCTGTGCAAGGGAGCTGAATGGCCATGGACAATAAGCATTGCTCTTTAAACATAAACTGGGGGTAGGGGGCTAGAATAAGAAATGATCAGGATATTGGTCTGTTACCTCTAGGATTCAGATTCAAATCCAGACTCCATTGCTTAGGAGTCTCCTTTATGAAATGAGTTTGGTCAACCTCAATCTAGATCGTTGGGGAACTTGGCAATTTCACTCAGAAGTCACAGGGTGGTTGGTGTGGCAAGACAGAAAAGTCTTGCCCCAGAGCAGTAGGGGATGCTCTTCTGAGATGGCACTGAGACACCTTGTTGGGCCAGAGTAGAGGGCGCTTTACCCTGCGCTAAACAGATGCTGGGAATGTTTGATGCTGCTTCTTGGTGCCCAAGTGAGATCCTTCATCTTGATCGGCACAAAATTCAACAAAATAAAATGAACTATCAAACAATGAAAGGAAGAAACAGCTGCTTTATACAGCACCTCATCACATATTTAACACATTTCAAAGCGCGAGTACAATCTAGTCCCACACCTATCAAAATAAAAGTATAAGCCAATTTATAGCACCAAAAATACATCTATAAACTTACGATAAGGGTTTGCACGGAGCTGAGATTTACAGCATTTTTATCTTATAGAAGAGCAGCTATGGGAGATATGCTGGCCTGCTTCCATCATATAACCAACCCCACACTCAGGAAACTGACAGCATTGTAAATCTACGCAAATCCAAGTTTTCGATTGCGCTCTTGGTTTAAGGGGATTGATTTTGAGGAAGTAAACACAGGGAACAGGCTCCCTCCCTCCCCCCTACCACACACACACATTACCACAGTGACTACACTTCAAAAGTACTTTGTTGGTTGTAAAGCTCTTTGGGACGTGCTGAGGTCGTGAAAGGTGCTATGCAATTTTTTTTCCTTTTTATTTGCACCACACAAATAACTGGGTCCCATGACATTCCTCAGCACAACAGGCACCTGACTGCAGGAGTGAAAATAGGGAGCAACGCACAGATCTCCCTCCTCCATCAATAGGAGGAACCCAACTGGATGGTACAAAAGGACCTTTACAGAACTGTAGTAGGCGAGGCATTAAACCCAGGTAGTCAACTCAAAAAAGGTGAGACTACCAGGGAGACCAGAGGTTGCAGTTTTGGACTATAATGGCCTCATATTTCTCAGTGTAATGGAATTTCTCTTTTGCTTTCGCATGGAACATGAAATGTATTGAATTTCTACAGTACTTCAGGTGACTGGAAATTTCACTTCTCTTCTACATGTGGATAGTGCAATGAGCTAATGAGGTGTGACTGTCCACAAACCTAATGACCCTGTTCCTGGCTACCGACTTATTTTTTCTCCAGTACATAGTGGCAAATAATGACTTTCCTGCAGATGAAGATCGAGTTACTTCATAAGCCTTTGAACATAATGATTAATCAGATATGTCTTTTCCCTGCACATATATCTTTTGTAAAAAGGTTTTGGAAATAATTTCTATATTCGGAGGTGCAGGGGATTAAAGGGACAGATTTTCAGCAGTCAATATGGGAAACCAGTGTGAAAATAGATGCAATAAAAAACCCAGCCCTTTCAACCAGTGATCTGCCAGAGTCGACTTGGAATGTGCGCTTGAGGTATTCACCATGCTATACATCATGGAAACTCGTGCATGCAATGGCTGTGTAATGTTCCTACACACAGAAGAAATTGGTTTCTAACAAATGCCTTTGCAATACTTTTCAATAATGTTTCTGCAATAATTAAATTGAAAAGAAAAATCAGGTCAAACCTCTCAACCATATAGGGTACATCCCATTGAATAAGATTAGATATGATTAAACTTTTCACATTCTTTCATTTTGAGCAGTACATTCTTAATCATATTCTCCATTTGTTGAATTCAACAATGAATCATCTTCACAGTAAACATACCCAGTGTCACATAATGTACGAAGGGGTGATTTGATCCTCCTACCGCTCCCTCTCTGCCATCGAAGCCCCTAATCCATGTTTTTACCACCGCACAGACTTTGAGGCTCTCCCTGCCTGTATCCCTGCTTCCACCATTCATAAACTGCAAGTCATCCAGAATTCTGTGACTCATGGCCTCACCCGCACTAAAGCCCACATCCCCCTCACCCCATTCTACACCAAGCTCCACCGCTTTCCCGTGTCCCAGAGAAGTGACTTTCAGATTCTTGTCCTCAGCCCTTGCTACCACCATGACCTCCTCCAGCCACTGCAACGCACCCTCCGATACTCCAACACTGGTCTACTTCTCATTTTCCGCTCCCTCTGCTTCACCATAGGAGGCCACCCCCTCAGGCACATTGATGCGCCATATGGAACTTGCTCCCTCAGGATCTCTGCTTTGTCGCCTCCAACCATGCCTTGAGAAAACCCAAGACATGCCTCTTTGGTCGTGCTTTTGTCTCCCCGACCCCTTCCTAATTTCCAACCCAACCTGCTTCTCTTCCTCCAACCCCCTTGTCCACTTGCTACCCACTGCACTTTAAAGTGCTCTGAGATATCTCTTGGGACAGAATGAGCACCATAGAAATGTAAGCTGTTGTTCTTGAACTATGGATCACAGGAAGATTTACTGCAAGCCATGTCTTATGAAGTAGCGTCCAGTGTTGTCACGAGCCTCAGTTAGCAGATTGATACTGTTCACAGTATCTGAAAAAAATTCCCCTGAAGCCAACATGCTTTAACGTTATGCAATAGACTATTTGTGTGATTCTCTGAAAACAATAACAACTTCATTTATAGAACACCTTTAACATAGTAAAACATCCCAAGGCACTTCACAGGAGCATAACCAGACAAAAAAATTGATACCAAGGCAAAGACTTGAGACATTAGGACAGGTGACCAGAAGGTTTTAAGGAGTCTCATAGAGGAGGAGAGAGAGAGAGAGAGACAGAGGGGGGAATTTTGCCAGCCCTGGGGAGGCGGGTTTGGAGGTGGGACTGCCGGGAAAATGGCAGAAACTGGGAGCGGGTACCGAACCCGCCCCCAACCCGCCTCCGTGTCATCTTCCCAGGAGGCGGGTACCCGACCCGCGCTGGGAGCCGCCTCCCCGAGGTGGGAAGGGGATTACAGCCACTTAACTGCCTGTTAACAGGTAGTTAACAGGCAGTTAAGAGGATTATCCCCATTTTACTCACACAAGTGCGGGCTTCCCGACATCGGGAAACCCCGCCAGGATCAGTGAGGCGAGCAGTGGGTCTGCGGGGGTTGGAGGGGTCGAAAAGTGTGCTGTGGAGGTGAGTGATGGGTGCAAGTGTGGAGAGGTAAGAAAAAGTTTACTTACCTTTGTTTCTTCCTGCAGGCTTCAACCGTTGATGAACCGGAGACTCCGGCATCGGTGACAGAATGCTGCTGCATTCACAGAATCCCCACAGTGCAGATAGAGGCCATTTCGGCCCATCGAGCCTGCACCGACACATATCCCACCCTATCCCCGTAACCCCACGTATTTAATCCCCCCTAACACTAAGGGTCAATTTTATCATAGCCAAATCAACCTAACCCGCACATCTTTGGACTGTGGGAGGAAACCGGAGCACCCGGCGGAAACCCACGCAGACACGGGGAGATATGTGCAAACTCCACACAGACAGTCACCTGAGGCCGGATTCGAACCCGGGTCCCGGGCGCTGTGAAGCAACAGTGCTAAGCACTATGCCACCGGCATTCTCCGATGCAACAGCTATCTGCTTTCTGCTCAGCAGATAGGTTTGATGAGTCTTGAATACAAGGACTCATCAAACAACAGAGAATGTCAGTGTTTGACAGCTTCACAGAGCTGTCAAACGATGACAATTCATCTGTCAAAAATTTGAGACAGATGAAACGTCAGACGTGGACGTTCTCTGTCACCGGCTTTCCCTTAATTGGCCTGCTGAACCCGCTGGGCGGGCTTAACAAGGTCAATCAAGGGAAAATAGCATGGGTTGGCCACAAGTCGATGGAGGCGGGACTAAAACCCGACAAGTGGGAGTCCCGCCTCCAAAAGCTCTCCATTGGCAAAATCCAGCCCAGAGAGTTTTAGGAAGGAATTCCAGAGCTTAGGGCCTAGATGGCTGAAGGCACAGCCGCCAATGGTGGAGCGATTAAAATTGGGAATGCGTAAGAGGTCCGAGTTGGAGGAACTCAGAGTTCTCGGAGGGTTGTAGTTCAGGAAGAGGTTACAGAGAAAGGGAGGGGCGAGGTCATGGATGGATTTGAACACGAGATGAGAATGTTAAAATCGAGGCGTTGATGGACCGAGAGCCAATGTAGGTCAGTGAGCACAGGGGTGATGGGTAAATGGGACTTTTATAGTGGCACTTGTTTAGTTTGGAACACGGGAGAGCAATCAGTGCCCATGGCCCCAGCCCCTCGTTCACACTGATAATACAGTTATTTGATCCCAGCAGCAGAATCACAGAGCCCTGGAAATGTGAATACCTGTTATCCTGCAGGGTGGATCTCAGACTTCAAGCAGATGTCCCACCATTACAATTTACGGAAATCCAGGTTGGCAGGGGAGGAGGAGGTTGGAATTCTCAGTTTTCTGGAGACGTGGTTGCAATGGGGCCAAGGTTGGGAATTAAATATTCGGGATACTTAACTTTTAGAAGAGATAGGCAAAATGGAAAAGAAGGAGGGGTAGCCCTGATAATAAAGGATGGGATAAAGACAGTAGAGAGGAAGGATCTTAGCTCCGAAAATCAAGAAGTAGAATCAGTTTGGGTGGAGCTAAGAAACAGCAAGGGGAAGAAAACATTGGTGGGAGTTGTTTATAGGCCCCCAAACAGTAGTTGTAATGTAGGGCAGAGTATAAATCAGGAAATTAGAGGTGCATGTAACAAGGGTAATACAGTGATCATGGGGGACTTTAATTTACATATAGACTGGGCAAACCAAATTTGCAGTAATAGTGTGGAGGACGAATTCATGGAATGTATGCAAGATAATTTTCTAGATCAGTGTGTTCAGGAACCAACTAGGGAGGCTATTTTAGATATAGTATTGTGCAACGAGAAAGGGTTAATTAATAACCTTGTAGAAAAAGGGCCTTTAGGGAAGAGTGACCATACTATGATAGAATTTTATTTTGAGTTTGAAAGTGATTGTTAAATCTGAAACTAGGGTCTTAAATCTAAACAAAGCAAACTAAGTTGGTATGAGGGGCGAGTTGGGTAAGGTAGATTGGGAAACTACATTAAAAGGTATGACGGTAAAGAAGCAATGGCTAGCATTTAAAGAATTAATGCATAATTTACAACAAATATACATTCCTTTAAGGCACAAAAAGCCCACAGGAAATGTGGTCCAACTGTGGCTAACAAGAGAAGTAAAAGATAGTATTAGATCAAAGAAAGAGGCTTATAATGTTGCCAAAAAAGTAGTAAACCTGAGGATTGGGAGGATTTTAGAATTCAGCAAAGGAGGACCAAGAAATTGATAAAGAAAGGAAAAATAGAATGAGAGTAAACTAGCAAGAGACATAAAAACAGACTATAAAAGCTTCTATAGGTATGTAAAAAGGAAAAGATTAGCGAAAGTAATTGTGGGTCCCTTACAGGCCGAGACAGGAGAAATTATAATGAGGAATAAGGAAATGGCAGAGAAATTAAACAAATACTTTGTGTCTGTCTTCATGGAAGACACAAAAAACTACCCGGAAATAGTGGAGAACCAAGGGTCTAGCGAGAATGAGGAACTGAAAGAAATTAGTATTAGTAAAAAAAAGTACTGAGGAAATTAATGGGACTGAAAGCCGATAAATCCCCTGGACCTGATGGCCTACATCCTAGGGTTTTGAAAGAGGTGGCTATAGAGATAGTGGATGCATTGGTTGTCTTTTTCCAAAATTCCATAGATTCTAGAATGGTTCCTGTGGATTGGAAGGTAGCAAATGCAACCCCACTATTTAAGGAGGGAGAGAGAAAACGGGGAACTACAGACCAGTTAGCCTGACATCAGTAGTCGGGAAAATGCTAGAATCTATTATTAAGGGCGTGGTAACAGGGTACTTAGAAAATAATAATAGGATTGGGCAGAGACAACACGGATTCTGAAAGGGAAATCGTGTTTGACAAATCTGTTGGAGTTTTTTGAGGTTGTAACTAGCAGAATAGATAAGGGGGAACCCGTGGATGTGGTGTATTTAGATTTTCAGAAGGCATTCAATAAGGTGCCACACAAGAGGTTATTAAACAAAATTAGGGCTCATGGGATTGGGGTAATATATTAGCATGGATTGAAGATTGGTTAACGGACAGAAAACAGAGAGTAGGAATGAACGGGTCATTTTTGGGTTGGCAGGCTGTAACTAGTGGGGTACCGCAAGGATCAGTGCTTGGGCCTCAGCTATTCACAATCTGTATCAATGATTTGGATGAGGGGACCAAAGGTAATATATCCAAGTTTGCTGATGATACAAAGCTGGGTAGGAATGTACGTTGTGAGGAGGATGCAAAGAGGCTTCAAGGGGATATAGACAGGCTAAGTGAGTGGGCAAGAATATGGCAAATGGAATATAATGTGGAGAAATGTGAAGTTATCCACTTTAGTAGGAAAAATAGAAAAGCAGAGTATTTTTTAAATGCGGAGATGCCGGTGTTGGACAGGGGTGGACAAAAATGAGAAGTTGCACAACACCAGGTTATAGTCCAACAGTTTTATTTAAAATTACGAGCTTTCGGAGCTGCTGCCCCTTCGTCAGGTAGAGGTACAGTGAGGGAATCTAATACACAGTACATATACACAGAGAGCGATTTGTCTGCAGAGATACAATCTGTTAGGAAGGCATTACATCAAAGACACATCAGAGTACAGCTAAGACAATGAGGTGGGTCACAGGGGGTCCAACGTGTCAAATGTTGCCGTCTGCAGTTGAGCTTTTAACTTTTTTTTTGTTTTTTTTCCCCCTTGGTTGTTGTTTTTTTTTGGTTGTTTTTTTTGGTGTTTTTTTTTAAACTGGAAAGACAGACAACGATGTCGAGTCACGTTCTGTAGCGTGACATGAACCCGAGATCCCTATTGAGGCCGTCCTCATGGGTGCGGAACTTGGCTATCAGTTTCTGCTCGATGATTTTGCGTTGTCGTGTGTCTCGAAGGCCGCCTTGGAGAACGCTAACCCGCAGATCCGAGGCTGAATGTCCTTGACTGCTGAAGTGTTCCCCGACTGGGAGGTAACACTCCTGCCTGGCGATTGTTGCGCGGTGCCCGTTCCGGTGTACGGAGACAACGTATAAACGGACACCGCGCAACAATCGCCAGGCAGGATTGTTACCTCCCAGTCGGGGAACACTTCAGCAGTCAAGGACATTCAGCCTCGGATCTGCGGGTTAGCGTTCTCCAAGGCGGCCTTCGAGACACACGACAACGCAAAATCATCGAGCAGAAACTGATAGCCAAGTTCCGCACCCACGAGGACGGCCTCAATAGGGATCTCGGGTTCATGTCACGCTACAGAACGTGACTCGACATCGTTGTCTGTTTTTCCAGTTTAAAAAAAAACAAAACCAACCAAAAAAAAAACAACCACCAAGGGAAAAAAAAAAGAAAAAAAAAGTTAAAAGCTCAACTGCAGACGGCAACATTTGACACGTTGGACCCCCTGTGACCCACCTCATTGTCTAGCTGTACTCTGATGTGTCTTTGATGTAATGCCTTCCTAACAGATTGTATCTCTGCAGACAAATCGCTCTCTGTGTATATATACTGTGTATTAGATTCCCTCAATGTACCTCTACCTGACGAAGGGGCAGCAGCTCCGAAAGCTCGTAATTTTAAATAAAACTGTTGGACTATAACCTGGTGTTGTGCGACTTCTCATTTTTTAAATGGTGAGAGATTGGTAAATGTTGGTGTTCAGAGGGACATGGGTGTCCTTGTACAAGAATCACTGAAAGTTAACATGCAGGTACAGCAAGCAATTAGGAAAGCAAATGGTATGTTGGCCTTTATTACAAGAGGATTTGAGTATAAGAGTAAAGGCGTCTTACTGCAATTATATAGGGCCCTGGTGAGACCACACCTGGAGTATTGTGTATAGTTTTGGTCTCCTTACCTAAGGAAGGATATACTTGCCATAGAGGGAGTACAACAAAAGTTCACCAGCCTGATTCCTGGGATGGGGGGATTGTCCTATGAGGAGAGATTGAGTAGACTAGGTCTATATTCTCTAGAGTTTAGAAGAATGAGAGGTGATCTCATTGAAACATACAAAATTCTTACAGGGCTTGACAGGGTAGATGCAGAGAGGATCTGCTGGGGAGTCTAGAACCAGGGGTCACAGTCTCAGAATAAGGGGCTGGCCATTTAGGACTGAGATGAGGAGAAATTTCTTCGTTCAGAGGGTGGTGAATCTTTGGAATTCTCTACCCCAGAGGGCTGTGGAGGCTCAGCCATCGAGTATATTCAAGACAGAGATCGATAGAATTTTGGATATTAAGGGAATCAAGGGATATGGGGATAGTGCAGGAAAGTGAAGTTGAGGTAGAAGATCAGCCATGATCTTATTGAATGGCGGAGCAGGCTCAAGGGGCCAAATGGCCTACTCCTGCTCCTATTTCTTATGTTCTTATGTTTTATCCCGGTGACAACGCGGGATTCAATCGGCAGTGCAAATACGGTAACCAATGGCAAGGACAGTGGTAATAAACAGATACTTACTCTGTGAGGCCAAGGACACTACCCGTACCAGCAAGCAATAGAGAAAGGTTCTTACCTGAAAGGCAAGTAAAAAAAAACACATTAATATGAGCTTGCTGAAAGAAAGTGATTTAAAACATCAGCAATGTAAAAACAAAGAGCTGTCAGAAGAGGAATTGTTGAACGTCAATACACTTTCAACCCCGAGGTACAAGTTGCTGGTGGGGTGCCTATTTTTAAACAAAAAAAATGAATGAATTAAAAATGAGTCGTCATCAGGCATGTGATCTCAAAATCATATTCGCACGGGGTATGCATGTGAACTTTAACTTTTTTTTGTGTTTGTTGGCAAAATGGTAAGAGGAAAAGCAGAGTGTGAGAGCATTTCTTGGTTGTTGTCACTGCTTTACTTCCTTAGTTACTGAAGGCATTTTCTACTAAAATTAGTGCATGTGGCTAAAAGGGTCATTTTGTAGCCACACCTGCGGCTAGTCAACAATATCTATTGGATAACGCTGAATTGGACAACTGGTTTTAAACAGACAACTCCAGCCAGACTTAAGATGGAGTTCAATTAGCAGATGCTGCCCTGCTGCTGTAAACAATGATTTTAAACCTTAGTTAAAGTTATTCACTTTCCTTTCAATCTTAGATTATAAACAACCCTACAAGTTCAAAGTAAGAAAACTACTGCACTATGATCGGACTACCTCTGAGCTTGTGTTATGTTCCTTCAGATTGGGAGAGCACAGGAATAAATGGGTGACGGGCAACGGGAGGAAACTGACCAGATCCACTGACAATTGGTTCCCGTTCACTGCAAAGCAAATCCATTGGTTCCATAACATTGGTATGGAATCAGTTAAAAGCACTTCTGCTGCAGTTGCTGGTTCAAAAAGAAATAAAGAACTTGCATTTATATAGCGCCTTACACGGCCTCAGGCTGCCCCAAGCTCTTTACAACCAATGAAGTACTTTTCAAATGCAGTGACTGTTGGAACATAGGAAACGTGGCAGCCAATTTGTGCACAGCAAGGTCACACAAACAGTAATGTGATAATGACCAGCAAATCTTTTTTTTTAGCAATGTTGGTTGAGGGATAAATATTGGCCAGGACAGGGAGAACTCCCCTATTCTTCGAATAATGCCACGGCCTCTTTTATGTCCACCCGAGAGGGCAGGCGGGGCCTCGGTTTAACGTCTCATCGAAAGACGGCACCTCAGACATTGCAGCACTCCCTCAGCACTGCATTGGAGTGTCAGTCTAGATTATGTGCTCAAATCTCTGGAGTAGGGCTTGAACCTATGACCTTCTGATTCAAGAGGCGAGCGTGCTACCAACTGAGCCACAGCGGACACCAGAGTTTGTGCCAACACCAGTAACAAAAACAAAGGTTCACCATTCTGGCAAGCTAAACATTTACCTCCATGTATTTAAAGTTGAAACTACAGACATGACATGTATTGTTAAGTTAACAAGTGTCTGCCGCTGTTCTTTTATCGCCCTCTATTTACACATTTCTAAGATAAAGAGAAATATTAAACAATTGCTACATAAAAGAAATGGAAATAACGCAGCTTGGAAGTAAAATGCAGAAGTCTTGTATTCTTAAGCAAAGCACTGCTGTGCCCGAGAGTTCGGAGGATCAGAACCAGAGAGACTATAGACTAACTCGTCTGTTACTACAGCCAACTATTCATTATTTACACATCAGCCGGACCATAATTTTTCACTCTGGTGGCCATCATATTTCACTGAGCCGCCTCACATTTCGCATCTGCCTCGGCACAGCCCCATTTTCTTCAATCATGTCTAATATCTCCTCTTCAGCTTCCCCATCTCCAGTAAATGGGTGAATCTGGGTGAAGAAAAATTGGAAAAAAGCTATTTTCCCCTCTCTCACGCCAGTCAATCTGTCACAAAGCAAACCGTTCTGCCATCTGTAAGATTCCCTATTACTGACTCAGTGATACAGTGGGGGAGAAAAAAATCTGATATAATCTGATGTGCTGTGAGTGGGCATCAAGCAACATGCTATCTATGAATAGTTTTGACAGAACCATTACTAAATGCACATCGGCATGATTCAAGATGTTGCTTCCCTCAAAGCCACGGGCATGCATCAGTTATGCCCTGGCACAGCAGGAATGCCTCGCAGGCCCATTCTCCAAGAATGCTTTCTTCGAGTTGACAGAAAGAAAGACTTGCATTTATATAGCGTCTTTCAGGGCGTCCCAGAGCGCTTTACAGCCAATGAAGTACTTTTGAAGTGAGTTCACTATTGTAATGTAGGGAATGCAGCCGCCAATTTGCACACAGCCAGGTCCCACAAACAGCAATGTGATAATGACCAGGTCATCTGTTTTAGTGATATTGGTTGAGGGATAAATGTTGGCCAGTACACCGGGGAGAATTCCCCTGCTCTTCATCAAAATAATGCCATTGGATCTTTTATGTCCACTTGAGAGGTCAGACGGGGCCTCGGTTTAACGTCTCATCTGTAGTAACGAGTAAAGAGCACTATACGCAAATTCCACACATTCCAGAGCAGTGGACCTTGACTGTCTGCACATTCGACTCCTCTGAATGGCATTCTGGGGGTTAGAGCGGAGGTCATGTTCAAGCACAGATACCGTGCCAGCCGTGGCTCAGTGGTGCCGCTCTCCCCTCCTCCCCCCATTTATATGCCTGCATGCTGCCATTCCCCAGCAGGTGCGTTAAGGTTGGCGAATCCGGCTGCAGTTCCCCAAAACCCAGGAATAAGCGGGTGCTTGATGCCGCTGAAACGAGGGAAGTCGGCAAGTTTGTATTTCCAAGAGAATTGTGCATCTGCCTTCGGCTGTAGCTTTTAAGCAGAAAAGCGCCATAAGACAACAGCACCTGTTCAGTGTTCCTGATTGCCTCCCTTTCTTAACCCCAAGTATATATATATGTGTTTAGCTTTGCACCAAGTAGCTGCCCAGTGTATCGCATAATGGATCATGCCACCTCAGTATAAAGAGCAACCTTCTACCAGTTACTTGATTATTATCATGCATTTGGTTGTTACAATGTGCATCAGGGATTGCATCATTCCACAAGGACCAGGAACAGATTTAAATACCTGGAACCTCAATGGGAATTGATAGCTTCTACATGAAAATCTAAAGCGTGCATTCAGACTGGTCCAGTTAGAAAAGGCTTGAGATTTAAAAAAACACAAGTTAAAAAGAGCCATAAAAATCTTTCACAAGGGCAACACGGTGGCATAGTGATTAGCACTGTTACCTCACAGCGCCAGGGACCCGGGTTCGAATCCGGCCTCGGGTGACTGTGCAAACTCCACACAGACATTCTCCCCGTGTCTGCGTGGGTTTCCTCCGGGTGCTCCGGTTTCCTCCCACAGTCCAAAGATGTGCGGGTTAGGTTGGTTTGGCTATGATAAATTGACACTCAGTGTTAGGGGGATTAAATACGTGGGGTTATGGGGATAGGGTGGGATATGTGTTGGTGCAGGCTCGATGGGCCGAAATGGCCTCTATCTGCATTGTGGGGATTCTGTGATTCTGTGAAGTGTCCATGTCCTGAACTGTTGTTCGGATATGATTCCACAGGCAAGAACACCCGACTGGTACATCACCCAAGTAGCCATTCTTCATGCGTGAATTTGGAGACTATCAGCAGGCTTTTCGACTGTAATGGCCTCATATTCCCAATACAGTCCTTACCTAGCGCCCACATATGCACACTTAGCCATAAAGTGCCACCAAATCGCATTCATAAGTAGGATCCTGTGCTCAATTTCTCCTCCCCAATTACTGCCCTGGCTATAATGAGCAAACTCAGCACAATATGGGGGGGGCGAAGGCCTGGACTGAGCTGGTCAGCATGGCTCAGTTAAATGTTGCAGATGTGCCTTTGGGGAAGCACATCCATAGGATTTACAGCACAGAAACAGGCCATTCGGCCCAACAGGTCTATGCTGGTGTTTATGCTCGACACGAGACTCCTCCCATCTTATCAACATATCCTTCTATTCCTTTCTCCCTGGTGTTCTTACATAGCTTCACCTTAAAGGCATCTATACTGTTCTCCTCAACCACTCCACATTCTAACCTCTCTGGGTAAGGAAGTTTCTCTTGTGTTATTTATTTCACAGGGTGACTGACCAATATAAAGAAACGGAAGACCAGTTTACTGAAGGAGCAAAAGAGATACTGACGGGGTTAACCAAAAACCTCCATCGAGTGTGGTGTAAATCTCACGCAACAGCTTTAACAATAGACTCGTATCGCAGCATCTGACAAAGACAACATCACCTTTAATCCTTCTGAGGGCCAGCTGCACTAATGACCATAATGAAACATTCTTGGTACGAGAGCCTGTTCATTTATTTTCATTCCCGGTGAGTGCCTTCAGAGACTGCTGCTGCAATCACGGCTACTTACTATTTAATTCCCAGCCAAATTTATGGCCCCAGTGAAAAATGGAAGCGACCCGTTTAAAGCAGAACCCTATTGTCTGTCGCACCCTAACTGACTCATTACATGTGCATCCATCTTTAATCTGCAATTAAATAATCAGTTATATGTAAAAGATAGCTGCAAATACTGCACTTGAATGTGTCCCAGGCAATATATCTTGATAAAGAGAAAAAGAGATCAATTAGGGCTGAATGCATCACACGGCCTGGTTCAACCGAAGGTTACAAAAGGAAATAAATAAATATTAGAAATTAGACCAGATGATGTCTGTACCAGTATTTTGCTTTTCCACCTGGTGTGAAGGTTAATATGATGAGAAAGCCGCAAAATGGATGACAGAGGTGCAGGTTTTAGCTGATAAAACCAGAGAAAGTGCTGCAGAGCTGCTTTCTATCCAATTAGGACCTTCTGCCACCAGCCCCCTGCAGATTCTTTAATTGGTGATTGGAGCTGGCAGGCAGGCACTGGCGCTGCAATCATTAACAGGTAGTTTGCTGCCATTTAAGGTGCTTCGGCTTGACGATTCCTTTCGAGCCAGCACCGTCATGCACAAAGCACCGGCCCTTTCCTGAAGGCAGAAATGCTGCCCACAGGAGGATTTACTGGATTGGGGGATGCTGGGAAGCGTGTACATCTGAGGAGCTGAGATTCCAGTTTCATCTCACGTGTGAGAGAGAGAGTGAGAAAAAAAAAGAAAGGAAGAGATAAAGTCGAGAGAAAGAGGGAAAGGTGAGAGAAAGAGGGAAAGGCGAGAGAAGGAGGGAAATAACTTGCATTTATATAGCGCCTTTCATAACCTCAGGATTATCCAAAGTGTTTTCCACCAATGGAGTACCTGAAGTGTAGTCACTGTTGCAATGTAGTGGAGGCCTTCTTGTACCATACAGGTTACAGGTGCAGCAGTTGGCTGCAGATGGAGGCTCTCCCTCTACCGCTGTAATCAGGCTTATATTGATTAGAGTCAATTCTGTGCATCTGCTTTCTCTGGGGCTCTGTATTAAAAGCAGAGCCCAGTGCGTTGAAGGGGACCGGCTTCTGAGTCCAAACCTACACGCGAGAGTGTGCCAGATGAGCGGCGCTCTCCCGAGACCGGATGAGGTGTTGAGCGCCAATATAAATGCATTCCCGAGTGAGGGTCTGCTGCGGGCAGCTGTTCCAATGGAAAAAGGAGCACTGAAAAGACTCCGCAGTCCATTTGGCTGGTCCCAAAGACTAATAACCCTCAACCGTCCACTCCCTCAAATATCTATCCAATTCCCCATTATATTTGTCCACAAGGTCTGCCTCCAGTGCCTCCCTGGGCAGCCTGGTCCATGATATTTCCAGCTACCCATCAACTTTTCTACCCATACCCTCAATGCAATTTTAATGTAATCTGTGGGTCATTTGATTTTAGTGGGGCCTATTGTAAGTGTGAAAGGTGTATTAAAACTCTCCATAAGCTTTAGAAATGTGAGGGGGTTTTAACCTAAGTGAGAAAATTATTGTAACAGAGAACTTGTATAGAATACTATGCCATAAACCTTGTATAAACACAGTATTTATGTGTGGATCAGAGAAACATCCTTTCAGAGGGTCTAAACCCGGTTCTTTGATTTGAAATACACACAGAGTCCATTAATGAGAGACTAGCTAACTAGCGCTTAATGATATTCTTTTTCCAAATGATACTGGCACTGGTTGTAGAGAAGACTGGAAAGAAGATACAAACCACACTGAGGAAGACTGTGACTGACCCTCTGAGGTGCATTATTGTTTATCAAATACTGCCCTTGTTGGGTTGTGTCCCAATTTCACCAAGTTATCAGATTAAGGCAGAAGGTTTGATACATAGGCAGTTCTAATAAGCTTTAGTTTCTGGTGTGTCAGTAACATTAGAGCACGACCAAATGGTCATAGCAAATGGCTGGCAGGTGGGTGCCTGTGTTTTTAGATTCGACCCATATTCTATAATGAGATCAGAGGTATTGATGAGGCTGCAGCGTCTGTTCATTTCTGACAACTTGCTGCTATCACAATACAGGCAATAATCCTAAACAGCTCCATCAAAACATTACTGCCGCTCCACAAAAAGGGCATATTTAAAAAAAAACTTGATTCATAGGGTACATTTCAGAAGAACTGTGGCTTCCAGAGCATATTAGAAACTTGTTCAGAAAGCCAGTGAAAATTGAAAGGCATTTATACATTAAATTAGTTTTAAACACACACACCCCCCCCCCCCTCCCCTCTCTCATGCTGTCACCTCTCTCTGCATTAAAGTAGTACAGATTATTACAGTGGAACATACTGACGATCATCATCTGTGCCCCAGTATCACACTTAACACATTACCAGCCTGTCTACCAGGTGCAACAATGGTCTTAAAATTCTTATGTGCGTAACACTAAAGCTGCGTTGGGAAGTCATTATGGATGTGGCTGTTTGACACTCAGCTAATGAGAACTCCAGAGCTCCTGCACGGTAAACTATTCTCTGCAGGGAACTTAAAAAAGGACGGGACAAGGGAGGATTACAGTGATAATTCTGTCACCATAGCAACAGTGATTGTGCAATGCCGATTGTGAACGATGAAGTCGAGTACTGGTGTAAATTCAAAGATGGCAGTGAATAAATTGCCCTCTCGACCAGGGATATCGCCGTCTTGTCTTCCTACCAAATCTACAGGACTTAGCTTTCCCCCCCTCGTAAGATGTGCACAAATGGTGAACAGATTTTGCAGACAAGGCGAGGAATTTTCTTTGCTTTGTTAGCACAGGAAGCTGGTATATAAAGCTCCAGGAAAAGCTGTTTGCATTATACACTCGATATCGGAATTTCTTCTCACCCACTGGGCAGAGTGAAGTTAACTTGAAATTTTCTCAATTGAATTTCATCTGTATGCAGTGGGACCAAAATTTTTAGATTTTTTTCCCTCCACAATACAGGCTCCAGATCTTATCAGAACTGGAACCCAGGATGGCAAGGATGAAATTTTAAAACAAAATGCTAACCATCATCCATCTGAACGCACCAGCAGCAGGAGGAGGTGACTCACCTTTCAGTGTTCAGCCATGGCTCAGTGGTAGCACTCTCGCCTCCGAGTCAGAAGGTTGTGGGTTCAAATCCCACTCCAGAGACTCGAGCACAAGATCTAGGTTGACACTCCAGTGCAGTACTGAGGGAGTGCTGCACTGTCGGAGGTGCCGTCTTTTGGATGTGACGTTAAACTGAGGCCCCGTCTACCCTCTCAGGTGGACGTGAAAGATCCCAAGGCACTATTCGAAGAAGGGCAGGGGGGTTCTCCCCAGTGTCCTGGCCAATACTCATTCCTCAACCAACATCACTAAAAAAACATATTTTCTGGATATTTTCGCATTGCTGTTTGTGGGACCTAGCTCTGCTGCGATTCTCACATTACAACAGTGACTCCACTTTAAAAGTACTTCATTGGCTGTAAAGCACTTTGGGACGTCCTGAGGTTAAGAAAGGTGCTGTATAAATTCAAGTCTTTCCTGTTTTTTCTTTTTCATGGGCATCATGTACCAATTTCTTTAAAGCTCAACTGTATAATAATGACATTGATGACTGTATTGGTGCCGTTTCCTGCTCTTGCCCTGAACTAGAAAATTTCATTCACTTTGCTTCCAATTTCCACCCTTCCCTCACCTTCACATGGTCCATCTCTGAATCTTCCCTTCCTCGACTTCTCTGTCTCCATTTCTGGGGATAGGCTATCGACAAACATTCACTATAAGCCCACTGACTCCCACAGCTACCTGGACTACACTTCCTCCCACCCCGCTTCCTGTAAGGACTCTATTCCATTCTCCCAGTATCTCCGTCTCCGTCACATCTGTTCTGACGATGCCACCTTCCATACTAGTGCTTCCGATATGTCTTCCTTTTTCCTCAACCGAGGATTCCCCTCTACTGTGGTTGACACGGCCCTCGACCGTGTCCGTTCCATTTCCTGCACTTCTGCTCTCACCCCTTCCCCTCCCTCCCAGAACCACAATAGGGTTCCCCTTGTCCTCACCTTTCACCCCACCAGCCTCCACATTCAACGGATCATCCTCCGTCATCTCCAGCATGATCCCACCACCAAACACATCTTCCCCTCCCCCCCCCCCTTTCAGCATTCCGAAGGGACTGCTCCCTCTGTGACACCCTTGTCCACTCCTCTATTACCCCCAACACCCCTTCCCCTTCCCACGGCCCCCTTCCGTGCAAGCGCAGGAGATGCAACACCTGCCCTTTTACCTCCTCCTTTCCCACTGTCCAGGGCCCCAAACACTCCTTCCAGGTGAAACAGCGATTTACTTGTACTTCTTGCAACTTAGTATACTGTATTCGCTGCTCACGATGTGGTCCTCTACACTGGGGAGACCAAACGCAGATTGGGTGACCGCTTTGCGGAACACCTCCATTCAGTCCGTAAGCGTGACCCCGAGCTTCCGGTCACCTATCACTTTAATTCTCCGCTCCACTCCCACTCTGATCTCTCCGTCCTTGGCCTCTTACACTGTTCCAACGAAGTTCAACGTAGGCTCGAGGAACAGCACCTCATCTTTCGATTAGGCACTTTATAGCCTTCTGGACTCAACATCGAGTTCAACAATTTCAGACTATAACGTTAATTGGCCCCTATGTTTTCTTATTTCTCTCACATGGCAGCTGTTGATGATTCTGCAATTGCCATTTACACCTCATCTAGAGTCATCTTTTGTTTCTTAACTTGTTCCATTACCATCTCCTTTTGCCTTGCACCATCATCCCTTTTGTCATTTAATCTCTCCTGCCTTCCACCCTATCACAGACCTTCCCTTTTGTTCTTTCCTCCCCTCCTCCCTTTCCCTGCCTCTGCACTTGCTTAAAAATCTGTTACTTCTCCAACTTTTTCCAGTTCTGACGAAGGGTCATCGACCTGAAACGTTAACTCTGTTTCTCTCTCCACGATGCTGCCTGACTTGCTGAGTGTTTCCAGCATGTTCTATTGTTGTTTCAGATTTCCAGCATCCGCAGTATTTTGCTATTGTATAATAATCCATCTGGGTGTGATAAATCATCATGCATTTCATTCATATCTTTCCTATCATTTTTAAGTTTGGGTTGTTGCATACAGGAGGAGATAAAAAATGGCCTCTTTGTACCAATACTCGTGTTTGGCGTCAGGGTAGGAGAATTGTGCCTCTTCTGTAAGATGGAAGCAGCTAAATTTATGCATACTTAAGTCATTTACCCACCCACATACAACACAGAAAACCCTGTCTTGTCTATATGATGTCTACACTGTGAACTCTACAGTACAGATACAGTACTTGTGCAGAATTGACATTAACTTGAAGAGGTCATGATCCTGCCACTCTGATATTGTTGCTGAAAGCTGAACTGTGAATCACTGAGGCGCATTTCACCAAATTAACTGCAACGCTTCTGATTAAACGAGGCCTTATAACAGTCAAAGGAAACGATAGTCTTTCACAATCAAACACCAGCATCGCTCATTTCAATGCTGGGCACTAATGAGCAGGGACGGTGAATCTAGTTTTGAGCTCCCAGTCTTCTTTTAACTCCAATCCGAATTGTCCCAGAGAAATGCTCCATTTTACTGAATTGACGTGGCCATTCATTCCTATATAGGCAATAATAGCAGGGTACGGTAGTGTAGTAGTTATGTTACTGCACCAGTAATCCGGGGGCCTGGACTAATTAATCTAGAGAACGTGACCTTAAATCCTAGGCGTGGCAGTTTGAGAATTTGAGTTTAGTTTAAATAAATCTCGAGTACAAGTGGCCATGAAGCAGTCGGATTGTCGTAAAAAAAACTGATTCTTTTAGAGAGTCTTTTAGAGAAGGAAACCTTCCATTCTTACCCCGTCTGGCCTATATGACTCCAGTCCCACACCAACATGGTTGATTCTTAACTGCCCTCCAAAGTGGCCTAGCAAACCACTCTATTGTATCAAAACCGCTGAAGCGGTTCAAGGAGGCGGCCCACCATCAACTTCACAGGGCAACTAGGGATGGGCAATAACTGCTGGCCTTGCTAGCGACACCCACATCCCATGAATGAATTAAAAAATATTTACTGGGGTCAGACTTGGGTGTTACTATTAACAATCAGGAGTCATGTTGCATTCTTACAATGCCATTGAGTGCCATGGCCTTTCTCCGCAGTGGTACATCTGACAAACCTCCACCCCAAACCCCAGAGATACCAATTAGTTGAAACCATTTTAAGTAATATCTACTGGGTTACAAGGAGCCTCCATTAGTTTCGGAACCTTTACTGAGCTATACGGGTCTAAAAGGCACCGGGTTTGCTTATCCTGTCTGTACTGATCTCAGCTAAGGGAGTGATGAGGGTACTATATAACTGGCTTCAGCCAGGACGGGGGAAGAGTAAAAAAATTAGCTATTCCTGGTCCTGCTTGCAATCAAGGGCAAGGACAGGCCTGAGCTTGGCTGTGGCACCCTTCACAATCAACTATCCTTCCAACATGTGAATAGTGGCGACTCGGATGTTGAACCAGAGGGGAGCAAGCCCACTGCACAATTGTACCTCAGAAAAGAGTCAGCACTTTTAAGAGAGAAAAGAGAAGGGACTTTAAAAAAAAGCCTGTAAATAGCACATATTCCCAATCATTTTTCCAGTGGATTCTTAAGGCTTGGACTCGTGAAAACCCAGGACCAGCCGCAGTGCTTTGTAAACTGTGGCTATCAGGGGCTCTATAGATGTCTGTTTATCTCTGTACATTGTGATGTTTCAGCTAAGTGGAAAACCAAGCAAAGCATTCTGGTTACCACTTATCTCACTGCAGGCTGAAAGGGCTCTCGGCAGCTATCAGTGGCAGACTAACACTTCCAAAATAGGTGTGTGACTCCTACCACTGGGAGAAGGGCTTTCTTGTGGTGTAATGCAAATGACTGCATTTATCAAGCCAGCTTTGTTGGTTAATTCATTGTGCTCCTTATCATCCGTTTCCAAAAGCCCGCTGCCTCTGCGGCAGGCTCAGGAGGTGTGTCGACAGCAGCATTAGCCACTGTCAAATGTATCCTTATCAGCCAGTGCAGAGTGCACTGGGAATGACCTGTGGAGTCACGCGCATCCTCCATTGTCATCCAGGCCTATTGTGCTCACTCTGCTCTTTGTTCCAATTCACGGTCAGTCTTTCTGAGCAAATGCCCTGGGCGGTGGACCTTCTCCCACCTCCAGATAGGGAGTTGGGGCTGATGAGAAAAGGGACTCTCATGGGCTTTGCGACCTCTTTGTTCCATCATTCCAGAGGAACGGGCAGAGCCTGTCGCTGTCCATTCCATACCAGGAGGCTTTGAAATGTCAGTGCTGATATTAAAGGCCGATATCTAGACGAGCTAGAATGACTGATGATGGGAAACGAGAGAGGCGGATGATGAAAAGGAGACTAAAACACAGAATTTCAAGTTACAGACAAGACTGCACTGCTATCTGAATGCCACAGTCGGCTACAACTGTAAAGGCACTTCTGTGGCTATGGAGATCAGCATTAATTAAATTAATCAAAGAGCACCATTTCCTTTCATTCCTCCTTTTGCATCAAAGGTCATATTAATTAGGGGGTAGTTAAATCTACCCTACCCGAGGAAAACAAAGGACTCATTACCACAGTTAATTGGGATGGAATAGCGTGAGCTGCTGTGATGTGTGCAAGCTTACCAGCTCTCCTGTACAAGGGGAAAGGCTATTTAATTTTGCAGGCTGGAGCTGACGATGGGCCCAGGATTACGGTGTCAGATGCCACATGCTGGCTTTGCGGTTTCTTCCCCAGCAAACAACCGCCCACAATTCACCGATTCCGATCACACCCACACGGCTGAGGCAGAGCTGGTTGAATCGGTTCCAGCAGTGCGGGCGTGGGTGGTTGCAGAGTGCGAGAAGAAAAATAACTCCAGTAAGGACCAGCCGGACACACAGCGTGAAGTATATTGGGAACTGAAGCCGTGCTGTGCGACACTTAGGAACAAACACGTTCAGGTTATTTTTGGTCAGCCAGGTGTGTGACATCCGCAGAAACTCATCGCCACACTTAAGATCTCCAAACCAAGCTACTGCGAAAACTACAGGGGTAGGGTTTGTTTGTCCAATATGGGGAGCTAGTTCTTTCCCTATAGGAGCACATCGTCATTTTAATCCATTCAAAATCAATTTGTTGCCACTTTCTTGAGAAATTCTGTAGAATGCATTGACAGGTTCCTCACTAATATCGAACGCAATGTTGATTCTACCCCCAGCTCACACACAAAGAACGCACAATCCAGCTCACACACAAAGAACGCACAATCAGTAGCAGCATAACTTACAAGAGTCCACCACCATAGTGTCACAGTCTCTTCCCTTTCTACGAACATCACTACATTGAAAAGATGAAGCTGGCACAGTGTGCGAGGTTGGTAGCTACTACCAGTGCTGCCAAAGCTAGAAGGCACGCAAGGCTTTGTACTCTGTGCCAGCTGTTTTTAACCCAAGTGCAGAAATTAATTTTAAGTTTAATTAAAGTGAAATTAGCAGGGGTTGGGGAGGGTAGAGGGTTGCCTGGTCAATGAAAAAAATTTAAGAAAAGCTTGCTGAAGAAATTAAAACAGCTACACTGAAAGGCGCAGTGATTAGCGACCTTCGAATGTTAATCACTTTGATGTGGATGCAAAAACCCTTTTGAAGCAGAATTTATCATCACTCCACTAGGATGTAATGAAGTGGAACTAAGATCACACACACCACCGCTGATCTAGAAGATAGACGTTAGCAGATTTTGAAAATTGCACACAGGCAGAGGCAAAAAGAGTGATTTTTTTTCCCCGACAATTTTTAATTGGTTGTAGAGCTTTCTACAAATGTCAATTTAATGAGCAGTCTGCTTTCTTCAGTGAAGCTGATTGGTGGTAGACCACTGCATTCAGAGCTCCAACATGAAGTTCAAATGCAGTTTGGATAGAATGGTAGTATTACGCTGCTGTCTGGGTTATCAGCAGGAATCCACTCTCCGTATAAAAAGGTAACTGATGAGATTCACTTCAAGAATGGAGAGCTTTACAGTGAGAGCTGGGCTGGGGTTGCCCATGTCCAGGCAGTTGCCATCTGCTGGATTTCATCCCTTGTGTTTTCAGCAACTTGCAACAAGCAAATAATACCTTTCAACCCCCTAAAATAGGGTTCAGCCAGTCCCATCACTTCAAGGCATATGTGCTAGTTTGCTGAGCTTTGTTGGAGTCACTATTCAGGTTGCCAACTCTGGTTGGACATATTCCAGGATATTTCATCACATGATCTCCTGCCTCCAACCGCTCCTCCCCCACCCTCTTGTCATTGGACACTCGACATGTCCCTCCTCGGAGCACCTTTCCCTCGCCAACGGGAAAGCAAACAGACTCTGTTAGTCGGCTGGAACTTACTAGATTCTCAAGTCAAACAGCCTTTTCTCCCGTCTCCGCTCTTTTTATAACTAAAGTGTTCAAAATGAAAATGAAAAAACATTTTTTTTTAAAAAAAATCTCCTATAATTTTTCTCCCGAGTTGCTTATAGTAGTATCGAGGAGATTAATCTTTTAATTCCTAGAGATGCCAGGACAATCCGGGAGGGTTTGCACCCTCGTCACTCTATGGAACAATGCAGCATGACGTACTTTTACTTTAATGGTCCCCGTCTCAGGACAGAGCCTTCTGAGCACTGGCTCTGTCCCTTTCACATTTGTTGTTGGCTGCAGAGCTCCATGGACAAGCCCCAGGGTGCAAATGGATAGGAATGGTTCCCTGCATGCAGATGACTGGAACGAGGCCTTAATTCAATGGCAGATTCACAGTCCCAGGTGGGTACGGTAGTGTAGTGGCTATGTTACTGGACTAGTAATCCAGATGCATGGACTAAATCAGGAGCATGTGAGTTCAAATCCCAGTTTGAGGATTTAAATTCAGAAAAAAAAAATGGAAATAAAAAGCTTGTATCAGTAAAAAAAAAGTGACAGAATGTTGTAAAAATTAAACTGATTCACTAATGTCTTTTAGAGAAGGAAACCAGAGATTGAATTCTTTAAAAAAAAAATTCAACAAATATTTTAGTATGCATAATAGATCTCCCAGTGCTGACAGATAAAAATCAGAAAAGGAATAATTAAGTACATAAATAGATAACTCTGTGCCTCTCACCCACCACAGTTACACACAAAAGAAAACTCTCACTCACTCACCCACCCACCACTTGCAATTAGAAGATCGACAGTTAAGCTCATGGAAAAGTTTGCCATTTTATTTCTCCTTAGTTGTTGAATTTGTGTGCGCCATTGTCTTTTTAGGGGAACTGTCATAGCGGCTGAATCAGAGATTTCTTTCTGCTGTAACGTGATTGGGGAGAAATCTGTTGGGTGATGGGTTTGGGCAGTATGATTGGTGAAGTAACAAAAGGTTAAAAAATAAATAAACAGCTAGAAAGCAGAAAAACACAGACCCCAACATTTAACCAATTGACAGATGTTCAGTGCAGTCATAAAACTTTAATTCTGTGTGAGGCAATTATCCCCTCTCGGAGAGAACAAGTAAAATTTGCCTTTGGGTCCAGGTTTGAGTACAATCCTATCGTAGGCTTAGGAAAAAGATTCCACTCATTTAGAAGAACAGGTCACACAATGTGGTCAAGTTTGTTTCATTTTTTGAAATACATTGGAAAATCCAAATCCAATGTGCTGTCATATTTGTCCGCTTGCTTTCTCTCAATCCCACGTCAAAAATGCCACAGCACAGCAGGCTGCAAAGAGGAAAAACACTAAAAGATAAAGAGAAAATGTGAGAGAGGATAAGTGAGGATAAATGTCACTTGGTCATCTCTTGTGGCCCAGGTGGCAAATATAATTTGCAGCTTGTAACAAAGTTTGTCTTTGGCGTGAACTTGATGCCTTAGGAAATCACGATTGGAAGTCTCACGCTCAGGATTAGTCTAACACTAACAGGGATGTACGTAACCTTGTCACCAGTTCAACCTGGACTTGGCTTTGAACAGACTGCATCCTGAACCTCCCAAGAACAAGAGCTAATGGTGTGTGAGCGCCTGCTTGAGCAGAACTGTACCTTAAAGTGTTCAAAAGGAAATTTGGGCGTACACATTATTCAACAGAAACGCAGAGTGTGAGAGCACCACGATTAGGGTGTCCTACAACTGTAGGATCATTGACACTCGGATAGTGTGTTGGAGACCCTCTGAATAGAGAACAACTTTCGACTGGGACCATTTCATGTCAGTTGTAGCAAGAAACCTGAGTCCCATCTCTGAGCTGGTCCTTCTAGCCGGCTTTCAATGAGTTCTTTGAATTTTCTTGCTTGGAGTGGTAAGAAGAGGCTGGTATTTTAATAAATAATATATCTATTTACAGAGTCCACCCCCCACCCACTCCATTTTACAAAATGTGTAAAAGCATTTCTGAGAATAAATTACTTCACTACTATGTAGACTGATGTAGTTATCTGCTTATAGGACAGTGTCACCATATCAGCCGAGGTCAGTTACTGTCACAGCTGAACTCTAAAACTCTACTTCTATAGGAAATGCACGCCACAGCTGGCATGGCCGGCACCTTTGCAGGTCGGACAGTCTAGTTGAGTGACTAAGCAGATATGGTGAACCAACTTTCAATATTTTATTCTTAGTTTTGCTTAGGTATAATAGACATGTGCAGTGGCAAAGGTGTTCAGTGATAATGGCAATCAGGACTTCAACAACCGCACCGTCTACTGTGCAGTCACGGTAAAGCACTCTGCTGGACACTATCACAGTGACACTGTCACTTTAACTGTTGGGTTTACCTGCCTGTTACAATGGCTGTAATGATCAGCTGCTCGGGTTTTTGATCATGTCACAGCGCAGGTTGGGTCAGTCACTGTGAAGTCACTAGACACTGCAACATTGTTATCTCAGTTGTACACTTCTGCTTCTAGCAATCAGCTGATGCACAACACTTGGGCCTTGCATTCTGGGATTGCAGTGGTGCAGTCAGTGCAGGTCCGACACCTCTAAACCTACCACTACAGCAGGACAAGCCTTTCATTTGTACCAGTCAGTCACTCATTTTTCAAAGGATGTTCATCCAATAGGAGTACAGATAAAGGCACCACTTGCCTGAACTTAAAATTCACAGTCCTGACATACAAGATAGACCTGCCCAATCCCCTCCCAATCTGAACCCTGGCAGGTAGCTCACTTCCTCTTTCCCAGGAAGGTGTCTTACAGGAGTCACTCATTCGATCCAGGAGCACAACACCAAGTGCTTGTGTAGAGTTTCTGGCCAGCATTCCGCGCATTTTCCAACTCACTCTTGTTCTCCAAGATTCCCTCAGCCACTCACCGACCTGCATATTTTTAAATGGGCGTGCAGTTCTTTCCTTACTTAATTGCCATATTTTGCATCGAACAGAATAAATAAATAATGCATCTGGGGCCCAAAGCAGCCCCTGAATACTGAGAATAATAAAAAAAATGGAAAATGATGGAAATACACAGCAGGCCAATCAGCATTTGAAAAAGGCTCAACATGGATTAATCGCTCTTTCCCTCAGATGCTACGCTCTTGCACAATTTTCCATTTTTATTTCGGGTTTCTGCCAGTTTTTCTGCCATTTCTTTATCTCTCCAAATCCTAGCAAATTTGGCTGCACTGTGTGCCTGTGGCACTTGACCCAACACCCACCCTCATTAAGCTTTCCTCAGGTTGGGAGGTCGGCGTTCTGGGTTAAGTAAACTGTGTAATGATGACTCTTTGGACTGCGGGACAGGAGATGCTCAGACTATTAGCACTATTTGTTGTCCATATATTAGCTGAAATCTCATTCAGCACTGCATTCATCTTTAGTGTCACTTTCTAATTGACACGTTGAAAAGGAGGAAACAAACGTTCTTCCTAACAAAGACTGATGGAACAATAATTAAAAGATGATGTTCCACGAATCAAGCAAGTGACAGGGGTGAAGTCTGACAAGTGATTTAAAAATAATATAAAAATATATGGGCACATCCCTCATGTCCCAGATGCAAAACAATCTTAAAACGAGGAAAGCCAGGCATTTCATCCTGGGTTCTTCTGACATGGAGCCCCAAATCTACAAGCAATTTACTGACCTCTAACTGACCTCTAATTTACCAGCAGCCGCAAGTGCCTCGAGTCCCATAGGCCGTACATAAGCAGCGGCCTTAAAGGGACAGGCCAGGTTTGCAGCTAAGCATCACAACCCTAGATGACCAACGAGCAAGGCCTCAGGAGGTTTGTGAGGAACTGAAAGTACTTCAGAATGACTGGATGTAGATAAAACAGAAACCAACCTGGATGGCGTCACAATTCAAGAGTCTGGCTGCCCATCACCTCAACTGGTTGGGTTGTTTTTGGTGAATTATCACAGGTTTTAAGGCAGGCCAGTCACCTGGAGGGAATGGGAGCAGCGAGCTGCCTCAATCTCAGACCTGAAAGAGATTGCAATCTGCTTCTCCGTAATTGTGCAGGGTCACTGGCAGAGCTCAATGATCTGACCGCCATGACAGAGGAGAAAGGAGGGCTGTGGGGGCATCAGGAGGCTTGCAACGCGTGAAAGATAGAAAGAAAGTGGAAGGAGAAAATGTACATCTTATAACACTAGCGCTCAGTGTGAGTTTAAATGTACCGAACAAGGTGTGAATTTAACATTTTATAGATGTTGAGTTGGTGTTTTATAGACCAATCAGCACAGACTTAACATTTTATAAACTAAATGCTAAATTATTCATAGACCAATCAGTGTGAACGTAACTTTTTATAGACCAATCAGTGTAGATGTTACATTTAAGAGGCATAAATCCAGTATTTTATAGAGCTGGTTTTAATCTTTAATAGACCAATCATTGTGAGTTTAATCTTTTATGGAGCAGTCTGCACGTTAAACTCTCTTTTCAGGCAGGCGAGAGTCCTGTAAATCTTAACTTTAAATGTTATTTCGATTGTAAAATGAACTCGCAGCATCACCATCTATTCCCATCTGTTTGATATGTGAAGCGCATCATTCAAGCAAAATAGAATGAGACAGGTAGATGGATGGGTACATTCAGCGCGCATAGTCCAAGGATATAAAACATTCCCTGTGGCACAGATGGAAAATAGACAAGTCATGCAACTGCCACACAATTCTTCAGCCAAGAGCAGGCTGTAGAGCAGGTCATTCGATGCATTTGTTTGCTGTGCACGTGTTTATTTTAACTTTCTTTGTTGTTGTCTTGTTTTGCTGGTTTCCATTATTTCCTTCTCTGACGTAAATGATGCCAATTTTTGCAGAATTGCATTGGCTACATCAGGCAGACTGTAGTGTTCTCAAGATCATGGATGGGGAGGGGAGGTCACATCACTACACAATGCATGCAGTTCATAAATCTTTGCAGCAGCTGGGGAAAATGGAGAGTGCGAGGCAGAAAGGCAAGATTATCTTTTTGATTTACTGATTGATAGTAGGCAAAATTTTGATTGACAGGTCAGTTCAGAAGTCTCAGATCAGTGTGCCTGCACAACGAGCCACTTTGGCTATTCAAAGTAGACGAGAGATATTTCACTGGTGACAGTGAGTTATGGAGGTACTTTCATGAGCAAACGAATGTCTTTGGACTGGCCTCACCTAGTGAGATACGGTATTGTGTCTGTTCTATCATTGTGCATCTCTCAGTTGAATCTTAAGCAGAAGAGATCAAGCTTTTTGCCCTTGCTTAGGTCCAAAGCAGGGAGCCTCGTAGGCCATATGTAAAATGGACATTCCCACTAATTTGCATGGATCTCAAGTTGCTGATACGAGTAGATCTTGGTGTTCTGATATGGGTTTTATCTACCAATGAGGCAACAGTGCCAAGAACAGTCCTTTCCAAACCTGGAGGCCATCTAAATTTTAGCAGGACAAACCAGCAAATAAGAAATCAGTTGCACTCGCTTCATGGGCTGGATTTCTGGGATTCACAGGCTACATATGTAGCTTGGTCCCCAGATTTTAAAGAGGAAATCTTTAACTGTGTTCTTTAGCATAATGCTCTGCTATCTATCGCTGCCAAGGCCATCATTTATTGCCCATCAGAAAGTGGTGGCTAATATTTATCCCTCAACTAGCATCACTAAGGCAGATTACCCAGTCATTATCACATTGCTGTTTGTGGGAGCTTGCTATCTCCATTTTGGCTACTGCGTTTCCTACATTACAACAGTGACTACACTCCAAAAGTACTTCATTGGCTGTGAAGCGCTTTGGAACTTGAGGTCATGAAAGGCGCTACATAAATGCAAGTTCTTTCATGAAAGGCGCTACATAAATGCAAGTTCTTTCTTTCTTAAGGGTTGAAACTAATTTGGCAGGGGGATAGTCACCAGGATGAAACATTAGAGGGGAGAAACATGGTGCAGAGAGGACTGGAAGAGACAAATAGAACTAATAGAATAGTTCAGAAATACAAGGGATCAGACGGTGGGCAAACTTGAGACAGTCTAAGATGCATTTGGAGTGCATGTGTGTAAATGCACGTAGCATAGTAAATAAGGTTGGTGAGGGCAACACGGTGGCATAGTGGTTAGCACTGTTGCCTCACAGCGCCAGGGACCCGGGTTCGAATCCGGCCCAGGGTGACTGTCTGTGTGGAGTTTGCACATTCTCCCCGTGTCTGCGTGGGTTTCCTCCGGTTTCCTCCCACAGTCCAAAGATGTGCGGGTTAGGTTGATTTGGCTATGATAAATTGACCCTTAGTGTTAGGGGGATTAAATACGTGGGGTTATGGGGATAGGGTGGGATATGTGTCGGTGCAGGCTCGATGGGCCGAAATGGCCTCTATCTGCACTGTGGGGATTCTGTGATTCTGTGCTGCCCACAGGATTAAAAGGACAGTAGCAGCTTGGATGCAATATTGGCTCGGTATTAGGACCACTGCTCTTTTAGATATATATTAATAACCAGGACTTGGGTATACAGGGCATAATTTCAAAGTTTGCAGATGACACAAAATTCGGAAATCTAGTAAACAATGAGGAGGATAGTAGCAGACTTCAGGAGGATATAGACAGACTGGTGAAAAGGGCAGATGAAATTTAATGCAGAAAAAGCATGAAGTGATAAATTTTGGTAGCAAGAATGAGGAGAGGCAACATCAACTAAATTGTACAATTTCAAAGGGGCTACAGGAACAGAGACCTGGGGGTGTCTGTACAAAAATCTTTGCAGGTGGCAGGACAAGTTGAGATGGCTGTTAAAGCATTTGGGATGCTTGGCTTTATAAGCACCTCTATCAAATCGCCTCTTAACCTTCTCTGCTCTCAGGAGAACAATCCCAGCTTCTCTAGTCTATATCCACGTAACTGAAGACCCTCATCCCTGGAACCATTCTAGTAAATCTCCTCGGCACCCTCTCCAAAGCCTTGACATCCTTCCTAAAGTGTGGTGCCCAGAATTGGACACAATACTCCAGCTCAGGCTTAACTGGTGATTTATAAAGGTTTGGGATAACTTCCTTGCTTCAACGTGAATGACACTGGACACAAAGGTTGCCAAAACTGCATCGGCAGCCGATGATGGTGCATCAGTGCAGGAAGAGGGAAATAGGAAGTAGTTTACCTCACAAACCCCTGCTGAAAATGATATAGAGCCTCATTTCTGCAGCTATCAGATCAATGCAAGTTGGCCTGTTTGCAAACACGGTGACCAAGTGTCAATCATATTGATGTCTGGGCCACAACATAGGGATGAAACAGCCATTCATTCAACTGCGTCATAGACACCCAACCCAGATGTTTGAATGATTGACAGATGGATTTGACCAGTGTTCCTCCCATTTAATTAAAAACATGAAGTACATTTTGGTGGTGGGCAAACTGCACAATTCACTTTACCCCCGATGACAGCATTTGAAAGATCAGAAACAAAACCTCTCGCCAGCTAACTTTGTGGATGCCAAAGTTCACTTCTTCCCTGTCGGGTTGATTTTTGCCATGCCAGTTAATCCTGACAACAGAGCCAGGGCGTAATATCGCAGAAATACACAGAGATAAAGGGAATTTTTTTTTGGGGTGGGAGGAGATTATGATTCCCCACCACCCGCCCCCCCCCCCCCCAACCACAGAAGTTTTTTTTGGCAGGTGACGCACTTTAAATCTGATCACTAAGAACGGAATAATTGCATTAAAGGAGCAACGCAACTTGAAGTTTAATTGAAAATACCTTTAATTCTGAGGCAAGGTTGGGCAGAGAGAAATCCAAGCAGAGAAAGTTTTTTTCTCTAATGCAGTAGGTTAACTGAGAGGATGGTGTCTCTCCAGAACAAAGGAAACTGTTGGCCCTCTTTGAAACGCTCTTCAACCCATTGTGTGTGCGTGCGTGATGTTTCTCATACCCTGTGGTTACCCACGGAAATACTCACACCAATTACAGGCATTACAAAAAAAAGAAATCTCTCTGAAGCAAAATCAAAAAGCTGTGAAATTAAAAGGGGTTGCTGAATTAAAGGGATTTATAGCAAGTCAACAGTTAACGTTTGAACAGGCCAATTCCTTCCTATATCGTCTACTGCAGGTTTTAAAATTGTACTTTAAATAAAAGCTTTTTAAATTGAAAGTGGTTTGGCTGCTCAGTTTGGATTTCTGGGCAGTGGTGCTATACCAGCCCTCCTGGTCCTGCTCTTGTCCTCTTTATACTTCGTTCGCCAGCATTTGACCGGTGGAAGCTGAGCCAGGAAGAGCCAATGGAAAATGCGGGTTTCTGCTGCCAACAGAACTGGGTTAAGTTGGTGCTTCGAGAATTTCCAAGTGGGGCCGACAAGGAGGGGGAACCAACACGTGTGCTGTTGGCTACACTTGTAAGGTGCCAAGATCTCCTGTGCACTGATGGTGCATGGTTAGTGGCTGGATTGTGTGACTCTCAGTGCTGAAAGCGCCAGGTAAACTGTGCCTCTGACACTGCCCGTCCAGGACCTGCTTGTTGATGGGGTCCCGAAAGTGAAGGTCAGAGGCACGGGGACGTGGTTTTTATTGCCCCTCCAAGGAGGAAGCATGGCACACAGGGGAAATGAAAAGGGGAGAGCTGATGGTCTCCATTTCATGGTGCACTCCTCAACCTCGAGCTCCAAGACCTCAAAAGACACAGGATCTTCCTCATCCTTCCATTGCACATCACAACTCCAAAAAAAACTATTCTCTGGCCATAGCTGTTAAATATGAAATTTTAATCATTAAGTACATTTTAAAGCTGCTCTCCACCTCCATCCACCCCCCATTAACACTATTAATTTTGATGAATGTGGCAGCGTTTGAGACAGTAACCTTTCCCTGGATTGCCACCTTCGCGATCTCCACAGCCTTAATCCTTGTTTGCACAAAGCCTCATATGCCCACGGCCTCTGTCGTTTCCAAGTTCCACTGACTCCCCGTCTCCCAGTGCATCAACTTCAAGGAACCCCATCCTACTTTTCAAATCCATCAGAGGTCTTTCCCCCATCTTACCCGAGCAATCTTCTCCAGCCCCATGTCTAGTCTGAATGCCCCGCTCCTCCAATTCGGGATCACTGCTCTTCTTCCGCTCCCCCATCTGTAGCCAACCTTTCAGCCCAGATGTTTGTGGAGCTCTCTCCCAAAGCCACTTCACCTTTCTACTTCTCTTTTCTTCACAAGCCTCTTCCAAACCCATCGATTCTTCCACCACCCCCCAACACTTTTTCCCATATTTGTTCAGAATCCTCTTGTAAAGCCCTCAGATATTCTTTCACATTAGGACTGCTATAGAAATCCATATTAATGGATATGGTTTTTGTTGATGATGCTGCAATGACCAATGAGTGTCAGAGCTTGTGGGTTGGCCTCCACAATTCTTTTGAGAGCTATTTGTTAACTCGAACCCGACACCATCAATGTGGAGGCTACACACTTCTAAGTTGACTATTTCTATGTTTTTGAATCGTACAGTCAGTTTCAGGGCAGCTGCCTGACAATCTTGAGGAATGATAACCAACAACAACTTGCATTTATATAGCACTTTTAACATAGTAAAACATCCCAAGGCACTTCACAGGAGCATTCACACACAAAATTTGACACCGAGCCACATAAGGAGCTATTAGGACAGGTGGTCAAAAGCTTGTTCAAAGAGGTAGGTTTTAAGGAGCATCTTAAAGGTGGAGAGGCGGAGAGGTTTAGGGAGGGAATTCCAGAGCTTAGGGCCTAGACAGTTGAAGTCACAATCGGGGATGCACTAAAGGCCAGAGTTGGAGGAATGCAGAAATCTCGGAGGGTTGCAGGGCTGGAGGATGTTACAAAGATAGGGAGGGGCAAGGCCATGTTGGGATTTGAACACAAGGATGAGAATTTTAAATTTGAGGTAGTGTTGGACCTGGATTCAATGTAGGTCAGCGAGCCTTTTTATAAAAGGCTCAGCACAAGTGAAAACAGATCCATCTGAGATTTGCACATAGACAGGTGGACTGCTTTGTATGTGAGCGATCATGTCCATTTCACACATCTTTAATGGCACACTTGTTAAAATAAAAATGCCTACCTCAGTGGGTAGCACTCTCACCTCTGAGTCAGAAGGTTGTGGATTCAAGTCCCACTCCAGAGCCTTGAGCACAAAATCTAGGCTGACACTCCAGTGCAGTGCTGAGGGAGTGCTGCACTGTCGGAGGTGCTGTCTTTCGGATGAATGGTTAAACCGAGGCCCCGTCTGCCCTCTCAGGTGGACGCAAAAGGTCCCATGGAACTATTTGAAGAAGAGCAGGGGAATTCTTCCCGGTGTCCTGGTCAATATTTATCCCTCAACAAACATCACTAAAAAAAATGATCTGGTCATTATCATATTGCTATTTGTGGGAGCTTGCTGTGCGCAAATTGGTTGCCGCGTTTCCTACATTACAACAACACTTATATTTATATAGCACCTTTAACATAGTAAAACGTCCCAAGGCGCTGCACAGGAGTATTTTAAGACAAAAAATGTCACCGATCCACATAGGGATAAATTAGGGCAGGTGACCAAAAGCTTGGTCAAAGAGGTAGGTTTCAAGGAGCGTCTTAAAGGAGGAAAGAGAGGTAGAGAGGCAGAGAGGTTTAGGGAGGGAATTCCAGAGCTTAGGGCCTCGGCAACAGAAGGCACGGCCACCAAAGGTTGAGCGATTATACTCAGGGATGCTCAACAGTGACTACATTCCAAAAACACTTCATTGGCTGTAAAACACTTCGGGGGCCCCTGAGGTCATGAAAGGAGCTATATAAATGCAAGTCTTTCTTTTTCTTTCTCCCTTCTGGTTTTAGGCTGGGCAAAAGGTGGCACCCTGCTCATTTCACAGCCGGCAAAGAATACAAAAAAAGGGGGCAAGGCACCAGGGGGCCAGTCTCATGTGTGGCACAAGCTTGTGAAGAATTCTGTATTCACTGTGTATCAAATGGGGGACAGTGTGTATTGGAAGGAAGGAGCTGGGGAGAGTGGGCTAAGAGGGTGAAGGGAAAGCATATTTTAAAAAACGGGAATGTTAATGAAGAACATTGTTTAAATCCAGAACTGCCGCCCGACAAGGAGTCAATGCTTCCAGTAAAGGGAAGAAAAAACGTTGCAGAAATTTGACAAGCAAAAATAGACTTAATTTTAACAGGACGAGGTGCAAACACTTCCAGTTTAGGGTTGTCCTTGCTGCAGTTTAAATGGACATATCACCCCTGACATCATGGGTGGGAAGCAGCTTCCCTCAACTCCCTCCTCCTCCTTCAAACAAATCTTTGCTCTCGGATCAGTGGGAATGTGTAGGACACCAAACCTTCAATAGTGAACCTAGCCAGCAACGGAGATGGTCACTCATATTCTGTAATCGATCCTGGATAAAATCATTACAACGAAAGGCACCAATATATAAACAGGGGGAAATTGCCAGTGCTGCGTGAAAGAGTGTTTAGCAAGTTCCAGTTTGCGCTCGACACGCGTGCATTCCTGCTATCGGGCTGGTTTCAAGCGGTACTTTCACCTGCCGCGACCGCATGAAGTGGGCCCAAGCCACGCCTCCTTGCAAGGCTGACAGAAGTGGAGACGGTCCCTTTAAAGCCAGCTCTCTTCAGCCAGTGCTCACTCCCCCCGCACGCTGCTGCTTGCTGACTCGGAGAGAGGGCTGGCACCAGACCACTTGATTGAACACATGCTCTTTGTCATGATCGCGCCGGCTGGTGCACAGGCTGCCGCGGGGGGCAGCCCGAGTGTCACAAGTCGAATTGCTGCGTTGCCTTGATATCTTATCTGGCCCTTCCTTACAACAATAGAGCTCAGGGGAGAACGCAGAGAGAGAGAGAGAGCGAGCGAGCTGCGAGCCGAGTTAAATTACTGTACAGATAGTGCTCCCGGCTCCCGCATATTAGCAGTAAGATAAACACTGAAAGAGGGTTTCCCCTCTTCACTTGAGCAAGCACATTTTTCGTACAGGAGCTGAAATTTATAGTACTGTGAAGCATTTAGTCCGTTAACACTAGAAACGTTAACTCTGTTTCTCTCTCTACAGATGCTGCCTGACCTGCTGAGTGTTTCCAGCATTTTCTGGGTTTTTAAAAATTCAGATTTCAGTATTTTGCTATTGTGTGAGGAGCCTGCTGGCTCCAGCTATCAGGCAGTTCCATCCCACTGCCTTCACTCTATTTGTGTATAATTAACCATTATTTGCATAACGCATAAATAAAACAGCACTTTGCATTAATTGTAATACCTATAAACAACAGGAAGAGGAAAGCTTTCCACACTTCTGTGCTTCTTTAGGAATGCAAATAATACTCGAGTCTTGTCAATCCACCAATTTGTACTTAATAAAATTTGCGCAGCACTTTCGCCTCCAGCTGCAATTAACGGAGCTAATCCTCTCCCAACCCCTCTACGGTGATAAAAAGACTTTTTCTTTTGCATTTAATTAATGCACAATCATTTTACAAAACGGCTAATGAGGCTCTGATCACATTACTGTGACACACGTTAATTAAAGGCATGAAACGGTGGGTGGGGGGGAAGCGGCGGCTGCTTCGCAAGGCGGCACTGTTCTGTGCTGAGACACATCACCTCGGCGACTGCCTTGTGGCGGAGCCCGCTGCATGCAGCAGGTAGCTGGGTCGTGGGCGGCTCCTCGCGTCTCAAAGTACAGTGTGGCTGACCGACAGCCGAGCGAGCAATCCGCGTGGGGGGCAGGTGGCAAGGTGGCCAAGCACTGAGCAGTGCGAGCTGCTCTCTCCTCTCTTTTTTGTGCTTGCTATACGCAGTTCCCACCACCTCGGCGTTAACTGCATAATCAACATTCAAACCCTTGACAACACAAACATCACGCACAGCACTCCACTGCTTCCTATTTAAACTCGTGAAGGACTATACCAGGAGATAGGAAATAAAGATTTATTTTCCCCCCTTTAAAGAAACTATTAACCCTCAACTTCTTGACAGATCTGCACAAATAAAACTGCCTAAGTAAAATTCAACAGGATTTGCAAATGTTCCTGCAGACTGATTTGCAGAGAATCCCTTGGAATTATGCACAACTGGTCCTATGCAAGCCTTTAAGACTTTTGTAACTATAAGTATCTCTCTCTGGGATCCGACATGATGTTTAAATGTAGGGTATACCTATAGCAAGTGATGAATGAAACTTAAGATGCACATTTCATTTGCTTGCATTCGTGAGATTAGAGGCTAATATCAGTAAAAAAAATTACAGTCTCCCTTTAAGCTTGTCTCAGGATAATCTTAGGCGATGCATCATTAGCACGGTGGATGTTAGGAGGGCGTCTTACTTTGTATCTTTATTAGAAAGCAGTGCAGCTTATACTAAGGGACTGTGTGGTATATAATCAGGCACAATTACAGCGCAGATCCAAGTCTATCCTTCCATTCGAAATATTTGGCGTTCAAGCCACTTTCTCTTCAACATTTGTACAGCACAATTTCTGGGCTATGCTATCCTTCGGCAGTCACCACCATTTCTGGAAAAATGGCTAAGTTCTGAATCTGGCTAAGTTCTTAATAACGTAGGTTTGTAATGCCTAAACAAGGCACTTCTAATATTTCATCGCAATTTATACGTCATCCCTTTAAACCACGAAACGGGGTTTCTGGTAACTATACAATGACGACCTGTTACTCAGATGCTTGAGTCAGCGAGGCTAGTCAATCCAGCACCTGTGGTTCACACTTATAGCATCTCCCGCGCTGGTTCTGGCTCTTTTATCCGTCCGCACAACAGAAGGTTAGCAAATGTGATCCATTCATCGAGTCTCCCTGTACATTCCTCATCTATTGAAAGTCCTGTCACACACAGTAAGTCGGGAGATATGGACCAAGAAGTTGCTGCTACCCAACCTGTGACTGCACCATACTGATTCTGAAGTTTAAGCAAAAAAGCTGAAAGCTGCTGTGACTGGCTGTTACACAGAATTACATAGAATTTACAGCCATTCGGCCAAACAGGTCTATGCTTCACACCAGCCTCCTCCCGCCCTATTTCATCTCGCCCATCAATATATTCTTCTATTCCTTTCTCCCTCCTGTGTTTATCTAGCTTGCCTTGAAATGCATCTGTTATTCGCCTCAACCACTCCCTGTGGTAGCGAGTTCCACATTCTCACCACTCTCTGGGTAAAGAAGTTTCTCCTGAATTCCCTATTGGATTTATTAGTGACTAGCTTATATTTATGGCCCCTAGTTTTGGTCTCCCTCACATGGAAACATCTTCTCTACATCTACCCTATCAAAATCCCTTTAAAGATCTTATTCAGGTCACCTCTCAGACTTCTCTTTTGGAGAGAAAAGAGCCCCAGCCCGTTCAGCCTTTCCTGGTAGTTGCGAGCCTGGTGCCAGTTATGTCATCAAATCAGGATTGCTCACCTGTAAGTTACAACTGTACAGAATGAATAGAAGTTTCAAAGTTGTAGGACACAAAGCACAGAAGGCATTTAACTGTTAATAGCAGTAAACTTGCATCGAACTCTAAAGGAATTTCTTGGCAACTATATCTGTCAGTCAGATAGATTTGAAAGACGAGAAAATGCTGCACTACATTTAAGCACTTGCTCTTCTGTTAGATAGCAGTGATTGTTAACAAGAAGTGAAATGAAGTAATAGAAAGGATAAACCTTGATACTGGGTCATCAGTTGTGGCTCCAGGTGCACGAATTCACAAATAAATTATGTTTAAAAACCAACATAGCGTGGGGGGAAAAAGTGACTCCCCTCCAAAACTAAACTATAACTAACATCTCCAGAAGACCCATTTCTCAGTCCTACATCTGACCAAAGCCTAGGTGCTTTCTTGTTCCAACTCACCTGTGAAACTTCATACAGCAATTTGTAGTGCTCCTCTCGCTTCTGTAAAGTGCACAGATTGCAGCCCATTATAAGTCAGCGGCAAGCCCCGAGCCCACCGTCCAGCTTGCCCACAGCCGAGAGGGACTTGCACTGACGGGGAGTCACCCTCCAGACCTGCCTGGTACAACTGCTGTCTCTCATCAGTCACCAGGAGCCGAGCTCAACACTCAACATACACAGGCACTGTTAGCAGTAGCACTTGGCTGGGGGGTGGAAATGAGCAGCAGGATTCGTGGTTGTTTCCTTCTCGGTATCTCTCTCACAGTTTTGATTCAGTTCAAAGCAACACACTCCCCCTGTCTTTGCCTCAGTGCACATGACTACACAGATTCCAGCTCATGCATATTAATGAGGGCCTCATTGATTATTTATGACACGTCGTGATCGTGGGGAAGGACGTTCCTGCTTATGACAGATGAATATCCACTAATTAGGAAGCAAATATATTGTAGTACACATTAAAAAAAACCACACTGCTTTGTGTCAACAAACTCCTGGACTTACTAAATTATAAAACGCAACTCAAAATATATTAAAACTAATCATTAGCAAATCATATTTCTTCAAGATTAAAATCCCCAAGGATTACTGTCGGACTTTACCCGATTTTAAAAGGGAAAATCAATGCAAAATCCTGTATTTGATATAACTGCAGTTTAGAAGGTTGTGAGGAACTCAGCAAATTTGGGGATTCCAGTCGGAACTCCTGTGAGGAATCACGTCTTGGGTCACAACAGTCAGTCAGCAGAAACTCAAACCAAAATAAATGCCTCTGTTTGTTTAGGTACACAGCCCACTTGATGTTGGTGAGAGTTCAAACTGCCCTGGGAACCAAGAATCGGAAACTGTTTACACCAAAGCGATATCAGTGCAAAAAAAAGAGGTCTCTGATTCTGAACCATTTCCCTCTTATTTTCTGAATATTAAGTTTTGCAACGTTAAGTGGCGCCATGAAGTTTTCTTAATTGATCTTAATTGCAAGCAAATTGGTTTCATGTCTAGCAACACCTACACAACACCAAAGGCAAGAGTGGCAAGTACATCAAAAATCATCTGGTGCCTATCAGCCCTCACCCCTGGGACACCATAATCCGATTTTCCAGGCCTTAATTTTACTTAACTGTCTGGAGGAGAGCCGAGCAAGACCTACGTGGAAGTATTGTCATCGTGAATGCCCTGTGACTACCACAGGCTAGCTGCCTGCACGGCCGGCCGTGTGCCAACGAGACTATCCCTAATGCAGTTTTATAAATGCCTCTGTTTATAAAAGAGACACGGATTAAACTTGATCCACTTGGCAGCCACTGCCTGTGGTAACGGGCCAAAGTGGCACTTGCCGTCCAGGCGAGTCTGCTGTCCCAGAGAGAGTGTCTCAGTGTGAAGTTACTAATCAGAAAGTCGCTGCCAACTCGCTCAAAATAAACATGATTACTGCGGACAAAAGCTGACTGAAAGCGCCGTTCATCCTGCATCTCGTTTAGCGAGCAGTGTTTCACGCTGTGATCGGTGTTTTATGGACTCGGACAACGTGTCAAGAGTTTTCTGACAGAAATGAACACAGCTGGGACCCCCGCCCCCTCCCAACTTTGGTGGCTATTTACCGGACAGGTCCCACTGCCAGTGCTAAGGCCGGAGTTGTTGCCTCTGTATACTGTATGGCCATTCACACTGCGAGCGCGAACTGTCCAGTGCCTTAGCCAGCGGACTGGGGGGCGGGGTGGAGAATAGATGGCAAAGGGGAGGCGTGGATAGCAGGGAAAGGGCAAAGTGGATAAGGGGAAGTGGGAAGGGATAGCAATGAAGGGGAGAGGGAAGGGATGGCAATGAAGGGGAGAGGGAAGGGATGGTAATGAAGGGGAGAGGGAAAGGGGAATGAATGCAGGACGAGAGGGAAGGCAAAATGGAATGCAATGAAGGGGAAACAGAAGGGAACAGAAAGTGGGATCGGTACTTTGGGCGGGAGACACTGGGAATGGCACATTGGGGTAAGAAGGAAGGGGAATGCCAACATGAATCGGGGCCAAGAGTGCCAACGGGAGGGTGAGGGAAGAGTGAAACGGTGAATCACTGAGGGAGTGGGAGAAGTGTACCAGCATGAACTGGGAGGATTGAAGAGAGGAATTCTGTGAAAGGGTGGAGAGTTGGATGGGGTACAGCATCTCTGTGAGCTGGGGTGAGGGAGATGGATATGGGACGATGACTGTTGAGGTAACTTTTAGGCAAGCAACAGTCTGGTTGACCTGTTGAAAATCCAAATGTCACTTTTTCCCCTTTCTTTTGAACTAAAAATGTTCACCATCAGGATTTCCCCTTTAACCTTTCATGTTTTGTTTTTTCCCCCCTCCAATGAATTTGAATGAATGTTGGGTAAATCTACAGCGTAAAGGACAAAGCCTATGCAACACCTTATTTTTACATGTCTGGGCAGTTCTTGAGTTGTAAGTTCTTTGGAGAATGAGTCAAGGGAACTTCAGAAAATCTAACTTAAAAATGATCAGACTGATGTGACCATTACAAGATCAGTTACTACAGTAATAAAAAAGACTTGCATTTCTATAGCACCTTTCACGACCTCGGATGTCCCTAAGCACTTTACAACCAATGAAGTACTTTTGAAGTGTAGTCACTGTTGTAAAGTAGGAAACGCGACAGCCAATTTATGCACATCAAGATTCCACAATCAGCAATGTGATAATGACCAGATCATCTGCTTTAGTGATGTTGGTTGAGGGATAAATATTGGTCAGCACACCGGGAAGAACTCCCCTGCTCTTCTTTGACTAGTGCCGTGGGATCTTTTACGTTCACCTGAGAGGGCAGACGGGGCCTCGGTTTAACATCTCATCCTAAAGATGGCACCTCCGACAGTGCAGCACTGGTATATCCGCCTCGATCTTGTGCTCAAATGCCTGGAGTGGGGCTTGAACCCACAACCTTCTGACTCAGAGGTGAGAGTGCTACCATCTGAGCGTTTGAGTAACGATTTAACAAGAAAGGTTATTGGAATAGAATGCAAATGGTTTAAATGCAAACATGGGACGATAAGCTGTCGTTTCCCCACCGTTGTTCCTTTCATAGATTGTATGCAAGCAATTTATATTCGCCACCAGACTGAAGTTGATGGGGGGAGGGGAGGCAGGTAATATATTTAAATAATTTTGTCAGTCAAGAAAATACTTGGATGCAAATACCGTCTAAAAACTATTTCAATTTGGTAATTCAAAAACCAACTTTAAATCTCTGATTGTATTCCACAATAGCTCTTCTTAATTTAGATAACAATGTGTGCAGAGAGTTTTGTACCTGCAGTAATTTGCAGTGACAGGAAGTCACTGAGTTTCAAATTGTAGATTTTGAAGTCAATCATAGATCTGCAAAGTCCCCAGCACCTGTAGACATTTACACAGCAGATGTCAGCTCACTTTACCGCCACATAAGCAGCTGCTTTTATTTTCCTTCTGCTTTTTCCTGAGGCTTCTCGTTCCTTCCATATAATTATTATATATATATTTTTAAAAATGGAGTTCTTTTCCTCCCATGCCTCGTTTACTTTGTGCTTGGCATCTTCTTTGGTTGAGATGAGAGTTCGGAGGGCTGCCTCCTGGCAGAGGAGGTGATACATTACAACAGTGACTAACTTGAATAGTACTTCAAATACTGTAAAGCGCTTTGGGATGTGCTGAGGCCATTAAAGGCGCTGTATAAATGGGAGTTTTTTCTTCCTTTCTTTACAGAAGTGGCCTGATGTAATGTGTCCTTTGATGGTTCTTCTCAGGCACGGCCATCAGGAGACCTCATCATGGAGGGGATCATTGGAACCCTCTGTCTCATCTATCATTGCTGGAAAGTGCTGCACTAAGCCACACAGACCAGAATGTCCCAGGTTCATTTCATGGTCTGTGGTGAGACACCTGTGGAAGTAGTTGGAGTGTTGAAATTGGTCTTAGTGCCCCTGGGTTTGTGGGGGGGGTGTGGGGAAATCAGGCAGAACTCCTACTGTTTATTGCTATCCAATGGCTCCTAATGGAGAATCCATGTGTCTGGGTGTTGCGTAGGGACAGGATCTGCCTCACCGGTCAGGCCCTCCATGGGCGAATAGCCTGACACCATTCACCGTCAAGAACCATAGACGTCAAGAATGGGCGAGGTACCCAGAGAACATTTGGAACTGGTGCAACCGAATCCAAAGAGTCAGCACCTCCAGGAGAGGAGGGAAAGAGAGAAAATTGCCAAGAAAACAGTGAATTCTAGCTCCAACCAGTGGTTGGATTTTTAAAGAGTGAATTTATGGAGTCGCATCCTCTTTAAATAAAAGAGCAGAAACCCCCCAAATCCCACCTGTGGTGTACTTTGTGCCAGCACTGTACGGTCTGAATCGCAATCACGACTGATTTTTTTTTTCTACCTTTCAAAATGATTCAGCGTGATTGTTGCTGCACATCCTTTTTCTCTCCATCACTCATTACTTTCTCCCAGATTGACAGCGAATGAAATTAGATGGTCCTCGCTAACGAAATTCAATGGTTCTCCATTTCAGATATAAAATTCCAGTGTTCGCCTCACCCCTCCTCACAACCTCGCAGGGTTCATTGAGTTTATCTTGAGAGTAACTGAACCATACAGAGCAGAAAGACCCCAGGTCCGACCTCTGCTGAATTAACCAATCTTAGCTGAGAGTGGGGGGTCTTCAGCACACTTGAGTTAGGGAGAGGAAAAAAAAAAGTTAGACAGGGTTCCCACTCTTGATTGCTACCCAGCGGCCCCCAGTAGAAAGTAATGTCAGCCTTTGCTCATTGGTAGCACTCTGACCTCAGAGTCAGAAAGTTGTGGGTTCAATTCCCACTCCAGAGACTTGAGCACATAATCTAGGCCGACACTTCAGTGCAGTGCTGAGGGAGTGCTGCACTATCGGAGGTGCCGTCTTTCGGATGAGACGTTAAACTGAGGTCCCGTCTGCTCTCTCAGGTGGGCGTAAAAGATCCCGTGGCACTACTCGAAGCAGAGCAGGAGAGTTCTCCCCGGTGCCCTGGCCAATATTTATCCCTCAACCAACATCACTAAAAACAGATTACCTGGTCATTTATCATATTGCTGTTTGTGGGACCTTGCTGTGCGCAAAATTGGCCACCACGTTTCCTACATTACAACAGTGACTACATTTCAAAAAGTACTTTGTTGGCTGTAAAGCACTTTGGGATGCCCTGAGGTTTCTGTTTCTTTATTGGAAACTGTACTCCAGCCTCGAGCACGGATTGAAATTCCACTCTCTTGGCATATTGTGGGTTGAGAGGTATGGTGTTAAGCTTCAGTAAGCGCTCTCTTCTGAATGTGAAAAAAGTGCAACCCTTTGCCTCCAACTGTTAATAAGTCCTAAAAATAAAATCAAACTCAATCCGCACAGGCATTTGGCGTGTTTCATATCTCAACCCCTCCTCCTTGCCTATCTGGGTTGCCTCAGATTTTGTGGTTGGGATTCGGGCTCAGTCCTCTGCGGGTTAAATCCAAGAGTTGGTGAAGATGTAAGTTTGATACTAATAGGCCATCAGCTCATTTTCAGGCTGCGGCTGCTGTTACAAAACAGCTGAACCGAGTTTACTTGTCACCGATGTACAGCAGCTTAGTCGAACATCTTGTCCCCAGCTGTAGCACACACTATAGATGTTGCACGCTTGTCAGCTTTCATCTTGTTCCGTGCTACCACTATAGTATAAATGACAGAAAGTGCTGAAATAGTGGATGTTAATTCTGATTCCAATCATTTCAAGAAAGTTCATCATAAGCAAGGCTGACGGTTTTTTGCCATCACCTCGGGTTGGGTCCATTCATGTCTAAAATGTGCAATCTATCACCATTGGGTGGCTCATTTCTATAGCTGCCATACTTCATGACTTCTCCACTGGTAAGGTTAAGACTTCACCCGACGAAGGAGTAGTAAGCTCCGAAAGCTTGTGATTTCAAATAAAACTGTTGGACTATAACCTGGTGTTGTGCGACCTCTCAAGGTTAAGACTGGCACTGGAGTAATTCTCCTTCATGGGATCGCCCAGTGATTTGGTATCATAACGTACCTGGTGCGCAGACTGCAAGGTGAGGGTTCAAATGCCAGCCCTCCATCGACACACATGTGCTTTCCACCTGGACAGATGACATTGAGTGCTGCACCAGGAAGGAAATTAGATGCTTGGCAAAAGTATGGTAAGAGAGAAATTGCCACAGCTGACCAGGAACAGCACAGATTGTGCCATCAGAGAACCTGGCAAAGGGAAATGGCTAAACTGCAGGAAGCACGGACAAGGGAGGCAGCTGGTGATCATACGGAGAGTTGGTGAATTGCCCCAGTAAGGGAAACTGAATTTAAGGGTGCATTCCCACATATTTCCTACTTTACAACGGTGACTACACTTCAAAAATACTAATTGGCTATAAAGCGCATTGGGACATCCTGAGGTTGTGAAAGGCGCTATATAAATGCAAGCCTTTCTTTCATTCACACCACAATGACAGTATTTGTGAACGGTGTTCCCTTCACACCGATACTGCAGTTCTATTGCAAATGCAGCCTGAATCCAGAGTCGGGGTCCGGCCTGAAGGAGGCAGACTCACGGTACTTCGCTTCAGGGTTAGGCTGGGCCCAACACCAGAGTCAGTCTACACAAGTTTAGTGTCAGCACTGAGCCGAAACCCCTTCACACCAACACTCAGCCTGCAGTCTAAATGAACCAATAAATGGGATTCGCCAAGGATTGCAACTCAGGCTCTGTGTCCACCTGTTGCAGCACTGCTGCCAGCGAGCCCAGGCTCACGGGTCCTTGCTTGCTATGAGGTTCAGTAGGCACTTCTCCCTATGGCTTAAAAAGAAATATCCTTGCTGTCGGAATTGCTGTTTAGGGTCAGACCTCCTTTTCCAAAATTTTGGCTTTAATAAAATAGAATGGGAAGTTCTTTCAACTTCATCACACCTTAGTTACACTACCCTGGTGTCATTCCAATCAGAAGGGATTCAGTGAGCAGCAGTAATACGTGCCACAATAATCGGCCCGTCCTGAGTTCAATTGGCTCCCCCAACATCATTAAACATTGCAGGATGTGTCCAACAGGAAGCAACTTCTACTGGACCTCAGGATGTGCCTATTTACAAGTCTCATCGGCCTTAAAGGGACAGGCCAGCTGCGGCAACAATGCATTGTGCATCACGTGATACAATGCGTCTATTTCTAAAACAGCGTGCTCGCCGACCTACCGTGAGGAGCACTAGTAAACGAGAAAGGTATTAAAACTGGGCTCAGCAAGAGAATCCAATGCCTGTCTAAGAGCAGCATGAGTTACAGAGGGGTTTACTCTGCTTAAAAGTGTTGTTTTGGAAGTATGTCGGTTTTCAAATCACGATATCCGTCCTTCAAATATCACTAGAGTGATTATATCCCCGTCTGTGTTGCGCTCGGTCGTTTGCACACATCCTGCATATAAGTGTCAGCCGTGACTCAGTGGGTAGCACTCTCGCCTCTGAGTCAGATGGTTGTGGGTTCAAGTCCCACTCCAGAGACCTGAGCACCTAATCTAGGCTGACAATGCAGTGCAGTACTGAGGGACAGCTGCACTGTCGCTGATGCCGTGTTAAACCGAGGCCCCGTCTGCCCTCTCAGGTGGACGTAAAAGATCCCATGGCACTATTATGAAGAGGAGCAGGGGAGTTCTCCCCGGTGTCCTGGCCAATATTTATCCCTCAACCAACATCACTAACACAGATTATCTGGTCATTATCACATTGCTGTTTGTGGGAGCTTGCTGTGCGCAAATTGGCTGCTGTTTTTCCTACATTACAACAGTGACTCCACTTCAAAAGTACTTCATTGGCTGTGAAGCGCTTTGGGACATCTTGAGGTTGTGAAAAGTGCTATAGAAATGCAAGTCTTTCTTTTAAATGACACACGTTGCATCTGGAATCGGTGGAAGCTGCCTCCCTCTCCCCACTGAAAAGGGCTGTTTATACTCCTGTACAACAACATGTCAGTATCCAGCCACTTGGGCTTTCCCACTGGTGAAAGGAATTCGGAACTTAAGACGCTGACCTCCTGCCATGCTATTGAGCGAGTGGTAATGTCAAGTGCTGCCGCACCTGCTTTCAGACAGATTGTCAGGTAAAAAAACCATAATGTGCCCCGACTGGCCCTGTCTTTGGTTACCTTACCTTCTGTGCAGCATTAAGAATCGTGTTATTGGATCTGACTCTTCCTCAAGACTGGCTGCTATCACGTTGCCGAGCCAGCTGTCTGAGAGACGCACAGGTCTGGCTGATGCTGACCCCACCCATTGTTCTGGTAAAGACCAAGTCCCAACATACTGCACTGTCAGGGAGAGTGGAGTCGGCACCAGCTGTTACACTATTGTACAGGTACTTTAAAGATTACACCACAATGCTGCACTAGGTTGGCACTGTGTGCTGTGCACTCCAAACACTGTCTCCTAACAATACTCTCACAGGCCTATTGTAAAACCACAGGAGACAGCAATTCGATTCTGCAGCCTAAATAAAATTAATCTTATGTTGCCAATGAAACTGTCATTAACTAGACTTTTGATTTAAGTGAAGTCTGACACTGTTTAGACCTCCTGCAAAAAGCAGTCCAGCAAATCCAATTCTATTTTGCTCGCTCACTTCGTGCTTGATAGATCCTTATTTTGTTCGTCTTTTCAATATCTCAAAGTGGAAAGAAGGCAGAACCGATGAGCGTGTTTCTCGGAGAAGGGGATATTGGTTTCTCATCTTCCTCTCCATTTTTCCACGCTTTGACTGTCTCGTTTGTTTTGGATTTGCAGCTGGAATCACTTCCCTCTCAGCTGCTGAAAGACGCCAACTCTGTGTCCGGATTACACGGCTGGTCACTGCTGGTCCCTAAAGCCCATCGCCTTCTCAGTCAAGCCTCTTGCACCTGCCCCCACCACTCCCCGCCCCCCCCACCACTTCCGCCGCCCCCCCCACCACCCGCCCCCCCGCCACTACCCCCCCGCGACCCCCACCACTCCCCCCCCCCACCGCCCGCCCCCCCGCCACTACCCCCCCACTACCCCCACCACTCCCCCCCCACCACCACTGCCCCCCCACCACTCCCCCCCCACTGCCCGTCCCCCCGCCACTGCCCCCCCCATCCCCCCCCCCCTGCGGCCCCCACCACTCGCCCCCCCGCGACCCCCACCACTCGCCCCCCCGCGACCCCCACCACTCGCCCCCCAAGGCCCCCACCACTCGCCCCCACCACTCGCCCCCCCGTGGCCCCCCACCACTCGCCCCCCACCACTCGCCCCCCCGTGGCCCCCACCACTCGCCCCCCAAGGCCCCCACCACTCGCCCCCCCGCGGCCCCCACCACTCGCCCCCCAAGGCCCCCACCACTCGCCCCCCCGCGACCCCCACCACTCGCCCCCCAAGGCCCCCACCACTCGCCCCCCAAGGCCCCCACCACTCGCCCCCCCGCGACCCCCACCACTCGCCCCCCAAGGCCCCCACCACTCGCCCCCACCACTCGCCCCCCAAGGCCCCCACCACTCGCCCCCCAAGGCCCCCACCACTCGCCCCCACCACTCGCCCCCCCGTGGCCCCCCACCACTCGCCCCCCCCGCGGCCCCCACCACTCGCCCCCCAAGGCCCCCACCACTCGCCCCCCCGTGGCCCCCACCACTCGCCCCCCCCGCGGCCCCCACCACTCGCCCCCCAAGGCCCCCACCACTCGCCCCCACCACTCGCCCCCCCGTGGCCCCCACCACTCGCCCCCCCGACTCGCCCCCCCCGTGGCCCCCACCACTCGCCCCCCCCGTGGCCCCCACCACTCGCCCCCCCCGTGGCCCCCACCACTCGCCCCCCCCGTGGCCCCCACCACTCGCCCCCCCCGTGGCCCCCACCACTCGCCCCCCCCGTGGCCCCCACCACTCGCCCCCCCCCGACTCGCCCCCCCCGTGGCCCCCACCACTCGCCCCCCCGACTCGCCCCCCCCGTGGCCCCCACCACTCCCCCCCCCCCTACCCAAAGTACTCCCCAGTCACTTGTACAGTGCTCAGGTATTACAGTACATGTTTGTGCCAGTGCCGAGGTGCCAAGCAGAGGAAACAAACCAGAGGAACGTTACTCCAACACAGTAATCGAAGCTCGTTAACCCTTCGACTACCAAATCCGAGAGTTGCTTACAGTTTAAAGTAGTGTTGGCATAACATGGAGCTTACTCTGAACATTCTGATACAGCACTGTCACATTGGTGCCAAGGGGACGTTCATATTGCAGCAGACATTATTCCCACTTTTCATTTTGTTTGGCCGGCCGGATGTCTGATAATCATGGAAACCCCTCACCATAGTTGAGAGTCGCCTAACGAACCTACAGTTTCACTCTGCTCAATACAGAGTGCAGTCTCCCCTCATAGGGACGCACCCCACTTACCTAAATCCAGGGAGCTGAGGTGTAGGTTGGCACAGCCAAGGCTAAGAACCCCTCGAGTATGTCAAGGGGTACTGCTGGGGCTTAACAGGTTAAAACTATGCAGCTTACCAGCTCAGGGCACTGGTAAGCTTCCCGCTGCTAATGCAGCTAGGACCACCCCACCCGTTTAGGGTATTGGCCTGCAGGGTTGTTTGGAACTAACTGAAGAAGAATCCCAGCCCCGGGTGACAGGTCAACTGCTCCCAGTGCCATGAGTGAGTTAGACTGGCCAACAGTGCCTTGGACTACTGCCCAGTTCAGGTACCGGATTACTGAACTCGCTTGGAACTTGCCTCCCATTGTCACTTCACCTTGAATCCAAAGAGCTCCCTTCCCCCCACTTACATCCCCCATCTCAAGGAGGCGAGTCACCAGCTGCTGAAAGTGAAAACTCCTGCTATGTAGTCTTCCGATTTTTGTATTCACTCCATAAAAGAACATGGGGCAAAAATTGGCTTGCGCCCCCTTTGGGGCGATAACTTAGCTACTTTTAGCGCCCCGAAAACATTAGCACCCTGCACCCGAAATTGAATGGTAGCGACCCAAGCAGGAGGCGGGGCGCTACTGCAAGCACTCCCCCTCCCTCTTGGGGCGCTCCCATTCAATATCACGGCGCTACGTGCAGCAGCGCTGCGGTACTGCAGGCCTCCCTCCTCTGATTAAAGGGGAGGGGCCTAGCGCAGCGCGCACCGGAGCCCTGCTGGACCACCAAGGAGCGGGGTGCCGGCAAAAGAGCCCGGCACTCAAGTGGAGTGCGGGCTGCCTGATCGTGGCCGGCACCCCACCAAAAAAAAATGGCCGCCCGGCACCTGCCCTTTAACTTGCGCCGCCCCGGCTGCAAACATGGCACCCTGACCCTGTCGGACATAGCGTCCGGCGGTAGGTCAGGGGGCGTGAGCTAAGCTTGCGGCCAGGGTGCTGCGCATGGCGATGACATCATCGCCGGAGGCGCAGCGCTGCGGGGCGCTACCAGCTACCACCGCCGCTAACATCCCGCTGAATTTTGCGGAAGGCGTTAGCGGCGCCGCGCCTGGGCGCTAGGTGCTTTGCCCCCTCGGGGCGCTAATTTTCTGCCTGATGTGGTTCTGAGCAACACAGATTAGAAAGTCCCAAATTCCTTGGCCTGAGCTGGTTTCAGTGTCTCGGTGGTGGTGGGGGGTGCGGGGTACAAATCAGTGCCCCTGATCCAGTGCCCCTGGGTGGAAAATGGATGTTTGTAGCTGATTAGCGAGGTCAGGATTGGGCTGTGATGTGAGGCCCTTCATGGTAAAATTGCCAGCCGACCCTCACAGATCAGGGGGGTGGGGGTGATGATTCACATTTTCAGCCGGGAGCCACACTTGCAGGGATTAAGGGTCGGAGAATCGGGGCTACAGTGAATGGCCAATCGGGTGAAGTGCCAGAGCGACTGGTGCCGGTGGGAGCCAGCCCCTTTCAGGAGAGGCCTGGGTGAGAACAACAACTAGTTCCCTGGTTAGCCAATCCCCACAGTTACTGCTTTGCGTAGTGTAAAAAGCATGCTTAATTGGTATTCAGTGACTCCCATCAGATGAGGATGGGAACAGCACTGGTTTTGGCTGTGATTCCCTCCACAGTTGAATAGTTCACCAACATGCACCGTCAAGACTCACATGGGCAAGGTACGGCAGGGACACCCCACGTAAGGAATTGGCCTGTCCAGCACTGGGAGCGAGAAATGAGAGATGGCTCCAGAACCAGGCACCATCAGCAACGAGATGATATCAAGAGGACGTTTAATGTAAATCAAACAAAAACGACAGCAAAAAACTGCGAGTGCTGAAAATCTGAAATAAAAACAGGAAACGCTGGGGATATGAGTATGGACCGGTCGGTCGGTAAAGAGAAAAGACAGATTAATATTTGACTGTAGACCCTTCGTCCAAACAGATTCTAACAAAGGGTCTACGCCCGAATGTTTACTCCGTCTTTTCACCCGTCAGGTGCTGATGGGCTAGCTGTGCTTTCCTTGCACTTCCTGCCTTAATATTAGCCAGTGTTTTACTCATTTCAGCGAGAGGCCTGAAACACAAAGTAGGACTTGTAACTTCTAATCCAGTTCTTGACTGAGGCAAGTTCTTGAAACACAAGACAGCCCAGCGTCCATCCAACAGACGATGACTTTACACATAAACCAATTCAATAGGCTCAAGCTGCAGTATGGAAACAACACCTGCTTTGTAACCTATTCAATCTCTCAATCTGATAGGAAAATGTGTTATTTACTCTATAGTAGGAAAAGCAAATCTCCATTTACTGTGGTGTTGCAGTTGCTTTTTTGTTTTTCCCATCTCTACCTTTAACATAACTTGTCAGCCTCTTCAAAGTGGAAATGAGACTGTGGTAATAAATATATCCAGTAACATTAGGAGCAGGAGTAGGCCATCCAGTCCCACAAGCCCGCTCTGCTCTTCAATTAGATCATGGCTGATATGTACCACAATTCCATTTTTCTGTCTTTGCTCCACACCCCTTGATACCCTTACCTAACAAAACTAGCGATTTCAGGCTTGAAAGCTCCAAACCGGTCGGTTCTTCATTCCCCAGTCTGGCGGAACAGGCTGGTACCCTGAGTGAGATGGAGTTAAGATACAGACCAACCATGATCCTAACTGAATGACGGGACAGGCTCGAGGAGCTGAATGGCCTACTCCTGTTCCTATTTTCCTAAGAAATGGGGCCTACCGGGGGGGGTAGTGTGCTGGACCCGCAATAAAGACTTGCTGCATTTTCCCAACCCCCTTATAAAGGGGGATGAAAAGGCATTTAGAAAATGTTTCTAGGGAGTGGGGGACCTCTCGCTCAAATTTCATTCTCCTCAGTCCTGCAGGCCATATTTAAATGAGGTGAACGCCCTCTGACCCCCCGCATCCTTTAAGATGGTGGTCAATGTCAGAGGTTGGGCACATCCCTGCAATTACGCCAGGGCGTTGGGGCTGTGAATCTTTGGCCCTGGTAAACAAACAATCACGTTTCTGCTCCAGTTGTCCTGCAGGTAGCGACCACATCTTTAAGAGAACTGCACGGTGCCAGAAACGTGTTATTCTGCCCTGCTCATGCCAGCCTCCAAATGGAGGCTGTGGTTAGAATACAGGTGCAGAGCCTTTTGCTCATCCGCGCCTGAAATTTCAGATAGAAAACAGCCGACTGCCCTGGCATATGCTCGCTCTGAACTTTGATGGTGACCTCCCATTGTTTGCAGTTGGTGCAAAGCCAAAGTGGTGTTAGACTATCTACTTGAGATGGTCCTACATTCAACAGCCTCCACAGCTCTGCCCACAAGACCATTCCAAGTGCTGAATACTCTTTGTGTGAAGATGCTCTTCCTGACCTCTGCCCTAAATTGACCTTCCACCAGATTCATTCTATGGTCCCCCCGTTATACTTTAAGACAATAAAAGGGCAGAGACCAAAATTGGTGAAAGGTAATTTAGAACAGATATCAGGAGGAACTTCTTCACACGAAGATTGACCAACATTTGGAACGCTCTTCCAAGATGAATAGCAGAAGTGAAAACCTCAGACTCATTCAAGAGATGGCTAGACGATGTGATTGGAGCTTTGCAAGTTTTCCCCCTGGATGCAGGGATAATTTGAACCAGAATGCCTCTCTAGCCTGTATCTATCTTGTGAGCACCAAATCCCAACTGACACCAGTTCCACTGCAGCAATCCTGTGATTTTTGCTTCGCAGTGAGTTTAGGATTTGCGTTGTAAGTGCCCCGTTAACATTCCCTGTATTTGCTATGAAAAGTGCTGGTATTAGTTCTTAGATATTATGAATGCAATGCTGATGGCTTGAAGGAGCCGAGGACAGTGCCCAAGGCCTTGTACAAATAACGCACAAGGTAGGTTCAGATGATGAAAGCCCTTTATCCCACTGGATGTCACCCTCACAGAATACTTGTCATCTCATTACAACATCTACTTGTTTCTTAAATGAGTCGTGTCCTGGCCTCGGCCACCCCTCTTGGCAATGTGGTCAAGCCGATGATTATCCCCGATGAGCTAAATAAGGGCGTGCTTACAGACCAAAGATGCTATATTTTTTTAAAAACGCAAACATTTTATGTTTGTATCTGTGCTATAGGAAGCCCTAAAAGTCTAATGAATTTCCAGTCCTGGTAATATTTAGCTTCTTTTCCACCCAGAAGCTTGGCGATTTTCCTCTTTATGTTCTCGAGTTACTTTGGGTTGAAATACATTAATCTTCTGTTTCAGTGAAACATGGCCCTGTGCCTATGTAAAGGTGTGTGTGTGTATGTGTGTCTGTGTAGGGGTGTGTGTGTGTAGGTGTGTGTGTGTGTGTGTAGGTGTGTGTGTGTGTGTGTAGGGGTGTGTGTGTGTGTGTAGGGGTGTGTGTGTGTGTGTAGGGGTGTGTGTGTGTGTGTGTGTGTATGTGTGTCTGTGTAGGGGAGTGTGTGTCTGTGTAGGGGTGTGTGTGTGTGTCTGTGTAGGGGTGTGTGTGTGTGTCTGTGTAGGGGTGTGTGTGTGTCTGTGTAGGGGTGTGTGTGTCTGTGTAGGGGTGTGTGTGTCTGTAGGGGTGTGTGTGTAGGGGTGTGTGTGTGTGTAGGGGTGTGTGTGTGTGTCTGTGTAGGGGTGTGTGTGTGTCTGTGTAGGGGTGTGTGTGTGTCTGTGGGGGTGTGTGTGTAGGGGTGTGTGTGTGTGTGTGTGTGTGTGTGTGTGTATGTGTGTCTGTGTAGGGGTGTGTGTGTGTCTGTGTAGGGGTGTGTGTGCCTGTAGGGGTGTGTGTGCGTGTAGGGGTGTGTGTGTGTGTGTAGGGGTGTGTGTGTGTGTGTGTGTGTGTAGGGGTGTGTGTGTGTAGGGGTGTGTGTAGGTGTGTGTGTGTGTAGGGGTGTGTGTGTGTAGGGGTGTGTGTAGGTGTGTGTGTGTGTAGGTGTGTGTGTGTGTAGGGGTGTGTGTAGGGGTGTGTGTGTGTAGGGGTGTGTGTAGGGGTGTGTGTGTGTAGGGGTGTGTGTGTGTAGGTGTGTGTGTGTGTGTGTGTGTAGGGGTGTGTGTGTGTGTGTAGGGGTGTGTGTGGGGGTGTGTGTGTGTATAGGGGTGTGTGTGGGGGTGTGTGTGTGTATAGGGGTGTGTGTGGGGGTGTGTGTGTGTGGGGTGTGTGTGTGTAGGGGTGTGTGTGTGTGTGTAGGGTGTGTGTGTGTGTGTGTGTAGGGGTGTGTGTGTGTAGGGGTGTGTGTGTGTGTGTGTAGGGTTGTGTGTGTGTAGGGGGGTGTGTGTGTGTGTAGGGTTGTGTGTGTGTAGGGGGTGTGTGTGTGTGTAGGGGTGTGTGTGTGTGTGTAGGGGTGTGTGTGTGTGTAAGGGTGTGTGTGTGGGTAGGGGTGTGTGTGTAGGGGTGTGTGTGTGTGTAGGGTTTGTGTGTGCGTGTAGGGTGTGTGTGTATTTAAATGGTGTGTTTTAAGAGCTCTTTGCACGCGATCCATTGCACCATGAGTGAGTTATGATCATGTTGTGCATGAATGAAAGCACATCAGTAATGCACCATCAGTCGTGTGATATTGCATTTATTCCATGACGAGTCATTTTTCATGTTTGAAGTATATTCTGGAATCAGCTCATTGTGTGATAATCCACTGTGTTACCTGATGCTTTGTAATTTCATTGCCCTGAATGAACACTTTCAAGGGGCAGTGAAATTACCGTTCACACTAATTTCGCCCACAGATTTTGAAAGTTGCTTCTGTCTGTACATAAAAGTTAATTTGTACATAAATGAATCATTTACGGTTTAGAAGTTACGGATGTATGCTGTAGTCTGTTGTGGGACTCGCAGGTTTTGCAAGACTGCATGCGATTCTGCGCATGGAACTGTAGGGGTTCAAAGAGGCCCGAATTCTTGCAAATGGTTATTATTTGGAGCCATTCTCATGTATAGCAGAGATGTTGCTGGGAGAAAATGGTGAGGGACAGGGTCAATGAACAGAGGTCACAACTGGTCCTAGTGCAAAGACTGGTTTTCAACCTTTCGAACCTCCCCTAGCATAACCTTTGACCTTCCTCATTGCCCTCTTATTTTGGCCATCTCTCTCTCTCTCCGGTTCAGTCTGCATTTCCCACTCAAACAAAACGCTACCCAATTGTTATTGGAATTACCATGGAGGCAAATATCTACATTCTCTCAAACCCCAAGTACTCAGAGGAACTTAGAGGAACCAGATTGATATTTTTAAAAAATACAGCGTGAAAAATGGTTTCAAACTTTTCTCAGTGTAGTATATTGTTATGTTGATACAACACTATGGTGTATGAAATGGACAACATCTTGACCTTGTATAGTGCCTTTAATGTCCAAAGGCTCGTCACAGATGGGTGTTGGGAATGGAGGCTGAGCCACAAAGAGAGAGAGAGAGAGAGAGAGAGAGAGAGATTAAGAGGCGAGGCAGAAAGCTTGGCTGAAGAGGTGGCAATTGAGAAGATTTTATTTTTTAAAGGTGGAAAAAGAGCTGGAGAAGCAATAAGATCTTAAAGTTCCAGAAAGTAGGACTGAAGGCTTTACCAGCAATAAAGGGGCAAAGGAAATATGGGGGCGGAGGGGAAGTTAAATAGGTCACAATCAGAGGAACTGGGTATTCAGGAGGATTATAGGGTTGGAGGATCTTGTCGATGCAGGGTAGGGCAAGGCTGTGGGGGATTTAGAGACAGAATTTTAAACTGGCGAACGGGGCACAAGTGAAGGTGAGGTGTGGGCGGGGGGGGATTGCAATTCTTGGAATTAGTACCAAATGCTGCAGTGACTCTAAAGCCTGCGTTTTATATGAGTAAAGCAACATCCAGTCAAATGATGCAAATCTTTTGTCGTCAATAGTACAACACAGCCACAGGTAGATCCCAATCAAACGGTACAGCATACGTCTTTTTCTTTTACCTTATAGCAGTTTGGAAATTGCATTGTGCAATAGCGTTTCAATACTTAATTTATATCAAATCCCTCTCTCCACAGAATAATCGCTGTAAATCACCCTATATGTTCTGCGTGGCATTCTCTTCATCAACTGAAAGGAGCAGACAAAAAGATTTTAATGTTGAATGCTTTGCACATTGGCACAATAATTACACAGGGTAATTTTCAGGCTTGGGAGAACTGCACTAATCCACCCAGTATACGACTCGGCAGACAAAAGATTAAGACAACCATCTTAAAAACAAAGGCAGCAAACCCTTCTATTATTCGGTTATTAATTTGGTCGTACAGTTATCACCGTGTAAAAATTAAAGCACAGGTGCCCCACTGACTCATGTTCGCATGACCCCTCTGTCTTTCAATCAGCTTTTGCTCCAAAACAAAACTGTTGAACGTATTTCATTTTCATGCACTTGTGTGGTGAAAGGCAGCTACTGGCCTGAAATAACAAGTAAATCCTTTTAACAAAATAACCCCCCCCCCTCCCTCCGACTGGGACAAATGTCAATTTTCAGAATCATCAAAATGAATGAATCGTGAGCAACACCTGACATGTGCAGCCTGTATTTTTGCATGGTAAATCAGCATGTCACGAAACTGATAGACATACTGGGACTAGATGTTGCGGTTGCCATGGTACGCAATTTCTTAATGCTGCTCCTTACAAAACCCATGTCTAAAAACAATTCAGCTTATTGGCAACACAATGAATTTTCTGGTATACAACGAGGATGCCGGATATAATGGACCTACATCCGAGGCCCCCCTGACAGACACGCGTTTCTCAACTTAATTAGTTATTAGTGGCAGCGATGTCATTCGACAGCCTCCTGTCACGCAGCAGTCAATCCAAGGAGCCAGCTGAGATTGGATGCAAGATTCCTGGGGTGACACTTAAGCAGTTTTGAGCTTCAAACAGGAAAACACATGCTCAACTCGGAGGGCATCTTTTAACTTTGCAAATTCCACGATTCGAGCTTAGTTGACTTGGGCACGCATCCTGCTGCTAATAGTGGACGTGATCAATGTTAAAATGGCTTGAAAACTGGGCCAAGGAGTTAAGGTTCCACCCACAAAGGAAACCGTTTCCACGAGCCCAGAGCGATCAGGCTTGTGGACAGCTGAAATGATTAAAATCAATGCTGTATCAGGATTCATTTCAATTTGAATTGGAACTCACTCCTACACAGCAACCGAACCGTACAAAAGCTATGCCAACCTATCAGATGAGATCTCTTTGTTGCTATGCGCTCATCTCCAAAATGAAGGGTGTCAGTCCCAGAGAATGGAATATTTGTTTCACTCTGAATGCCCTAACAGCATCAGACTGAGGGGTGGGGGGGGGAGGGGCGGTGGGTGACCCAGCTTTGTTTTCTCTCTCTTCAGCCTGGTGCAATCGTGTCAATATTGTACCTGTACCTGAAGAAGGAGCAGCGCTCCGAAAGCTCGTAATTTCAAATAAAACTGTTGGACTATAACCTGGTGTTGTGCGACTTCTCATTTGGGTCAATATTGGGCAGGGATGGAAGCAAGCTGATTGGAACCGTAACTTCAAGAATATTCAGGTGTTCTCTGTTTGCACCATTTATGGGGCACAGTCATACTGAGGCAGGGGCAACATGATTAGTGGCAACAGCACAGAACAGCTTATGCCACCAGTTATCAATAGCCATGGTGCCATCCTACATGGTGATGGCCAGTGTACCCAATCTAAAGTATCCCGTCGAACGTGCATTTGTCTTTATTCAACAGAGTCCATCTGAAGGTTGCATAACTTAAATCTCCTTTAAAAACAGCACGCCTAAAAAGAGTGCAGTAGCCTCGTGGCAGTTTACATTCAGGAATTTCTGGCTATCATGCCAAGACTTGAACATAAACAGACTGTTCCGATAGCCATGCCCCTTAAAAGTAAATCTGTGCTCACCAGAGCCTGGCTCAGGCTTGTCCTATTGATCATATTCGTATTGACTTAAATGTCCAGTCTAGGTCTGTGTTTGCTTTAGTGACGTACACTTAACTCAGGTTTGGCACAGGCCTGTTCTATGCTTCTATGCCTGTTGCACTGCTTGGTTCAGTTGGTAGCACTCTCACCCGGGTCAGAAGGTCGTGAGTTCAAGTCCCACTGTAGGATTGAGCAAGTGATGTATTGTCAGAGGTGCCTTCTTCTGAAGGCAGTGACTCCATGTTGGAGTATAGAAACCATTCACCCTCTGGTACTTCACCCAAATAGGCACAGGGACAGGAATGCACAGGATTGGCAATGACCAGTGTGGCCCATCTGGCCAGTCCCAGTGTCTAGGTAATAGATACCCCCAAATCCCTCTAATCGATGGTTTCTCAAGCTACCTAGCCAACTCTCTCTCGAATGTGCTGATACAATCGACCCCCACTGCTTCCCTCGACAGTCCATTCCATGCATTCATCGCCCCTGTGTAAAGTAGGTAAACCTAAAACGTCTTTTCACCCTCCATTTTATACATTTGAGGCTATGCCCTCTTGTTGTATCTCCATGTTAAACATATTGACATTTTTCCCTTTCTGATCTTAAGTATTTCAATAAGGTCACCCTTCTTATCTCCAAATGTAAACATTCCCAGTTTCTGCAGCATCTCCTCATAACTCAGGTGTCTCATCCCAGCGTGCAATTTAGTTGGTCCTTGCTGCAACCTCTCCAATTCCTACATTTTTGTTCACATAATAGTGACCAGAACTGTGCTCCAGGTGGGGTTGGAACTCAAAATCACTTCCCGAAACTTACGCTCTATACTTCTGGTTGTTCAGCTTGTACCGTTGAGGTGCGAATCTGGACAGGTAGTGCTGGCAAGGTATTCAAGTGCAGGAACCATCACAGCCAATCCCCACCTCACATCCCCAGATACACACTTCCATCACGGGTCACTGCATAGTGTTCGGGAGCGGAATCCCTGATTGACTTTCCCTTCTAGCGCCACCCTAGCTGAGATCAGCTAACACAGCACAGACTGGGGGAGGGGGTGAGAGTTCAAACTTCAGACCTTTTGGTGTGCAAGTGTTAGCTGGACAAAAATCAAAGGCATCAGGACATTAAATACACTTAGTATTTTTAGATATTGTGCTGATAGAATGCAGTGCAGTCATCAAACTCTACAGCACGTGACAGGAAGATTATGTTGAAAGTATCCAGCTTCCTAAGGGCAGGGAGGAACCGGAGTCTGGGAGAGTGGAGTGGGGTCTGGCAGCCTGAGGACCAGGAGTGACAGACGGGTAGCAAGAGAGAGGAGAGTGAGAGACAGGGAGCCTGAGGACAGGGAGAGAGAGACAGGGAGTGAGAGAAGGGAGTGAGAGACAGGGAGCCTGAGGACAGGGAGTGAGAGACAGGGAGTGAGAGACAGGGAGCCTGAGGACCGGGAGTGACAGACGGGTAGCAAGAGACAGGGAGTGAGAGAGGGGTAGCAAGAGAGAGGGGAGTGAGAGACAGGGAGTGAGAGAGGGGTAGCAAGAGAGAGGGGAGTGAGAGACAGGGAGCAGGAGAGAGGGGAGTGAGAGACAGGGAGCAGGAGAGGGGAGTGAGAGACAGGGAGCAGGAGAGAGGGGAGTGAGAGACAGGGAGTGAGAGAGGGGTAGCAAGAGAGAGGGGAGTGAGAGACAGGGAGTGAGAGACAGGGAGCCTGAGGACAGGGAGTGAGAGACAGGCAGCAGGAGAGAGGGGAGTGAGAGACTGAAAGGAGGGAGTGGCACTTGAAAGTTCAGAATACACAGTAGAGTAAGACCAGGCCATAAGTGCATTATCCAGAGTGAACTGCAGTCCCATCGACCGAAAAGACTCCCATACAAGATGATCCCCACTGTCACCAGTGACCTAGAATACAGAGCTCTATACCTGCAAGGAACCGTGGAGAAAACATCACTCCTAATCCCCCCTCTAAAATACCCTGCGTCACATTACAGTCATAGTCTGCTAATTGGTATGCCATGTTGGAAATAAAATCACCTCATTTATCTGAACGTTGTCAATAAGCAAATCCCATCAGAATTGATTTAAGGTGAGTTTGACCAACAATCTTCCTCACTAAGATCACGACTAGACATTGAAAATAGCCGCTTTAAACATTAATCACCACTTAAACGTATAAAGTGAGAGCGAGAAACATTTCCAAAAGCTCATTTGCAATAACACGTGGTTTTACCTCCCCATCCCCCTCGGAACTTGAAGTTCCCACACCAGCCATTCAGTCTGAGCTGCACAAATCACTCAGATCCACGTCTCCTGTCAGCCTACTGCCTTGCTGTGCAGCGCAGCGCCAACACAAAGAGGAAGAAGAACTGTGAGCAGCGCAAAAAATAGATCACCGAAAACTACCTTTAGAAATGTCTTTCATCTCGCAAATTTCCCCCCCCCCCCCCCCTTTTCCTCCACTCTCGACTCCTTGCTGGGCTTTGGTTATACCGGCACCGATGGTCCTGTGCCGAATGGCAATTATTCATCAGTGAGCCGGAATAGTGAGCGTTGGCAGGGTAACTGGCCATGGGGGTCAGGGAAGGGAGATTTGGAGCTAGGCCTAATCCTCACCTCACCAAACGTAGACATGCTCGCACTTCCAGCAGGGGAGACTGGATTGCAAGCAGCAATGTGAATCTGCCCACTCCATAACCCAGGTGCACTGAGGCCCACTGGAGCAAGAGCATTACCTGCCCCGGGTCAGATCAGCCATCTCAGCACAGACCAGGGACTGAACCTGGGCCCTTCCTTGAATCTATGGCTATACTGCCTACTGGCTAAACCCGCTGTATTACTGGGGATGCCTGTTTTTAATAACTCACAAGATTTTAATGCTTGCAATTGATTTTGATAAAAAATTACTCTCACTTGATTCCTGTCCCACTCCCCCAATTAAGAAAAAAAACCCTTTAACCACATCAACTACGTTTTGGCAAATTTTCAAGATCAAAACAATTGTGGTGTGTTGTTCACACATTCCCCTTGCCCACCTGCCTTCCCTTCAGCTGTACAGGGGTTAAACAAGGCACTGACTGCCATAGTTGTTAGTGGTCCGAGATGAGCTTCCGACCACATATCCACGCCATCACCAAGACCGCCTACTTCCACCACCATAACATCGCCTGACTCCACCCCTGCCTCAGCTCATCTGCTGCTGAAACCCTCCTCCACGCCTTTGTTACCTCTAGACTCGACTATTCCAACGCTCTCCTGGCCGACCTCCCATCTTCCACCCTCCATAAACTTGAGCTCATCCAAAACTCTGCTGCCCGTATCCTAACTCATACCAAGTCCCATTCACCCATCATCCCCTGTGCTCATTGACCTTCATTGGCTCCTGGTCCAGCAACGCTTCAATTTTACAATTCTCATCCTTGTTTTCAAATCCCTCCATGGCCTCGCCCACCCCATCTCTGTAACCTCCTCCAGCCCTACAAGCCTTCGAGATCTCTGCACTACTTCAATTCTGGCCTCTTGAGCATCCCGTTTTAATCGCTCCACCATTGGCGGCTATGCTTTCATCTGCTTAGACCCTAAACTCTGGAATTCCCGCCCTAAACCTCTGCATCTCTCTACCTATCCCTCTTCTTTTAAGACGCTCCTTAAAATCTACCTCTTTGACCATTCTGCCCTAATCTCTCCTTGAGTAGCTCGGTGTCAAATTTTGTTTGATTAACGCACCTGTGAAGTGCCGTGGGATGTTTTACTACGTTAAAGGCGCTATATAAATGCAAGTTGTTGTTGTTGTTGGTTTTATATTAAATATGCTGTCTAGGGAGAGCTGAGCTCCAATGGATCTGTGTCGGATGCTCTTCCCTATTTGTTGGCGCCTCTGCTCCTGATAAAAAGCTCATGGAAACATGGGTCCTCGGTGTCAATGGGCAGAGGCGCAACCACTTGTAAAGAAGGACGGGGGTGGGGGGTGGGGAGACAGCAAGGATCAATTTTGAGATTTGGAGCAGTCCTAACAATGACGTCAGTAGGTAATGGGAATCATCGAGCAGGAGTGGTGGCTGATTCCACCTAGCATGATCATCCTTTTGAAGGGGAGAGATACACCGTGTCAAAACAATATTAGGGTGTGCACATTTCACCCCACCACCCCAGTGGTTCTGCCAATGCTACTGGGTCTCAGGAGGTCAGCAGCTTTATATTACAGAGTACCATTGATTGCGGGAGAAGTGCACATGTGCCATTGACTGCACCAAGCAGAAGTCTCACAAGGAGGGGGAGGAAGGGAAATGAGAGAGGGAGTGGTCACTAGGCTGCATCTCTCAGCTGCTGGCTCGGAGCTGCTCATGGTAGAGGTCTGGGAGCAACTCATCCACTTGGCCTCATGGAAAGACGAGTGGGAACAGTGTGAAGACAAGGGACAAGGCCCTCTCAGAAAATCACCACAGGCCGCAACAACTCAGAAGCTCCTGGGTTCAAGACCCACTCCAGAGACATGAGCACATAATCCAGGCTGGTACGCCAGTGTAGTACTGGGGGAGTGCTGCACTGTTGGAGGTGCTGTCTTTTGGATGAGACGTTAAACCGAGGCCCTGTCTGCTCTCTCAGGTGGACGTAAAAGATCCCATGGTCCTGTTCGAAGAAGAGCAGGGGTGTTCTCCCGGTTTCCTGACCAATATTTATCCCTCAACCAACATCACTAAAACAGATTATCTGGTCATTACCTCATTGCTGTTTGTGGGAGCTTGCTGTGCGTAAATTGGCTGCTGCGTTTCCTACATCATAACAGCGACTACTTCAAAATATTTCGTTGGCTGTAAAGTGCTATGGGACGTCCCGGGGTCGTTAAAAATCGCTATATAAATGCAAGTCTGACTTTCTTTCAACTAAAAATTGATCAGAGCCCTTGATTTTCTAAAGTCAGAACCGCCAATGGCTTACTTGGTAAAGACACTGGCAAACAGACCAGAGAGGACTCCTAGATGTAATTCCACTCTGTGCTCAGTGAGCTGCGACAATAGACCTCAGCACCCCTGATCTGTGTGAGGGTGGAAGAGCACGAAGGTAAAGTCAGGGTTCAGTCTAATGGCAATCCAGTAACATTTGGTGAAACAAGATTTGGCTCGACTGTGGTACCCCTACAATCAACTGACCAGCTCACAGTCACTGTCAAAGCCCACACATGAAGAATGGGCACTTGAGCAAAGCATCAAGTGAAAGTAAAAACCCAGCAAGAGTCAGCACCTTCAGGGGAGGAGGAGAGAAAACTGAACAGTGACAAACAAAACCAAACCAAACAATCACGAGAAGAGGTAAACGGTATGGTCTGTTAAAGGGGACACGACACTTAACATCCATGTAACAAAATTATTGGGGGAAAAATAAATGTAAATTTTTCAAGACACAGCTAGCCAGTGTTTGTGAGACCACAAATCGTGTATAATAAGGAAAGAGCAACAATGTTGCTCACTCGAGAATGAGCATTAAGGCCGTGATCCCTGAAGAGCTTCAGTTTGACCTCAGGTTTAAGGGCAATAAAGGTCGAATGGCCGTCTCATTTCATATGCTAATCTTCCCTGTCCTCGCCATATCCACAACTAAACACACAAGGAAAATGTCAGTTTCCCATTAAGAAAAAAATAAAGATCCATTTTACATCGAAAGCAATGAGCGGTAACAGATTCTTGATTTAATGTGTCATTTCATTTAGTATTCAAGGAGAGAGCTGCCGTGAATGGAGGCTACACAAACAGCACTGTATGTTGAGTAGATAACACAGAGAGAAGCGACATGTCAGGCAAAGGATGGAAATCCGAGACACATTAAATCTATTTCACTCCATCAGTGCAGCAAGTCCTTGTTAGTGAGGTTCCTAAATACGACAAACACTGGCCATTTTCAGCCTTTAGTAACCAGCATCCAAAATGCTGCTGGATGAAGGGAGACTTGAGTGCATCAAAACCTCATTCAGGACTGCACCTTTGTCACCTTATATAACCCAGGATTTGTTTTTTTTTAATGGAGCCACTCGAGGTACAATCGCGTCAGAACCACCAATGTGTCCTCATTTGCCGAGCTATTGCTAACCAGGCGACCAGCTCACGCTCGCTTTATGCCACGAGGTGCTTGGCTCCAACAGAAACACGAACACGAGCGATGAGTGTGTTTGGCGCTGGGAGTAGTCTGCCTGCCTTCCCTACAAGTAGTCTCCGAGGAGGCCTATTGATTTCCCAGTTATTATGAACACAAAATTATTGAAGGACAGATGATAGAGTGTTAAGTTCTACAAGTATTTTCCCCAAACGGGCTCGCTGCCCCTCCACGTTGCCATAGCAATTTGACAGAGCTTATGACAAAGGACTCTTTCCCAGTGGTTCAACCACAGTAAAGAAACACTTCTGCCCCAGCAACTAATTTAAGCTAAGATTCTGTTGACTGAGACAGGAAGCAGAATGTACTCGTTCAAATTATTTGGCGCTAGATTCACTCAGGCAATCCTGAAGCAATAGCAGAACAGGACCGAGGGTCACAACCAGAGTCTGCATTTTGCAAAAAAAAAATGTTTCTGCTCCTGTCTGGACACTGTACCATTAGCCGAGGTCGTGTTAATCCACAGCAGATAAATTAATAGACCTGACAGCGCATGGCCCACTGGGAGCAGAGGTTCTGCATCACAACACACAACTGATTAAACCAACAAGGACAAAGTGCGCAAAAATCAGCCCAACAATTACACAGTAAAAAGGTTACAGCAGCAGCACACGCTCGCTGGAACCGACACCGTACTCTGGATCACTCCAGCATAGTTCCTAAAGTGTCAGCCGTGGCTCAGTCAGCAGCACTCGCGCCTCGGAGTCAAAAGATCGTGGGTTCAATTCCCCACTCCAGAGACTTGAGCACAAAATACAGGCCGAGGCTCCACTGCTGTACTGAGGGAGTGCTGCACTGTCGGCGGTTTCGGATGAGATGTTAAACCGAGGCCTCGTCTATCCTCTGAGGTGGACGTAAAAGATCTCATGGCGCTATTTCGAAGAAGAGTAGGGGAGCTCTCCTCGGTGTCCTGGCCAATACTTAACCTTCAACCAACATCACAAACAGATTATCTGGTCATTATCTCATTGCTGTTTGTGGGGCCTTGCTGTGCGCAAATGGGCTGCTGCATTTCCTACATCACAACAGTGATTACACTTCAACAGTACTTAATTGGCTGTAAAGCCCTTTAGGACATCCTGAGGTTGTGAAAGACGCTATATAATGAGTGTCTTTCTCTTTTTTCTTTTCACATTCACAAATTAGGTCCCACAACAGGCCTCTTTCGCACTCTGTAAACTTTGGACCTGATTTTTTTTTTAACGCTTGCTCCATTTTGTCCCATTCTCTCCTGAAGGTGCCCACCCTTTTTGGGATACCTTTCTAGAGATGGCAGTAAGCAAGCCTCTGAGTCCTCACCCATGTGTCCATTCGACAGTAAATCATAGCACAAAGTGGGTGCTCATACTGCTGCAGAGTGTGCACTGAAAGAATTATTATAGTATTGAATCTACACTGGATACCTCACCAAAATTAAGGGCCTAATTTACAAACGTCAAAACAAAACACACGTGGCAAACAATAGCCAACTTTTATAAGCAAGTGCCACTTTCTATGAGCTGAAGTGAGACGTGGATGCAAAGTAACCTGGGATAGCGTGTCCTGGGTGAACAATGAACCCTTTTCTGGTACAAAAAGAAAATACTGCAGATGCTGGAAATCTGAAATAAAAACAGAAAATGCTGGAGATACTCAGCAGGTCAGGCAGCATCTGTGAAGAGAGAAACAGAGTTAACGTTTCAGGTCGATGACCTTTTGTCAGAACTGGAAAAAAGCAGGAAATGGAACAGATTTTTAAGCAAGTGTAGGAGCTGGGAAAGGGGGGAGGGGATGAAAGAACAAAAGGGAAGGTCTGTGATAGGATAGAAGGCAGGAGAGGTTAAGAGACATTAAGAGATATTCAAGGCAAAAGGAGATGGTAATGGGACAGGTTAAGAAACAAAGGATGGCTCTAGATGAAGTGTAAATTGCGCTGGCAGAATGAAAGACAGCTGCCATGTGGGAGAGAAGAAAAAAAGACACAGACAAAAAGTGTGGATAAAAAATATATATATGATAGGGGCCGAGGTTATGATCTGAAATTGTTGAACTCTATGTTGAGTCCAGAAGGCTGTAAAGTGCCGAATCAAAAGATGAGGTGCTGTTCCTCGAGCTTACATTGAGCTTCAGTGGAACAATGCAACCCTTTTCTGGTCCCTGAATTACATGTAGGATTTCCACTTGGCATCCTCATCACTTTAGATGAATATCAGTCACGTCAAACTCTTTTGTAACAGACTAAACTACCAAACAGGTCTATTCACAGATAGTCATTTACTGAAGCCAGTAGTAACAGTTGTTGAAGTCAATCCATATGACAGAAGTTTGTGAAAGTGTTAAATACACAAACCCATCGGGTGAGTTGGATTGATTGGCTTTTATTTTTCCAGATCTTTCTAAAAAAGATGCATGCACGTTTCTTGGGGCTGCTATTTGTTCTGTGTCTGTTGTAGCAAGGTTAACATCATAACTAATTGGTACATTAAAATGCTTTTAAATACACTCTCAGGATTGAAAAGTTAGGGGTAAAAATTCAGTTGGTTGCGCCTCCCATTAGCGCCTTAAGAGGGCGCTAATGGGGCGCAAAGCCGCTAACGCCCGGGCGCAGCGATGTTTGCGCCGCTCGAGAACTTAACTTGAGATTGTGCGGCGGCGCTAAAACTTACCGCTGCGACCACCTGCGCGCGCAGATTATGACGTCATTCCATGGTGCAATGCCCTTGGGGCGCCCCGGAGCGGAAATTGAGTGGCGCCCCCTGCCTTACCGCCTGGCGCTTCCAACGACCAGAAGACTGGAACGCTATCAATCGCTGTGGGGCTGGGGGGGGCGCTATTTAAAGGGGGCCTCTTCCTGTCTTTTATTGTTGGTGGCATTTTTGAACTACGCATTCTGAGAGAGAGAGGGAGAGACTTCTGGAGAGATTCAACGTTGTGTGAAGGAGTTTTGGGTACTGAGCAGCACTTTGCAGGTTCATTTTGATTTGCCATTCCTTGTATCGATTTAGCAGAGACTGTGGGAGCTGCACTCTGAGCTCTTTGCCTGGTACTCTCCATTGTTCTTTCCAGCACATTTGATGTGCAAGTCTCTCCAGGCCGAGATTCAAGGCTGCAATGAACAGGATGTGGATGGAAAGCAAGATTAACCATCCCCTTTAAGAACGGGCCCGTGCCATTGTGTGTGTGTTCCATTGCTGACTGACATTACATGAGCTTCGCCAGCGCTCTGAGTTAGCGCCTCACTGCTCGGCCTTTGCGCCTTAAGACAGGTGTGCAGCGCCTGCTTTAGCGCTCCACTCACCTCCCGGGGCGGTAAAAGTGAAGTTTCCTGTCAGTGCCGATAATTAGCGCCAGGCGCTAATATTTGCGTCCAGACGATATTTGCGCCCCAAATGGGGCGCGACCTAATTTCTACCCCTTAGTCTCTGAAGCAGAGGGACTTTACTCTAACAATGGACATTAACTTCCATAATCAAGACGCAAAAGCATGCCGATGACCACCTTGGTGTTTGACAAATGCTAACTGTGTTCAGGTGATCCTGATCAGGTTCGCCCATTGATTAATAGCCCAGTGATGCATGTTAATTGCTTTTAACCAAAGTTGGGTGTACTTGGTGACTGCTTACCCAGATGCCTACAAGGTTGGTCAATAATGGTACGGCGAAACCATAAGAATAGAAGCTGTTCTCCCGCCTGCAGGGACAGAAACTTTTCTGAGTGGAAGCTTTCTTAAAATAATCAACTATTAAGATGAGAAATGCAAAAAAGTGAGAAAACTCAAAGAACTATTAAAACATAGGTTAGAAATTCTGATCGGCAAAATCTGCATATTAACACTTCGGCTGGAGATTTGCTCCGAGTTACTCCTGCTCCCAGTATATTACTCTGCTGTATGTGCCATTTTTGCACAAGCGTTAACCATTACCATGTTTATTTTAAATGGTTTAACACTTGTGTAGCAACAGTATACACAGGAAGGTAGTAATAAGCATTGGCACAGAAACTCTCCCAATTAGATTTGCTACCCTAGAGTCTTTTATGAAGTGAAACATGATTGATCTCTGCTCACCAGGGAGATTAAAAAGTCACTGGGAGACGATAATCTCCTAGTTTTCTGCTCCTCCATGCAGTTTTTTCTCCCTTTCTTTCCTGATGGCACGGACTCTCGCTGGGCTATACAGTTCCACCGGCTCTGCCAGCCCTTTAATACCTCACACGTGTGCAGAACGTGAGTTCAGAGGGTTGAACAGCCAAGCCCCATGCTCTCCTCATGCAATGTGTACAAACAAACCTTTTAGCATGGGCCACTGAATAGTGAGCAAAAGCAGGAACCCTCGCTGAATATACTCTTGCTATCCCAGGGTTGCTGCAGATAATTACAGCGGCTCCTAGTCATTGCCTGAGACCCTCTGCATGGTTCAGTACCACACCCAGCAATGAACCTCATCACTAAGCTGTTCGGGTAGCTTTGATCATACTTTTTATACTAAATAATGAAAGCAAGGAGATCACCCTAGTCCACTCCTCTACCACCCCCAGCACCCCTTCCCCTTCGCCCGGCACCTTCCCGTGCACGCGCAGGAGATGCAACACATGCCCTTATACCTCCCCTCTTCCCACTGTCCAGGGCCCCAAACACCCCTTCCAGGTGAAACAGCGATTTACTTGTACTTCCTGCAATTTAGTATACTGTATTCGCTGCTCACGATGTGGACTCCTCTACATTGGGGAGACCAAACGCAGATTGGGTGACCGCTTTGCGGAACACCTCCGTTCAGTCCGTAAGGGGGACCCCGAGCTCCCGGTGGCCTGTCACTTTAATTCACCGCTTCACTCCCACTCTGACCTCACCGTCCTCGGCCTATTACACTGTTCCACGGAAGCTCAGCGTAAGCTCGAGGAACAGCACCTCATCTTTCGTTTAGGCACGCTACAGCCCTCTGGACTCAATATCGAGTTCAACAATTTTAGATCATAACCTCAGCTCCAATCACATTTATATTTTATTTTATCCACCCTTTGATTATTATCCATTGTTCACTTTTCAAAAATTACTCCAATAAGTTAACTGAAGCTTATTCAGAAATAGTTGGAATGCAGCAAATAGTTGCACAGTAAAGCTTTTATTGTCGGATGGGAGCCTTTGTCTCAGGCTTCACAACTGAAAAAGAAATAGCTTGTGTAATATACAATAGGCAAGTGCATTGAATGTGGGTTTATTTGAAACATTCAATGAACAAAGGGATATGAGCTCGATACCAAGGGGGGAGGGAGTTGGCAATTGTCTAGACAGGTCCTGAACATGGACCCTTATGATAGGAAAAGCTAGATGGGTTGATAGCTTTTTGTTATTCATACCTTATTGTCATATTCCGGCATTGTTCAAAGCCAAGGGCCATTGTACAGGGTGGAAAAAAATGCGGATGGTGAAGTCAGTCAACAAGTGGTGATCAGGTGACAACAAACTCGAGTTAGAAAAACCTATTGATTTTAGAAGGGAAGTCTGAAGGAAGTAAGGAGTTCTCGTTTTGAAGTCCAGGGGAAATGAATCAGAGTCGGAGACAGTGTGATGAATCTTGATTGTGGAAGGAGGATGAGTTTGGTGGATGGCATATTTGTAGCTGAGGAGGAACATAAGAGAAAAGTTCAGAGAAGCACCAACATTGTGGTATCCCAGTTAGCAGGAAGTCCTCCCCTCAATAGAACCTGCAGAACTGACCAGCCTTATTGATGCCAGGGGTGTGGCCATCTTAGTAACTCTAGGGAGGGCTGAAGGCGAGTAAGTACACGAAGCACAGGTGAATGCGAGACCTTGTTACTTGTACAGAATATTGATAAGAGTTAGACAAAAGCAACTTGCTAAATAGGGAAGCGATGTTGCAGTGCAAAGGCAAAATATCAAACGCCGTGGGCAGGTGCCCCATTGGTCTCAGTTATAATCTGACCCTGGCTACCATCCTGATGGACATCCATACTTATTATACAGTAAGGTATCATTTTGGGCCTAATTATCCAGATTCATCAGCATAAACAGTAAATCAAATGTACAATCTGCAGCCTGAAACAAAACGAATGAAACCGCACATGGAGAAATCAATGGTATCTGTAAATCTGTATCTTGTGGGGTTTTTTAAAAACAGATATAGAAGGAAATTTAGCATAAACATTTCACACTACTTCTACTGTCCAAATGCTTTAACAATTATACAGCATACTTACAATACATGAAGGTTTAACCTCCACAAGCGTATCACTGATCTTAATAAGCTGCGTCTCCACTTCCAGCTGTGGTGTGCAGTCCAGCCGCACTTGATTGATCCTCATACTCAAATTACGCCATTTAAAAATTCCCAATTATATTTTAATGAGGGAGCGCGCAGTCAATTTTGCATTTGCAAACAGGAGGAAGCGACGCTGGGAGCATCGAAAGGTTAAGTGTCATTCTTCCTGGCATTCTCGGAGCTTAAATAAAATAAATGCAGGCATTATCCAGACTCTGATCCCCACGGTGACTGAAGTCCACGTGGTAAAAAAAAACTAATTTTACAGGAAAATAACAGCGTTGCAGGCAGATAAAAGCTCCTTTTATTCCATCTTATCGTCCTACAAAATTATGTGTTTCTGGAGTAGCAGAATGGCAGGCTGTGTGGTGCAGCTGTGTATCTGGATTCTGTCCCATAATTCTGGCCCCCTAACAACAACAACAACTTGCATTTATATAGTGTCTTTAATGTAGCAAAACATCTCGAAGCGTTCCAACGGAACCCTGTCTGGTGCAACTCCTGCCCGTCTGTGGGCGTGAGTACAATACTGTGTGGACCCAGTCTTGGTTTGGTTAACCTCATTACAAATAGAACCCAAGTGATGCTGCCAAGTATCGAGCATGCCCATGACATTTATCCCCCTGTCCCAATGCCTCCCCATTCTACTTTAAATCTCTGTGGTAATGATGTTGTCGGACTGACTCGTTATGTACTTGAGGTCAAGTAACACATCCACACATGGATGAAACAAAGTGATATCATCCTTCCCCCACCGCCCCCCATCCCAACGCCCCCCCCAATCCCAATCCCCCCCCCATCCCAACCCCCCCATCCCAACCTTTCTCCTGAAGACACTGACTCCTTGCTGGGGTGCATTTGGGGAACCAAATGGCCATCCAATGCACCCGAGTCAAGGCTGTGCTTGTCCGCAGGCAACTCTACCGCTCGGGGGTGGGGGCGGTGCATTACAGCCCAGCCTGATCCTGCAATCAAAGGACATCCACTTACACACGTTTCCAGCAGGGGCCGCTGGACGATGATCAGGACCCCCCCGAATGACTTTCCCCTTCCCGACCCAAGGCCAGCTGTAGCACCAGCACTGCCTCCTGGGTTGCCATCAGATGATTCAGCACAGACCGAGGATCGAACCTGGAGCCCCGACAGCAATTGCCATTTTAAAGCTGCCTGGTGAAGGCCTTTTCAAACCGACTCCGGATTCACGAGAGATCCACATGGAACATCACACGTTGATAAAACAGAATTAAACCAGTCCAACCGTGGCGCCGTTCTATGCAGCAAGCACACACCTACTTCAACACGAGATGGATGTTTGCACCGTGCGTGGCTAATTACTTCACTCTCCCTGCCCGTGATAACTGGCCTTCCCGGAGCACCGATGACTGAAAGACCATTTTGAATTTTCAAAAAGCTGTTTGCCAAATGTCCATTGATTGTACATTTCTAAAATTCTACATTAGAACATTCTCGATGCCCTTGGTTAAACCAACTCAGAAACGATTGGGTTTGAATCAGACTGCAGTAATCAGTGATCGTCACCAATAGGTAATGATCCGTTACTTTCCCCTTGCATTTCTCAGCGATCTTCTTCACTGTCCAAGGTCCCCCCAAAGCAACACATTCACTTCTTCTCAAGGACAGGTCGAGCAGTAACTTGCTCCCCGGTCCTACTGGTGCTGCACAGTAACAGGCCTGGCAGGAGTGGCAGCTCATCAATACCAGTTGAACCTTACTTCCAATTTTTACCACCCCATGAACTACTTCTTGTTCCTAATTTAATGTGTCAGCCCTGGTTCAGTGGGTAGCACTCTCGTCTCAAAGATGCGTCAGAAGTCAGAAAGATGTGGGTTCAAGTTCCACTCCAGAAACTTCAGCACATAATCTAGGCTGACACTCCGGTGCAGTACTGAGGGAGTGCTGCACTGTTGGAGGTGCCGGTTTTCGGATGAAACGTTAAATCGAGGCCCCGCCTGCCCTCTCAGGTGGACGTAAAAGATCCCACGGCACTATTTCAGTGACGAGCAGGGAGCTTTCCCTGGTGTCCTGGCCAATATTTATCCCTCAGCCAACATCAATAAAATCTGGTCACGATCACATCGCTGGTTGTGGGATCTTGCTGTGCGCAAATTGGCTGCTGCGTTTCCTACATTACAACAATGACTGTGCTTCAAAAGTACTTCATTGGCTGTAAAGCACTTTGGGACATCCTGAGATCGTGAAAGATGCGTTATAATTGCAAGTCTTCCTTTTTTACAGGGTTGCCTTGCTGTCGGCAGCTTTGGGCTGCACATGTGACGTTGGTGAGTTGTAGCAGTCTATGCCGCACCAATAAGAAACATGCAGTTGTAATCTACATGGACTTCAGTAAGGCTTTTGACAAAGTCCCGCATGGGAGACTGGTCAAGAAGGTAAGGGCCCATGGGATCCAGGGCAATTTGGCACATTGGATCCAAAATTGGCTTAGTGGCAGGAGGCAGAGGGTGATGGTCGAAGGTTGTTTTTGTGACTGGAAGCCTGTGTCCAGTGGTGTACCGCAGGGATCGGTGCTGGGTCCGTTGCTGTTTGTAGTGTACATTCATGATTTAGATATGAATGTAGGAGGTATGATCAGTAAGTTCGCAGATGACACGAAAATTGGTGGAGTGGTAAATAGCGAGGAGAGAAGCCTCAGGATACAGGACGATATAGACGGGTTGGTCAGATGGGCAGAACAGTGGCAAATGGAATTTAACCCTGAAAAGTGTGAGGTGATGCATTTTGGGAGGACTAACAAGGCAAGGGAATACACAATGAATGGTAGGGCCCTAGGAAAGACAGAGGATCAGAGAGACCTAGGTGTGCATGTACATAGATCCCTGAAGGCTGCAGGACAGGTAGATAAGGTGGTTATACGATCATGGCTGATCATCCAAATCCAGTACCCTGTCCCTGCTTTAATCCCCACAGTACACATATCCCACCCTACCCCCGTAATCCCACGTATTTAATTCCCCCTAACATATCCCATCCTATCCCCATAACCCCACATATTTAATCCCCCCCTAACACTAAGGGTCAATTTATCATAGCCAAATCAACCTATCCCGCACATTTTTGGACTGGCATATGGGATACTTGCCTTCATTAGCCGAAGCATAGCATACAAGAGCAGGGAGGTTATGATGGAGCTGTACAAAACGCTAGTTAGGCCACAGCTGGAATACTGTGTGCAGTTCTGGTCGCCACACTATAGGAAGGATGTGATTGCATTGGAGAGGGTGCAGAGGGGATTCACCAGGATGTTACCTGGGCTGGAGCGCTTCAGCTATGAAGAGAGACTGGACAGGCTGGGGTTGTTTTCCTTAGAGCAGAGAAGGCTGAGGGGGGACCTGATTGAGGTGTACAAAATTATGAGGGGCATAGATAGGGTAGATAGAAAGGAACTTTTCCCCTTAGTAGAGGGGTCAATAACCAGGGGGCATAGTTTCAAGGTAAGGGGCAGGAGGTTTAGAGGGGATTTGAGGAAAAACTTTTTCACCCAGAGGGTGGTTGGAATCTGGAACTCACTGCCTGAAAGGGTGGTAGAGGCAGGAACCCTCACAACATTCAAGAAGCATTTAGATGAGCACTTGAAACGCCATAGCAAACAAGGCTACGGACCAAGTGCTGGAAAATGGGATTAGAATAGATAGGGCTTGATGGCCGATGCAGACACGATGGGCCGAAGGGCCACTTTCTGTGCTGTATAACTCTATGACTATGACTCTAGTATAACCGGGACATTAAACTGTGACAGACTGAGGCAGACTCAAATTAGATGCATTTAAGGGTATGCTAGATAAACATATGAGGGAGAAAGGAATAGAACGGTTATACTGATAGGGTTAGATGAAGAGTGGGGGAGAGGAGGCTCGTGTGAAGAATAAACACTGGCATGGACCAGTTGGGCTGACTGGCCTGTTCCTGCGCTGCACACTTCCAAGTCACACACCATCCTCGCTTGGAAATATATCACCGATCCTTCATCGTCGCTGGGTCAAAATCCTGGAACTCCCTCCCTAACAGGAGTACCTTCACCACACAGACTGCAGCGGTTCAAGGCGGCGGCTCACCACCACCTTCTCAAGGGCAACTAGGGATGGGCAATAAATGCTGGCTTTGCCAGCGACACCCACATCCCACGAATGAAAAATTAAAAATAATCATTCTACGTAAGTCTATATAAATTGCCACAGTATCTGTTATTAAACCTGCTGTGATGTAAGCAGGAACTGCTTTTTAACCAAAATTTTATTTCCTTGCTTGCAAGTAAAATTACTGTTAACATATGTTCTTCACCCGAGACTAAATGAGCTCCGTTTCTGTTTGGCTTTCATAAAAGCAAAGGACCGTTTCCCCTTCAACCGTACGGCAGGTTGTAGTTAAATATCCAGCCTTAACGGTGTTTTAAAATCGGATGAATCTAGCTCTCACTATTCCTTTTGCCGACAACCATTTTAATCAAAGCAAAACAGGCAGTACTAAATTAAAACGAACCACCCAAGTTAACATACTGCTACGTGCTGTACTTGCCTTCTGAACTTCAGCTAATGACTTTTTCATTGAATGGGCCAATTTTATGGCGATAGCAGAATCCCACGCGGCAGTGATTTACTGTTCTTTCATGAGGGAACAGTACCCCAGTGGACCCCCTCACGGCCTAACAGTTTGGAGAACAATAGCCCATGGCCTGAGAGACCTGGTGTCTAGCAGTAGAGGTCAGCCATAGTCATTATAGAGCCGGAGCTTTTTAATGACTTACTCTCCCTGTGCTGTCGTCAGACTGTCTGTCCGATATGAAATTGCGGACCAGACAGATTTTTTTTTGCAGCTCATCGTCGGCAAGGACAGAAGCCATTCTGTTTGTCCCCTGTCCAGCACTGGGCCACAGTGCCAGATCCCATTCCCCACCCTGGCTGACCAATCATGCACCATCCGGTGGTGCGTGCCACATAAACCCAACTGAGCTTCAAACCGAACATCCAGGTCCACCACCAAGACTGCCTACCTCCACCTCCAAAATATGTCCACGTCACAGCCCCTACCTCACCATCGCTGAAACTCTCATCCACGCCTGTGTCACCTCTGGGCTCGATTATTCCAACTCCTGCAGACCCCACCCTAAATAAACCCCAAATCATTCGGGACTCTGAGGACCGCATCCCGTCTGTTACAAAATCCCACTTGCGTATCACTCCAATCCCTGCTGACCTCCAGTGCGTCGACTTCAAAATTCCCAACATGATATTCAGTTCCCTCTGAAGCCTTGCCCCTCCCTACCTTGGCAACTTCCTTGTGTCCAGGTCCCTACCCACACCCTCCGCACTTCCAACGCTGCTTTCTCCCTTTCTTCTGCTCTACCATTGGTGGCAGAGTCTTCACTATCTTGCCATCTTGTCCATGCGTCTCATCCTCCAAATCTTCCTTAAAACCTACCCCTTTGACAGCACCTCTGGCCGTCTTTCCTAGTTAAAGGCACTAAATAAAGGCAAGTTGTTGTCTTTATTAAGTGCAGATCACAGGATCCTAACTCGTTAAAGCTGAGAGAATAGAAACTTGGTGACCAGAAACCGACAGGTCCGTTTTGCTTTCCCATCTTTCCACTGTTGTGCAATCCTCTTTAAGCCGTGGCTCAGTGGTGGCACTCTCCCATTGAAGTCCCACTCCAGAGACTTGAACATGTAACCTAGGATGACATCAGTGCAGTTCTGAGGGAGGGCTGCACAGTCGGAGGTGCCATCTTTTGGATGAGATGTTAAACTCAGGCCCTGACTGCCCTCCTGGCTTGCACTCCGAGTGCAAGTAATGTAGCTGGATCACTCCGTGACTGATGGTGTCACAGAACCGGCCTGGGAATTTCGGAACCCTCCCCAACGGCCCTAGCCTTGCAAGACACCAGGAATCAACAGGCGTCCCTGGTGTCTACCTTTGCTAAGGGCGTCAATGAGGGAATTTACATTGGATGGTAATACTTTGACCCACAGATGCATGGGTGTCTTATAGGGACACCCTCAAAAGTGTTAGCACCTCCGATGGGGCTTTGTGGGATGGGGGGGGGGGAGGTGGAGAACCCACTGGATTAAGGTTCCCCCTCCTCGCACCCCTCCCGCTGCAGACATTATGCCACAAAACCGCCCTCCCCATCCATCTGGGTCCATGGGCTAGAAATTCGATGCATTTGCGCCTCCCATTAGCGCCTCTGGGGGCGCTAATGGGGCAGAAACGATTTTTCGCCCAGCGCGGTGCTGCTAACGGCTCCCGCTAAATTCAGTGGCAGCGGTAACCGGTAGCACCCCGCTCCGCAGGCGATAACGATGTCATCACCGCGCCCGCGCCCCCTGAATCTGCACCGAGCGGTGCTCACGGGCCGCTAACTAAAGGGGAGGTGGCGGGCGGGGGGAAAAAAATTGGCCGACTTACTTGTCGCGGCCCGTTGCATCTTTGAACGCGGGGTCCGTGCCGTGATCTTGAACGCGGGGCCCTACCTGGACCACCGGGGAGCGGGCTGCTGGCACGGCACCCCGCTCCCTGGTGGTCCAGGTAGGACCCCGCAGAGTTGTGGGCTTGGGCCTTCCCTTTAATGAGGGGAAGAGCCCTTCCCTGCGGCAGCGCTACGTGGCCCAGTGCGTAGTGCTGCAGAACCCACCGCCCTGATATTCGGGTTAGCGCTCTAAGAAGGAAGTGGAGCGCTTGAATTAACGCTCCACCTCCCTCTTGGGGCGCTAATACTGAAGTTAGCGATCGCCGGGGCGATTTTTTGCCGCGCACTAAATTTAGCGCCCAGGCGAGGTTAGTGACCCAAAATGGTCGCTAACGAATTCTTCCCCCCATGTATCTAAACATTCATCTTTTGTTACAATGATTGAGGTGACTCAGAATGAGCTCTGTTTACACTGGAGAGTATTCATATTCAGCTCAGATCTGTTGATCCACACTAAGTTTAATCTCCCTGGTGTCTACACTAACCTCTAGCCTGAGCACTAGGCAGGCAGGGAGTATCAGGTTAAAGCCTGACATTTGCTCTGGTGCCCGAGGCAGAGTGGGAGACTGATTACTGCAGCCTGGTTCAAACCCAACCGCTTTAGAGCAGGGTTTGTGGAAGAGCATCTTGAATTGGCAGCGTTCACTTCAGTCTGACATGGGGTGCTTCAGTTAAAAATGACAGCTGTCAATGCAACAGATCTAAAGTGACAGCTGTGGTGTAAATGGGTCTGGATGTGCCACACTGAGCGATAAGGCTTGGCGAGTTCATCTAGGACGAGTAGCTGAGCCGTGCAGACCAGGCAACGCCCTGGCTTCTGTGCCCAGTTAATAGCAGCTTCCCAATCCTGACTGCTATCCAGTGACCCCTGTTGGTAGCGCCTGTGCGCACGTGTATATCTATGCGCGTGTATGTCTGCGTGTGTATATCTGTGTGCGCTGGTGCGTGTATGTGTGTGTGCGTGCGTATATGTGCACGTTAGTCTGTGCGCATGCGTGCCTTTGCCTGAGGCTCTGGCTGTCCGATGAGTACAGGATTGGGTCGGCTGTGATGTTCCCTGATCCCTCCTCTCCGGGGGTGAATGGCCTCCTCGCTCTCACTGCTCCACTCACACGTGAATAATGGGCACTAGGGCAAAGTACAGGAGAGGGACCAATCGCCATGGAGCCATACCCAGCAAGAAGTCAATGCCTTCTGAAGAGGACGGGCAGGGACTATGGACAGCCCTAAATTGAGGAAATCTGTATGGGACCGCTGTAGTTAACAGTCCAGATTATAGATACACACTTTATCTTAATTACTGCAGAACAGAACTCATTAATAATGCCATACAGCCTATGCAAATACCCATGCTAGAACGCTACTGCTGGTCACTTAAATATTCGCTGTTTTTGGTAAAACGTGACTTTAATTTGCATTGGATTGCCTTTTATCTTTCACAGTCAAATGAAGAAAATATTGCTCTCCATTTTTTTCGGAACACAAAGGAAAAGTAATTGTCTTTCCCGTTACAACAGTTTGTCTTCAATGATGGGATAAGCCGTCAGAGCAGCTTCTTTTATTAATGGGTAAGTGCAGTAGCTGGTTGTGGTGCTGAACTGTATACAATGTCACTGCTTCAGTCCCTCGCCTGCGTTGAATTATCCAACCTGGGCGGTGGTTGGAATTGGTCGAGTTCTCCCCTCGGTTACAAAAGGTGAAGGGAAAAATAATATGGGCCAATGATGCTGCCGGCGGTCGTTAGGCATGCGTGCACAAACCTCTTTACGAGATAGCGTCCTGTGTACTTCCTATCGGACGTGTGCCGCGCATCTCGCGCCCGAGTCAGAAGGTTGTGAATTCAAGTCCCATGCCAGTGACTTGAGCACATAAAGCTAGGCTGACACTCCAGTGCAGTGCTGAGGGAGTGCTGCACTGTCGGAGGTGCCGTCTTTCGGATGAGACTTTAAACCGAGGCCCCGTCTGCTTTCTCAGGTGGACGTAAAAGATCCCATGGCACTATTTCGAAGAAGAGTAAAAATGTCCAAAAGAGTCCAAAAATGTGCGGGTTAGGTTGATTTGGCTATGATAAATTGACCCTTAGTGTTAGGGGGGGATTAAATATGTGGGGTTACGGGGATAGGATGGGATATGTTAGGGGGAATTAAATATGTGGGGTTACGGGGATAGGATGGGATATGTTAGGGGGAATTAAATACGTGGGGTTACGGGGATAGGGTGGGATATGTGTCGGTGCAGGCTCGATGGGGATTCTGTGTGAGAGAGCAGGGACAGGGTACTGGATTTGGATGATCAGCCATGATCGTATTGAATGGTGGAGCAGGCTCGACGGGCTGAATGGCCTACTCCTGCTCCTAGTTTCTATGTTTCTAAGAGTAGGGGAGTTATCCCCGGTGTCCTGGCCAATATTTATCCCTCAACCAACATAATAAAAAAAAACCCAGATTATCTGGTCATTATCACATTGCTGTTTGTGGGAGCTTGCTGTGCGCAAATTGGCTGCCGCGTTTCCCACAGTGACTCCACTTCAAAAATACTTCATTGGCTGTAAAGCGCTTTGAGACGTCCGGTGGTCGTGAAAGATGCTATATAAATGTAAGTCTTTCTTTCCTTTCCCATTTTTGAGTCTTATTTGGCCACATTGCGCCTAAAAAAATGGGTGCTACACAGCTTTAATTTAGCCCCCAAAGGCTTTTATCTTCCCAATGCTTAGCTGGAGAAAACTGTGCCTCACCCAAGACTGGATATCATTCAAGCAGTCTGATAGCACAGAAACAGTGGAGGGGGCAAGAGAGGTGATGGAGAGCTAGAGCTGAGTATTATTGCCATACATGGTGTCAGCCTTTGCTCACTGCTGAGATGAGGAGACATTTCTCACTCAGAGGGTGGTGAATCTTTGGAATTCACCACCCCAGAGGGCTGTGGAGGCTCAGTCGTTGAGTATATTTAAGACAGAGGTCGATAGATTTTTGGATTAAGGGAATCAAGGGATATGGGAAATAGTGCAGGAAAGTGGAGATGAGGTCGATGATCAGCCATGATCTTATTGATGGCGGAGCAGGCTCGAGGGGCCGTATGGCCTACTCCTGCTCTTATTTCTTATGTTCTTATGCTGCTGGAATGTCCTCCTAAGCAGAGGACAGGATCGGACTCGGCTCTGATGCCTCGCACAGAGGAATACCCTGCTGACGCTGAATGTCTGGGCCCACGCATGAAAAGCTAACTGAGGTCAGTGGAAGTGAGCCCCGGCAAGAGTCAGCGCATTGAGAAGAGGAGTGGAGAGAATTGCGGGGTGGGGGAAAAAGTGGAAAAGGATTTCAAAAACAAATTCACTTGTTTGGAAAACACTGGCCTGTAATTCTAACACACAGGGTTATAATGGTTTGTTAATGTACAGGCCGTTAATGCTCGGAACACTAGGATTATAGGGGGAAAAATTCGGTATCATCCATTTTGGGGCGCTAATTATCGCCTCCGACCGCAAAATTCGCCTCTATCGCCCCGGAGATGATTTGAGCACTAAATTAAGCACTACACACCTCTCTTAAGTCACTAACGTCGTGGAGCGAGGCGCTACCTCAGAACGCTACCGAAGCTCAGGCGATGCAAGTTACCATGGAAGCCAGACAGACTGGCGCCATCCAGTTCTTAAAGGGGAGGGGCCAGCTTGCTGCCCAGCCACACCCTGCTCATTGCAGCGTCGAATCTTGGCTTGGAAAGACCTAAAGCAGCATTGTGTTGAAAGCACTGATGGATAGGCCCAGGGAAAGAGCTCGGCACTTCAGCGACCAGGCATTGGTGGCTCTGGTTGGCGCTGTTGAACGGAGATGGGCAGTGCTGTTCCCAGAGAGTGGAGGAGGCCATTGCCCCAGGAGTTCCAAAGAGTGTGGAGGGAGGTGGCTCAGCACATGTCCTCAAGGAGCCTGGTGCCAAGGACTCACACTCAGTATCGCAAGAAGTTCAACAACTTCATTCGGGTGGTCAGGGTGAGTACCTGCTTTTCAATACCTCTACATCCCTCCATCTCAACTTCACTGTGCCCAGACGGTGTAAATCCCCAAATGCTCAACGCTCATCCAACACTATGGCCATCTTATAAAACTCACATGCACATCCCAAACCTTGCACAAATTAATGGTTATTCAACTATGGTAGGCACATCTGCCAAACACATGGCTGCACACTCACTCACACGTTGTCCTTTTTCTTGCAGGCCAAGCTATCTCATAACAGACGGGAGGAATAACGCACGGGAGGAAGACAGGCGGACCTACACCCCCTGACTGAGTTGGAGGACAGAGTCCACAGGCTGATTGCCAGCCAGGTCAAAGGTGCCGTGGCCGGTGGAGAGGTCGACCCCCTTGGGGACAGCAATGGTATGTTCATCAGCTTTCTCTCCTCTCTCAACACCAGCCTTTTACACTTACAATCCAACTAACTGTCTCCAGTCCTTGCTCCCTTCCTCTCACGCTAAAGCCACTCTTGTGCCTTCCTGCTTTCAGATAGTGAACCACCAGCTGACCAGCCTGTCCCTCAGCCTGCCAATGGCAGTGAAGCACCAGACGAGGAGGAAGAGGAAGCTGGAGCCTCACCACCTGCGTGTCCCGAGTGTGACACATCCGACACTGGGGCCATGCCTTCCCTGGAGGGGAGCAGGGGGTTAGGGTCTGATGAGGGTGAAGCTCCTGGACCCAGCGGGCTGCAGCAATGCCATGGGGGAAGGGAAGCTCGGGGGCCATCTCCCCGGAGGGTGAGTAGGCGCGCGAGTTCTGCTGCACAGGACTCGGATGAGGACCTCGACATTGCTGCCATGAATACCCAAGCCTTGAGCATGCACACTGAGCTCATGGGTGCAATGGCTAGGGTGCCCGACAGCATGAGTGCACTGGCTAGGAGCGTGGAGGAGGAGGAGTCCGTCGCTAGCACAGCTGTCATCTGTGCGCAAACCCTTGAACCCATCCTTGCCTCGTTGCTGAGGATGGTTGAATTGCAGGGAGACCGTGGGGACCCAGACCCCATGCCGCGTGTAATGAGTGAGGTGGCAGGATCCATTGCAGCACAGGCCGACGCAACGTAACGGCTTAGTGCTGCAATTGAGTCATTGGCTGGTGCCATCCAGTCTCAGACTGCTCTCATGCAGTCTCAGATTGATGTCACGCAAGCGCTGACTGCTGCCATCCTCACTGGGTCGCCCACAGACCACCGGGGATCTCATGGTGCCGCAGCAGGCCAGCAATCTGTGCATGAGCAGATTGCTCCGGATGCTGAGGTACTGCCCCGGGGGAGTGGCAGTATGTCGGTCGAGCAGGAAGGTGCTGTCCTCTCTCAGGATGACAGCATTCCTGCTCCCACCACTGGCACTTCCCCATTGCACTTGTCACGGCCTGCAACACAGCCAGCCCAGACTGCTGCCACCCATGCAGAGTTGGTGCAGTCTGCAGCCGGGCCCTCCAGGCCTAGAGCTGGTCGAGGGCGTCCTTCAAGGCCATCTCTAGTCTCTGGATCCAGCATTCAGCAGCCTTCCACCAGCCTTGCTGCAGCCAGTGGGTCACATTACGGAGGAGCAGTAGGGTGGGAAGGGGGGAAGTGCGCAGGGGATGGAGATCACCCTCGAAGACCCAACAGTAGAATCTTTTAATAAATGGGGGGAATATTTGTGGGAAAGTTTGATGTTCATCTTAATATATTTGTTTACTGTTTTGCCGCTTATCTCGATGTTGTGAGAATGAGTTTTGTTAGTTCATGAATTGTTGGGGTTGTTTCTAATTGTTTGTCCTGAATAAATGACAGAGTTTGTAACACAAATAAAAAATATTGTTACTTTACATCTTTGCTGATTTGACTCATTGCAGCTTTGCCCGGCAATAGGGGGTGAGGGATGCTTGCGATGATGTGCTTCTTCATCCCAGAAGCCATCTTCTCTGTAAATGTTTAGAATCGGTGTCTTATGAGCCTTTCACAGATGGTCCTTGCAGTGGCAACATTGTGCGCCTCCCTCCCACGTTGGTGCTGCTGATCCTCCTCCTCCGCCTCCTGCTCCTCCTCTCCCTCCTCCTGAGGTGGCAATGGCTGGTACCTCATAATTGCAAGGTTGTGAAGCATGCAGCATACAACAATGAAAAGTGAGATTCACTCGGGAGAGTACTGCAGGGCTCCTCCTGAGTGGACAAGACACTGGAACTGTTGTTTCAAGACGCCGATCGTCTGCTCTATGAGGTTCCTGGTGGCGCTATGGCTCTCATTGTTTTGCAGCTCGGCAGGGGTGTTGGGGTTACGGAGCGGTGTCATCAGCCAGGTGCAGAGTGGATAACCCTTGTCTCCGAGGAGCCATCCACTAGGTTGACGTGGTGGTTGGAAGAGGTCTGCGACACCGGTCTGACGCAGGATAAAAGCATCGTGGCTGCTGCCAGGATAGCGGGCATTGTCAGCGAGGATGCGCTGTCTGTGGTCACACACCAACTGGACATTCAGGGAGTGGAAGCCCTTGCGGTTTCGGAACACCTCTGCATTCTCATGCGGTGCCCTCAATGCCACATGCGTGCAGTCAATGGCGCCCTGAACCAAAGGGAAGCCCGCTATCCTAGCGAAGCCACATGCGCGTTCACGCTGTTTGTCCCGGGTCATGGGGAAAGAGATGTACTGCCATCTCCTTTTGTACAAAGCATTTGTCACCTCCTGGATGCAACAATGTACAGCGAACTGGGAGATACTGGCTATGACCCCAGTTGAAGCCTGGAAGGAGCCGCTGGCATAGAAATTCAGAGCCATCGTTACCTTCACTGCCACCGACAGAGACGTCCTGGTCCTGAGCTGAGGCTGGAGCTCTGGTTGCAGGAGGTGGCAGAGCTCAGTGACCACCTCCTTGTTGAAGCGTAGCCTTCGGAAACACTTCTCCTCAGACAAATGAATGTAGGAGAATTGCTCCAGGAATACCCTGGGAGGGTGAGGTCTCCTGTGCAGAGGCCTGTTGGCCCTCCTCCCTCTGGCCATGTTTGCCACTCTCTCTCTCTCTCCGCCTCCGCTGCCTCCAAAGGAGAAGCTGGAGGACGATGCCCCAAGTTAGTGCAGCCCCCATAAAATCTTCCAAATGTGCTAAATATGAAGGTCACATAAATAGGAACCTCAAAAGTGGTGCTGAGGACCAAAACTCCTTAGGACAGCGTTAAATCTCTCCAGACGTCTCTCTCCCGCTCAACCTGCGTATACCAAAAATTTTGCCGACAAGAAAAAGCAGGAAGCGCACGCCTTTGAATGGTGCTCCCCCAGCCCCTTCCCGACTTGAAAACGTTCCCCTCTACGTGTCGTTCCTAGCGGCAGGCGCTAAGCAGGGGGCGCGAATCAATTTCCGGTCCGGGGTGCTACTTACCGTTGCACGCTTGCATGACGTCACGATCTGCGGGCACAGGAGATTGTGGCGGTAGTGTTTAGCGCCAGCGCAAAACGCAGGTCAATTTCGCGAGCGGTGCTAAAATCGCTGCGCTCGGGCGCTAAGTTGCTAGCCCCCCCCCCGGGAGGCACTAACGGGAGGAGCTAACCAACCGAATTTTCCCCCCATAATGTCTTGTAATGCACAGGACTGTAATTGCCTCTCACAGTTTGCCATCAGCAATGAATAATCAAATCTTCAACCGCATCAAAAACATACACAGGTTCAGTTAAATGGCAAGATATTCAGCGATAAAAAAATCTAGTAACACTTTCTGCTTTGGGTCTAATACATTCAGCAAGTATGTGCAGAGAGTGTTCCTCTTTTACAAACATGAAGGGGGGGAGCGAGGGGTGTTACAGGTTGTAACGACAAGTATTTCAGAGTCCCTCAGTGTGTGGGGCTGACGCCTAACCACTGGAAACTATCTGTAATTTGATAATTTACAAAATTTATGCACTGCTAATTGTTTAGGATTACCAGTCCTGCTAGTAAAATTGGTGTTGTTATTTGGAGCCACATTTCATATGCGCTTTTCCATTGTGCACGTGTATGCACACGCGTGTATATGTGCATGTGTGCGTCAATGATCCCCCTAATTTTTATTTTTACCATGCGCATTTTTTTACATTGGGAAGTGGCTGTGCGGGACCTCGAGACGGCCACGCAGCTTAAAGGGAACACTGGTGTGCGTAACTGGCGGAAGCTTGAAAGTGCACTAACCTCTTTCTATAAAACAACAAACAACTCCTTTGATCTCAACAAGTTTGCAACCTGCTTCACTGTGCAGTCTTTGCCTGGCCGAATATCTCACTGTAGACACGGCCTGCTCCCGGCAACTCACCGTTTCCGCCAATTGTGTCCAATGGAATTCTGTGGCAAGGGCCAATAGAAGACCGGTCCCCTTCACAAACCGGCTGCAGTCTGACTATTTTCTTCACTCACAGGCTGGCTGCAAAATAAAAGAATCCTCCACAGCCGTTGCTGCAAGACATACCTTTAAGTGGGCCAGTGATGAACAAAGGAATATCATTTTCCCTGTTCGGCTTTTGTCTTCGTTCATCTCAACTTTTAAAGCCCACAACTTTTAACATCTGCCTGCAGCAGACATGAAGCACGCTCGAACACAAGGTGACTTTGCTCATTAAACGGGGAGATAATTTTAGTCAAGAACTTGGCCTTGGAGTCGAGCTAATGGCTCCTTCAGGTTTGTGAAGTTGAGAATGTGACTCGGAATTAAGTGCACAGATGCAAATCTCATCCACGTGCAGTTAATGCAAAGCCACGTCTGGCTGGGACCAGCTGAAGAGCAGGGAGAGAAGAGCTCGGTCAAGCCCAGCAACGCCAAGTGAGCCTGCCTGTCAACCTGCCCGCCGCCACGCAAAAAAAATGGCGGACCCCACCTGAGAGCCGGCAGCGGGCGCGGTTTATTTATTTTTTTGCTTCTGGCGGCGCCAAAGCGGTGGTGAGGCACGAGTTGGAACCCCCTCCCCGAGGGAGTCTAGCGGCAACGTCGACCCGCTTTCTCGCCAACGGCCACCAGAACCGCTGGCCTCACCTCCCTGTCTGATGGAGAACATCGCCAGGTGGGAATTAAAAAAGGAAAGAAAGAAAGAACTTGCATTTATTAATGACTTAGATAATGCAATAGAGAGCCATATATCCAAGTTTGATGATGACACAAAGATTGGTGGCACAGTAAGTAGTGTAGACGGGAGCATAAAATTACAAAGAGACATTGATAGATCAAGTGAGTTGTCGAAAGTGTGGCAGATGGACTTCAACGCGGTTAAGTGTGAGGTCATCTATTTTGGACCAAAAAAGGATTGATCCGAGTATTTTTTAAATGGTGAAAAGCTAGGAACAGTAGAGGTCCCTAAGAGACTTAGGGGTCCATGTACACAGATCGCTAAACGTTGTAGTCAGGTACAAAAAATAATCAAAATGGCTAATGAAATGTTAGCCTTTATAACTAGAGGGCTAGAATATAAAGGGGTAGAATAGAGTCATAGGGGGAAAAATTCAGCTGCTTGCGCCTCCCGTTAGCGCCTTAAGAGGGCGCTAATGGGGCGTAAAGCAGCTAACGCCCGGGCGCAGCGCCGCCCACGCCTCCCGAAATATTTAGTGGGAGGTTAGCGGCGGCGGCAGCCGGTAGCGCCCTGTGGCGCTGCGCCGCCGGCGATGACGTCATCGCCGTGCGCAGCACCCCGCTCGCGCCCCGGCCGTGATCTTCAGTCGCGCCCCCTGATTTACCGCCAGACGCTATGTCCGACGGGTTCAGGGAGGCGTACGTGCGGCCGGGGCGACGATATTTAAAGGGGAGGTGGCAGGCGGCCATTTTTGTTGCTGGCCGCCTGCCAGCACCTGCCCCCGTTGCTGTCCCCCGGCCCCCGTGAAGCCCCCCCACCGTGAAGTGCCGGCTGCGCTCCAAGAGCCCGGCACTTCTCTTGAGTGCCGGGCTCTTTTGCCGGCACTCCCGATCGCTGGGGGCCCAGCTGGGCCCCGGTTCGCGCTGCGCAGGGTCCCTCCCCTTTAAGAAGGGGAGGAAGGCCTGCAATACCGCGGCGCGACGTGCCGCAGCGCGTGGCGCTGCGGCACGTAGCGCCAGGATATTCACTCGCAGCGCCCCAAGAGGGATGCGGGGTGCTTCCAGTGGTGCCCCGCTTCCCTCTTGGGGCGCAACAACTGAAGTTCCGGCGCGGGGCCGCTAATTTTTTCGGGGCGCTAAAAGTCGCGCCCCGGCGAGGTTAGCGCCCCAAATGGGGCGCGACTCAATTTTTACCCCATAGAGTTATACAGCACAGAAAGAGGCCCTTCGGCCCATCATGTCCGCGCCGGCCATCAAGCCCTGTCTATTCTAATCCCATTTTCCAGCACTTGGTCCATAGCCTTGTATGCTATGGCGTTTCAAGTGCTCATCTAAATGCTTCTTGAATGTTGTGAGGGTTCCTGCCTCTACCACCCTTTCAGGCAGTGAGTTCCAGATTCCAACCACCCTCTGGGTAAAAAAGTTTTCCCTCAAATCCCCTCTAAACCTCCTGCCCCTTACCTTGAAACTATGCCCCCTGGTTATTGACCCCTCTACTAAGGGGAAAAGTTCCTTTCTATCTACCCTATCTATGCCCCTCATAATTTTGTACACCATAATCAGGTCCCCCCTCAGCCTTCTCTGCTCTAAGGAAAACAACCCCAGCCTGTCCAGTCTCTCTTCATAGCTGAAGCACTCCAGCCCAGGTAACATCCTGGTGAATCTCCTCTGCACCCTCTCCAGTGCAATCACATCCCTCCTATAGTGTGGCGACCAGAACTGCACACAGTATTCCAGCTGTGGCCTAACTAGCGTTTTGTACAGCTCCATCATAACCTCCCTGCACTTATATTCTATGCCTCGGCTAATGAAGGCAAGTATCCCATATGCCTTTTTAACCACCTTATCTACCTGTCCTGCTGCCTTCAGGGATCTATGTACATGCACACCAAGATCCCTCTGATCCTCTGTCCATCCTAGGGTCCTACCATTCATTGTGTATTCCCTTGCCTTGTTAGTCCTCCCAAAATGCATCACCTCACACAATTCAGGGTTAAATTCCATTTGCCACTGTTCTGCCCATCTAACCATCCCGTCTATATCGTCCTGTAGCCTGAGGCTTCCCTCCTCGCTATTTACCACTCCACCAATTTTCGTGTCATCTGCGAACTTACTGATCATACCTCCTACATTCATATCTAAATCATTAATGTACACTACAAACAGCAAAGGACCCAGCACCGATCCCTGCGGTACACCACTGGACACAGGCTTCCAGTCACAAAAACAACCTTCGGCCATCCCCTCTGCCTCCTGCCACTAAGCCAATTCTGAAGTTTTGCACAGCTATACAAAGCCCTAGTTAGACCACAGCTGGAGTACTATGTACAGTTCTGGGCACCTCACCTTAGAACGGATATATTGGCCTTGGAAGGAGTGCGCAGATTCACCAGAATGTTACACGGGTTCCAAGGGTTAGATTATGAGGAGAGATCACATAAACTAGGCTTGTATTCCCTGGAATTTTAGACGGTTAAGGGGTGATTTAATTGAGGTTTTTAGGATTTTGAAAGGAATTGATAGGGTAGATGGAGAGAAACTTTCTCCGCTGGTGGGGGAGTCTTGGACAAGGGAACATAATCTTAAAATCAGAGCCAGGTCATTCAGGAGAGAAGTTAGGAAACATTTCTTCACACGAAGGGTGGTAGAAGTGTGGAACTCACTCCTACAAAAATCAGTAGATGCTAGCTCCATTAATAATTCTAAATCCGAGATTGGTAGATTTTTGCTAGAAAAATGTTTAAAGGGAGTTGGAGCCAAGACTGGTGGATGGAGTCAAGATACAGATCAGCCATGATCTCACTGAATAGTGGAACAGGCTTGAGGGGCTGAATGGCCTACTCCTGTTCCTATCTATAGTGCTGTTCACGACCACACGACATTATCAATGGTGAATGGTGATCAAAAACCTCGACCTACCCACAGCCAGTGAAGTACTTTTGAAGTGTAGTCACGGTTGTAATGTAGGAAACATGGCAGCCAATTTGCACACAGCAAGCTCCCACAAACAGCAATGTGATGATAACCAGATAATCTGTTTTTTTAGTGATGTTGGTTGAGGGATAAATATTGGCCAGGACACTGGGGAGAACTCCCCTGCTCTTCTTCGAATAGTGCCATAGGATCTTTTATGTCCACCTCAGAGGGCGGGTGGTGCGTCGCTTTAACGTCTCGTCGAAAAGACAGCACCTCCGACAGTGCAGCACTCCCTCAGTACTGCGCTGGGACTGTCAGCCTAGATTATGTGCTCAAGTCTTTGGAGTGGGACTTGAACCAACAACCTCTTAACTCAGAGGCAAGAGCGCTACCACTGGGCCAAGGCTAACACCAAACAGGGAGAGTGAGGCCAGGGGAGCTCTCCTGGAAACCTTACAGGGTAGTTTGAAGCAATCGTGCAATATAAAAAGGGGAGGGGGGAGTAACATTAACCAAACCAGATGCTGCTGTTCTCAGCTGACTCCATCTCTTTGTGACCTCAGCTTTAATTAAATTCAAGGGGCGGGTGTTGTTGGGAAAGAGACGAGTAACTGTATCTACCAACATTGCAGAGTAGTTTCAATTGCTCACATGGGCTTTCCCAGAATGGCTGGGGGCTACAAGCTTGAAGTGGGGGGGTCAGGGGAAAACCAGAGAACGTCAAGGCGCGATTGCAGTTAATTTGCAAAGCACAACACGAGTCGACACAGGTCACAAGAGGAAGCGATTTGAGGAAAGGAATTCCGCTTTTATTTATTATCCATTGAGCTGGAGATAATATGTGCAATATCAGAATCAACGGGGGAGGAATAGGGAGGGGACGTTAAACTGGGCAGGCAAATACCACAACAGCATTGTCAATTTACTTAAACCAATTAGAGAGGCAGGGATTACTCACAAGCATCTCACTTTTGCTGTGGCAGAAAGCACCAACTGCTTCTTAATATCAGCTCTTTTGAGAGTGGATGTAGGAAGACAAGCAATCTGTTTCAACTGTCTGACACAGCCCCAGCCTGGGGAGAAGAAAATGTGTTGGAATTGTCGGGTATCATTCGCGAAATTATGCCGATGGACAGCACGGTCTTGGCTGCGGCCCAGATGTTTAATGGGTGAATATCTCCATTCAAGCTACGGTGACAGCTCTTTATCCTGCGTCTGAGGCCAGTGCCATACTCAAAATTAAAGTGGTTTTGCTCTTCTTAATCTATCGGCAGGCTGACAAACATTGCACAGATATGGAGCGATCTGGCATGCTCAGCGAGGAGTGGTGCTCGCAGGAAGCATATACCGTAAACCCAGAATTTTTCTTGGATTAGAATTATGGATTGAAAATGGAAAAATTGTAAAATCAGCTGGTAATACATACATTACGTGTGTGTGTGTGTGTGTGAGTGTGTGTATATATAGTTTTGATAGCATCTGTTACACTTCAGACATCACTCTCCTATGTGTTAAAAGTATAATGAAAAAGAAAGTTAGTCATTTCATGCTGGATTCTTCTGACCTGGACCCAGAAACTTACAAGCGCCTGTCAATTTGCAAACTTCCTCGTTAACAGCAATTCAAGTGTTAGTCAGCTCAGGATGTTGCCACCAACAAGGCCTCAAAGGGACGGGCCAGATTAAGCACAATGCAAGGTCTCTTTGGAGCCACGGTGGCTCTGAGATAACATGACTGGCGATATAAATTTAGAATAAGTCAATCCTCTGTAGCAGACTTAGTATTCCAACAGCTGAACCAGGCAGGTCTGGCGTAGTCCACACGCTGTTGATGACTGACCAGCCAGTGTGGACCACTAACATGGAGGAGTAAACCGGTCACTTGAGGCCTGGGATTTTTTCCCTCACTCTGCTCCAGATAATCCTGGAAGCCAGTACCTATGGTGGCCCCAGTTGGACAAGGAGCAAGAAGCTAAGTTGCTCTGTTTTAGTGAGTTAAGCTCAAGCAGTACCCCTGTGGATGCTTGAGCTTGGATTTCCCAACCTGCGCCTGAGCTCTCTAGACTTGGGTAAGTGGGGAGAGAATATTGGGGAAACAGAATTTCTAAATGTCTAGATTTCTCAGCAGATTGTTTCAAAGATTCACACATGGCGATGGGTTTCTGCTCAGCAGACACTGATTGTATAAAAAAAAACTTGTACATACACACATATCTACATACCCTGGTAAATCATTTAGTGAAACACCCTTCCGGGTCAGTTGTGGCTCAGTGGGTAGCACCCTCGCCTGAGTCAAAAGGTTGTTGGTTCGAGTCCCACTCCAGAGACTTGAGCACAAAATCTAGACTGACACTCCAGTGCAGTACTGAGGGAATGCTGCACTGTCAGAGGTGCCGTCTTTCAGATGAGATGTTAAACCGAGGCCCCATCTGCCCTCTCGGGTATATGTAAAAGATCCCATGGCACTATTTCGAAGAGCAGGGGAGTTATCCCCGGTGTCCTGGCCAATATTTATCCCTCAATCAACATCACTAAAACAGATTATTTGGTCATTATCACATTGCTGTTAGGGGGACCGTGCTGTGCGTAAATTGGCTGCCATGGATCCTACATTACAACAGTGACTGCACTTCAAAAGTATTTAATTGGCTGTAAAGAGCTTTGGGATGTCCTGAAAGGCACCAAATAAATGCAAGTCTTACTTTTCTTTTTCTAATTTTTCTAATTGTCCCTTGATCCCTGAATTATGTTTGCCTTGTATCACAGCGAGTAATCATTAAATTGCAATTGCTGATACCAAAATGACAGCTTAATGATATAAAGGTCAAACAGTGGGGGGGGTTACTGATGAAAGGTCATTGACCTGAAACGTTGGCTCTGTTTCTCTCACCACAGATGATGCCTGACCCACTGAGTGTTTCCGCTTTTATTTCAATAATGTGAAGGTTGCTTTCATCAAGGTTCCTTATTGCAACATATGCATTAAAATCAAAACTCGTCACTGTCTCCAACTCATTCTTTCCCGGCACTCCCTTGGTCTTCCTTTCCTCCTGCAACCTTCAGGCTTTTAAAGCCCAACCTTGGTCGGTGTCAGCAAGTCACTAGGACCTGATTTACCTCATCATATCTTCTGATCTTTTCTACTTCTACCAAACTTTCGGTCACCCCTTCTAATCGTTCAGTCCATTGCACTATTCCCATTTATGAAGCACATTGAAACATTTTTTTTCTATTAAAGGCACCATCTAAATGCAAGTATTCGTGGCAGCCTTGGCTCAGTGACAGCGCTCTCACCTGTGGAGTCAGAAGGTCGGGGGGTACAAGCCCCACTCCAGAGACTTGACCACATAATCTAAGCTGACACTCCAGTGCACTACTGAAGTGCCGTCTTTCGGATGATTAATTAAACCTAAGCCCCATCTGCCTTCTCAGGTGGACGTAAAAGATCCTGTGGGACTATTTGAAGAGCAAGGAGTTATTCCTGGTGTTCTGGCCAACATTTATCCTTCAACCAACACCACTGGTCATTTATCTTATCGCTGTCTGTGGGACCCTGTGGAGTGCAAAATTGCGGTTGCGTTTGCCAACATGACAATAATGACTACACTTTCCCACATTACAACAGTGACTACACTCCAAAAGTACTTCATTGGCTGTACAGCGCTTTGAGTCGTCCGGTGGTCGTGAAAGACGCTATATAAATGCAAGTCTTTCTTTTATAACTCCAAACTATCTCATTGGCAGTGAACCGCTTTGAGACGTCCTGAGGTTGGGAAAGAAGTATTTAAATGCAAGTTCTTCCTTTCTTTCAAGTAGTTGTTCTCCTGTCTGGAGGGCATTCCTTTGTCGCAAAAACCAGAATAAAACTCAACCAAAGGTGACAAATAGGTATCTGTCCTCCTGCACACACACGGTCATCCATTGTGCTGATGTGCCTTCTGCTAAAAGAAAATACCTAATGAATTGTATCCTTACAGTTGGCTTGGCAACACACTTTCACCCAACTAAGCTCTGTGTTATAAGCTCAATCAACTGGATTTTATGCATTTACCTAGGGCACCAGGTGGAGTTTGACACCAGGGATGGTATTTTAAACAAAATAAGCATTTTTATTATTGCGTTTTAAATCTTTCATCGGCAAGGAGTCATTGCTGCAGATTCATTTCATCTCAGCGCTGTGTGCGTGTGCAGTGAGACGAATCCATATCATTCGGGATTATTAGAAAATTCCAGTCCGCACAGAACTGCAGAATAGATAAGAGTCAAGGGTAACCAACGCGTTTTATGCTTTTAGAAAACCGGGCAGGATATCCCACCAAGCAGAAGGACGAGCAAATGATTCAGATTCAAGGCTCCCTTTACGGGGGCATTAATTGCCACTGTTATTTCAAGGTATTTGACCTCTAATGCGGTGGCGGCAAATCTGTAAGACCTGAGCGACCCTCCGATTTCTTGGGCCAATTTGTATGTAAAGGGAGTATTAAAATTCCACTGGAATCCGCTAGGTACAAGCCGGTTTTATCTACTGCACCAATATAAAATGGTGACTGAATGCCATCAATTCTCCAAAAGACTATCGGTTTAATATTTTGTACACAATTTGACGCTGACTTATTTACAAATATATGCTCTAAGAAAAAAATGCCAGTTGCCATCACTCTCCTCAAGGTGCTGACTCCCTTGCTGTGGTACAAGAGCACTGATATTGAGGGCCATGGGGTGGTAGGTGGGGGGCCATCACAGCTCAGCCTGCTCCGATCCTCGGCAACATCCGTGCATCAGGGGTCATTTCACGGGAATCAGAAATGGGAATTCTGGCTGAAGGATCCGGGGTTCCAAGGTCAATTTTAGTACACTGACTGCCACCCTGGCTGATAACAGCTAACTCAAGCACAGACTGGGATTCGAATCTGGGACCTGCTGATCTGTGTGGCTCCGTTACATTATGACCATTCTGATCGATTCATGGGGATTTACACACAATGGGCTAAAAATCGAGTGGCGCCACTTCGCCGGGGCACTACTTTTAGCGCCCTGGAAGAATTAGCACCCCCGCACCGGAAATTGAGTGGTTGCGCCCCAAGAGGGAAGCGGGGTGCTGCTGGAAGCGCCCCACCTCCTTCTTGGGGTGCTGCGAGTCAATATCGCGGCACGTCGTATTGCAGGCCTTCCTCCCCTTCTTAAAGGGGAGGGGCCTTGCGCAGCGCGACCCGGGGCCCAGCTGGGCCCCCGGGGATCGGGAGCGCCGGCAAAAGAGCCCGGCACTCAAGAGAAGTGCCGGGCTCTTGGAGCGCAGCCGGCACTCCGCAGGGGGGGGGGCATTCAGGAGGCCGGGGACGGGAGCGCAGGCAGGTGCTGGCAGGCGGCCAGCAACAAAAATGGCCGCCCCGCACCTTGCCTTTAAATTGCGCCTCCCCGGCCACAGGTAGGCCCCCCTGACCTCGTGGGACATAGCGTCCGGCGATAAGTCAGGGGGCGCTCCCGAAGATCGCGGCCGGGGTGCTGCGCACAGCGATGACGTCATCGCCGGCGGCGCAGCACGGCGCTACTGGTTAGCGCTGCCGCTAACCCCCCGCTGAATTTCGCGGGAGGCGTGGGCGGCGCCGCACCCAGGCGCTAGTTGCTTTGCGCCCCGTTAGCGCCCTTTTAGGAGGAGGCGCAAAGCAACCCAATTTTTCCCCCAATGATTTATATTAACGCGCTGTTTTTCCTATTGTCACACAGTGGGCCTCATGAACTTCAGTTTCAAAACACAGTTGCATCAGAGTAAACTACTGTAAACCACTCATTGTCCAATATTATCTTCAATCATTTGCTTCTTTCCCTCACAAGGTGACACAGAAGGTCCGGTTGGGAGTAAATCGGACCAGGACCTGCTTAATGTTCTTACTATTTTCACTTGTCGCAAAGTAGGATTATTTTTCGTAAGACAGTGTTGCTTTGGGGCATTTCTCCTGATTTGTTTGTCCAGGACGTCTTTTGAGGCTTGCTGAAGTGCAACTGTCTGAGTCAGTCTGTCTGTCATTATGTCTGTTACCGAGACAGATTCACAGCTGCAATATCTCACCTGTGTAGAAGAAATTCAGCCAAGTGTCAGAGTGAGAGAGACCAGGAGCAGAGTTGGCATTTCAGAGAACTCTGTATGCAGTCAGTGCCAGGTGCAGGTTTACAGATGGACACGCGTTGGGTAGGAGAGTCATAGTCACAGTGAGGGGGGTGACCCCAGGAAGGGGGCAATCCCAGGGAGGGGAGGCGGTGGCGGTCCCAGCCAGGGGGGTGGGGTGGGGGGGTGGGGGGGGAGGCAGTCAGTCCCAGTAAGGGTTGGGTTACATACCCACAGGGTACTTTTAAGCCACCATTACTTTGTCAACAATGAATAACACTTGACATGACCAACTGGCAAGATTAACTCATAAATTCTTGCATAATGAAACTAAAATAGCACATAGATTACCAGATTTACTGAATTTAATTTCGCAAATTTGAACTCTCAACCTCTGAGGGGCCAAGTCCATAAACACTTGGCTACCATACCCATTTCAATCATGGAAACATAAACACAGGAATGGGAGTGGGCCATTCATCCTCTCGAGCCTGTTCTGCCATTCAATTAGATCATGGCTGATCTGTGACCTAACTCAATTTACCTGCCTTGGTTCCATATCTCTGGGCACCTTTGCCTAGCAAAAATCGATCAATCTCAGTTTTGAAATTTTCCATTGACCCAGCCTCAACAGCTTTTTGAGGGAGAGTTTTCCAGATTTCCACTACCCTTTATGTGAAGAAGTGCTTCCTGACTTTATTCCTGAACGGCCTGGCTCTAATTTTAAGTTTATGCCCCCTTGTTCTGGACTCTTCCACCTGAGGAAAGAGATTCTCTCTATCCACCCTATCAACTCCTTTGATCATCTTAAACACTTCAATTGGATCACCCATTAATCTCCTGTATTCAAGGGAATACGAGTCTAGTCTATGCAGCCTGTCCTCATAATTTAACCCTTCAGCCCCGGTATTGGTCTGGGGAATCTGCGCTGCACCCCCTCAAAAGTAATGCTGATAACTTAAAGCAACGTTTTTATACATAGTTTAGGATTGTTAGAACCATTAACATTTGTGCAGCTTTTCTATCAATATAGAATGTGATTTTTTCCAATGCACAGCCATTTGCTGTTCTAAAGCTTCCAGCAACACGTTTCTTGCTCAAAACTGTGGGAAGTTATTTGGGATTAATTAATGCCCAATATGAAGTAACATTCCGCCTGTGAAAAACACTACAGGTTAGGTTGCAATCTTGTGAAATGCGAAGACGAGCACAGCAGGAAATTAATCAGCAGCATCACAGAGCAACACCTGGCGATCAGTTAGAAACAATCTCACTGGATGTGCTTGTGTTAAAGATGAGATTTCTGAGTTGCTGTTCGGTGGAGAGTTTTTTGCCCCCGAAGTTTCTGTAGCTCGCTCTATGGAATGCGTTCACCTGTCCCTGGGGTGCTCCCACTCTAGTGTCAACTCTAGATCCACGAGCGCCACTTGTCCGTCTCCACCACTCGATCTCTGCTCTCCCCCCCCCCACCCCTCTCTCTCTCTCTGGCTCGTCCCCACCTTATTCTCTCTCTCCAGCTCCTACCCCTCTCTCTCTGACTCGTCCCCCCTTGCTCTCTCTCTCCAGCTCCTACCCCTCTCTCTCTCTCTCTCTGGCTTCTCCCCCCCTCTCTCTCTGGCTCGTCCCCACCTTGTTCTCTCTCTCTCGTGCCCCCTTGCTCTCTCTCTCTCTCTCTGGCTTCTCCCCCCCCTCCCTCTCTCTGGCTCGTCCCCCCTTGCTCTCTCTCTCCAGCTCCTACCCCTCTCTCTCTCTCTCTGGCTCGTCCCCACCTTGTTCTCTCTCTCTCGTGCCCCCTTGCTCTCTCTCTCTCTGGCTTCTCCCCCCCCCCCCCCCCTCTCTCTGGCTCGTCCTCCCTTGCTCTTTCTCCACAGCTCCTCCCCACCTCCCTCGGTCTGGCTCCTCTCTCCAGCTCCTACCCCTCTCTCTCTCTCTCTGGCTTCTCCCCCCACTCTCTCTCTGGCTCGTCCCCCCTTGCTCTCTCTCTCCAGCTCCTACCCCTCTCTCTCTCTCTCGCTCCTCCCAATGGTTACTGGAAAAGAAAATCTGGTGGGGTGTAAAATGGGCTGATTTGCTATTGCCCATTTTGCACGACCGACGAAAAGATTTTTTCTCCTGCTCCTTTCTCTCCGACTCCTAGTCTCCTGGTCTCATCTCGCCAGCTGCTCCCCTCTCGAGCTCCTAGTTTTCCCACTCTCCTCTCATCCATTCCTACCTCTCTCTCTCTTTCCCCAGCTTTTCCCTCCAGCTCCCCCCTCTCTCTGGCTCCTGTATTCCCGCTCCACATTCATCCATTCCTCTCTCTCTCTGTTTAGCCTTTCTCCAGCTCTCCTCTCTCCTACTCCTGTTTCTGCCACCCCCCCGGTCCTCTTTTACCCTCCCCTCTCTCCAGCTCATCTCTTCCCGCTCTCCTCTCTCTCGCACCTGAACTGTGTACAGCAGCATCAGCACCTGGAATAGTCAATGTCTATTAAACCAAATCTCCCACTCTCCGAGGGAAATGCCATCTGATGAGCATAGATTTTATTCAGGGTTTTTTTTAAAACCAGGACGTGAGGGTGGGTGATTGCCTTAAACACAAATGCAGAGGGAAACTTTCAGTAGTTCAGCTTTTTTTTCTGGTGAGAGATGTTCGTGGTGGGGGAGTGGAACACTCTCCATTTTGGGCACCCAATGTTAGTATCAATTTTATGCTCCCAGGTCAGGTATTGCACAGCTAGATGCAGAATAAAGATCCGTCCACTGGGCCCCAACAATGTGGCTCAGCACAAACTTTAGAAGAAGATCCCCTGCCCCCCACACCCCAACCACACCAGTCCCTGTGGGGTTCATTCTGCGACTGGCCCACTGTTCCATTGCCTTCCATCAAAGTGGGAACAGAGTTTTCAGTCAATCTGCCCCAAACCTGATCCCGATGCAAATGGCGGACAATCAGTCTAAACATGGCAGACGCTGGACCGCGTGTTACAGAACCGGTGTTTCTCCTGCCTCCACTCTCAAATGTTTATGATTTTCCACCACCAGGAGACGATTACTGTGCCGCCCAAAGGCATCGGCCTTGGATGGAGTTAATCCAGCTCCCTCGACTTGATCCGTTATGAAAGCAAGACTGACTTGCATTTATATGGAGCCTTATCCCGTCTCTCAGTAAAGTCCCAAAGCGCTACACACACAATGAATTCCTTTGAAGTGCAGAGAGTACTGCTCGGTAGCATCCTTTGAGCAGTGAAGGAAGGACAGGGTCAAGTTAGTCTTGCCCAACCTCGAATAAAAGGATTTGGCCCAAAAATGTGAAAATCAGTTCTGAAATGGTTCAGCTAGATTCTTCGTACCCTTTAATTCTGTTCTACCATAAATCCTTGCACTGACATCAGCAATTAACATAGGTGCTTGGATCTCAAATCCCTTCAAAGCACTGCTTCCATTTTCTATCTTGTTCTTGCTGTCAATCGCAGTTACAGTGGTTAAATGTCGTTTTTTTTTCTTTCCAAGCAGCTTATTTTCTTTTAAGAAAAAATTGTAAGTTCTGCCGACAACACCCCACCCCGCTTGTTGAATAGTGAGCTGCTGCACAAAACCTTAGCTCTCCGAGACATCAACGTGACCAACGGGAATGCACATTCATTCGGGAGAGGTGTGTGATGTTGCTTTCTATTGATACAAAGAGGTTAATGACCTGTACAGCATTTGGGGTGTGGGGACTAAGTCAGGACCCTTGGCAATGCACTCGAAACCCCGGTAAACTGTGTAGGTCAGTGATTTTCTCCATCACGCTCGGTTTGCGTGCTTTAGGTGTATTAAAGGGTCAATAAACTGCAGCTTACACAGGGTTTAAAGGGATAAGCGTACACATTTAAACATCGACCGGTCATCGCACTCATTGGCAACCAGTGATCACCATTTTAAAGGGGGGTAACAGCAGTGAGCTACGTGAACTACAACACTCCTGTAAACAAAACAATAAGGCGCTGTGTTTTGGAAGAAACAAACATTAAATATTTTGGACGTTTTAATAAATTTCATGGCCCATTTTTTTTTTTTTTACAGTTCAGATGAAAATAATAACAGAAATCAAATAGGTTTCTGTGCTCTGTGAAATGAGACCGAATTGTTCAGTCAAGAGTGCGTGACAGTACAAAAAGAAAAATCCTGCTGTTCAGACCAGCCAGTCACTTACACGGAAACGTTGCAGCTCCCCTAAAATAGGAATGGCTGGAAGGTCCGAGCTCAGTCCCAGCTCTGGGCCAAATCAGGAGCGGCCAGCCCGGGTGCTACAATTGGTCCCGAGACTCTGAGCTGGGAAGGAGGTCGGGGTGGGGGGTTGTGGGGGTGCGGAGGGGGAGTTACTGGTGCTTCCTGCTCCCGACTGCTGTTCGGTGGCCCCTGCTGCAGAGCATGCATGTGTGGATGATGGATGAAAAGGAAAAGAAAGAACTTGCATTTCTATAGCGCATTTCACAAAAAATACTTTAGAAGTGTAGGCACGGTTGCAATGTAAGAAGTGCAGCAGCCAGTTTGCGCGCAGCAAGTTACCACAAACAATGTGATAATGACCAGATAATCTATTTTTTTTTGAGTGATGTTGGTTGAGGGCAAAATATTGTCAGGACACTGGGGAGAACTCCCCTAGAGCCATGGGATCTTACATGGCCACCTGAGAGGGCAGACGGGGCCTCAGTTTAATGTCTCATCCGTATGAGGACAGAATTGGACTCAGATCCGATGCCTTCCATGGACGAACTGTCCAGCATCACTGGGCTCACATGAACAACGGCCACTTAGTTGAAGTACCGAAGGGCTGCCGGCACTCTTGGAACCGTACACCCCGCGGGAGAGGATTGCGATGAACTGGAAGAAACTCACCTGGGCAGTGCAGAGACACTGGCATCCGTCGCTTGCAATCGTAAAGGTTTTTTCCATTCTCGGGATGTGGGCCCCGCTGGCAAGGCTGGCATTTATTGCCCATCCCTAATTACCCTCGACAAGGTGGGGATACAATTTGACTGGCTTGCTGAGCCACTTCAGAGGGCAGTTATGAGTCAACCACGTTGATGTGGGACTGGAGTCACATATAGGCCGGACCGGGTAAGGACGCATAAGGGAACCAGTTAGGAGGGGAAGTGAAAATCCAAAGGCAACAGTGATACACAGGTGTGCTCAGGTGCTTTGGGCAGCCAGCCACAAACAGCCTGCGCACAGGCCATGCTCCTGCCTCTTGGCTCATATACGCAGACGACAGCCAGTTCCACCTCACCATCACCTCTCTCGACCTCTCCACTGCCTCTGTGTTGTCAGACTGCCAGTTTGTCTGACATCCAGTCTTGGATGAGCCGAAATCCCGAAATGGCCTCGCCCTTCCCTAGCACGACAACCTCCTCCAGCCCTACAAGCCTCCAAGATCTCGGCATTCCTCCAATTCTGGTCTCCTGCGCATCCCCGATTTCCTTTGCCCCACCATTGGCGGCTGTGCCTTTAGTTGTCTTGGTCCTAAGTTCTGGAATTCCCTCCCTAAACCTCTCCGTCTCCGCCTCTCTCTCTTCCTTTAAGTCGCTCCTTAAAACCTACCTCTTTGACCACGCTTTTGGTCACCTGTCTTAATATATCCTTATGTGGCTCGGTATCAATTTTTGTCTGATAACGCGCCTATGAAGCGCCGTGGGACATTTGACTACGTTAAAGGCGCTATATAACTGCAAGCTGTTGCTGTTGGCTACAGACAGCAGGCCAGACTGCTGAATGAAATGTGCTAAAATATTGTTTGAAAAAAAAGCAGTAACCTACACATTCCTACAGTGTTATCACCAAATCAGCGAGTAATCAAATGTGTGACAAAGTGCGATTTTTTTCATAAGTTCAATTTCATACAAACTGTTACAAAGATCATTCTGACAGTAATCAAGAGACATTAATTATGATCGATTTGAACAGTTCCACCGTCACCTCAAACTCTGAACTGCCCGAGTACAAATATCCCTGTGACACACGGCCTTTGAATATAATTAATGTGGGGGAAAAAAAAAAATGGGCATTGCATCTTATATATCATTACTTATGCTACTGGAAAAATCCTTGTATTTTCATTGATTCTCCACATTGATTCCTTTCTGTTCTGAAGTACAAATCATTTGTTTGCCTTTCATTTCATCCTTGTTGCAAGTTATTGACTCAGTTGATTCCTTCTAATCCCACTGACCATCACCAGGGCCTTATAAAACAGGACCGATTAAGCAGAAAAGCAACATTACACTAATAGGTAATAAAAATGTGAAAATCTGATGTAAAAATGGGTTTGCCTATTACACGCGCAAAGCATAATTTGTTCAATGCCCAGCACAGATTTGATTACCTCCAAAATGGACAAAAATCAGTCTCCTGTGTCCACCCAGTGCTTTATATTTATATTCCGTCATATATTACTGCTGATAATGTGATGTCTGTGAATAGATTGGAATTTTTCAGTGTCCTTTATCAAGATAAATTGATCTGTCAATAGCAAATGGCTCGCAAGCATTAATATGTTGCTTCTGTATAGGAGTCCGGGTTTTTTTTTGGTCCTCAATTCAAATAAAAGTTATGCTCACGGATAATAAAGAAAGACTGTAGAGTGGCTATTCCATTTGCCCATTAACAGGCTCTTAAAAGGATGCTTTACTTCCCGAAATTAGTCAGCATGCTACAATAGCCGCATGGATCATAAACTTTCAGTCAATACAAGTCGGGGAGGCTCCCAGTTAAAAGGGGAAAAATACCTTGCTGTCGTCTCTCAGTTGTCCAATGGCATTATCTGATAACCTAGGGAGCAGCTGTTTGAAGCAGAACTTTATCTTGGCCTCTTTCCATCTACAGTAGCACAGTGTCCCACAGTAGCAATTTGCTCATTGGCCTATTACTTTCAATAGCTATCCCAGTAATTGGCTATTTCACACTTGTAAGGGTTGAACTGGCAGAGTGCAAAGGCCATGCAACCAGTCTGTCAGGGTCCGACAATCCGGTCGTTCATCAAATTATTATCAGCTTTCAGCGAGACCGAGTGAATCCCGAGCATGGCTCGTTTGTCAAGCTTTGTTACATTTCTCGCGTAGTCTATCAAAATTCAGGCAAAAAGAGGAGAAAAAAAAAATGTTTTGATAAACACTTCAGAATCCCGCCTGAAACGTCCAACCTGTTTGTAGCCTGGCACGGGAGATACATCATACCTCAGGTTCTCTGGGTTTTTTTTTTAAGCTGCTGTTAAAATTCTGCGGGCACCAGCTGTCCTTCAGTTATCTTTGCCAACAATACCCAGCCCTACAGTTAGAACCATAGCCGTGCCCCATGGACTGAATATGTTCATTTTTTTTTAGGAAAAACAGGTAGTTATCTATATACTTCCTTTGGTAATTATTAAAAAGAGAGTTTCCTCTTTGTTACAACATGCTTACGGACTTGACTGCTGAATCATCATAAATCAAATACTCATTATGTATCTTCTGGCATTCATGATGCCCACAGTATTGCCTTCAAGAATTACGTGTCAATGCGATTTTGAATCCGGCATTACTGCGCTCTCAAATGTAGCCTTTAAAATTTTTTTTTATTCCATTTACTTAAAAACAACTTAACCTTTAAGCTGCAAGTCCGACAGAGATTTAAGCTGCAAGTTATATTGCCCCTTGCACATCGAAGTGAAGTGTTTTTAAGTGTGCAGAGACACAAAGGTGGCGGTATAACTCAAGTCTGAGCACAGTGAAGCCAAGCAGTGTGAGGTCCCCTCTCAGAGGCTGTGCACATCGCTTGATCTGTTGAATGTCTTGGGCACTTTATAAATTTAGTGTTACAAGAAAATGAATGCTCCTGCTGCTGGGGGAACAGGGCTCTGAGCATGTGTGTAAGTAAGCATCTAAGTAACGACAGGCAAGATGAGCGGTGGAGTCTGCAATGAAACTTGGACCTTGCCAGTGGTGCTCTGCCTAACCAAAAGACAATGCGATCTAGATTTTTTTGGTACTCATTGCGCCGAGGAACAAAAGACTTCGCATTTCAGGCACCCAATGTCAGCATCAAGCACTGCCAGGTCAGGTCTAGCACAGGCAGATGCAGGGTAAGGTCAATCCACCCAACAATGAGCCTCAGCCTCACTTTCAGACGAGCAGCCACCATGCACCAGTGTAGCTCGCTTTCCATTTCCCGTACCAACAATACACGCAGTGGTGGAGCCAATGGGGGGGGCGGGGGGGGGGTCAGGAGGGGCCATGAACCTTCCCCGCTCAATCATTTTGAGGTTGGTCAAAGGAGCTTCGGAGGACCTCCTACATTTCTCTCCCAGGAAGCTCTGTCACCCGCCTTCGGTCTCCAGGTTCGGCATGCATGTCAGTGCGGTTCCTGGCTTGGCCTTCGGACCAGGTATGTTGACGTTCCCTAGTTCTCAGCTCGGTCCCATCCTGCCAATCAGCCAAATCCCGAGTACAACCCCCCCCTGTCCCATCCTAGTTGGCAATACCTAGCCCCGCCACTGCATCCTTGGGCCTGTCTGAATGGCATTGCCAATTAGTGTCAAATTAGAGGCAGTTTTGCGCTTTAGACCCATGCCCACTAGGTATTGGACCGAGAATGTTAAGACACCTTTTACATAGGAGCGTTATAGTCAATTCCCCAGCTCTAAACTCATTTTCAGATCCAGCTGAGATACCATTAAGGAATCACTTGTATTTATATAGCGCCTTGCCACGTCTCTGAGAAATAAATCGAAGCACATCACAGACTTTAGAAGTGCATTGACTGTCCTCATGTCGGCAACCATGGCAGCCATTTTGCAAGATCCTACTAACAAAAGTAACAGTTCATTTGTGTTTGGGGGCACTGGTTGAGGGAGGAAAGTCGGCCAAGACAGCAGGAGAATTCCCAGCTCTTTTTCTAATAGTGCCAGGGGGATCCTGAACATCCACTTGAACCAGTGGAAACAGGCAGACAGCAACCCTGTTCAACGTCTCATCCAAAGAAGTACAACTACTGCAATGCATAACTTTAACACGGAGCCTTTGCTAATAATGTGTTGACAGGATTTGGATAGTCTTCAATCCCTTTTTGGCCTTCATGTGGTTTTTGTCAGAACGTGGAGTTATATTTAAAAAAAAATAGTTTAAGAGATCCTTTTTCTGCTTTATTTCAAAGCCATTTCTGGCTCCAAACTGAGCTGCAGCTGGGTGACTTTAGTCCATTGCAGATGCTCTCAAGGTGAAGGGTTTTGTTTGAAGTTTCTGCCAAAATACCACTTTCCCCATTCTCCGATTGTCACCACAAGGTCAACGTTCACTTGTTTCTCCCTGCCGGCCCATTTGGATTGGTTGACAAGTTAAGTGACGTGGCAATTTATCATCTAGTAACTGGCCTCCGGGCACGCGAGCACTACGCCAGCTGTTTCGCCTTGAAAACCAGCAACCATTTCACACTCAGGTGGTAAGGGGGAGCAAGGGAGAGCCCTACAGTAAAACGTCAGTCCAGCCTCAGTCCCAGAAGAAAACATATCTAGGAAGAGATGCAAATCAGTTGACAACAATGACCCTTCATGAAACCATCCCACTTGTAACAAACTCAAGAGAAATTCATTCACTAGTTGAATAAATTAAGTGACACTGGAGCATATCTAATTGTAATACATCACTAAGTAATCTGTCAAGCTCCGAGTGTTAAAGCCCTGTCTGCCTCCGTCATCCATTATTTATATGCTGCCCTCATTGGCAATAGATTGTAATTAGTTAGGGTAAAGTGAGGAACCTCAGTCAGTATTGCTATTACACGCTTGGTCATATTTACTAACTTAAATTTGACACCTCTTTCAAGACAGCCAGCATCAACCACCTCCTGGTATACCACGGGCAAGAAACAACACACTATCCATTTTCTTCCCAACAATGCAGGACAGAAATAATTTGCAGGGGGGCTACGGTCCCTGGGCCAGAATCACATCCGCTAGATTAATAAGTAACCGGGGCTAATGGACCCAACACAACATATCTATTCTGGAGCTGTCGGAAGAGTGTGAAGGGCAATCAGAAGGCTTGACTTTAGTACCACATGCATTAATGATCCAGCAAGTCGTGGTTCAGCTGCTGGTATAAAGAAACCAATTTCTTTCCATTAATGCTTTACAACTAGTGCTTTACACAGCCTTTTACATGGGACTAAAATAACATACAGCCAGGAGAATAGGAACCATCAAAGTTGAAGTTCTATTTTCTCCAGTAATATCGACAGGGATCTATCTGAAGGGTGAAACATCACAGAGTGCAAGGAGATATTCAAGATAATACTCTGTGAAGCGTGTTGAATGAAAATTTAATTGTAATTACGGAAGCATAACCGAGAACAATAGACATTTATAAATTAATATATAGCTTAATAGCAGGTGTGGAAAAGGGAATAACGGCACTTGAAATTTACAGAAACTGGTGCTCGAATACCATAAAATGACCTTTCCAAGGGATTATCACAGGGTTTTTCTGGCTTGAAAGCCAAAACCTCTTCAGGCAAACAGGCTGCCCATTTGGCACTATGCAATGTAGAAGCAGGCGGCGGCTGCGCAATAAAGCTGTTGATGAAAGAGTTCAGCAAGTGCTCCCTTAAGCTGGGAGAGGCCACATAAAAAAAAAACGCATCGCATAAATCCTGTGAGTGCAGTGCTAGTGAAAGTGTGTGCGGTGGAGTGTTACAAACCAACAACAAAGACTTGCATTTATATAGCGCCTTTAACGTAGTAAAACGTCCCAAGGCTCTTCACAGGAGCCCCCAAAGTGCTTTAAAACCAATGAAGTTCTTTTGAAGTGTAGTCGCTGTTGTAATGTAGGAAACGAGGTAGCCCATTTGAGCACAGCAAGGTCCCACACACAGCAATGCCATAATGACAAGATACTCTGTTTTAGTGATGTCGGTTGAGGGATAAATATTGGCCAGGACATCAAGGAAATAGTGCCACGATATATTTTACGTCCACCTGAGGGCAGACGGGGGCCTCAGTTTGTCTCATCCGAAAGACGGCACCCACATCAGTGCAGCACTCCCTCAGCACCACACCGGAGTGTCAACCTAGATTGTGCTCAAGTCTCGGGAGTGAGACTTGAACCCACGACCTTCTGACTCAGAGGGAGGGTGCTACCACTGAACCACGGCTGACCACCCTCTTACATTTGGTGACAGACCACGATCTCCTGCCTGAGGATCACAGTCACAGGGCTGCAAGGACATTGTCAGCAACCCCTGGCATTTCCCTCACCGCAAGAGAACACGAGGGAGACAGGACCATCCCAACATTCACAAAAGTGAAAGTCCTCTGTTGTTCTGAAATTCCGCTGGGGTTCTCCCTCCATAACATTACAGGAAGACCAGTGGAACCCCAAGCAAAATAGGGTAACCAGCCGTTCCTGCCATTTCCCTTAGGGGTTCGCCCGGTCTCCCGCCGGATTTACCCCCACGCAATTTTAGGGCGGTTAGGTTTACGGTTTCAATACATGGCTTGCACTAGCACTGTGGATGCTGGGATAGCCCTCCCTCCATGGATGCGAGAGAAAAGATGGTCAACAATCCCACAGCAACCAAGCAGGCTCTGAAGAGGCAATGGAGCATGCAAGAAAAGGGAAAGAGAAATCCCAAAGAAATAGAAAGAGAGAGAAAGACAGGGGAAAGGCGAAGGGTAAGATGAAGAATATATTAATGCCACTTGGCCATTATCTGCAGCCAATGTGACAGACGTAGCTTGCCACTTTAACTACGTTTATCTTTTTGGCACAAGACACCAGGCTCGCGAATAAATATCTCACACCTACGATTCGTCCAATGTTGACAGCTCTGGCTGTCACTACTGGTAACAGTACAGGCTGCTCTAAGCAGTTGCCAAAATCACTCCCATCCCAAGTAGTCCAAAACCCTTTCAGCGCTGTGCTTCAAGTACTCTGCTCTGTTTCTATGCCAGAGATAAATGCCAGGAACCTGGAAAAGAATTCAAACATGACGTAGAAAGGGATAGAAAAGGTTAAGAAATGATTTGTCGGCTGAAAGATCCCGAACTAAAGAAAAAATACACACAGAAAAAAAAGAGGCGGCACAGCCACTGTATGCACGATACAACTCAGTCAGCGTTGGTATAAAAGATCAGACTTAGCAGATACCAAGCAGAGTATTCGAGCCCGTGGTTTATTGGATTGAAGTGTCAGCTGTCATTTCTGCACCCTGTCATACTTAATAGCCAAGTTAACTCCAAACTCTTCTTCCCCCAGCATATATAGCAACACATTAATAATGTCCAAATATGGCAGGGGGGGATATAAGCTAAGGTCATACCAGACTGGGCCTTGTAACGTTCAGAGTCTGCTGATATCTATAAACGTGCATTGCAGAGTTAATTTTTCGCGCTAAATAAATACTTTTCCCACTGCTCAATTCACTGCAGGGCTAATTCCACGATCTCATCTTGCCGGGAGAGAGGAGTTTCCCAGATGCCTTTTCCCGAAATTGCTCTGGGTTCTTATCTGTTTTTTCGCCTCTCCCAGGAGATCATATGGTTTCGGGTGGGGTGTGGAGTCCATATATTGTGATGTACAAGGTATTTGTGTGGGACTGGCTGGATGGATCAGAGGGTCTTTTCCTGTCCGCCACTGTTTGTATGATCGTACCTTCTCCGATAATCCCTTACGTTTAAATCATTACAAACTATATGCGTACATTTTCACATAAGGTGAAGAACAACTACTATCAATTGTATAGCACCTTAAACGTTTCTATAAACCAGAGCATTATATGGGTTCTGGCTGTTAGTGTTTATAAAACGGATTTTGCTCATTTTAACCAAAAAAAATTTGAATTCAGGTTTATTGTTGTCTTTGGTTTTTCTTTTGTTGAAGAAAAAATGGAGGTGAAATTAGCTGCAAAAATACAATACATTGGATGGTTTCCACTCTGGTCAGAGAGTTACTTGCCAACAGAATGAACTCCTCCGAGAGACAAACATTCTGATTTTAGAGAAAGCATTTTAATCGCAAATGTAATCCCCAAAACGTACCACACCAGACATGTCAGAGCTGAAATGTTGGCCTTTCCCCCCCCCCGCTTTCTTTTGGTGTTTTATCCGTGTTTTCAAAATAAAGGACAAAATCAGAAATTTTCGCTGGTTGGTGAGGGGGTTGTTGTTGGGTTTATCAGTTTAAACCCCAAACCAGAAGCCTTGATTACGTATGCAAAATGATACAATTTGAACAGTTTCAGAGGCACTCCACGAGCCTTTTCAAAAATCTTAAGTAGATGTCAACGACCCAATCTTTTGGGTTTTATTTTCAAGGGCTTCAACATTCAAAAGCCTGTTTTATGATAAAAATGATTTGCCATATGGTTCAGCTGCCTGTGATCCTTTCACAATTAGAGGATTAAGCCAGAGATATAATGCCGACTGTAGCTGCAGCCAGGCTCACAGCTGGCTTGGATACTGCCAACAAATGGCTTCATCTATCTCTATGTCACGCAGGAGCTGGTGCGATGAGAATGGGCCCTCAGCACAATTAAAATCTACATCATCTGTGATCAAGGTGATAAGAGGTTCCGACACTGGCGCTGTGCTGGTCTCACCTACTTTCTAATGCAACAGGAGAAACATGCTGTCCCTTTAACCTCATCACGCTGCTAATGTACTTTCCAAAAAGCTATACCATTTACATTAAAGGCTGTAAATCAAAGGCACCCGCTAGATAAACACCATGTCGTTTCCTTCATATGAGGCCTTTTGCACAAGAGCATAATTTCAGAGGTTCGGCAAAGTAATAAACTATTTGTGAATTCCATTTTTTCAAGCAGTCTTGCCTAACTAATCTTAGCAATCAAACTGAGACTCTCTTTTTTACCTGAGTTGCAAAAGACAGTAAGCACTTTGTAATTTTAAACAGTACAATGAATCTCAAGTCATACTAACACAACAGCTTTTCACTGTTGCTACTAGACACTAGCCGATTGAAATAACATCACTGGGTTACTGAGGAAGTATCATTTATTTTCTTCTAAGCTTTATTTCCCACTCCCCGACTTGATTTCTCTTTACTTCCCGTTCAAGTTCACGTTGATCCATCTGATTTAGAGAGTGGGGCAGCACATTTGGATACTGTGGACATCTTTGTGTTCTTTGTTGCTGCCTAAACTAGGAGGTTAGTGAGCTAAGAGACTCCCATCCAATATGAGCCAGGTATATACCAAGCTCATATCAAATAAAATTTATATCATATAAAATTCTTAAGGGTAGATGCTGGGAGGATGTTTCCCCTGGCTGGAGAGTCTAGAACCAGGGGTCATAGTCTCAGAATAAGGGGTCGGCCATTTAGGACTGAAGAGAAATTTCTTCACTCAAAGGGTTGTGAATCTTTGGAATTCTCTACCCCAGAGAGCTGTAGATGCTCAGTCGTTGAGTATATTCAAGACAGAGATCGAAAGATTTTTGGATACTAAGGGAACCAAACGATATGGGGATAGTCCGGGAATGTGGAGTTGAGGTAGAAGATCAGCCATGATCTTATTGAATGGTGGAGCAGGCTCGAAGGGCTGAGTGGCCCACTCCTGTTCCTACTGCTTATATTATGTTCAAATCCAAAGCACACCCGAGCCTGTATAAGGCTGAGCCTAGAAAAGATCAGTTTGGGATCTGCTGCGTCAAACCACTTCATCTCAGATTTCAGGCCCGAAATTGACCATCACGAGTTCAATTTACCTTGGAATGAAATGTACTTCCTTCCAATGATATGGAGTACTCTGCTTTCCCAAGGTGATCCAGTTATTAGCCAACCAGGATTGGATAAGACCCATGCCACAAATCACCAGAAGCTTCCAGGACCAGAGCATTGGGATGACCATTAAATATTACATTAACTATCAGAACTAACAGAAGGTTCTTAAAAAGCTAGTCAAATTATTTCTAGTTCCACAAATCAGCCCCTTAATAAATACAATGACCGCACTTGTACTGTTGTTACACTGACAGTCCTGTCAATTCCATCCCCTTTTCTGCCCTACGCTTCTAAGGTGGTGACTAATGCTATTTTGGTTCACTTGGTGCCAGCCATGCTGCCATGTTTCTTCGACAAGTCTAGATAGTAAGTGCCAGCAGGATAGCGGGCACTATAGACAAACTGATCTGGTCCACACCAGGGCGGCAAAAATCCACAGCCCTTCTGACATAGCCCTGTCGTAGAAAGGCCGCAAACTGTGCTGGGATGGGGTTGCACAGCTGGGGATTCCCCGATGGCCTGTCGGGGCAGAGCTTCCCACCCACTCTGAACAAGTCCAAAGGCATAAAGAAAAAGAGGGGTGGGAACTCCCTGTGTCATGAGTTCCTGATCTCCCAGCCATCAGTGTGACAGGCGTAGCGACCAAATAGCAGAAGTGGGGCCCACTGCCGTTGCACTAACGAAGGTCATCATCATCAAGTCTGGCAAGATTTTCACAACTGAAAGATGTTTCCCTCCCCCCTATTTTCTGAAACCTCCTCCATCCCTACAGCCCTCCGAGGTCTCTGCGCTCCTCCAATTCCGGCCTCTTGTGCATCCCCGATTTTAATCGCTCCACAATTGGCAGCCTTGCCTTCAGTTGCCTTGGCCCTCGGCTCTGAAATTCCATCCCTAAACCTCTCCACCTCTCTCTCCTTCTTTAAGATACTCCTTAAAACCTCTCTCCCCGACAAAGCTTTTGGTCACCTGACCCAATATCTCATGTGACTCGGTGTAAAATGTTGTTGTTTTATTGTATAATCACTCCTGTGAAGCGCCTTGGAACATTTTACTATGTTAAAGGTGCTATAGAAATGCAAGCTGTTGTTGTTGTGCACTTAGGATTCCTGATATATATATCTGCTGTACACTAGGAGTAGGGTTTCTAGCAGCCTACAAGTTTCTGCAGTCAGCCTGATACTCATGAGGTGAAATTGTGCTAATGCATTAACAAGAAATCCCTTAATGAAGATGTCAACCTATTTCAAACAGATTAAAGTAGATGAAGATTCCACACACACACCTTGTGTTTCGAGCACGCAGGGAGAGTTCACCTCACAAAAGGCCCATATATTTTTGTGTCTTATGATGGGGTGTTGTTCGTTATTAAGGTTGTAAAGATTTCTTTTTTTATCAGATGCAAAGCAAACCACGACCCCACCTTCCTGCTCCATCCTTGTCCTTTCTCGGACTGGTTTTGAACCTGAAATGGGAGCAAATAGGCAGCAAGCACCGCTCAAAGCCCTCCCATTTTCCCAGGGAGGGGGGGGGAAACGCGGCACCAGAGAGCCCTAATTAACAGGTACCATTGTTGCTAGAGATCATGTCTCAATTTAATGAGCAAAAAATATGGCCTAATTGTATAAATTTTCTACCAATATGTAATTGTGTTAACTTGTAGTGTGTCGGCAATTATGTTGCAGCATCAGTTTGTGTAATAAAATTAATTGGTTTCTTCTGCCCGCGGATATACCGCAACGCATGTTTATTTAGTTCAGAACATGCTAAAACTCGGCAGTTAAATGGAAGCCATCCAAGTACAGAAATTATAAGAGGGATTTTAATTACAACTAAGCATCTGCTTGAATGTAAAATTGAAGGGTATTAAGGAGCGTAATTTCCCCCTTCATTTGTGGAAAGAGATTTAAGTTCAATTTGTCAGACGAAAACTAAATACAAATCAGGTCTATCCAATTACAACACAAATAAAGACGCACCCAGAAGTGGGCCGATGGACTGCTGAAAGACATCAGAATAGTTCCCTGTTGAAGGGACACTATACTTTTCTTCCACTGCCAAACAATCTTCAAAACCCAGATGAATGTAATTATTAATCCCATCTAGCAGAATTGCGACAGTCAGTTATAGACCAACAGGAATGCCACTGCTAAATATCTTCAGGCTATTTTGATTTGCATTGGCAGCGCAAGCTTGTAGCTTATTTGCATTTCCCTTTTTTTTGGGTGAGATTTCAGGATACAAAAAAAAATGCTATCAATTTTAAAAGAAGATATCGTCGCTTCTGTGAGCTGAACTCAGCCGAACTCGCAAAATCATCCTTGAAATGGAAAATCACTGGCTCTCAAACTGGGGGAGGGGGTGGAAATCTCCTGCAATAACCATGCCCTTCAGAAATCCATCTGGCTCACAGTTATTATGGGCCCAACAGGCATGAATTTGACATTAGAAATGGATGCCTTTAGGGAAAAGCTCAATGTACTTTTTTTTTTATTGAGGAGAGGGAGGGGAAGCAAGTTATTAGAGGAAACAGATACAGAACAATGTTCTTGGAGAGAAATCTCAAAGTATTTTTCTGCTGTTTTAACGTTTGAAGAATTTCACTTTTTTTTAAATCTCCCCATTTGTCCCCGACTATCTTCTCTCCTCAAGTTGTTGACCTTTGCTGGGTTATGATTCCATTGGCCATCTGTCACCCTCCCGGGCCTTGCCCAAGTGGCCATTCTGCAAGCTGGAGCCTCGTCTGAGATCATCGGAGTGCTTTCACGGTGGGCATCACAGGAGAGTCCAATCCTGTCCCCACTCTCAATGTCTGCACAAGTACACTTCCAGCAGGGGTCGCTGGATAGCGATCAAGAGCAGCAGCCTCGGCCGACTTCCTCTTTGCTGAACCAGTGGCGCCGATGGCAACTGCAGCAGCCCGACCCCCAGCCCCCGACTCCTCAGCACAGACTGGGATTGAACATCGGGTATTAACTGGGTAAAATTACTGAACCATCGTGGAGTACATCTAGCGTTTCACTTAACACACAGAAAGACAGATGGCCGAGAGAAGTTGTGTGTGGACTTCTGGAGCTCATTCTGGAACTTATTTAGTGTCGGTCCGATTGAAAGCTCCCACAAAGCATACAACTACCAAATATTCCACACACAGCTCAGATTTCTCTCATGCTGTACTTAGACTCTCAAGCAAGTTGCTTTTTGATGTCACTGAAATATAGATTTTCAAACTTAGATTAAAAATAGGCTAATATTAAAGGGGCAGTGCCCTTATGAAAAAAAGTTGCCATTTCAAAAAATGTTTTATGAATGAGAAAAATCATGCAGCATTATAAACACGATATTCAAGTGAAGTAATGATGCACTTTGATGCAATTTACTTCATTACAACAACTACTTGCATTTATATAGCGCCTTTAACGTAGCAAAACGTCCCACGGCGCTTCACAGGAGTGATTATCAAATAAAATTTGACACCGAGCCACATAAGATATTAGAACAGGTGACCAAAAGCTTGGTCAAAGAGGTAGGTTTTAAGGAACGTCTTAAAGGAGGAAAGAGAGGTGGAGAGGCTTATGGTGGGAATTCCAGAGCCTAGGGCCCAGGCAGCTGAAGGCACGGCCACCAATAGAGGTGTCTGTAAACAAATCATCAGCTATTTTTCCACAAGGCACCTTTTCCATCAGCGGAGTGCGGGTAACTGCCCCAAGTGTGCCGTTCTCCCTCACCGGCTGCTCACCTAGAAATGGATCAATCCGCAGGGGGCCGACACCAAGAATGCCAGCCGCAGAAATCTGCCATGGCGCATTCAGGCCTCCTGCTACAGCAACGCCAAAGCAGGCAGCCGCTGGCTTCTGCACGCCCCAGCAAATGGGATCTCGGCAGAGCTCAGCTGGTTACAGAGTACTGGAGCCTGATGCCAAATGTAATAAAAAAAAGGGGAGCACAGGAGACAGGAACAAAAAAACTGAACGGTCATGTAAAAGCACCTGAACACTCTTCCATGGCGGTAGTTTCATCAAAGGCTCTGTTCTGTGCAGGAGACTCGTAAGCTTCTGCCCGACATCTGTCCTGCTTGGTGCTCACATCAGCTCCAAATAAAGTGCTGTAAATCGAGGGACAATAATTGTCCCAAGATTAAAGGGAAATTGGCCCCGGGCTTGACCTCAATTCTGAGAGTATGTACAAAGGTTGTATGTGATAAACCCACAAGCAGCAATCATTGCTGATGGTCGTGTCCTTTCTCTCCACACCCCTCATTTGAATTGCATCAAGGCACAAGAAAGTGATGCACCCTTTCACCTCTGTTATTTACTCCAGCTATTACAGCGGCTGGTGCCGGCTATTAAACAATCAGCCTCAAATCAATTTAGTCATTTTCAAGGGGGAGTGGGTGGGCAACACGGCACCAGATTAAATTTCCAGCTGTCAATCAGCTCCATTCTTTCCAACCCACTGAACTCTCTCCACCAGTCCCTGGATATCAATCATATTGAGAACTGAGAAATTATGATCAAAACCTTTTCACGCACTGGCGCTAAAGTACATTTAAGTTTTAAAGCAAATCCCCTGAGCAGAACACACCATCTTTCATCAGAAAACTTTCATTTGTTTTAAGTCAGCACAATATCGACGCTGCAATGGGAGCGAAAATCAAGAAGGAAAAAAATATTTCGAAGGTGGGAAAACAGTGACTTTAAGGGAGAAATTCTCAGCAAGTGTCAACGACCGCGGTGAGCTCTTTGGCGCGATAACGGACCAGTGAAAGTCGTCGTCTTCTTCTTTCGTCTGGTAGTAGCAAATCAAATCAAATGTCAGTATCTAAGTCAGATATCCAGGCCAAAGCTTCCGGTGTAACAGCGTGGATATCTTGTCGGCTGCCTGCGAATTTCCTCTGAGGGCAGTGCTCAATGATGTGCTCCAGGGTCTGATTAGGAGCTCCACAGTCTCATGATGGGGATGCTTTAATCTTCCATCTATGGAGAAGGTGTCAGCATCTACCATGACCGGTTCTGAGGCGGTTGATGGTTGTCCACTGTTTGCGAGGAAGGTTTGATCCTTCAGGTTGTACTGTGGGGTCCTCTATAAGGAATTCATTCCGTATGTCACAGTTCTTCCAAGCATTTCCATGAAGTGAAAGAGTTAAATATAACTTCGACCGATGATCACAGCAGTGCTTCCTTTAAAGGTATCTCAGTGGGATTTCAGCACCAAGGCACATCGGGATAAATTGTTAGGAGTTTTCTCTTAAGATGTAGAGCCTTGTGCCCGATGGGAAGGTACATCGGCAGCTCGGGCTCGGGAGGTCAATGCTTCTGCTTGGTGACCTGTGCGGTTTTTCAGCCACTCAAAATAGCGCACAATAAAAAAGTGGATCAGACATGTTGACTTCCATGCCCAAATTCCCAATCCTCTCACCCCAAAGTCTGCCCTATCGGGGAGGTAAGAATAGAAGGATATGCTGATAGGGTGAGATGAAGTAGGGTGGGAGGAGGCTCATGTGGAGCATAAATACTGGCACAGACAAGTTGGGCCGAATGGCCTGTGTTTGTGCTGTACTTTCTGTGTCATTTTATGTTCTTATGTAAAACTCACACTCAACATGCTGAAATCAGCTCATTCCTTTCATCATGACGACACTTCTGTACATCGAGTGCTAAGCGATGGTTGGGTCCTTTGAGGTGTGATAAGGCACAACATAAACGCAAGCCTTTCTTTCGTGGTTGAATACCCAGCCGGCACTCAACTCTCTTGGCTTAGGGCCGAGCAGTGGTGGCCCCTCGATGGCAAGGTACAAGAGGATCTGGCAGCGTCTGTGGCACTGCACCCCAGCAGGTGCGAACGCCTTCAGAAGAGGGGGATTGGCAGGAAAAACAGACACCAGATGAGGGGAAAGGAAAATCTGGAGGCCCATAACGAAAAAGAAGAGTGGGTCTGGGGTAGCTCCCTAAATGGTTATCTGGGTTAGAACCAATGCCTGACCAGGGGTGTATAAAGAATTTGGAATATTATGTGCAATATATCAAAATATTTTCAATAAAATTTGATGAAAAGTAAAGATGGGTGGGGGCGGGAGAGAGAGGAACATTTAAACAAACGGCTCATCCTTCTTCGGTTAACTTCTAAGATACAGTACGTAGTATTAAATGGGCCTCCTTTTTACTGTGGAAAAAGTTTTGTTTTAAATCCTTTTTTCTGTATTACATTCATTTTTAGACCCCATCCACTGGCTTAAACATCGCTCCCTCCACACTGACATACTGTGGCTGCAGTGTGCACTATCTACAGGATGCACTGTAGCAACTCTTTGGCAGCTCCTCCCAAACCCATGGCCTTTACCATCTAGAAGGACAAGGGCAGCAAGTGCATGGGAACACCATCACCTCCAAGCTCCCCTCCAAGTCACACACCATCCAAACTTGGGCATAGATCGCTGTTCCTTCATTGTCGCTGGGTCAAAACACCAGTCAAGTACAGTGAGGAGACACTGCTGTGATGTGAAGAACGGGAAAGTGATCTGTTCAAAGGGCTTGGTCCTCTTCCTCCAATTTCATACCTGTAACCCAAAGAGCCTGAGAGATGCAACAATTATTCATCAATTTAACTGAACCAGTATCAGAGACAGCTGTGCTCCAACACAGCTGGGGGCAGCAGAGTATTGCTGGACCCCACCCATTCTCTTCATGTTACTGTCAACATTGGAGGAGCTTTCTATTTGGAGTACAATGTCACATGCACCACAACTTGCAGTAGTATTTGTTGATGCGGGGCTACATTTACCCGCTTTCTGAGAGGATTATTGAAAGATAAGCCACCATAAGGCTTAGTCCTCAACCAACACACTGTCTTAGAACGGTACAGTCCGAATGCTCTCTTATCACCCTCCTCTTTCCCTTCATTAGAAAGCAATTCCCATCTGTACACTGCCTTCTCCCAATGGATCAGATCAGATCAAGAACTTGGGGTCGGAGGCAGGGTGGGGGAATGGGGTTGGGGAGGGATCAGCTTGAGGCCAGATTCCAATTCAATATTAAAAATGGCATCGCCCTCATAAAGGAATCCTTTTGCAGTCACCGACAGTCTACAGGCAAATCCTAGTATTAGGGACACATGCTACAGAGATGAAGTCTTCGAAGCTAAACAACCTTCCATCGTAACCAAACCGTAAAAATCTGTCGACTAGCAAAATGAGAGAGCTGGACGTACTGGTTTTAGATAGCTGTGATGTGCGTGGATTTTGCACCCCCAGAGTTATCAGGAGAACATGTCATATACAGATACATTTGAAACATCTCTTTGACCTCCTCAAGTGTTTTTGCACCAGTCAGAAGCTAAACATCGTAAATCAAATCCAGGAGAAAGTAAAGACTTAATGAAAGCCTAATAAGTTATGCATCTCCTCACAATACCCCAGCTGTCCTTATGCTTTTCAGTGCTCCAGCGAGCTATTTCTAAACATGTGAATAATGGACCAGCCATTGTGCCTATCCCCGTTTGTCACACTGTGAATTATATTCTTGGATCTTTGGAAGGACACAGCAAGAAGCCCCAATCTCATTTTGCAAGAGCTCATAAAGGTGAGGGATAGCTGCGCCAGAGAGCACAACATGTTCACAAGAGGAACAACAGTGCTGGAGAGCAGGCCGCTTTCACAGGGCACCCCCTGACAACGCCAAGCACTCCCACATTAAGGGATGGCACAGGTCAGCTGCAAGGCTGGGCATCCCCTGCAATGCTCCAATACAGAGCTTGACCCCAACCTCCAAAAAAAGCAGCCCCCCTACCGCACCAGTGTGACATTTCCATTCTCCGCGCTCTCTCTTCCATGACCAAATCAGTGGCACATTTGCAGAGCCTCTACAATGCCTTGAATGTATTGAAATATATGCATTACTTACACAGTAATGGCATCGTACCAGGGTCTGAAACAGTGAGCTATTAAAAGTACAGGAGCATTAAGTCTTATCTTTCAATGGATCAGCTTGTGCTCAGCTCTGCTCGAGTGGAAGTCTTTCATTGCCATTTGATCACACCTTTTTTGGACAGAGTGAGGAAACCCTATTATCGCGTGCGGTCCCAATACTCTTCCAGTGATACAGGGCACTCCCACATTGGAACTTAACAGGCAACTCCCAGCACATAAGGGTACCCTATCCTCTAATGTGGTCAGGTGCCCATACTCTGATTACTTCTTAGTTTAAATGTCCCAGGCTTTCTTAAATTGGTGTTGGGAGTCCTGAAAGCTTAAAATCTTTATAGGATTTTTGTTTGTTTTGCTTTTCTCCTCTCCTCTCTTCTCCTGAAGGCGCTGAATCATGCTGGGGCCCAGTTCCACAGGTACTGGCTGCTCTCAGCTACCTTCCCTGGGAGGCCGCTCTTCAAATCTGACCTTAGACAGTGAGTGGCGATATGCTATTCGACCATGGAGCGGAGTTTGTTCAGTCCTCACCTGATGGTCTCACAGACACATTTTCCAGAAGATGTCACTGGATTGCCATCAGGAGGGACCGGAGACCCCAGGCTGATTTTCCCCTCCCTAACCCAGGGGCGGTGAGGCCAGTTGTAAGCTTTTAGTTACCCCCACCTAATGTCTTCTTCATTGGCTCTGTGCCAATTTTTGTCTGATTAGGTTCCTGTGAAGCGCCTTGGGATGTTTTATTACGTTAAAGGCGCTATATAAATGCAAGTTGCTGTTATGCTCCTACTGTGCCCCCAGCCAAGATCAAATAACCCAGCACATACCAAGAACCAAGCTCATGGCCTACTGGTCTGTGTGGTTTAGTTTCACGCTAGGAGGTGGTTCACCAACTAGGCCCATTACGAGAGTTAATATTGAAGTTCCACTCTTAATTCACATTCACAACTTCTCAAAAAAAAACAGTGCAATAAAATGAGCTCGTTCGCACAAGCCTCTCTCCCAAAACATGAAGAAAACTTTGAACAGGTAACTCCGCCTATCCCAAATGTCCTCTTTAGGCTGAATCGCATCGAGCCCAGCTTGTCCTGGATTTACAAATCTGAAATCTGGTCGGTTTATTAACTGTATCGGACGGTGAGTGCGCTCCGCGAATGTGGATGGTGCATTTTCCTCAGGCATGACTGACGAATGAATATGACTCGCACAAGGTGATATGTGTACTGTAATTGTTATTCTCCTCCTGCTGATCAATGCTGATTGATTGTAGGGATGTCCTGAATTTCTGGCTGAGGAACGCCCGCAGCAAACTGAGGGAGCCTCGTGGGACTACCCATTGGGGAGCAAGGCCGCTGGCAGCCCAGGGGGGCGGGGGCAGTCAGAGGCAGCAACGTGCCCAACTGATTAATGCCAACACGGTTTCTTTTAAAAATAAATTGTTTTACTAAAAATAAACTTGAGCTGGACCCAGCAGAAATAAAGCTGCTAAGTTTTCATGGAAGTTCAGGCATCAAGGAAAATATACACTTAAATATATACATATTTGTTTAAAGATACAGTTGAATGGGACTTGCAGGCGTACAATTAGAAGGAACTTTGTTTCAAAGCCAAGCCCTCAGACACAACCTACTGTGCCCCGTGTGTACATTGTTCAAGAATTAGCAATTATTAATACTGGAGCCTCACGACTGCACCCTTCTGTACACAGTGCAAAAATCAGACCGCGGTACGCCAACAGTGAGAGGGCCACATCCACTAAAGCTACTTACTATAACGGACATTGTCTGAAAAATGCAGCGTCCCCTCAGGAAAGATGAATCGGTAGGGGGCACGAGCAGCTCCATGACAGGCAGCTACTTACTGCGGAATGTGAGAGGTGCCAATGACATCACACAAACCACACTATCAGGCCCTTCATCTTTCGATTCCTGGGCACCTTTTCTCCCTTCCCTCTTGCCACCGATGCCAATCCTCTCTGGTATCTCACCCAAGTTGCTATTCTTATGTGTGGCCCTTCAGAGTAAGTGTTGGCAGGCTATTTGCCTTGGGGGGGCGGGGGGGAGACCGGGGGCGCAAAGAGAATCAAAGCTGAGCTCGCTCCCCATCTCATCTGATGTCCACAGATGAGCAGAGTTGACTGCGACATTGATCAGGAGCCGGCTCTCTGGCGGATTTCTCCCCTCCTTAAACCAGGGGTGCTGATGCAGATTGCAGAAAGCCTACCGCAGCCCCGAATGAGATCAGCTAACTCGGCAAGAGCCAGGGATCAAACCTGGCAGCTTCTGGCGTGTACATGCTCAGGTACAAGCCAGCTGAGCCAAAAGGAAAAGCATCCAGATTTTCAACAGGGGACACTGATCTGCGTTCACTAACACAGGCGAAGCTGTACCAGTGCTCTGGCTGCACCCTACAGCAGCAGTCTGAACACTGCCAGCCTAATCCCAAAGAGCGAATGGTTCACTTATCTCTTGCCAGTCTAAATCAGATGTTGCCGTTTCCTCTTTGCAATACAAACAGCACTTTTTATTACAAGCCAGGGTTAGTCACCTGGGTTCAGGATGGGCAAAATAGTGACCGGTTTAATAAAAAAGACATCAACATATCTAAACTCTCCTACCAGCAATTACAGATAGCGGCTCGAACATCAGACGATAATGCTGCCCTGGTACCTGTCCTTGCTGCTAATGCTAGAAGTACACAGCAGATCTATCAGCATCTGCTATGCACAGCTGACCGTGTAAGCACGAACACGTTCACTGTGCGAGCTCTCCCTGCGGAGGGACAACTGTGCTGCAGTCTCAACAGGGAGGGAACGGGTGACGTGAAGTGGAGCAAAAAGACTCGTTCCAGGTAAGCAAAGTAAACAGTTCCAAATCGGGGTGGGGGGGGGGGGGGGGGGGGGGGTGGTTGCGTGGGACGTGGTTTAAAACTGAATTCCAGATTCCTGTCTGATAAATCTTCTAGTTTGTAATGTCAAAATAAATACACAGCCTTCAGAATAGGCAAAGCAAACACATGAAGTACGTTTGCCATGAGGTGGTTGATGTTATTTGGGTCAGGCTGGACGGTACTAGAATCACAGCAACTATCTACTGTACTCACCCGAGATGAGGTATATGGAATGGGAGGAGACATGTGTGGAGTATAAACACCAGCACAGATTAGTTGGGCCAAATGGCCTGTTTCTGCGCTGTATAGTCTATGTAATGTAAAAACTCTCCTCAATACACGGCACTCCTTGACAAGGCACACGTCATTCCTGGCAGGAGGGAATGCAAATATTTCATATACAAGACAAAAAAACAAAGCCTAGCCTTCGGTTACAAGTAGTTCCGAGGGTACGTTTTGTGATTAGCGCTCCCAACACGGAGCTTCACGTGTCGGGAGCGCACATTGGGAATTCCCGGCACCATCTGCTGGTGTAAATTTGACGCACGGGGAATCTTGCGGGGCCGTGCTGACCTCTGCGCCCAAATTCCCGCGCAGGTCCGTGGCTCCTGTCCAACCGTGTGTCTTCCCTCACTCACAAGTGTCGGATCAAAACCATTTTAGCACGCATTGTCCTGTTTCTATCGGAGGTAAAAGAAAATGCAATGTAATTGGGAAGATAAATGAAGCCAGATGAAGCGTAGCCGAGAAAATTAATTTGAAAGGGGTGGGGGGTGGGCCAGTGGGAGGGTTGACGATGTTTCATTTGTCATCGCTGAGCTGGATGTGCAATAGAAAATGGCTGCTGCCTGGTGATATATTGTTAGGCCCATCGATCGAAGCCTCTACCCAGCCCCTTCCTTTAGCAACTATTCCCTCCCCCCTGGTGCCTCCATCCACTTCAAATGAAGGTTATTAGTGATATTAACCAGCCTGAGTGCCAAAGCTTCGCCCAGGAGTGGGGGAGGTGGGACAAGAATTTGTAAGGACTAATTTGTCTAATGTGCGGTAACAAAGGGAATGGGCCTGTGCTGCGAATTAATATGGCATCAATCACAGACTAACTGTCCTGACATGTGTGATGAGCATGGGCCTGATCCAGCCCTCCAGTCTGTGGAGACAGCTGTGGTGATAATAACCTCTCTGAGGCTTATCTTCCTGCAGTAGTCAGAGCTTCCTCCTCTCTGCCATATCATACCTCTTATACTGCGATTACTTCAATAACACCAGCCAGTTCGGTCAGAAGGCACTGTTGCGGGAATCAAAAACACAAAAGATCAGGTTTTACAGTTTATTCAAAGAACGCCATCCATGAAGAATTTATATTAGTTATGAAGACATTGTCTTCAATTTTTTTTCCTCTGTCATTGTATAATATTGGAAATTTGGTTTTCAGTAACACAAAATCGTTGCTGTCTCATATATTGGGATTATAAGCAGGCCCCAATATTTAATATAGAAAACCTTACAATAGGTTTGCAAGATCGTTGCACCAAATCAAAACTACGATGATCAGATTTCTTCCACCCTCTGTTTATTGAGCTTATATAAAAGGAACATTATTCCTGCTAAATTATTTAATCTCCTTTTATAAGTTTTTAAAAAAGGGGAAAAATGTTGGAAATACACAGCAGATCCATCAAGGTATGAAAAAAGTGTGTGTGGTAACTCACTATATCCAGAATTTCCTGGTTTTATTTCAGATTTGGCGTATTTAAAATAACATTAACTCGGAGCTGTTAAGTGATTGGAATTAATATTTTGCGAAGCGTTGCCCTGAAAGCCACTTCTGCCTGTATTAGTTCACAGTGTTCTTGTAGCTGATCTGGCCCATGTCAGTTGTATGATCTGTCTGAGCAGATCCTCCTCCATGCACAATTCCCTGCACGCACCCTCCCCCCAGGTGCAAACGCGCACACAGAAGCACATCCTGAAGGTCACAAGCATACACTAATGCACAGACGCACGCACACTCACCTACCGGTCTGCGTGGCTCAGTACTATGCCTGGTAGTGCCTTTTAACAACTGGGCCACTGAGTCGGGGAGCCAGAGTTTAAGTTCCACTTCTAAATCAATACAAAGATTTGAGTGCACAATCTAGACTGACACTTCAGTGCAGCACTGAGAGAGCATTGCATTGTCAGAGGTGCCGTCTTACGGATGAAATGTTGAACCGAGGCCCCGTCTGCTCTCTCGGGTGGATGTAAAAGATCCCATGGCACGATTCAAAGAAGAGCAGGAGAGTTCTCCCCAGTATCCTGGCCAATATTTATCCCTCGACCAACATCACTAAAACAGATTATCTAGTCATTTGTAGTCAGTGACTATACTTTAAAAGTAGTTCATCGACAGTAAAACGCTTTGGGACTCCTGAGGTCGTGAAAGGCGCTATATAAATGCAAGTCTTCAGTGCAGACCAGGACCGACTTGATCTGTATGGCTCAGCTACAATCTGCCTCGACCAAATGTGCCATCAACGAATCTCCCGTTCTTTCCAGTCCTTAAAAGCTGCGCTTTATAAAAAACAGCTTATATGTTTTAAAAAACCATTAAGAGTCTGCAGCAGTTTACTGAGCTGCATTTTCAAGGGCCACGCCATATTTCTTTGCTGCAGTGCACTTACAGCACCACATTGATCACTGTACAATATAAAAAGTCGGCTCATACTAACATTGCTTTTTGAAAAGCTTCAGTCTTTTTAAATCCCCTGCAGATTGTTCAAAATTCCCAAAGAGTAATTTCAGCCCAGCTGGCAGGTCAGGCAGTACAATTGGCCTCAGTGCCCTTGGGCTAGACAGGAAGAAGATTGGCCTCAGTGCCCTTGGGCTAGACAGGAAGACGACAATCTGCTCCCGATCACTACCTCTGCTGGAATGTGCGTGTATGTGGACTTTGGGTGCGACTGCGATGCTCTCCACAGTCGAATAGCCTGCCGGCACTCACTGCCTAAGCTCAAACAAAAAAAAAATCACCATTTGAGCGAGGTACTGGAGGGCCGCCCATGCCCAAGGAAGCAGGCCCCAGCCTGGGTCAGCACCTTCAGGAGAGGAGAGCAAAGATTAACTAAAATAAAATGTTTTAAAGCTTCTGAAGCAATGACAGCTGATTTGTACAATCCTGCCATCCTCTTTGACTAAATATATCTAAAAATGCCATGGCCTTTACAGGTAGACGGAGCTGTGAGAGTGAAGAAAGTGAGGCTCAAATTCAATTGTTATTAGATGTAGCTTATTTGCAGGACTAGCCTGCATTACGGAGACATGACAGGACCTGTCTGGTGTGTCACTCAGAACACATAAATAATAATTTATTATAATGCTATTTATGGTTTTTGGTCTAGCTTCTGAATAATAGGGCGAGACCCGGCAGCAGCAGCACTCCATTCATTTTTGGAGACTGCACAACACAAACGTATGGATTTCTCCTGAGTTTTGAGGAGCTTTTTGATGCTCTTTCCGCCACCAATATTGACGCAGGGTCCATTCTTTCACCTGACAGATCGACGCATTTTAAAAAGGTCAGGTTTCATGTCTCTCTCAGCAACTCTGCTTTGCCGAAGTCTTCCCTGCCAGTGCCATCCATGCACCTCTCTCCGCGGCATCGGCAGACGTTGTAAAGGGTGTCAGCCGTGGCTCAGTCGGTAGCACTCTCTCGCCTCACAGTTGGAAGGTCACGGGTTCAAGCCCCACTCCAAAGACTTGAGCGCACAATCCAGGCTGGCACATCAGCGCAGTATGAAGGATGTGTTGCACTGTCGGAGGCGCCGTCTTTCAGATGAGACATAAACCGAGGCCCTGTTTACCTGTTCAGCTGGATGCCATAAAATCCCATGGCACTATTCAGTGAAGAATAAGAGAATTCTACCAGTGCTCTGACATTTATCCCTCAACCAACACCACCAAAAACAGATTACATGGTCCTTTATTTAATTGCAGTTTGAGAGCTTGCTGTGCGCAAATCTGCTGCTGTGTTTCCTAAATTACAACAATAATGACACTTCAAAAGTACTTGATTGGTTGCGAAGTGCTTTGGGATGTCCTGAAAGGCACAAGTAATGAATATCCCTCGCTACATTTCTAATCTGTACAGTTCAGTACCACACCTGGACGTGCATTTACCCTGTGGGCCACATGAAGCAGACAAGAGTCAGTACTCAAGAGTCCATACTGCAAGCGTTTTTGCTGCATCAAGTGACGCGATTGCCTGGGCAGTCAATTTGGCTAGTAAGAGTTTTCAGAAAGCACGGGACACTGTTCCCATTTGGAAACGTGGGGGCTGAAATTCTGCAGGGGTTCCGCCAGTCTCCTCCGGGACTTCAGCCCTGCGACCTCAGTCAGATATATTAGACAAACAGTATCCACATTGAAAGAAAAAAGACTTGCATTTATATAGCGCCTTTTACGACCACCGGACGTCTCAAAGCGCTTTACAGCCAATGAAGTACTATTTGAAGTGGAGTCACTGTTGTAATGTAGGAAACGCAGCAGTCAATTTGCGCACAGCAAGCTCCCACAAACAGCAATGTGATAATGACCAGATAATCTGTTTTTGTTATGTTGATTGAGGGATAAATATTGGCCAGGAAACCGGGGATAACTCCCCTGCTCTTCTTTGAAATAGTGCCATGGGATCGTTTACGTCCACCTGAGAGAGCAGACGGGGCCTCGGTTTAACATCTCATCTGAAAGGCGGCACCTCCGACAGTGCAGCACTCCCTCAGCACTGCACTGGAGTGTCAGCCTAGCTTTATGGGCTCAAGTCCCTGGAGTGGGACTTGAACCCACAACCTTCTGACTCAGAGGCGAGTGTGCTACCCACTGAGCCACAGCGGACACATTGGAGGGGTATGGGGAGCTGATAATGGCCCACTTTACCCTGCCGCAATTCCCGGCCTTCTGTTCAATGATAAAAGCAGTGGGTTTTTGGACATGGGGCTGATGCGGGGAGGGAGTCTTCATTGTGTTGAGGAATGGCACTTGAAGGAAACAGAACACTTTTTCACTGCAAGGACTCAGTGTCAGTATGAAGTATCAGGAATGTCTGGGTTTAACACCGAGTAAAGATCATCCTATTATCAGCTTGAATTTTTGATCTATGCTAAGATAGGAAATATCAAAGTGAGTGTTTACCAAAGAATTACGGCCAGACATGCCCCTCGGCGATATGGTGTAGGTGTTAACAGACAATTACAACACAGTTGCTATTAGATAGATCCTTTTCTCACTGTTAGCCTCCGACCTTCTCTAACAACAACAACAACAACAACTTGTATTTATATAGCGCCTTTAACGTAGTAAAACATCCCAAGGCGTTTCACAGGAGCGTTATAGAACAAAATTTGACACCGAGCCACATAAGGAGATATTAGGGCAGATGACCAAAGGCTTGGTCAAAGAGGTAGGCTTTAAGGAGCGTCTTAAAGGAGGAGAGAGAGGTAGAGAGAGAGGCGGAGAGGCTTAGGGAGGGCATTCCAGCTGAGTGATTAAAATCGAGGATGCTCAAGAGGTCAGAATTAGAGGAGCGCAGATATCGCGGAGGGTTGTGGGGCCGGAGGAGATTACAGAGATAGGGAGGAGTGAGGCCATGGAGGGATTTGAAAACAAGGATGAGAATTTTTTTAATCGAAGCGTTGTTTAACCAGGAACCAATGTAGGTCAGCGAGCACAGGGGTGATGGGTGAACGGGACTCTCCATCACACTGATAACACTGCTGTAAATATACCTCTGAACTTTCCTCTCTTGCGCCTCCTAAGCTGTTAATCAACCATCCTACACACTCCAGGATCTCAGAAATATTCAATGCCTTAGCTTCCTCAGTCAGTCAGTCAGTCAGTCAGTCAGCCCTTCTTCATACAACCTTCAGGCTTTTTAAAACTGAAGCTTGGTGTCACCTAATCATTACTTCCTGATCCACCTCATTCTGCTCCAGTTATTTTCAACCTTGGAGGTACCCTGCAGTCTGGGCAGTGGCCCTTCACCTTGGTTTGAAAAGAAAGTAAAAGATGAGGTTGCAAATGAATATAAAACATTGACTCCACTGTGGGGGAGAAAAAAGAAGAGCTGCTACCCTATGACGCTTCCATCAACAGAAAGATCACTGGGCCCAATATCTCATCCTGTACTTGTCGTTAAAAGTTTTTTGTTCTCAAACGATCTATATACACGTATAGACAGTAACAGGGGTTCTGTGAGTTATCAGCATGCTGCACAGCTGAAGCCATTCATTAAACACAGAGAGTGAGGGATTGGGTGAGTGGCAGATTTTGCCAGCTTGGCTGGTGATAAGGAGCAGGCTTGTGGGAGAACATCCTACTCTGGAGCTATCTGCATTGTTCCATCCTTCAGTTCTGGCAGAAGAGAAGACTGATTTACCGATAACCAGTCCGACTGAGCCGCGTCTCTAAACAACCAGATATCTGACCTGAGCCACTATCAGTTCATCAGTATTTAGTCAGATGTGAATCAATGGGGCCGCTGTCATTTTTACAACTGTTGAATAATTGGCACTAATGCATGAGGCTTCAGCCAATGCCGCAGATATTCCATGTTCAATATGGGGTTTTACAAGGCTTAATTAAAAGCAATAAAAAATATATTGCAATAAGATTACAGTATTAAAATCCTGGCATTATCAGTCAGGGATAAAAGGAATTATGTGCTGTAATCATCTTAAACCACATAAAATTAATCTCTAGTCTCCATTCAAGACACTTTAAAAAAATAATGAGGAGGAGAGGAACCCACAACACGAACACTGTTGCCGGAGTCCTTATTTCAACTCATTAGCAGCTTAAAGTCAAGGCATAATTGGGACAGCTGACAGAGAGCCAATTAGGAACCCAATTGTCAGCAATGAGAAAGGGGGTATGTCAATCGGCCAGGTAGGGATCATGGCTTCGGGTGCCAATTTTCAAGGAGGGGATGCAATTACGGTTGTGCAGCTTCAAATTTAAACATTGGCAGCTCAGACGTTCTTGAGGCAAGGGAAAGGCCACTACACTTTGCTTCTTCCCTCAGAAATCAGGGGTCTGCCTTCAATTTCAGAAGAGCTGCCATGTCTGCATTTTCCCCCACATAGAAAAGGGGGCTCGGCTCCCAGCACGTTTCAACACAACTGCCACGACACACGAGCACAAGTCAACGGTTCACACTGCTTCAGTCTGAAAGCTAATTAGCTCAGTTCTTGGGAAATGTTAACACTACCAACTTGGTCCAAGTCTCACACGCACACCTCGTCCAGATATTAAATCTTAGCAGGAACTACGCATAGGACCATAAAGAACAGGAGTAGGCCATTCAGCCCCTCAGGCCTGCTCCGCCACTCAATTAGGTTATGGCAAATGAGCTCGACCCAAATTATGCTCTCCCCCAATTAGCATACAACCTCAATCTCAAATTCCCTATTCCATCACCTTTGGCCATGTACTTGTCATGACACTTCTGCCACTGTCAACTTGCTTAACCACTCGCTCACCTCTATGTCCGATGCTCTTGTCCCCAGCCAAACTACCATAGTCACCCACCTCCATCATTCCCCCAGTATAGCGCCTACCTTCCCTTGCTTAAGTCTGAATGCAAACTTGAGTCCAACTGGCTCAGCTATCCATGGCCCAATCTGGTTTGACCACATCAAGCTCTATCGTGCCCTCTTTGTCTCTACCAAAACCATACATTACTCCAGAATCATCCTGGAGTGCAACCATGCTGCTTTTTTCTACAAGCGACTACCTCCTTAAAACTCTCCCCCCTCCCCCAGCCAATCCACCCTCACCTCAAACACCAGGTACAAGCAGCTCATGGATATCTTTGGCACCACGATTGAGACCACCTATGCAGCTAACTCAACTGCATCCTTGGTTTCCCCTTGCCCTCAGGCTGCCTTCCTGCTTCAGCTCTGAACCCTTGCCTCTGTAGTTCCTACTCCATCTCCCACTCTGCCTTGTCCAAGCTCATATCATCTGAGTCCCACTTTCTTCTCCCACAATCCCCTTACCACTCAATTCCTGACTATTCAACTTATATTCCTGGTCTCAAACGCGAACTGACATCAGTAATCGTCGCCTCTTCTCAGGAACCATCCCTCTGCCCTTCAAAACCACCACCATCGCCTCCACCCTTCTGTCCTCGCCAACTCATGCCTGATCTGCAATCTCAGTTTCCTCTCGGGTCACCATCCAGGTATGTGCCCTGTTTGAATCCCTCCAATCTGGCTTTAGTCCCTCCCACAGTATCAAAAAGGACCTAAACAGTCACACCCATTCTCTTTGACTGACATTGGTGCATTATCCCTCTCGGCCTCTCTGTAATATGATACAATTGAGCATGCCACCATCCTCCAATATTAGCTCTCTTCTTTTAGCCGGCTCCACATGATTGCACTCTTTCCTATCTGAACATCCAGTTCTGGATGAGCAAAAATTTTCTCCAATTAAATATTGGGAAACCGAAGCCATTGTTTTCGGTCCCTGCCTCAAACTCCGTTCCCTAGCCACTGACTTCATCCCGCTCCCTAACATCCGTCTGAGGCTGAACCACACTGTTCGCAACCTTGGTGTCATATTTGACTCTGAAATGAGCTTTCGACCACATATCTGCAGCATAACAAAGACAGCCTACTTCCACCTCCATAACATCGCCTGTCTCCGCCCCTGCCTCAGCTCATCCGCTGCTGAAACCCTCATCCATGCCTTTTGTTACCTCTAGACTTGACTATTCCAACGCACTCCTGGCTGGCCTCCCACATTCCACCCTACGTAAACATGAGGTTATCCAAAATTCGGCTGCCCGTGTCCTAACTTGCACCAAGTCCCGTTCACCCATCACCCCTGTGCTCGCTGACCTACATTGGCTCCCGGTTAAGCAGCGTCTCGATTTCAAAATTCTCATCCTTGTTTTCAAATCCCTCCATGGCCTCGCCCCTTCCTATCTCTATTCTCCTTCAACCCCGCCCCCCCCCCCCCACCCCCGAGATATTTGCGCTCCTCTAATTCTGCCCTCCTGAGCATCCCTGATTATAATCGCTCAACCTTTGGTGGCCGTGCCTTCTGTTGCCTGGGCCCCAAGCTCTGGAATTCTCTGCCTAAACCTCTCCGCCTCACCACCTCTCTTTCCTCCTTTAAGACGCTCCTTAAAACCTTCCTCTTTGACCAAGCTTTTGGTCACCTGCCCTAATTTATCCTTATGTGGATCGGTGTCAAATTTTTTGTCTTAAAATACTCCTGTGCAGCGCCTTGGGACGTTTTACTACGTTAAAGGCGCTATATAAATACAAGTTGTTGTTGTTGTTGAATGTAGCCACAGCATCTCCAGCAATGGCTTCTCTTCTCTTCCCTGTACCTTCACCTCTGGAGTCCCCCAGGACCTATTCTTGGCCCAACCCCCTTCCTCATCTCCATGTTGTCCTGGGCGTAGCTTCCATGTGTATGCCGATAACACTCAGTTCTACCTCTCCACCACTTCTCTCCACCCCTTTGACTGTCTGCGCTGTCAGACTGCTTGTCTGACATGCGCTCTTGGATGAGTCTTAACTTCCTGCAACTCAGCGTTGGGAAAACTGAAGCCATCGTCTTCAGCCCCGGTATAAACTCCATTCCTTTCCCACTGATTCCAACTCTTTCTTAGCCATTGTCCCAGGTACAACCAGACTGCTCACAACATTGGCATCCTAGTCAAACCTGAGCTGAGCTTTCAACCACATATTCCTTCAATCACAAATACAGCTTAATTCCGCCTCCGTAGCATCGGCCCCACTGCCCTTGCAGTGCAGGTTTTATCCTGCACTGAAACCTTTAGCAATGCCTTCTTCCCCTCCAGACTTGATGCTCACTTGTCCATCACCCACTTCCTCACTCACCCACTCACATTGGGCCCCCATCTCAATGCCTCCAATTCAAAACCATTGTCCTCATTGTTAAATCCCTCAATGGCTTCACCCCACCTCATCTCTGCAACCTCCTATGTCCCCCTCCGAACTCTGTCTCCAGCCTCTTGGGTTCCCGCCTCCCCCACCCTGCCCCCCGTTTACCCTACCCTTAGTGGCATAGCCTTCAGCCAGCTTTGGATCTTCGCCCTATAAGTCCCTCTCTAAACCTCTGCCACTCCAGCTCTCTCTCCACCTTTAAAAAATCAAAAGCCAGCACTTTGACCGAGCTTTTGGTTCCCCCGACTAATCTCTAATTGTAGGTTTCCATATGCCGAGAGATTTTTTTTCTTTAAGGCGCTTTATAATTGCAAGCTGTTGTCGTTAAATGTACATCCCGATAGCTAAGTTGAAACTATGTGGTGTGCTGCTGAGTCACGGAGCCCAGCAGGATCCCAGCTTCTACTCCTGGCTTGAGTTAGCCAATCTCAGGTGAGGAAGATCAAGAAAGAGCCTGCATCTTACAGTGCCTTTTATGTTCTCAGTACGTCTCAATGCGCTTCAAGCCAATGAATTACTGTTGAAGTCCAGTTACTGTTGTAGTGTGGGTGGACTGGTTGCTACAAGTGGCAACATGTTGGTTAGCGGGAGTAAAAATCATCATGTGGAGTTACTGCTCCTAAGCACCTGCAAGTGACTATTGCTGGAACAAGTGCCACGTGGAATTTGGGTGAAGACAGGATCGGATTTGGCTCAGAAGATCCGCCATTTGAATAGCCTGCTGACATAGAAACATAGAAGATAGGAGCAGGAGGAGGCCATTCGGCCCCTCGAGCCTGCTCCGCCATTTAATGAGATCATGGCTGATCATCCAAATTCAGTACCCTGTCCCTGCTTTCTCCCCATATCCCTTGATCCTTTTAGCCTTAAGAAATATATCTAACTCCTTCTTGAATATATTTAATGAATTGGCCTCAACTGCCTTCTGTGGTAGAGAATTCCACAGGTTCACCACTCTCTGCGTGAAGAAATTCCTCCTCATCTCAGTCCTAAATGGCTTACCCCTTATCCTTAGACTGTGACCCCTGGTTCTGGACTCCCCGACTATCGGGAACATCCTTCCTGCATCTAGTCTGTCTAGTCCCGTTAGAATTTTATAAGTTTCAATGAGATCCCCTCTCATTCTTCTAAACTCTAGCGAATATAAGCCAATCGACCCAATCTCTCTTCATACGTCATTCCTGCCAACCCAGGTATCAGTCTGGTGAATCTTCGCTGCACTCCCTCCATGGCAAGAACATCCATCCTCAGATAAGGCGACCAAAACTGCACACAATACTCAAGGTGTGGTCTCACCAAGGTCCTGTACAACTGCAGCAAGACATCCTTGCTCCTGTACTCGAATCCTCTCGCTATGAAGGCCAACATACCATTTGCTTTCTTAACCGCCTGCTGCACCTGCATGCTTACCTTCAGCGACTGATGCACAAGGACACCCAGGTCTCGTTGCACTTCCCTTTTCCCAATCTATTGCCGTTCAGATAATAATCTGCCTTCCTGTTTTTGCCACCAAAGTGGATAACCTCGCATTTATCCACATTATACTGCATCTGCCATGCATCTGCCCAATCACCCAACCTGTCCAAATCATACTGGAGTTTCTCTGCATCCTCCTCACAGCACACACGCCCACCCAGCTTTGTGTCGTCTGCAAACTTGGAGATATTACATCTAGTTCCCTCGTCTAGATCATTAATATATATTGTGAATAACTGGGGTCCTCGCACCGATCCCTGCGGTGCCCCACTAGTCACTGCCTGCCACTCGGAAAAAGACCCGTTTATTCCAACTCTTTGCTTCCTGTCTGCCAACCAGTTCTCTATCCAAGTCAGTACCTTACCCCCAATCCCATGTGCTTTAACTTTTCACGCTTATCTCTTATGCGGGACCTTATCGAAAGCCTTCTGAAAGTCCAAATACACCAGATCCACTGGTTCTCCCTTATCTATTCTACCAGTTACATCCTCAAAAAATTCCAGTAGATTAGTCAAACATGATTTATCTTTTGTAAATCCATGTTGACTTTATCTGATCCTGTCACTGTTTTCCAACCAAGTGCTCTGCTATTACATCTTTTATAATGGACTCTAGCATTTTCCCCACTACCGATGTCAGGCTTACCGGTCTATAATTCCCCGTTTTCTCTCTACCACCTTTTTTAAATAGTGGGGTTACATTAGCTACCCTCCAATCCATGGGAACTGTGCCAGAGTCTACAGAATTTTGGAAGATGACCAGCAATGCATCTACTATTTCTAGGGCCACTTCCTTAAGTACCCTAGGATGTAGATTATCAGGCCCTGGGGATTTATCGGCTTTCAATCCCGTCAATTTCCCTAACACCATTTCCCTACAAATACTGATTTCATTCAGTTCCTCCCTCTCATTAGATCCTATGTTCCCCGACATCTCTGGGAGGTTATTTGTGTTCTCCTTTGTGAAGACAGAACCAAAGTATGTATTTAATTGGTCTGCCATTTCTTTGTTCCCCATTATAAATTCCCCTGATTCTGACTGCAAGGGACCTACGCTTGACTTCACCAATCTTTTTCTCTTCACATATCTATAGAAGCTTTTACAGTCAGTTTTTATGTTCCCTGCAAACTTACTCTCATACTCTATTTTCCCCCTCTTAATTAATCCCTTTGTCCTCCTTTGCTGAATCCTAAACTGCTCCCAATCCTCAGGTTTGCTGCTTTTTCTGGCCAATTTATATGTCCTCTCCTTGGATCTTATGCTATCCCTAATTTCCCTTGTTAGCCACGGTTGAGTCACCTTTTTTGTTTTATTTTTATGCCAAACAGGGATGAACAAATTCTGTAGTTCGACACTCGACGCCCAGTCTCACACACAAACTGGTGGGTCGCCACCAACCGTGGAAGCGGTCCCTACACAGCCGCTACACTGAGATGAGGAGGGACGGGGGAGCACAAGAGCAGCGGAGAAACAGAGCTCCTCTCTTCCACTGCCACCACTTACGGCAGCTTCTCTGCTGTAGAAGCAGAAGGTTCCCAGATTCACATTCACGGCAAATCTCGAGACGCAGAAAGTTTTCTCCCCCGGCACGGAATGCAAGACTTAAAGGAAGTGAGTCTATAGTCGCACGTTCTTTAATCGTTAATGTAATGAAGGATTACTTTGATCATGAAGCGAGGCCAGTGACATGATGGCAGTAATGAGTCATTAATATAATATTCCATTGCTTTATTACTTCTACATAGTTTCTGCAATCATCCAAGTTTTACTTATTAAAGCACAAGTCTTATAACATGATACAGTCAAGTAGAACAATGCCCTACTTTCGAAACAAAAATATACGGCAAAGATATAAGCGGGAGAGTGATTTTGCACAGAAAGTGAAAGGGGGTTATTTAATAACCACATGCATTAAACGTGCCACTTTTCTCTTATTTCCAAATGTCTCAAGCAAGCAAATCTCAATTACACTGAAACCTGCAGCTATTTCCACCCCCCTCCATATGATGCAAAAGGAAGAAGTTTCCTTCCCTTCACCCAGCTCCTGAATGACATGTGCACCAGGGTCTCTGGGTGTGAATGGTACTTTGGGTTATCTCAGCCACATGACATGTGCACCAGGGTCTCTGGGTGTGAATGGTACCTTGGGTTACGTCAGCCACATGACATGTGCACCAGGGTCTCTGGGTGTGAATGGTACCTTGGGTTACGTCAGCCACATGACATGTGCACCAGGGTCTCTGGGTGTGAATGGTACTTTGGGTTATCTCAGCCACATGACAGTTGCTTCTTTCTCATTCGGCAGAAGGTCTGGTCCTGTAAGGGGCAAGGGTGGAGGAGATATTGCTGCAGTAATTGTGCAGATTTGTACCAGGTGTGCCAGCCTAATGCCAACCCATTACTGCCCCTGGGAGGAGGTGAGGTAAAAGCAATGCTCTGATCAGATTGCCCGCTGAGAGGGAGTAAGAGTGACTGATGGGTACCTGCTCGTGGCAGTTACAGAGCAGCACTGGAATATGCCTGGGGGAGGGGCGAGCAATAGTTCGTTGTGGGGCAGGAAGGTTGGGGTGGGAGGAACTTGAGAAAAAAAAAATAACTTGTAGCATCGGGGGAAAAGCACAAGCTATTCAAGCAGAACCCCACTTCCAGTGCGCATCAAAGTAGAATTTACAGTGGGTTCTGCAGCTCCCCTGACAGCCGGGTGGGAAAGACAATATCTGAGCCAGTACTAAATTACAAAGACCCAGAAGGTCCCATGGTTTGTGTTGAGTTTGGTGATCTCCGCTTGGGTAGCACTAAAACTTGCCTGAACATAACCGGATTTGGGAATGGTTAACCGGTTACTATGCTGAAAGCCAACGATGGGAATGACTATCTGATTGCAGGGTGATCATTCTGGTACTATCTCTGGTGCTGCAGCCCCGCTCTGGCTTTACTTCTGCGGCCTCCATCTCAACGCAGAGATGATAAATGAAGTTGTTCTGGTCGCAGCTATAAAACTAAAGAAGCCGCAGGTGTTGAAGGCGGCAGCTCCAGCCCACTGACGCTAATTAGTGAAATCACTGGGATGCAAAGAAGAATCCAGCTGGCAACTTATGCAACACCTCAAACTCACTACTTGGCAAGCAGGGCAGTCGGAGACTTCAGACGTGAATTAACACAATTCGCAGAATGTGAGAGTCTGGTGCGACATTTTCAGCATCAGCTAAGTATTAACAACCAGGCTTTTCAAACCAAGACGGATTTTGCATGTTATTTCCAATTAAAATTCAAAACTGAAAATTAACTGTGATTTCTTTCTCTCTCCCCCCCACCCCACCTGAACAAAAAAAGTTTTAAAGAGCCATCAACTGCACAGTGAATTATCATAACTGTTGGATTCAAAAATCGTTTGGAGATTATGCATGAAAGATATTCATAACACATTGCTTTTGAATGTAGAAATACAGGAACAGGAGTAGGCTATTCAGCCCCTTGAGCCTGCTCCGCCATTCAATTAGATCATGGCTGATCTGAACTTCAGCTCCATTTACCCGCCTGAGGTCCATGTCCGTCGATGACCTCACCTAACGAAAAGCTATCAATCTCAGTCTTGAACGCTACAATTATCCCAGCATCCATAGCCTTTTGGAGCGAGAGCTCCAGATTTCTACGACCCTTTGTGTGAAAAAAGTGCTTCCTGATTTCTCTCCTAAATGGCCTGACTCTAATATTAAGATTATGGAGAAGAAATCCCTACCTCAGCGCTACCAGTTAGCACGACGTTAAGTGAAGAAAGCAGCAGCTGCTGCTCCTCCGCCAGCTGGTGGCGGGTCCTACGGCGTCCGCCATTCTTGACGCCCCGGTAGTGCTGGCGTTCCGGGGTATTGCCGTGGAATAAAAATGGCAGTGTGGTGACGTCAGTCGGCGTATAACGCCGACTTAACGTCACCACTGCGAACTTTGACCCCAGCGCTGGGTCCGAAGCATGCCAGGTAAGCATATCAGGGATAAATCATCCGCCTGCCTCAACCCCAATTCCCCTTTCAACATAGATGCATTTAAGGGGAAGCTAGATAAGCACATGAGAGAGAAATGAATAGAAGGATATGCTGATGGGGTTAGATGAAGTAGGGTGGGAGGAGGCTCATATGGAGCAAAAACACCAGCGTGGACCAGTTGGGCCGAATGGCCTGTTTCTGTGCTGAACACTCGATGTAACTTGCATTTATATAGCGCCTTTAACTTCGAAAAACATCCCAAGTTGCTTCACAGAAATGTAATCAGACCAAAATGAACACCGAGCCAAAAAGAGAAATATTTGGAGGGTGGGTTTTAAGGACAGCCTTAAAGAAGGAGCAGGAGGTGGAGAGGCATAAGAACATAAGAAATAGGTGCAGTAGACCATTCTGCCCTTCGAGCCTGCTCTGCCATTCAGTAAGATCATGGCTGATCTTCTCCTCAACTCCACCTCCCACCCTATCCCCATAGCCTTTGATTCCCTAAGTATACAAAAATCTATCGATCTCTTTCTTGAATATACTCAATGACTGAGCATCCACAACCCTCTGGGGTAGAGAATTCCAAAGACTCGCAACCCTTTGAGTGCAGAAATTTCTCCTCTCAGAATAAAGGGTTGGCCATTTAGGACTGAGACTGCGATCCCTAGTTCTAGACTCCCCAGCCAGGGGAAACATCCTCCCTGCATCTACCCTGTCAAGCCCCTTAAGAATTTTATATGTTTCAATGAGATCACTTCTCATTCTTCTAATCTCTAGGGAATATAGACCTAGTCTACTCAATCTCTCATAGGACAATCCCCCCATCCCAAGAATCAGTCTTGTGAAACTTCGTTGCATATCCCTCCTTAGGTAAGGAGACCAAAATTGTTCATAGTACTCCAAGTGTGGTCTCACCAAGAATCATAGAATGGTTACAGCACAGAAGGAGGCTATTCATCCAGTCAAGCCTGTGCCAACTCTCTGCAAGAGCACTTCAGCTCGTCCCACTCCCCCGCCCTTTCCCCGTAACCCTGCAAATTTTTTTCCTTCAGGTACTTATCCAACTCCCTTTTGAAAGCTGTGATTGAGTCGGCCTACACCAATTTTTCAGGCAGTGAATTCCAGATCATAACCACTCACTGTGTAACATAGAAACATAGAAGATAGGAGCAGGAGTAGGCCATTCGGCCCCTCGAGCCTGCTCCGCCATTCAATGCGATCATGGCTGATCATCCAAATTCAGTACCCTGTCCCTGCTTTCTCCCCATATCCCTTGATCCCTTTAGCCTTAAGAAATATATCCAACTCCTTCTTGAATATATTTAATGAATTGGACTCAACTGTCTTCTGTGGTAGAGAATTCCACAGGTTCACCACTCTCTGGGTGAAGAAATTCCTCCTCATCTCAGTCCTAAATGGCTTACCCCTTATCCTTAGACTGTGACCCCTGGTTCTGGACTCCCCCGCCATCGGGAACATCCTTCCTGCATCTAGTCTGTCTAGTCCTGTCAGAATTTTATAAGTTTCAATGAGATCCCCTCTCATTCTTCTAAACTCTAGCGAATACAAGCCCAATCGACCCAATCTCTCTTCATACGTCATTCCTGCCATCCCAGGTATCAGTCTGGTGAATCTTCGCTGCATTCCCTCCATGGAAGAACATCCTTCCTCAGATAAGGCGACCAAAACTGCACACAATGCTCAAGGTGTGGTCTCACCAAGGCCCTGTACAACTGCAGCAAGACCTCCTTGCTCCTGTAAAGTTTTTCTTATGTCGCCATTGGTTCTTTTGCCAATCACCTTGAATCTGTGTCCTCTGGTTCTCGACCCTTCCACCAATGGGAACAGTTTCTCTCTATCTATGCTGTCTAGACCCCTCATGATTTTGAACACCTCTATCAAATCTCCTCTCAATCTTCTCTGCTCTAAGGAGAACAACCCCAGCTTCTCCAGTCTATCCACATAACTGAAGTCCCTCATCCCTGGAACCATTCTTGTAAATCTTTTCTGCATCTCTCTGAGACCTTCACATTCTTCCTAAAGTGCGGTGCCCAGAATTGGACACAATACTCCAGTTGAGGCCGAACCAGTGTTTTATAAAAGCCCTAGATAATTGCAGTAAGACTCTTAGGGAGAAAAAAATGGGTATCGCCCATTTTGGGATGCTAATATCGGCCGGGCGCAAAGTTTAGCGCCCGCCGCTAATTATCGCCTCTGACTGTAAAATTCGCCCCTAGAGGTGATTTGAGCGCTAAATCAAGCGCTACACACCTCTCAAGGCGCAAACGTCAAGGAGCGAGGCGCTACCTCAGAATGCTACCGAAGCTCAGACGATGTCAGTTACCATGGAAGCCAGACACCCCTTATAGTCCAATCCTTTAGTAATAAACAACAACAGTAACAACTTGTATTTATATAGCACCTTTAACGTAGTAAAACGTCCCAAGGTGCTGCACAGTATCTTAAGACAAAAAATTTGACACCAATCCACATAAGGATAAATTAGGGCAGAAGCTTGGTCAAAGAGGTAGGTTTTAAGGAGCATCTTAAAGGAGGAAAGAGAGGTAGCAAGGCGGACAGGTTTAGGCAGGGAATTCCAGAGCTTAGGGCCACCAAAGGTTGAGCAATTATAATCAGGGATGCTCAAGAGGGCAGAATTAGAGGAGCGCAGATATCTCAGGGGGTTGTGGTGCTGAAGGAGATTACAGAGATAGGACGGGCGCGAGGCCATGGATGGATTTGAAAACAAGGATGAGAATTTTGAAATTGAGGCACTGCTTAACCGGGAGCCAATGTAGGTCAACGAACACAGGGGTGATGGGTGAACAGGACTTGGTGCGAGTTAGGACACTGGCAGCCGAGTTTTGGATGACCTCAAGTTTACGTAGAGTGGAATGTGGGAGGCCAGCCAGGAGTGCGTTGGAATAGTCAAGTCTAGAGGTAACAAAGGCATGGATGAGGGTTTCAGCAGCGGATGAGCTGAGGCAGGAGCGGAGACGGGCGATGTTACGGAAGTAGGCGGTGTTTGTTATGCTGCAGATATGTGGTCGGAAGCTCATTTCAGGGTCAAATATGACCCCCAGGTTGCGAACAGTGTGGTTCAGCCTCAGACAGATGTTAGGGAGAGGAATGGAGTCAGTGGCTAGGGAACGAGGTTTGTGGCGGGGACCGAAAACGATAGCTTCGGTCTTCCCAATATTTAATTGGAGAAAAATTTTGCTCATCCAGAACTGTATGTCGGACAAGCAGTCTGACAACTTAAACACCATGGAGGGGTCGCGAGAAGAGGTAGTGTGGTAGAGTTGGGTGTCATCAACGTACATATGAAAACTGACATTGTGTTCTCGGATGATGTCGCCAAGGGGCAACATGTAGATGAGAAATAGGAGGGGCCAAGGATAGATCCTTGGGGGACACCAGAGGTAACGATGCGGGAGCAGGAAGAGAAGCCATTGCAGGTGATTCTCTGGTTACGATTAGATAGATAAGAATGGAACCAGGCGAGTGCAGTCCCACCCAGCTGGGCGACGGTGGAGAGGCGTTGGAGAAGGATGGAGTGGTCAACCGTGTCAAAGGCTGCAGACAAGTCAAGAAGGACGAGGAGGGATAGTTTACCTTTGTCACAGTCACAAAGGATGTCATTCCACTTGCTTTCCTAATTGTTTGCTGTATCTGCATGTTAACTTTGTGATTTGTGTACAAGGTCACCCAGGTCCCTCTGAATACTAAAATTTCCTAGTCTCTCACCATTTAAAAAATATTCTACTTTTCTATTTTTCCCACCAAAGTGGATAACTTCACATTTCTCAACATTATATTCCATTTGCCATGTTCTTGCCCACTCACTTAACCTGGCTATATCCCTTTGCAGCCTCTATGCGTCCTCCTCACAGCTTACTTTCCCACCTAGCTTTGTATCGTCAGCAAACTTAGATACATTACACTCGGTCTCCTTATCTAAGTCATTGATATAGATTGTAAATAGCTGAGGCCCAAACACAGAGATTTAAAGAAAGACTTGCATTTATATAGCGCCTTTCATGACCTCAGGACGTCGCAAAGCGCTTTATAGCCAATGAAGTACTTTTGAAGTGTAGTCACTGTCGTAATGTAGGAAACGCAGCAGCCAATTTGTGCACAGCAAGATCTCACAAACAGCAATGTGTTTTAGTAATGTTGGTTGAGGGATAAATATTGGCCAGGATACCGGGGAGAACTCCTACGCTTCTCTTCGAATAGTGGCATGGGACCTTTTACATCCACCCGAGATGGCAGACTCAGTTTAACCTCTCATCCGAACGACGGCACCTCCTACAGTGCAGCTCCCCCTCAGTACTGCACTGGACTGTCAGGGAAAGATTCCTCGAGCTTGGGGCCTATGCGGCTGAAGGCAAGGCTGTCAATGGTGGGGCAAAGCATCTTAAATCGAGGCCTGTGTTACATTGCGAGAAGCACGCACAACCCAGTTGGCTGTGCTTCGCCCCTCCACCCGCTGGTGCGGAAAAGGCTTATTTGGATCAGCGCGATTCAAAGTGACTTCATTTTCCTTATGTAAATGCAGCTTAGTGTATCTATTTACACAAGTAATTATATTGTGAGATTGCCCTTAAGCGTTCTTCAATGCAAAGGCAGTGTGAGCTGAGGATCTATTTCAGATCAAGCACTGCAGGCTATTGAGTCTATAGACTGGCACAAGTGGCCCTCTCACAATGAGAATCAACGTGCTACTGTTAACGAAGGCTGCAGTGAACCAGGTAGCAATTAGCGACAGCTTCAGAGCAGAGTGTTGAATTATTAGCGGGCCTGTAATTGCCCGCCATATTACACTGAAAAAAGGATATGGAAAGAAAACAAAACTGGTGGTCTTCCACACACCAGCACAATTAAGGTCCTGCTGAAACTTCCTGCCTCAATTCACTGCTCCAAAATACGGCAACTCTCCTCGACAGTCAAGCATTTCTAAACACTCGGCAGTTTAATAGTTTCTGCGGTTCCAGTCAAAGGAAAAAAATTATACAATTTACACAGAAGCACATTTTCCCTCTGTGAAACATTGTACTGTTACTCAGTATAAACCGCTCCTCTTGTCCATTGGCTCAGTTGTGACTCTTGTCTGGCATTATGATGCTATACAACAATCTCTTCCAGTCCCTGAAGGCACAATTGCAAAGCACTAACTTAGTGGCCAATTTGCCTGCTGTAATGCAAGTTTTCCCAATGGAACAGCTCTCAAAACATTTTTTTGCTTCCTTTCTCGTAGCTTGGCTCAGCGGTTGCACTCTTGCCCCTCAGTCGGAAGGTTGTGGGCTTAACCCCCACTGGAGGAATTGAGCACATAATCTAAGTTAAGCTACTTCAGTACTGCGCTGCTGGAAGTGCTATCCTTTGGAGAGAAGTTAGTCTTCCTGCTCAAGTAAGTGGAAAAGATCTCGCGGCACCATTGAATGAAGAGCATGAAGTCCTCTTGGTGTTCAGGGCCAATATTCCTCCTCAAACAACAATCATCCTTGGTGATCATGGAATCTTGTGTACAAAATGACAGCTGCATTTGCCTAAACAGACACTGCACGCCAAAGTAATTAATTACATATGATGCATTTCGGAATGTCTCAGGAGATGTGGTAACGTTCTATATATAAGTTCAAGTTTTTTTCCCATTTTCTCTTGCCGGTTTTCTCCTGAAGGTGCTGACTCCTTGGTGGGCTATGATTCAACAGCTACTGGAGAGGATCTCCATTATCGAGCCCAATTGGCATGAGCCTCGACTCTGAAAGGGCAATTCCACGCTTGCAGCCAGGAAACATGCTTGCAGGGAGCGCAGGTCAGAGACAGGACTACAACACTGTAGCCCCAATTCTCTGGCCCTCGCTCCCGTTGACTGTGGCTGCTCACTGCAAGCGACATTTGACCATGTGGGGAATCACATCCAAGGCTGGTCCTGTCCTCACTCGATGTCCACACACGCGCACTTCCAACTGGAGAGCAATCAGCAGCAGGAATTCTGGCCACGTTTTCTTATCCCAGTCCCAGGCATGTTAAGGGCAACAGTACCACCCTTACAGCTATGGTTAAGTTTAGCTGGCTCATGGAATTTTACACACAGAAAGAGGTTTGTGTGTCAGCCATGGTTCAGTGATAGCACTCTCGCCACTGAGTCTGAAAGTCATGGGTTCAAGTCCCACTCCAGAGACTTCAGCACATAATCATGACTGACACTGCAGTATTGAGGGAGCCTCCGCTGCAGTGTCGGCAGTGCTATCTTTCAGATGAGCTGTTATACCGAGGCTCCACCTGTCCTCTTGGGTGGATGTAAAGGAGCAGGGGAACACTTCCTGATGTCCTGGCCAATATTTATCCCTCAAACACCACCACCAAAAAACAGAATGTCTGGTCATTAGCTCATTGCTGTTTGTGGGAGCTTGCTGTGCACAAATTGGCTGCTGCATTTCCTACATTACAACAGTGACTACAGTTCAAAAGTACTTCATTGGCTGTAAAGCGCTTTTGGACTTCCTGAGATTGTGACAGGCGCTATATAAATGCAAGTCCATTCTTTCTTTGTTGGGCCCATCTTTCCTGTATCAGCTCTCTGAAAGACTTATCCACTTAGTCTCACCCCCTGTCCAGTTGCCATAATCTGTTAAATTATCAGTTGAGTAAGCAGAGACACCAGACATGACCATTAAACTAAACTGCTTTGAACTATGAAAAACCTGAGATGTTTGCAAACTCAATTAGTTATTAAGCAGTTGTTACTGTCAGATGCATGGATAGTGCGTGACGAGGAGCAATGTTTTACAGACACAAATAATCCATTTAGTGCCGCACAAGCAGGTGAGCCTTTAGAGTCCTTCAGCAAATCCAGTGAGAAGGAATAGGATAGAAGCCGGGTGGGTGGGGATTTACAAAAATAACTAAATTAAGGTAAAGTGTGGCTATAACCCAAGTCTGGTTACAGTCACAGTTTACCTTAATCTAGCTCCCTGTTTACAAACTAGAATAAAAACAATGAGTAGTAATCATACCCCGATACCAACTGTTTCTAGGAGTTCGACAGGACAGGGAGTCCTTATGAGGGCCTTTAGAGCAACCTTCTGTTAGATGATCCATAAGCAATGTGGGTTATGATGGCCTATCAGACAGGAGAATTGGCTATGAGAAGTTTATTTTACTGGAGTTATCTATTGGAAAGAGGCTGTAAGCAGTGTCAGGGCATAGTACATACCTGTACAGGAGAGCGGACTGTAGTACAGGAGAGTGGATGGTAGTAAGGATGCTTTATAAAGACATGGGGGGAGGGGGTAATTCTCACCTAACCCACCTGGTGGGAAACTGATATGATCGGATTGGCCGCCCATTTTGCACCCCGCCTGATTTTACTTTCCATTGAAGTCAAGAGTGTGTAAAATCAGGCCGGGTGTAGAACGGGCAGCCAAACAGATCCCATCAGTCTCCCGCCGAGCGAGTGAGGTTAATATTACCCGAGGGTGTTTTGTTCAAGTCCTCTATTACAGAGAAAGTCACAGCAATCCTGGGTTCGTGAGAATTTCCAGAATTGATGCGACTATGCTGTCAGAGTCACACATAAAGGGAAACAGCTACCCCTGATCCCACAATACTGTGCTGGCTTTACTTTTCTGTCCAATCCAAAATGCAAAGAAGAACAGTTCTTGGGTTACAAGCCAAGAAACAACTATCCATTTCAAAATAAACACTGAAGATTTTCTCTGCACTTTTTCTTCTCTTTGCCCTTGCTCTTTTCTTGTTCTTTATTTAACACTCTCTCTTTTTGCATACATGCCTCAGCTGGCAAGTTAACATTGGCTGGTCCCTGGGTAGCAAGACCCTGAATGACTAACTTTGGCTTATTGACTTGCATGCAGGGAGAGCGAGAGATGAGCACAGCGTGGAAGAGAGAGACAGAAAGTAAAACAATCCGGGGCACAGATGAACAAAAGGACGAAAAGCGAGATAAACGACTGAGACAGCAAGCAAAATGAGAGCAAAGAGATGAAAAAGAGTGAGTGGGGCAGAGACAGAGTGACAAACAGCCAAAAGGAGGGAGAGAAACAGATGACAGACCTGGCATCACCTGTGTCCTGTCGGCGAAATGGATTGCAGAGAAACATTGGCAGTGACCAAATGCAGGCTGGGACAATCCCATCAAAAGATGAAGTGTTACTCACACAAACTTCCCCAATTATTTCAATTGAAAGCAGTTGGAGGAAACCTCGATTGAGCAGATTGTTATAAATGTTAAATTTATCCTCATAGTTCCCATGGTGCCTTCTCAGTGATGTATGTATTCAGGGAGATATTAGGGAAATTTTGTTAACCAAGAATGTTTAATCTTGATCTGAAATCACACATGTCCAAACAAAGCATGTGTCGAGTCTTCATTAGGCAGGACCTTAAGCACAGAGGGTTAAGTCATGATGGCCCAAAATTACAGTGATAGATGTAATCAGGAGAGGGTTCCATATGAAGTCTCTTCCTCAGAGGGAAATGCAACATGTGTTATGTCTGAGAGCTCCTGGAATTACATCAGTAGATCTACAAACCATGCAGATTTGTTGGCCATAGTCCTAATTTGGTGCATCCTTGCACGCTTGAAGTCCTCCAATTTGCGGTTGTTCGACATATTTGCATACGAATGGTGCAACCTCACAGACAGGTCAACTACTCCTTCCCCCCACCTTAAAGCCTTAAAATAATATTTTCTAAGTGGGGACATGCTTAGAATTCCATTGAAATTAAATCTTGTGCATGATGTACAGGTATATTCACTTTTGAAACTGCCGATTACAGCAGTCATTGCACTTCAAAATAATTCTTTGTATGTGAAGCTTTCTGAGAGGTTTCTGAGAGATGTGATAAGCTGCTATGTAAATCTTTGGTGAACAAGTGTCATGAAGCTTGTACTAGGCAGTGTCATGACGACAGCCTAGTGTAACAGCAACTGAGGGGCAGATACTGGACAAAGGATCTACTGCACAAGGGTTTACCACGTGCAATTGGTGGAGAGTAGCCCATATGACAAACTAAACCAATGCTCCTTTACTGATGCTTCTGATGTAAAAGACTGACTGACAAAAGTATAAAAGGCACTTTGTTCCACTATGCCCACGGGCTGTGAAGTATTTGCCCCAGACCACAAAATATTATTCCAACACCATATCAGATTAATTGCATATTCAGCCATGTATAAGATCAGCCCCTCTCTCTCTCTCTGTCTCTGGGCTGACTTATCAAGAATTACAAGGGCTTAATTTCCCACCTGGTTGCTTTTAGCAGACTGTTTAATAAAAAAAAGACTGTTTCTCACTTCATGGACTTTCTCCTTTAATATTTCACCTGGTTATTAAAATACCTGTCAGCTAGAACGGCAATATATTTTTCTCCTTTGAAATAAGTTAGCATTATCAAGTGCAGGGAATGGCAGCTGAATTGCAGTGCAATATAGTGTGGCAAAACAGCTCCAGCTCCTTGCTCATCTGCCATTCGCGCGCTTAAAGTACCCATATGCTTTTCAATTAGCTATCTGTTCTGCTATCTCCATTGGAAACCCCAATGCAGTCTGGCCACCTCCCATGGAGCAGATACGCGTTACAAAGCCTCAGGTCACATGTAGCCCTGCAGGGGAAGTCATGTAATTGTTGATGAACAAGCAGATTTAGCTGCGCGAATTCCAGATGGAATTCGTAGTAGCCTTAAGGAAAACTTTGCTGCATTAAACAAAAACCTGGCACTTGCACATCCTGAAACAGTGCAACAAGTTGGAGCATTAACTTCTGCCGCCGTTTCCTTTCCCGCTGCAAATCGAGAGAGGAGTTTTTCCTCCATGAGCCCTTGGGTTCTGTCTGGCGTTTACAGCATTGAGAGTGTGGAAATACAATGATGCAGGAGTCGCAGTGTATTACCATCAAGCCACTGCATTGGAGACATATGGGGTAACAAAACGGTGCAAAAAACCAGAGCCACTTTAAAGGGCACCGTCATCTGGTAAAATGTCTCACAAATACTTAACAAGCTCGAGAGATGCTCCCACATCACCGCAAAGGCAGAGCAGATGTGAACCTTCCTTGGCATAGCTCAGCTTTCAGAGCTGGGCTCGCCCTGGCTGAAACCTCTACCCAGTGAACCGATAACACAGCTTTCAAATATGCCAACTTAGCCAAGTGTTCTTGATAGTTGTTCGACATTGGCAGGGCAGTATTTATTGCCCATCCCTAGTTGCCTAAGGGCACTATGAGTCAACCACCTAGTGTGGGACTGGAGTCTCATGTAGACCAGACCAGGTAAAGATGAACCAGTTACAGCAATACGCCACTTTCATGGACATTTTCTGCTCTCAAATGACCAGATTTATTGAATTCAATTTCACAATTTGCGATGGTGGGATTCTGAGCTCATGACCTCTGGGTTGCTATAACCATTCGGGTGTTGTACCCAAGAGGCGACCATACCCAATCTGTAGGAAAGACAGATTTCAAAAGGTATCGGAGCTTGGGATGGGACAACTATGCTACTTTCTTCAGGAGCTCACAGTTGGATTGGGAGTGCTCAGACCAGAATGTGCTTTCCATAAATGCCAGAAAATAAAGTTTCCAGTTTCATTTGGAGCTGGTAACAAATATCCAAATACAGCTCCAAACAGGCAACAACAGTCAGGGTATTTTGATTAGCTGAAAAAAAAGGATTGTGCTGGTCCTGTTAAACCGTGTGTTCATAATAAAGTGCTTTGTTGTTTGGGGTAAAGAAAGAATTGTACACCATTTTTCTCAAGACATTATTCACTCATGATGTGGTAGCCAGTTTTCATGTGATTTGCATCGTGAGGGGAGTGCGCTTTTAAACTGCTAAGAAGCCGAAATTCATCTCTTCACAAAAAAATCATGTTTGTCCCTAAAACCCACAGATATATGATTTCCGAGCGTTCAATCTCATTACTAAGACAGAGATCGATAGATTTTTTAATATTAAGGGAATCAAGGGATATGGGAATAGTGCAGGAAAGTGGAGATGAGGTAGAAGATCAGCCATGATCTTATTGAATGGCGGAGCAGGCTCGAGGGGCTGTATGGCCTACTCCTGCTCCTATTTCTTATTTTCTTATGTTCTTAAGTCATTAAAATAAAGGTATTCCTCCCATTCTTTTTCCAAAAGTGGAATTCCACCCCCTAAACTTTCTTCATTCCCCAACTGAGGATCAAACTCACAAAAAGGAACATCCCATTCAATGTAACAAAGACATGGTCAGGAAGTCAACAGGCTGGTTAGTCAAGCTCCCTGGCATCACATTTTCTAAGTGCTTCCTATTAACTATGCAGAAAAATCATAAACCTGGTCTTGTTTAGTTTTTTTTTAAACTAGAAATACCATTCAGAGGAAATCGTCACCAAAACATTTACAATGTTACTGCATGTTATGAGCAGAGAAAGAAAGAAGAAAGACAGACTTGCATTTCTACAGCGCCTTTCATGACCACCGGACGTCCCAAAGCGCGTTACAGCCAATGAAGTACTTTTTGAAGTGCAGTCACTGTTGTAATGTAGAAAACGCAGCAGCCAATTTGCACACAGCAAGCTCCCACAAACAGCAGTGTGATAATGACCAGGTAATCTGTTTTAGTGATGTTGGTTGAGAGACAAATTTTGGCCAGGACACCGGGGAGAACTCCCCTGCTCTCTTTGAAATAGTGCCGTGGGATCTTTTACGTCCAACTGAGAGAGCAGACAGGGCCTCGGTTTAACGTCTCATCTGAAAGACGGCACCTCCGACAGCGCAGCACTCCCTCAGCACTGCACTGGAGTGCAGTACTGAGGGATTATTGTCACTACAGTTACTGCATTGAAAGTCATTTCATCTTCAATTTGCGCCATGTTGTTTACTGGGTGCCTTATCCTATCCCACAATATCTACTTAAGGGGCATGTGTAAATCAGAGGGGAAAGTTTGTGCCTGTGCGGGAATGAGCGACTTCCACACAGCACTCCAGCCACACTCTGGCAACCACCCCGACCTCTTAAACATGAGAAAGTGCAATGACTGAAGAGAAACGTCACCACCTGTAGGCAGGGTTCCGATTGTGCAAGGCAGGATTAAAACTCTCAATCTACTTCATCCCCGACGACTGAAAAGCTAATGGCGCTTGGCTTTGTCCTGGTGTCAGTCAGGCACCTCAGAAGCAGGCGCTCCTGCAGTATCTGGCAGTCTCTTCAACTGGCTGAGACAAAAAACATTAAGGAACAAGAGCCTGTGATCTGCTCTCTTCCAAATGTCAAATTTCAACTGCCCTTTCATTATTAGCACAGTAATTCTCAGCTGCTATTGTTAGACGTGCCTGCCAGCAAGATACCCATTGACAGCAAGTGGAGGCACAACAAACCCATTACTACCAACTGTCTTGCCTCATCCACTCGTTTGGTTGTCTAGACTATTGAAGGCAGCAGGTATTAACAAAAAGCAAAGCTCACTTGGTTGCTTGGGAGCTGTTGATATGTCTCTGTGTAACTAGTTTATGTGCTCAATACAAATACGGTGCAATGGTCTAGATTTAAAAAAGCAGAACGCTATTTCCAATGCCTCTTGCTATTCTCCTCTCAGCAGTACTCTACTTAGTGCAGGGAACCTATATTTTATGGGGGCAAGGTTGGGGGGTGGGGGGGAATGGTGCAAAGCCCAAAGAAGGAGAGAGAAGTGAAGAGGCAGAGGAACACAGAGTTCTCTGAGGATTGCAGGTCTGGAAGAGGTTGTAGAGATAGGGAGGGGCGAGGCTATGAAGGGATTGGAACACGAGGATGAGAATTTTAAGTTTAAGTTTGAGGTGTTGGGGGACCGGGAGTCAATACAGGTTTCTCAGGTACATCAACCCTCACTTTTCCCCACCATTGGCAGGTATGTCTTCAGCCCGTAGGTCCCACGTTCTGGAGTTGTTTCTCTAAACCTCTCCACCTTCCTCTTCTCCTTTAAGACTGTCCTTAAAACATGCCTCTTTGACCAAGCTATTGGTCACCCCTCCGAATAATCTCCTCCTTTGGCTCAGCATCGGCTTTTCGATTACACCTCTGTGAAGCGCGTCGGGATGGTTTTCTACATTAAGGGAGCTATAAAAATGCAAGTTTTCATTGTTGCAATAAACAAAAGACTGACATACATTTCAGTGTCTGTTTCGACATTTTTCCAATTTTCTCGTCTCCCCCTCAGGATAGCTCCGACTCTTGAAGAGTCACTGTTTCACTGGGGCCGGCAGCCTTCTGTACCGTGCCCAAGTGTATATCTTTCATGTAGCCCAGGGATTCTAAGGATTATTATAGCATGCCAACTACTACCCTGACAGATTGAAAGTGAGATCTTTGGGGCTGTATAGTTTAGTACTGCACTGGGCCCTGCCTTCAGGTTTCTTTGTGCGAATTCCGTGTCGAAGTCCAACTAAGATCTGAAGGCTAGAATGATGAAGGTTAAAATGCATTTATGTGACTGTAGCAGTGCCACTCGGTCTAAGAGAGACTGAAAGACCAGCTCTTGGGGATGGAACTGCCTCTACATAAAGTACCTGAAGGAAAAAAAATGTGCAGGGCTGCGGAGAAAGGGCGGGGGAGTGGGACTAGCTGAAGTGCTCTTGCAGAGAGTTGGCACGGGCTCGACGGGCCGAATGGCCTTCTTCCGTGCCGTAACCATTCTATGATTCTATACACTGACTCTCTCAATGAAAAATCCACCAATTGATTACTCATTCACCTTTCTTTTCATTAAAATCTGTAATTGGCAAATTGTCGAGCGATTCATTGACACGGGGCCGCAGTTCTGCAAGGCCATCGCATATTACACTCACAATCAACGGCAAGTTGGAGCAGATAATTAGTTAATGAAGAGCATGTACCTTGATGCAGCTCCAGACTACTGTAAGCTAACATGCAATAGGAAACATAAACCCTGGACTGGAGATTCCCCCAACACCCTTGTGCTGGGGCCGTCTCGACATCCTCCTTTGGTGAGATTGTGCAGCAGTTCAGATTTTGTGGCCCAGCCAAAGCAAACCACCATCAGGTAAAGGAAAGGCAATCATTTAGTTCAGAGCTGGCTCCCTGCATTCAAGCCAGTAAATTTTGGCTGCCTCATCCAAGCTATGGATTTGCATGTCCATGGAGAAACCTGGGTCTAATGTAGTCACAGATTCAACAAGAGGGCCTGGCCTCGGAATTAGATTAGGGAGGGTGAGGAATCAGTTTAGTTTTAACAAATTTAAGCAGAGGGTGGTGAATCTACGGGATGGACTGACAAGGGAGCCCGTGTGGGGGGGGGGGGGGGGGGGCGGGGGCTGATTGGCTCTGCAAAATTCAAGCGAGAGTTGGATAAGTGCCTGGAGAGAAATTTGATCGCGGGGCATGGGAGGTATCGTGGGATGTTTCCCAGACACTGTGACCAGTTGGATGGACCACACTGGTCTGCACATTCACACGTCCTTCTGATGCTGGGACAAGGGAGCTGGATTCGGCTGTGTAAACACGGGGAGACGGCTGACGGAATCCGGATTAAACGAGAACCATTATAAAGCGACTTTAACGACAGGCCTGCCAGTGAGTGGCATAACCATTGGCCGGTCACGGGTGCGACTTGGACGATGCCTGGGGCTGGAGTTTGGTTTTCCGCACAACTAGCATCTCAACTCACTTTGCTGCCCTGGGAGCTTTGCACGTCATTTATGCTCTGTTTTTAGTCAGGACATCCAGATTAAACCGGGATAGTGGAGGAGAACTACATGGGATGTGCAGCATTCTGAATCCCGTTCTGCTGAGGAGAGAAACTCCCTCCTTTGGTAACAAACGGATCTCCCTAATTTTTTTTCCCCCCAACTCAATTTTCACGTTTAGTGAATAGCTGAGGATCGACCGCCTGAGCTATTTACACATTATCTGTGTCTCGTGAATGTCTTTAATTTATTTTATTCTGCCTCTTATTGGCTCATGTTAGCATCACAGACAGGAGTGAGGGAGGTGACAGAGGCAGGAGTGAAGTGGAGACACTCAGGCAGAAATGAAGGAGCCCGGTCCAACAACTCCAAGAAGCATAAAATAGATTTGGTATTTAATCATGATTCTATCAACGTGAAAGTAATTTTTATCACATGTGCCTTGCTTGTTAGCTGTTACATACTGATTGGGCCCACTTCGCTAAAAGCTCCGATTGCTCTCGTCTAGGCTGACACGCCAGTGCTGAGGGACTACTGACGTGTCATCCTTTGGATGAGACGTTTAACCAAGATGTTCAAGTGGGTGTTCAAGATCTCATGGCACTATGTGAAGGACAGAAAAGAGTTCTCCCAGTGTCCTGGCCCACATCCCTCCCCTCCCGCTCCTTCATTCCTGCCTGTGTCTCTCCCCTTCACCCCTCCCTCAGCCAACACCAGCAAAAACAGATGATCTGCTCATTCATCTTGCTTCCTTATCTGGGACCTTTGCTATGTGCAAATTGGCTGCTGAACTTGCCTACATAACAGTCACTGCATTTCAAATTGTGTGAAGTGCTTTGTGACTTTTCTAGAGATCCCAAGAGTAGGAGAAAGCCTTGATTTTAACAAATTGCCTGAGCTTCTGAACTCCCAATTCTTTCCCCACTAAGAAATAGCACTGAGCCAGAACAGCCAGAACAATGTCATTATCTCTGGGAAATGAGAGACAGGCTGGGTGCTTATCCTGGCTTCTCTCTACTCACTGGGGCACCTTCCAGCAATCACTTTCACCTCATGCCTAAACAAACAGGGTTATGTTAGGTCTCTCAGTAAACACACATTCCTGTTCAGCAAAGTCTAATTAAGCCACTGAATTGGCCAGTTAAAGGTATGGATGACCCTGTTTGGTGTCACATGCATTTGCAGCTGCTGTTAACATCTGTACACGTAATCATCTGTTGTACAGGTAATCATCTGTATGTGAGATCTTAAGTGGCCGGAAAGAGCAATGTCCAAATTTAAAACCTATTCACACAGGGATATACACGCATTGAAATTATTCATCTCCCTATTCACACAGACATGCACACAATGGGGGGAAAATTTGGCTCGCGCCCCCTTTGGGGCTACTTTTAGCGCCCCCCCTGCGCCGGAAATTGAATAGTAGCACCCCAAGCAGGAGGCGGGGTGCTACTGGAAGCGCGCCCCCTCCCTCTTGGGGCGCTACCATTCAATATCGCAACGTCACGCGTAACAGCGCCACGGTATTACAGGCTTCCCGCCCCTGTTTAAAGGGGAGGGGCCTAGCGCAGTGCCCACCGGGGCCCTGCTGGACCACCGGGGAGCGGGGTGCCAGGAAAAGAGCCCAACACTCAAGAGGAGTGTGGGCTGACCGATCGCAGCCGGCACCCCGCAGGGGGAGGCGAGAGGGGACAGGTGCTGGCAGGCGGCCCAAAAAAAATGGCCGCCCAGCACCTGCCCTTTAATTTGCGCCGCCGCGGCCGCAAAAACACCACCCTGACCCTGTTGGTCATAGCGTCTGGCGGTAGGTCAGGGGGCGCAAGCCAAGTTTGTGGCCGGAGCGCTGCGCACAGCGATGATGTCATCATCGGAGGTACCTCGCCGCGTGGCGCTACCGGCTACCGCTAACCTCCCGTTGAATTTCGCGGGAGACGTTAGCGGCGCCGCGCCCGGGCGCTAGGTGCTTTGCGCCTCGTTAATGGGAGGCACAAAGCAACCCAATTTTCCCCCCAATTACTTTACTCATCCTCCCTGTTTACATGGCTAGAATTAGATTTGTTCTTAATTATTGTGTACTGACTAAACAGAATTAATTTAAGATCAGATATTACTGACATTTGTTTCAAATTCACTCCAGATCAACTTGACTCAGAAGTTGCCAGGTCTGTGAAGTGACGCTGTTTGACCTAGTTCATGGCAGGAAGTGTAATACGAGTCACAGAAAGTCTGACTTTGGACATTACCCCAGTCTGAATCGAGAGTTGTGGTGTATTTACACTGTAGTACTGCTTCAAGAACTGATTCTGCAATGCAGGCTGCAACTCCCTGTGTTAATATGAACTGCCCCATTTAGATTTCAGGGGCGATTCTATAGCACCAGGTCCACCTATAAAAAACTACACGTGGCAGTGGCATCCTTGGCTAAGTGGTAGCCCTCTCATCTATGAGTCAGAAGGTTGTGGGTCCAAGCCCCACTCCAGGAATTCAGCACATAATCTAGGCTGATACTTCAGCACAGTACTGAGGGAGCGCTACATTGTCGGAGGTGCCGTCTTTCATAGGGTGACCCATTTTCCAGGGACTGTCCCCAGATAAGATACTGTGTCTCTGGGGAAACAATGTCCCGGGAAGAGTCCCCGGTGCATGAAACTCGGCCCCGCACACCCTAGCTGCCATTTTATTTGAACGAGCTCCATTCATTCTAATTGCAGCTCGCGTAAATCCGTGTCCGCACTCAGGGACTCAGAGACGGACCAACCAACAAGCCCCACTGATGATTGACAGATTCTCTGCCCATTGGCAATGACGGACCAATGAAAGGGCGGATCACCGTTTGTTGTCTGCTGAATTGCTTTGACTGGATTGGCTTTGGTTTGGAGCCGGAGCCCAGGGACAGTTAACACATCTCATTGGCTGGTGATGTGAAAACGCGAATCTGATTGGTCGATGCGTGTTCGCCCCAGGGTTGCCCTTCACTGCGCGGGCTTCCCCATTTTCCGCGGGAGGCAGCGAGGGCCAAATATAAAGCGCGACAAAAATAACGGGGAAATTAGCGAAGCGCCACCGCAAACCCGCTACCAGCTCGAGGGACTGAAGCCCAAACACCGGCCATCCAATAAAAGTCTTGGCCTAGATCCTGGGAACCGGCAGACCACCCAATTCCCTGTGGCTGAAACAGAGTGGACGAGTCCACGGACCGCGAGCCTGAGGAGGGTCGCTGCCTCACGAGGCTGTAATTCGGCTTCTTCCAGGACTGGGCCACAATGCTGAGTCTCAGGCGGCTTCTGGCGGAGAGTCGGTCGGGGTGAGTGAGCCTGAAGGGCCGAGGCGCACTGACATGTCGCGGGTCTCCGGGCCGATAACACGGCGCCATCGGGAGCAGCTTTAGAGGTCGGGCTGTGGGGCTGGATCACGGAGCCGAGGGAGAAACAAATAGACGGCGAGTCAGGCAGTCAGTGCTGGGAATAGACGGCGGGTCAGTCAGTCAGTGCTGGGAATAGACGGCGGGTCAGCCAGTCAATGCTGGGAATAGACGGCGGGTCAGCCAGTCAATGCTGGGAACAGACGGCGGGTCAGTCAATGCTGGGAATAGACGGTGAGTCAGTCAGTCAGTGCTGGGAATAGACGGCGGGTCAGTCAGTGCTGGGAATAGACGGCGGGTCAGTCAGTGCTGGGAATAGACGGCGGGTCAGTCAGTCAGTGCTGGGAATAGACAGCGGGTCAGCCAGTCAATGCTGGGAATAGACGGTGAGTCAGTCAGTCAGTGCTGGGAATAGACGGCGAGTCAGGCAGTCAGCGCTGGGAATAGACGGCGGGTCAGTCAGTCAGTGCTGGGAATAGACGGCGGGTCAGTCAGTCAGTGCTGGGAATAGACGGCGGGTCAGTCAGTCAGTGCTGGGAATAGACGGCGAGTCAGGCAGTCAATGCTGGGAATAGACGGTGAGTCAGGCAGTCGGTGCTGGGAATAGACGGCAGGTCAGCCAGTCAGTCTGGGAATAGACGGTGAGTCAGGCAGTGCTGGGAATAGACGGTGAGTCAGGCAGTGCTGGGAATAGACGGCAGGTCAGCCAGTCAGTCTGGGAATAGACGGCGGGTCAGTCAGCGCTGGGAATAGACGGCGGGTCAGTCAGTGCTGGGAATAGACGGCGGGTCAGTCAGTGCTGGGAATAGACGGTGAGTCAGTCAGTGCTGGGAATAGACGGTGAGTCAGTCAGTCAGTGCTGGGAATAGACGGCGGGTCAGTCAGTGCTGGGAATAGACGGCGAGTCAGTCAGTCAGTGCTGGGAATAGACGGCGAGTCAGTCAGTGCTGGGAATAGACGGCGAGTCAGTCAGTGCTGGGAATAGACGGCGAGTCAGTCAGTGCTGGGAATAGACGGCGGGTCAGTCAGTGCTGGGAATAGACGGCGGGTCAGTCAGTGCTGGGAATAGACGGCGAGTCAGTCAGTGCTGGGAATAGACGGCGGGTCAGTCAGTGCTGGGAATAGACGGTGAGTCAGTCAGTCAGTGCTGGGAATAGACGGCGGGTCAGTCAGCGCTGGGAATAGACGGCGGGTCAGTCAGCGCTGGGAATAGACGGCGGGTCAGTCAGCGCTGGGAATAGATGGCGAGTCAGTCAGTGCTGGGAATAGACGGCGAGTCAGGCAGTGCTGGGAATAGACGGCGGGTCAGTCAGTCAGCGCTGGGAATAGACGGCGGGTCAGTCAGTCAGCGCTGGGAATAGACGACGGGTCAGTCAGTCAGTGCTGGGAATAGACGGCGGGTCAGTCAGTCAGTGCTGGGAATAGACGGCGGGTCAGTCAGTGCTGGGAATAGACGACGGGTCAGTCAGTCAGTGCTGGGAATAGACGACGGGTCAGTCAGTCAGTGCTGGGAATAGACGGCGAGTCAGTCAGTCAGTGCTGGGAATAGACGGCGGGTCAGTCAGTGCTGGGAATAGACGACGGGTCAGTCAGTGCTGGGAATAGACGACGGGTCAGTCAGTCAGTGCTGGGAATAGACGGTGGGTCAGGCAGTCAGTGCTGGGAATAGACAGTGAGTCAGTCAGGCAGTGCTGGGAATAGACGGTGGGTCAGGCAGTCAGTGCTGGGAATAGACGGTGGGTCAGGCAGGCAGTGCTGGGAATAGACGGCGGGTCAGTCAGTCAGTGCTGGGAATAGACGGCGAGTCAGTCAGTCAGTGCTGGGAATAGACGGCGGGTCAGTCAGTGCTGGGAATAGACGACGGGTCAGTCAGTGCTGGGAATAGACGACGGGTCAGTCAGTCAGTGCTGGGAATAGACGGTGGGTCAGGCAGTCAGTGCTGGGAATAGACAGTGAGTCAGTCAGGCAGTGCTGGGAATAGACGGTGGGTCAGGCAGTCAGTGCTGGGAATAGACGGTGGGTCAGGCAGTCAGCGCTGGGAATAGACGGCGGGTCAGTCAGTCAGTGCTGGGAATAGACGGCGAGTCAGTCAGTCAGTGCTGGGAATAGACGGCGGGTCAGTCAGTGCTGGGAATAGACGGCGGGTCAGTCAGTGCTGGGAATAGACGACGGGTCAGTCAGTGCTGGGAATAGACGACGGGTCAGTCAGTCAGTGCTGGGAATAGACGGTGGGTCAGGCAGTCAGTGCTGGGAATAGACAGTGAGTCAGTCAGGCAGTGCTGGGAATAGACGGTGGGTCAGGCAGTCAGTGCTGGGAATAGACGGTGGGTCAGGCAGTCAGTGCTGGGAATAGACGACGGGTCAGTCAGTCAGTGCTGGGAATAGACGGTGGGTCAGGCAGTCAGTGCTGGGAATAGACAGTGAGTCAGTCAGGCAGTGCTGGGAATAGACGGTGGGTCAGGCAGTCAGTGCTGGGAATAGACGGTGGGTCAGGCAGGCAGTGCTGGGAATAGACGGCGGGTCAGTCAGTCAGTGCTGGGAATAGACGGCGAGTCAGTCAGTCAGTGCTGGGAATAGACGGCGGGTCAGTCAGTGCTGGGAATAGACGACGGGTCAGTCAGTGCTGGGAATAGACGACGGGTCAGTCAGTCAGTGCTGGGAATAGACGGTGGGTCAGGCAGTCAGTGCTGGGAATAGACAGTGAGTCAGTCAGGCAGTGCTGGGAATAGACGGTGGGTCAGGCAGTCAGTGCTGGGAATAGACGGTGGGTCAGGCAGTCAGCGCTGGGAATAGACGGCGGGTCAGTCAGTCAGTGCTGGGAATAGACGGCGAGTCAGTCAGTCAGTGCTGGGAATAGACGGCGGGTCAGTCAGTGCTGGGAATAGACGGCGGGTCAGTCAGTGCTGGGAATAGACGACGGGTCAGTCAGTGCTGGGAATAGACGACGGGTCAGTCAGTCAGTGCTGGGAATAGACGGTGGGTCAGGCAGTCAGTGCTGGGAATAGACAGTGAGTCAGTCAGGCAGTGCTGGGAATAGACGGTGGGTCAGGCAGTCAGTGCTGGGAATAGACGGTGGGTCAGGCAGTCAGTGCTGGGAATAGACGGCGAGTCAGTCAGGCAGTGCTGGGAATAGACGGCGAGTCAGTCAGGCAGTGCTGGGAATAGACGGTGAGTCAGGCAGTCAGTGCTGGGAATAGACGGCGAGTCAGTCAGTCGGTGCTGGGAATAGACGGCAGGTTGACCAGTCAGTGCTGGGAATAGACGGCAGGTTGACCAGTCAGTGCTGGGAATAGACGGTGAGTCAGGCAGTGCTGGGAATAGACGGCAGGTTGACCAGTCAGTGCTGGGAATAGACGGCGAGTCAGTCAGGCAGTGCTGGGAATAGACGGTGAGTCAGGCAGTCAGTGCTGGGAATAGACGGCGAGTCAGTCAGTCGGTGCTGGGAATAGACGGCAGGTTGACCAGTCAGTGCTGGGAATAGACGGCAGGTTGACCAGTCAGTGCTGGGAATAGACGGTGAGTCAGGCAGTGCTGGGAATAGACGGCAGGTTGACCAGTCAGTGCTGGGAATAGACGGCAGGTTGACCAGTCAGTGCTGGGAATAGACGGCGAGTCAGGCAGTCAGTGCTGGGAATAGACGGCGAGTCAGGCAGTCAGTGCTGGGAATAGACGGCAGGTTGACCAGTCAGTGCTGGGAATAGACGGCGAGTCAGTCAGTCGGTGCTGGGAATAGACGGCAGGTCAGTCAGTCGGTGCTGGGAATAGACGGCGGGTCAGCCAGTCAGCGCTAGGAATAAAATGTTGCCTCGCTACACTGCCCAACCTGCATTTTCCATCCTGGCTACTTTGCTGTGCTCCCACCCTGTGTGTTCCCAGATTCGGTTTAGAAAATATGGTCACCCTAGTCTTTCAGTTTAATGTCTCAGAAGAGACGTGAAACTGAGGCCCCGTCCACCCTCTCAGGTGGACATAAAAGATCCCACGGGAAGACTCCAAGAAGAGCAGGGGAGTCCTAGCCAATATTTATCCCTCAACCAACACCACCAAAAACATATTAGTTGGTCATTTGTTTCACTGCTGCTACAACAGAAACGACACTTCAAAAGTACTTCAGTCGCTGAGAAGTGCTTAGGGATGTGAAGGTGCTATATAAATGAAAGTTCTTTCTTGATGCAGTATGTTCAATGCAGTAAGATGCCAGTTTACACCGGCTCAGGCAGCAGCTCTCGGAACCCAAGAACATTCGCCTTCTGGCTGCCTTCGGGATTACAGCGTCCATCATATCGCACGTACCCCGGCACTCCGTTCACCAACAGCAAATAAGCATGGTAAACCCAATGGAAAGCAGCTCCTGCAATGTAGTTACAGACAAGCATGTCGGTCAGAACCACGTATTAAGTAACACAGAGAGATACAAGAAGGCTCAGGGCTGCAAGGGATGTGCTTCAAGTGGCTGGTCCCAGAGTTCAGAAGTCTAATCCTCTACCTCTGAAGCCCCACAAATATTACTGTCACGATCCAGCTCCCTCTTGAACTTGCCGACAACTGTCCATCACCACTGTCTCTCTCTCTCTCTCTCTCTCTCTCTCTGACATAGCTAAACCTGATGTGGAGCTGCCGGTGTTGGACTGGGGTGGACAAAAATGAGAAGTCGCACAACACCAGGTTATAGTCCAACAGTTTTATTTGAAATTACGAGCTTTCGGAGCGCTGCTCCTTCGTCAGGTAAAGTGAGGGAATACAAATCAGTTACAAAGCATATATAGACAGAGAACAATGTGTCTGCAGAGATACAATCCGTCAGGGAGGCATTACATCAAAGACACAGCAGAATACAGCTAAGACAATGAGGTGGGGTCACAGGGGGTCCAACGTGTCAAATGCTGCAGTCAGCAGTTAAGCTTTTTACTTTTTTTTTTAAACTGGAAATCACATCTGTGAACAAGACAACGACGACTCTAGTCTGGACTCTAGTCACGTCCTGTAGCTAAACCTAAACTGGCTGTTCCTTCCTCCTCTGAACTTGAGCCCATGTCTTTATAGAGCTTGTAGTTATGTCAAATAGTTTGGAAGAGCTCAGTTCATCCTTAAACCCTAAAGGATGACGGAACGCAGCCTGAATACAGCACAGGGAGAAGTGCAAGTCGGATTCTGACTGCAGGGAAGAAGCAATGCGAGTCAGCAAACACACAAGCATTCAAAGGAGCCAGGGATGGGACTTTGTACCTGGCTAATGGTGGATTATGTAAGTAACAAGAAAGCAAAATGGAGGATCTACATCGCAGAGAAGGGCTTTTTATTTCCCAGCTCCAGAGGAGGAGATTACCACTGACAGATGGTGTGAAAATTTGAAGATCTGATCCATTATCCTGGAGCTGGGAGTCTCTGGTGAAAAAGCCTGCAGACTGAGGGATAAATGAAGACACTCTTTGGCAGTTTCACACCACTCCAATTTCTATTAGCAACATTCTCCAGCATCTTCTCTGCAGGCAAACGGCTTCCCGTCACCTTGTTTCTGCCAAGACACTAATCAGTCATTCACACTAAGATGGCAGAGGGCCCTCAAGATTAGCAGCCCTCCGGGATAGAAGGATGAAAGCCTCGACATAAAGAGGATTTGGGGATGGTGGGGGAAAAAAGAGGGAAGTGAAGAAATTAAAGTCCTTTTTTTTTTAAAGTGACAGCTAAAAGACGTCCATTACACCTCATGTCCCCACGCTGCAGCATCTCATCGAAAGGTTCAGGTTTTAAAATTGGTTACTTTTAATTATTTAACACTGCGCATGCCAGACCTCCTGCTGAATGGAGGCAGTGCAGTACATGAAATGGATTCCATCCAAGGAAACTGAACTGATACCAAAACAGAGGTCATGTGGGGAAAACCTTTTGTGCAAAGACAAGAAGTGAAGCAGGTAATTTGATTAAGCGGGAGCAACTTCTTCACACTCCTGCTCCCTGCGTATTAGAAAGCTGCTTCCAGCCCACAAGATTCTATCCAGCAGCAGGGAGCGGTGTTTGAGGCAACTCTGCAGCTTAAACGAGCTGGAGCCACTGGAGCTAATGAAAACCCCCTCAGGAGGTATTTTCACTCGGTGTTTCTGGAGCCAGGATGCTGACTGCGGCAAAAAGGCCTTGCTATCTTGAGTACAAGGGGGTTAGAAGTTATACAACAGCTATACAAAGCCCTGGTTAGACCACACCTGGAGTACTGGGTTCAGTTCTGGGCTCCACACCTTAGGAAGGATACATTGGCCTTGGAAGGAGTCCAGCGTAGAGTTAGTGCTACCTGGACTCCAAGGGTTAAATTACGAGGAGAGATTTCACAAACTAGGGTTGTATTCCCTGGAATTTAGAATGTTAAGGGGCGATCTGATTCAAGTTTTCAGGATATTAAGGGGAACAGATAGGGTAGATAGAGAGAAACTATTTCCGCTGGTTGGGGAGTCTAAGGCTAGGGGACAGTCAAGAATGAAGTTAGGAAACACCTATACGTGCAAAGTGTGGTAGAAGTTTGGAACTCTTCCTCTACCTGCAGTTGATGCTGGGTTAATTGTTCATTTTAAATCCGACATTGTTAGATTTTTGTTAACCAAAGATATTAAGGGATATGGGGTAAAGGCGGGTATATGGAGTTAGGCCACAGATCAGCTATGATTTCACTGAATGGCAGAACAAGTTCAAGGAGCTAAATGACCTATTCCTGTTTCTATGTCCTATGTTCCAATGGCTTTGCATTGTGACTTTAGTCATGTGTAAGGCTGAGTTCCCCATCGATTCATCAAGAAGCTCGACACCATCCAAGGACAACCCGCCTGATCAGGGCCCCTGCCATGGGGACTCGAGGTCTGGGAGGGAGGGGCGGGCCTGCCGCCAGAGTGAGAAAGCTGCCATGGCGACGTTGTATCAATTCTACGTGCAGTAGATTGATGCTGCACTGTGGGAGGGTGGGGGTGGCCCCGTAATATAAAAGTTGCATCACCGTGTAACCCCTCAAAGCCTGCCCACCATCTACAAGGCTGAAGTCAGTAGCGTGACGCAATACTTGCCTGGAATGGTTGAAGCCACAAGAAGCTCGCACCATCCACGGAACAATTCGCTGGATCGGCATTCCGCCACTTGACTCAATTACCGTCTGCCTGCGGCTGCAGTTTGCCCAATCTACACTGCAACAACTCACCAAGGTCGCTTTGACAGCATTACCAATGTACGATGAACACCATCACCTCCAAATTCACCTCTTAAGTCACCAACCCCACCCCAGCCAAATTGGGCACATAGACATTCCTTCATTGTCACTGTGTCAATTTGCTGGAAATCCCTATCCCACACCTTCACCACAAGGACTGCAGCGGTTCAAGGAGAAGGCTCACCACCGCCTTCTCAGGGATGGGCAATAAATGCTGGCCTTATCAGTGCACATCGCGAGAATAAATAATAATCAAAAGACTCATCAACCTCTGTAGCAGACTGTCATCCAGCACTAAGTGCAGTGCCAGTTGATCTCCATCAGTATAAACCGCTGACCGCTCGGGGAACCGACAGCATCACAGATGCTCCGAATGTGCGGTCATATTAAGGGAGCCAGTTTCAGTAAAGTAAATGCAGGGGGCCAGCCCTCCATGTTTACATTCCAATTACAAAAGGGGGTTTCTGCACTCCAAAGCAGAGCACAGCGGCCCCTGGCACAGAGCTGAAGAATACGGAGCTCAAACTTGCTGGAGAGGAATGGCATCGTAAGAGTAAAATTACATTTAAAAAATCGAATGTTTGTCCCTCAACCAACACCACTAAAACAGAATATCTGGCCATTTACCTCATACTTGTATGTGGGGCCTTGCTTTGCACCAATTGGCTGCCACATCTCCCTACATTACAACAGTGACTACATTATAGAAGTACTTCATTGGCTGTGAAGCACATTGGGACGTCCTGAGGTCATGAAAGGTGCTGTGTAAATTCAAGTTAGTCTTTCTTTAACACCCATTCACCAATGACTAATCTCAGCTCAAGAAGGTAAAACATTTCATGGCATTATTGTATGGATGCTAGTGTGCTGGGAAAGCAGTGCCAAAATGGGGACTCACAGTAAACAAGACCACTCACCCCCTTTTTTTTTCTTTGCCTCTGTGATGCTGGCCCTGACTGGCCCATTGAAGAACCAATAGGAGGGAGGCCCTGGGTTCCTGCTCCCTCTAATGGCTGCTCCTCTGCTAAAGGCTGGTTTTGTAAACCATCAGAGAGTGGGCTTGAACACCTTGGTGCTGTTGGATGTTGGGGATGACAGGGACACCATGCACCCTTGGGTGTCAGCTGTGGCTCAGTGGGTAGCACTCTTGCCTCTGAGTCAGAAGGTTGTGGGTTCAAGTCCCACGCCAGACCCTTGAATACAAAAATCTAGGCTGGCACTCCAGTGCAGTACTGAGGGAGTGCTGCACTGTCAGAGGTGCCGTCTTTCGCATGAGACGTTAAACCGAGGCCCTGTCTGCCCCCTCAAGTGGGTGTAAAAGATCCCGTGTCACTATTCGAAGAAGAGTAGGGGAGTTCTTCCTGGTGTCCTGGCCAATAGTTATTGCTCAGCCACCACCACTAAATGATGATCTGGTCATTATCTCATTGCTATTTGTGGGACCTTGCTATGTGGAAATTGGCTGCCGCGTTTCCTACATTACAACAGCGACTACGCAATGAAAGCCGCTATATAAATGCAAGTCTTTTTTCTTTCAAAGGCCCCTGTTTCGCAGGCCCGCTTTGAATCCCATCTTGCTGAAGTTTGACAGCAAAGTAGTGGCGATTTTATGCAAAAAAAAACCCAATTCTGCACAAGATCTTTTTCAGACAATTAGGGCAACACGGTGGCATAGTGGTTAGCACTGGTGCCTCACAGCGCCAGGGACCCGGGTTCGAATCTGACCTCGGGTGACTGTCTGTGTGGAGTTTGCACATTCTCCCCGTGTCTGCGTGGGTTTCCTCCGGGTGCTCCGGTTTCCTCCCACTGTCCAAAAATGTGCGGGTTAGGTTGATTTGGCTATGATAAATTGACCCTTAGTGTTAGGGGGGGATTAAATATGTGGGGTTATGGGGATAGGATGGGATATGTTAGAGGGAATTAAATACGTGGGGTTACGGGGGTCGGGTGGGAAATGTGTACTGTGGGGATTAAAGCAGGGACAGGGTACTGGATTTGAATGATCAGCCATGATCGTATTGAATGGCGGAGCAGGCTCGACAGGCCGAATGGCCTACTCCTGCTCCTAGATTCTATGTTTCTATGTTTCTATGTTTAATTGACAAGAAATGGATAACAGCACTCTACCAAAAGCTGTAATTTGGGACTGGGATGGGTTGTGAGTGCAATGATGGGTGAACCTATTGATATAATTAAACACTCTAAAATGGCCCATTCAGGGCTGAGCTGGTTCATCCATAATTTATTAGCTTACAAAATAAAACTGTTAAAAAAGGTGTTCAGACCGCTGTTACGGCTGACATGACATCTGTCGGTCCAGGGTCACCATTTACTGCCCCAGACCTTGTGAAGCTGTGTTTGGGTAATATCCTTGTGATCTTCTTCAGTCTATGGAACCCAACATCGGAGAGAGGCTGGGTCTTTAGGGTTTCCAGCAATCCCACGCCTGATGTATCAGTGGAGAATTAGCAGGCATCTGAATTTCCGCAGCAGCCCCCAGAGTGACAGTGCCATTATTTTCAGCGCTGTGAAGTGTTCAGTGGTGTCGTCTGTTACAGGCCTTCAACAGCCTTGACTCCAACATTCAAAGCAACAACCAAGGGAGCAATCAACAGCAGTAAATCCTCTCCCAAAGCACTGATCAGTCCATTTAGCATATTTAGCCCCATAAAGTGCATTTAACTGGTTTGATTTTAGCGAGGAAAGCACTATCAAGCCTCAGGAGTATTAAGATGCCTTTGTATCCGAGGAAAGACTGAAACAGATTCTTAATGGCCAAGTATTGCAAACCGTAATAATATTTTCACACTTACAGGCACAGTATCTCACTGGTTAATTGCACTGTATGTAAACCATCACAATCTCGCACACACGTCTCGTGTTGATGTGGAGGAATTTACCAATTCCTTCTTTGCATTGGACCTATTGGTTTGAGGACTGGAATTCAGGGATTCGGAGAGCTGAAGCTGGATAAAAATGATCTCGATTCCAGAGCGATTAGTTAGCTCTCCTTCAGCTACTGGGGAAGGTGGAAGTGTCACTGCAGCAGGTTACCGAGGGGACACAGCAGCATCACTCCACCAGACCGACTAGGAACATGGGAGCATGGCTTCAACTGACTGACAAGAACATTGGAAACAGCATGCCAGAAAAATGAGACGATGGCTCTCCCATATTGTTGGGTAATGCTCACTGACCTATACACTGGCAGGAATGGCATCGAGGTGCCTTCTTCCTGCTAAGCTATTTGATCATTTCCAAAGTGCTTGAATCCAGCTCTCAACAAGGAATTTAATTCTGGCTAGCATGCCTTCTCCCTCACTGCCCCAGCAGAAAATCACTTCCCCCTATCCCCCACCCCTCCTCCTAATTAATTGCTATAAGACAATTTCTGCAACTGTAGTTACGGGCAGCAGCCATTCAAGCAACACCGACCATGGTAGCAGTAACCTAAAGGGCAGTGGGACTAAGAAAATGGCATGTGAGCAAGTTCTGTGTTAGATAAACAAGACACTGCGGCAAGCAGCGGCCGCAACTGCGATCAAATCGTTACGATGAACTCCCGCCACTGTAAACAGCAGGCCAATTCACAGGCCCTGCTTAAGGTCCCATCCTTCACACTGACCATCCTATCCTCCAATGCCTGGTAGAGTACGTGGGGTCTTGTGGTACTTTAATGCCACCTCCCACTCTCCTGAGGCCCTTGTTAAATCTGCTACTCGATGTGCGTCGCTGTTTCTGTTACAGGCCTGGTGCTGTTCCTTCGCCTGTTACTGTCCTCCAGCAAAGGGGGAAAGGGTGGAATGGCTTAATGGGATGTCCAAAACACGAGAGAAAGCAAGAGGGAGGGAGGGAGGAAGGAACTTGCATTTATATAGCGCCTCTCATGTCCTCAAGATGTCCTAAAGTGCTTCACGGCCAATGAATTATTGTTTGAAGTGTAGTCACTGTTGTAATGCAGGGAAAGCAAATGGCGCTGAATAATGATGCCGTAACATTTCTGAGACATAGGAACAGGAGTAGTCCATTCAGCCCCTCGAGCCTGTTCCACCATTCAATGAGATCATGGCTGATCTGCACCTCAACTCCATTTACCTGTCTTTGCTCCGTATCCCTTGATGCCCTTACCTAACAAAAATCTATCGCTCTCAGTCTTGAAAGTTTCAAATGACCCAGAATCCACAGCCTTTTGGCAGAGATGATTCCACATTGGCACATTTTTCCCTGCTCCCTCCCCAGTTTTTTCTCCTCAGTTTCCTCCCAAGCATCTTCTCAATCTGAAAGGACAGATTGCAAGGCTGTCCCGCGGTCTCCGCCAATAATACTCCGTGCTCAGCCATTTGGAGGTGCTCACAATGAGGTTGACTTCCAGATTCGTACCAAAACGGCCAGACCAGGACAGTGCCAAGGTCGACCCCCAGGCTACGTTCATTAAGATGATCTTAGATGAGCGGGGATAAGGCCCTTACTGTTGGCCTCAGAGCTGGCGAAGAGAAATCGACCAGAGCTCGCACTCCTGATTGCCATCCAGTGCAGTAAACCTGGTGGATATGGGCATCAGAGTGGCGACAGAATCAGCTCAGCTGTGATAACCCACCTGGTTGGATAGCGTGCTGACACTCTCAGACTTGCATGAGAAAAATGATCATTTGAGCAAGACACTTAAGTCCAGCCAGAAACATTAACACCGAAGAAACAGTACTGCCTTAATTCAGATAGCAAAAGGTATCCGAGATAACTACAGCTGGCCGGAGCTTTAGCATCCAGAGTTCAATCTTTAGCCAATAATCAATGTATTGACCTTTCACCAAAGCACTGACTGAAGCAGAAAGCCCATCACTGAATTTTTATATGAAAGCTTAGTTCCCTCAGAACGCCACTGCCTGCAGAAGTCAGTCGTGACTGTCAGCCTTGGCCTGTGAGGATTAGCCTGCAGTGTTTACACTGGATGGAGACACTCTATGCCGTCCTTTTGAAGAACTATGGGGAACTCGACCAGCGTAAATCACCAGATAATTCAATTTTTGATAGTTTCAATTTACAAATACCTCACATCCTTAAGGTGACAGTATCTCATTTTAGTCTCTCCACAGCAATAAAAAAAAGCGATGATACTGCCACTCGAAAATCAAAGTTTGCATAAAATGTACTTGAAGAGGATGACTACAAATCCCGCTCTTGACTCATACAGAGCACCATGTACTTGGAGGATATATGAAGCAGTCAGTCAGTACACACTGCAATTACCATGCATGGACATGCATTAGATCATCTGTGGCACTGTAATTACCGCTGTGATATCAGTTTTCAAAGTTCAGATATGGGTCATGACTAAGGTTTAAACAATATATAGATTGGTTGCTAATCAATTAACAGCTGTATGGTCAATAACTGTCCTCCACACTGCATCATTCTTCACAAGCGGCCCCACCAAGCTGTGTTGTTACTGGTGGCAGAAAATGCTTTCGTTGCAGTTTTACTGCGAACAGATCATTAGAAATTTGAGTAAATCGGGAGTGGGGGGGGAGCGCGGTACATTCGCTCACGGCCCTTTTGCCTCTCAAGTCTGGGATTCAAATCCAGCCCAGATTGGTGGGACCCAAGTCTCTGCTCTTGGACAGCTGGATGTATGAGCAGTTCCCTAGGTCACAGATAGAGGGACGAGGGGCAGCAGAGTGTGCTGGGCAACTGGAGTGGGGATGGAGGGCAGCTACGTATGCACGCAGTTTACCCGGTTTAAAGCCATGCGGTCTATGCACAGGCAAGGTGACTATGTTGCTGCCTGGCTTGCTGTTCCTTTCAGTTCAGCTCTGTAGTGTGAGACAGTAACTGGGCCTTGCCTGGTCCTGCAGTGGGTCGGAGATCAGAACAAAAGACTTTGTAAAAATGGGCTCAACAGAACCCTTTATGCGGGTGATGTGCCCTTTCCCCTCATGTTCAGTGCTGGCCATGCACGCAAAATTGACCTACCGTCCAATGAAAGACCTGCGTCCACCGGGAAAAATAAATGTGCTTTGACAAGAATGTATGTACGTGACTAATGTATGGAAGCGACCATGATGCGCGGGAGGTTGGGTTAAAATCTAACCAAGGATTGTTACATCAGTGAGCTGGTAAATCAAGAGATTACAAGAGGCTTATGTGTGAAAGAAATGCATTACCCATGGACAGAAAGCACTTGTAAAGTTGGATTATAAGAGGCCGTTCTGTGATCCGATGCTTCCAGTGAGGAACCGTACTCACCGATTGTGGGTCAGAGAATTGGGGCCACAGTCTTGTAAACCCTGTGCGTGGACTGCCCTCCCTTCACACACTGGGAGTCTGGCATCCTGGAGTCACTCTTAATAGTTTCATTAAAAAGTTACTGAGCTGGTTAATTCAGTGACAAACGGGCACAGCTGTAAGACGGAGGGTGTCTTTGCTTCGCAGGATTAGTCGGCCGTAGTGAACGTTTTTGGCAGAGGAGAGCAGGGCCCACGTTAGTGCTTGATGTGGTCCAGCCAGCTCTGGTAGTGGATGGCTCAACCAGCTGTGCACCGGTTGTGCACCCCTTTGGACTTGAGGTCGTGAAAATGGTGGGGAATGACCAGGGTTGGGAAGAGTGTAAAAGCTTTACTGCGGACAAGGGCTGCGGCCGCAGATCGACAGCTGCAGATGTATCATGATGAATGGAGGGCCAAAGGCAAGACAGTTGGTAGTTTGAAAGTGCAGTTGTGAGTGACAAATCCACAACATGCAGCAGGATAAGGGGCAGAGCAGGGGTCAGGGGGCAGAGGGCAGAGGCATCGCTTGACAATAGAGGTTAGCTCTGCTGCAGATGAAAATTCTTTAAAAAGCTTATGTTTCCACACCATGAAGTGCAGAAGTAAGAGGAGAAAGGCAGACTGTCTCTATCGCTACCACTCCCGGGTTGAGATCAACTAACTCAGCACTGACCACAGGCACCGAACCCGCTTTACAAATGATGCTCGCTTTTCACTTTACAAATTTCCAGACACTCCACCCAAAAACAAACCGTGCAGTCCGATCCAAAACCGCACGGCAACCCGAGTAAAGCAACCATGTGTAAATCCATGTTGCGATCTGATGGAAAGCTGGGGGTCATCCCAGTGGTGAACCGCACACCCAGGGCGCGTGGGTCGGTGAACTGGCCGAGGATGCTGTAGCCCTCTCTCCCACCTGGTGTCAGCAGTGGCTCAGGGGGTAGCACTCGCGCCTCTGAATCAGTAGGTTGTGGGTTCGAGCCCCACTCCAAGAGACTTGAGCACATAATCTAGGTTGACACTCTAGTGCAGTACTGAGAGCGCTGCACTGTCTGAGGTGCCATCTTTCGGATGAAATGTTAAACCGAGCCCCCCCCCCCAAACAGATTATCTGGTCATTGCTGTTTGTGGGAGCTTGCTGTGCGCAAATTGGCTGCCGCATTTCCTACATTATAACAGTGACTACACTTCAAAAGTACTTCATTGGCCGTAAAGCGCTTTAGGATGTCCCGAGGTCGTGAAAGGTGCGATATTGATACAAGTCTTTCATTTCTGTCCGCCTGCACGATCTGTGAGCACACCTTCCCCACCAGCAGCGTGGAATCTCAGAGTCTCACCCATGGTGCGCTCGCTTCTGAAGCTCAAGTACCCCTTGGTGGTAAAGTAAACTTATCTAGATGTACGAGGAAAAAGCTTTAAACGATTTGAAAGCTTTAAGTTTCCAAGGCAACAGGGAGATGTTGTAGATACCTGGGACATGGACAACAGAGCTCCCTCACCCAGAGGGGCTCATCAATCTCAGCGGTGGGACTCTGTGTCTCTTTATTCTGAACTGTGAACATATGATGGCTATGCAGGACCCTTATTACTGCCCTTTCCTGTACGAGGATCTCCCCATGTCTTTGCTCCAATTTGATTAAGTGGTTTCCACTTAAAGGTGCACTGCTGTCGATCGCAGTCCTTCTCCACTGTTTACAAACACACACCACAGGGAACCTCATCCAGGTGGCCAAAGACCGCTTGACCTGTGCATGACAGCTCTGTGACAAAACTGACCCATGGCTCTTCTGGGAGTCTGTCCATCCTCAAAACACCGTCTGTTTATTTTTCCTTTCACGGACTAGCCTTTCTCTGTCAGTTGTGTTCTTTTAATTTGTTTTTAATTTATATTCACTTACCATATTTCACCCCTGCCGAACTGTCCCCGCTCTCTGTTTCAGTTCCTCTCTCTATTCCTTGATTTAGTTTACTTCACTATTTTTGTACCCTGGTGTTACAACAAAGAGCGAGCTGGGGTCACGCACAGTGAACACGCACACACACATGCTCACAGTGAACATATACATGGTACACACACACACACACACAAATTTAGTTAACATACATATTCTCATTTAGTGAACACACATTCTCACTCAGAATGAACACACTCACAGTGGACAATCACTGAGTAAACACACACACACACACACAGGATCTTCACTGCACAGGATTACATTGATCAGGATACCTGCCACTAAAATGCTGCCACTTTTTCCACCTATAATTATAATTTGTTGAAAACCTGGAGTTTTCTTTACTTTTTTCCTCCTTTTCAACCAGTTTTCTTCCTTGCTGTTAGCAATGCGTTTACTCTTGTTCCTCGAAGAAGAGTAGGGGAGTTATCCCCGGTGTCCTGGGCCAATATTATCCCTCAACCAACATAACAAAAACAGATTATCTGGTCATTATCATATTGCTGTTTGTGGGATCTTGCTGTGCGCAAATTGGCTGCCGTGTTTCCCACATTACAACAGTGACTCCACTTCAAAACAGTATTTCATTGGCTGTAAAGCGCTTTGAGATGTCCGGTGGTCGTGAAAGGCACTATATAAATGCAAGTCTTTCTATTTCCCCCCCCCCCCCCCTGTAACCTCTCCATCACCCAACTCAAGTATCGATCCTCCATGTGTGCCCAGGAAGTTGGGGGAAGGGGGAGGAAATGCCTTCATGATCCCGTCCTCATCTGGACCAGATGCTTTCAAGCAGGAACTTGGGTCAATTTATCCCTCCCACGCCACAGGATGCTGAGATCAGCTAACTCATTGCAGACCAGGATCAGACCTGGGATCTTGCTGCTCTGTCCCGCTCAGCTATCCTCTGCCTTAACCAGCTGAGCCATTGGTTCGGCCACTGGAGTTTCCCCTTTAAGGGACAAACACATGCCAGAGAGCAGACAGAGGAAGGAGCAAAAGTGGCAGATGACCGAGTAGATTAGAGATGATACCTTGACACCCAAGTGTAGGGACCGAGGAAGGGGACAGGCTTTGAAGTTGTTGATTAATGGGTGCACAGCCACTCAGACAGCTGGCCAACAAATATTAACTGTGTCTAACTGCCCAGGGTGATCAAACACAGACAGCAAAGCTCATTGTTCTTTTCACACAAGCCTCTTTATCCTAAAAAGGGAAGAAATCGTGCCCTCAGGCCCGCCATCTTGGATTCACGTCATCACGGTGACTCAGTGGCCGCATGCTTCCAATTCCCCTTTCCTCCTCCACACCTCGTAACGCCCAGCTGTCCCACTTTAGCTGCGATCGCCCGACATTAAATCAACAGTGCCCACGAGCAAGAGGCTCAGTCCAGCAAAATAACTGGATGATTCAGAAAAGCGCCGGCAGGGATTACAGCCTTCCAACACCGTACACAGAACCAACAGCACAGAAACAGGCCATTCCACCCAACTGGTCTAGGCTGCCGTTTATTACCCTGCCCGCACGAGCCTCCTCCCACTCGGATTACCTCATCCCACCCCACGTCTCAGGCTGAGGGATGCATGCCACTCGCCTGTGTCCGAGTTGACAAGCTCTAAACTTGTATGATATACCTCCTCTGTGGCATTCTCCTCAATATGCTCCCATCCCTACCACCATTGATAGTGCAGTCACCACCAGTACTTCACCCGAGTGTGACCGCTCAAAATGCTCTCGCCAGACATAAAGCCAAGGCTGGAAGTCCAACATTTATTATACTGCCGGGTGTTTATGATGGTACAAAATGTACATACCCCATCATTACTCTTCACCAAAATAGCAAACTCCATTGCACCAACTAATTTAAAATGGTATTTAAAAACTCTCAGACCGCTGTACTTGTTTTCTAAATGCACCACAGTTCAGAGTTAAGTTTCAGTGCAGGTCAGCCATTTGCAACTTTTCAATTTCCAAGCAGCGTGGTTGCAGCTTGACGCAGGTCCAACAGAGTCACAGAACTCACAGGGGTAACCAGGGGCAGAGAGGAGTCAAAAGAAACAGATTGCTTTCTGCTGGCACTGTTTATCCAGAGGCATACAGGTCTCAAGTCACGCAGAGTCCATTTTTCAATAAATAAGGTTGTACAGGCTTTCTCGTAAGGGAGTATGGTAGTGTCGTGGTTATGTTACTGGACTAGTAATCTAGAGGCCTGGATTAATGATCCAGAGAAAGTGAGTTCAGATCCTACCATGGCAGTTTGAGAATTTTAATTGCGTTTAAAATAAGAAGCTGGTATCAGTAAAAGTGACGATGAAGCTGTCGGACTGTCATTCTTGGGGAAGACCAGAGGAAGCTTTACTTTACACTAACGATAGGCATGTCACAAGGCTGGCTACAACACACTCGGAACTCTGCTCTGCCTCCAGGTCCGTAGGGAACTGAGCCAAGACCGTCACAACTCATGTCCCGCGCACCACCAGCGAAAGGAGGCCTTGCGTCCCTTCCCACCAATTGTGGTTGAACCTCGGCCCACAGATCGGACTCTCGGATCAGCGTCCGACAGGCTGTGCAAATACCCAGTCCCCCAAGCTCCACTTATTTCAAAAGCAAAACTACACCACATCACTTGGAACTGAAGTGACCAATATTTTTTGGATATTATGACACTTTAACAGTTAACTTAGATTGCTTCTGCTAAGGAAAAGAGCACGGAAAGAGAGATTAATGTAAAGTTGTTGAATAGCTTTTCCCCACGAACATCTCGCTAGTCTGCAGGAGTCGATCATTTTTAGTGTCTTCAACTTAGCACCAGAAATGACACTTTCCTGTCACTGTTTAAATTTCATTTCTCCTGACAGAGCATTTACAAGAGAGTAACATCTGTATAAAAATGTAATAAGACGTGACAACATTTCTATTACATTGGGTGCCTGCATGAAAATCACAAGCACTATGCAAATAGATTCTGGCTGTCTGCAGTTAGAAAACCTAATCCCATTAATTTAAGATCAGGACAGATTAATTCACGTTCCTGTTTGGAAAAAGAAAATACATTATTTGCCCTCTTTGTGCCTTTTAAACCAGTTCCTGCATCTTTCTTCCTCCTTCTCCCCTGTCCCCTCCTCAGCTACCTGCACAACCTGGGTCAAAGCAAGGCTGGCTTGCCTGCTCCCAGCTCTGCCCTTGTAACTCTTAGTGGCAGGTAAAGCAAAACAGTGATGCTCTGATCAGGACAGACCAAGCCCAGTCTGAGCCAGTCGGCTGATAACCAACTTGGAAAACCTTGGGCTTTTTATTCTTGAAAGGGTGCGACTGAGGGGCAATGAGATTTTGTGATCTGGAATGCACTGGAAGCAGATTCAATAGTAACTTTCAAAAGGGAATTGGATATATACTTGAAAAGGAAAAATGTGCTGAGCTATGGGGACAGGGCGGGGAAGTGGGACTAATTGGATAGCTCTTGTAGAGCCGGCACAGGCACGAAGGGGCTGAATGGCCTCCTTCTGTGCTGTATGATTCTAGGTAATGGAGGCATCTAAAGTAGTACATGGTAAAGAGAAAAGATGAGCCTGGGATATCACTGAGAATGGGAGCGCGGGTTTCAAACTAGTGATGAGGAAATTTAGAACTGATGTCAAGACATTCTTCTTCACACAAAGACTTAATCAACGCAAGGAATGGATTCCTGGGTAGGGTCGTGGAGGCAGAAATCTTCCAGCAGTTGAGAAATGTTTGGATGCTGTAATTCAGGCTTTCTGAATGACTGAGCTGGCATCGGCTGAATTGCTTTCCACATCTGTGTCTATCTCGTGACCTAATTAGAGGGTGTGGCCCTGAAATTTGCAGAAGGCCGCGCCCATCCCTATCTCTGTAACCTCCTCCAGTCCTACAGACCTCCAAGAACTCTGCGTTCCTCTAACTCTGGCCCCTTGAGCATCCCCAATTTCCTTCACCCCACCATTGGCGGCTGTGCTTTCAGCCCTCTAGGCCCTAAGCTCTGGAATTTCTTCCCTAAACTTCTCCACCTCTCTCTCTCCTCCTTTAAGATGCTCCTTAAAACTTACCTCTTTGACCAAACTTCTGGTCACCTGTCCCAATATCTCCTTATGTGGCTCAGTGCCAATTTTGTCTGATAACGCTCCTGTGAAGCACCTTGGGATGTTTTTCTACATTAAAGGCGCTATATAAAGGCAAATTGTTGTTGAAGTGTAAAACTCATATCAATCGGATTGTGTTCTGGGGGAGGGAATCTCTGGTACATTTAAGTCTAAGAAAGTGACATTTTATACCAATGAAAATTAAAACCATATTGCACATATGTTGAATACTGAAAGCCAAAATGATGTTAAATCTTTGTCTATCAGTGTTCACAGGGTAGGTAAAGCATTGAGCAGAATATATCAATTGTAACTTAAATGCGTGCATGTCTTCGCAAAGCAGCAACAACTGTTGACAGAGGCGCGCTCCGAGTCACTGTGCAGTCGGCTACCAGAAACAGACTCCCCGTGTGCAGAAGCGCACAACCACGTACTGAATAAACTGAGTAGGCCTCACAGCAAAGTGTTTACAGGAACTCCTGACTAGGCTGTAAAACTTTTTAAACGCTATGTCCAGTAAATCTTGGCTCCAACAAGGACAGTAGCGCGTGAAGAATACCTTGATCCGAAAAAATCTCAACACTTGCTCAGATTGCTCACGTGTGAAAAGGAAAAGAAAAATTGGAAAAAAAGGAAGCAAGGCAAAGGAAAAATGTTAAGGGGGTGTGGGAACACAGAGACCTGGGGGTGTATGGACGCAAATCTTTGAAGGTAGCAGGACAAGTTGAGATGGCTGTTAAAAAAGCATATGGGATCCTTGGCTTTATTAATAGAGGAATAGAGAACAAAAGCAAGGAAGTTATGATGAACCTTTATAAAACACTGGTTCAGCCTCAGCTGGAGTATTGTGGCCAATTCTGGGCACCACACTTTAGGAAGGATGTCAAGGTCTTAGAGAGAGTGCAGAGGAGATTTACTGGAATGGTGCCAGGGATGAGGGGCGGAGAATTGTTTTTACACAGCGAGTGGTTCTGATCTGGAATGCACTGCCTGAAAGGGTGGTGGAAGCAGATTCAATAATAACTTTCAAAAGGGAACTGGATAAATACTTGAAGGGGAAAAATTTGCAGGGCTATGAGGAAAGAGCAGGGGAGTGGAACTAATTGGATAGCTCTTTCAAATAGAGGCACGATAGGCTGCATGACTTCCTTCTTTGCTGTAGCATTCCATGATGGGAAGAAAGAAAGGGACAGAAAGAAAGAAAGGACAGAAAGGGACAGACCAGACAGACAGAGACCAGACCAGACAGACATAGACCAGACCAGACAGAGACCAGACCAGACAGACCAGAACCAGACAAGGAAAGGTTTGCATTGATGTAGTGCCTTTCAGGACCTCAGCCGATGAAGTATTTCTGAAGTGTAGACACTGTCGATTGCCCTCAGCATCCCTGAGCTCGGGGTAGGAAAAAATGAGGAGGGTTCCTGATTGCTATCCAGTGAACTCTGCATGTGTGGATGTGACTGTGTGTCAGCCAAAAGGAGGCACATCAAACAATGCAGCAGTCCCTCAGTACTGCACTGGAGTACGTACCGAAGAGCTGGAGTGGGGCTTGAACCCACCGCCTTCTGACTCAGGGTGACAGTTCTACCAAAACTGAGACAATTCTGTTGTGGAACAAGGTGGGGAAGAGCAGTGGTTTTCAAAGCTGCCTTCCTCCAAAAATAACTCTCAAGTCTGGCGGATAAAACCCTTCATGTTATTCTCCTTTCGCACCTCTTCTTCCACAAAAAAAATGAGAAGTCGCACAACACCAGGTTATAGTCCAACAGATTTATTTAATTTTACAAGCTTTCGGAGCTGTCGCTCCTTCCTCAGGTAAGTTAGCAGTGAGAGAATCTCCCTGAATTCACAATTTAAACACAGACAAAATCTATTCAAATATTTCCCTACATCAAAGACACACTAAGAGCACAGCCAAGACAATGAGATGTGTCCCAGGGGGTCCAACGTGTCAAACGATATCAGGTGCAACACCCAGCGTCGATGGGCTTTACTCTGGCAAAACTGCTGAATTTTATACAGCTTTAAGAGAAAATGTAGTGCAGCCTGAGGCGGCACATTCAACTTACACCACGCAAAGAGCTTGAGAAAGATCCGAGGTGGGTTGGGATATCGCCAGAATGTGAGCTGTGTATCGCTAACACAATAACTAGGACAGCAAAGGGAGAAAAATGTATTGTGCGTCAAAGACCTACAATAGGCAATAGAAGGGCAAAAAAAAATAAAAGTTTATTATCCACCTGTTTTGTCCTCACAGCTTCTTTTGGGGAATCTGGAACCAACAATTCACAGACAACTATTGGACACCCAAATATGGTGCAAATAGGGACACTGCCACCTCCTGGTGATAAATGGAACAAACCTGAAAACTCCCACACAGGTCACAGTCTCCACTCACATTCAAGGTGAACAGTCATAAAGAAAGAGAGAATGGGCCTTCTTAGGTTCCGGAAAATTAGTGTTCAGAAGGCAAACACGGTGGGGTTTATTTTTTTTGGATAAATGTTCTTTTTCTAAAAAGTGCACACAGTCGTTACAGCTGCTTTGCCGAGAGAATTATCTTCTGCCTCTAAGTGATACTAAAAGCTAAGTGATCGGATGTTTCTGTCAGGAGAGATAAAGAGCTTTTACTCAGCTCATTACTGGCTTGTAAGGGCTTTATAACTCTCAAATAGAGACATAAAAATCACTGCTGCGCTCCCAATTAGAATGAAGTAAGTCACCCCGGGCATTCAAAAATGTGCAAGGACTGATGAAAATTGGGCGATTTAACGGGCGAAGCGATACCTGAGAATTATTGCCACTTGTTATCCGACCAAAGAACTGCCTTCAAACGTCGCCCTGGAGATGCCGAATTACTGGCAACACTTTGGAAACTATCCAGGGCCTTATGGTGCCAGACTGTTCAGGACCTCGGGAGGGGAAAAAAAAACAGGCAGGAGACACCAACAAACTACAATGATTTATCATCACACGGCAGAAGTAATGCATTCTGCTTTACAAGTCTCCTGGCAGCCAAGGGGAGCAACTGCATCTATTAGCGACATGCTGCCCCGTGTAAATCTCTGTATTATTCATAAGGCTACCGTTTGACCACTGCAGTGTTAATAAATTATGAAAACTGCATATTCCATTGTCATTTAAAACATGCAACTCAACGCACGTCCATATATCATGTGTGCGCGCAGCAATTATTGGACAAGGCACCGTGTCACTTCCCCAGCAGCCCATTTGTTTGGATATGACACCGGCGCTGCCCATTAACAGAGCCAAATGGGCCAGAAGTGAAGATGGTTTACGAACTCCCTGTTTCACTGAATTGCAGGAGCGAGAGAGAAAAAAAAATTCCTCACCGACTCACTACAGGCCAACACGCAAGAACCTGATCCTAAAAAGCACAATGATCGATCATTGATTCGGGGCTCAGCTTTGAGGTCTCGGACACTGAAGAGGTTCCAATCCTGCTCCATTTTCAGGATCATTTGGAGTGAGGGGTCAAAAAATGCACAAGACTATTCGGTTTAATAAAAACACTGGGCCCTGCGATTGCGGTGTCTGCGACAGCGTACTCTCAGAATACGCTCAGTCGTATTTGCTTCGAAATGCCCCCGCAAGTTCGGGATTTCCGCACGCGCTCGTGCACCCGCCAACTCTGGAACTGGCGGCCCCCTCAACGTACGCGTTGACGGGCCATCTATGGGGGTCCGATAAAGCAATCGCAGACCCAGAGCTGGGCTATTTGCCCAGCGACCAGCCAGCAATTGTCCACGTAAGTCTTACGGTGGATGCAAGCAGACGCAGGGCCTGCTTGCATCAGCGTAAGGGGATATCCAAGGCTTAAATCAAACATTTTCATATCCTAAAATTCTGCACACACACTAGTAAATGTGCTCATGCAAATATTGTATAAAATTTTCAAAAATTTGCATTTTTATTGAGGTTGGTGCAATGAAGGTAATTATGAATAAAATTCCAATTCTGTACATTGTCTAATTATTAGATTTGGGGATTCCATTGCATCTCATTAGGGGATTCCCTTCGTAAATTATTGAAATGGAATTCTGCTTATTGATTAGAGGACCGGGCCGTCGTCATCCCAGGTACGCTTCCGAACCGCCTGCGTCCTTGGGATCCATGGTGAGCCATTACGTTGCCCTCCGCCTCGAGGCCCGAGACCGCAGGTTTTTGCAGCCTGGGGCGCCAGGAGGTACTTTTGTAATTGTTTCACGGGTCGGAGGCGAACTCCGGAGGTCTGCTTCCGACCGCAATTTCTAGCCCGATGTCAAATATTCTCTTGCTGGGCTGACTGAGACTGTCCTATTTTTTTGTTGTTGACAAGAACGACTGCTTAAGGTCCTCAATTCATTCACAATTTCCTTCTGTTGACGACCATGGCACTTCTGCATATACCCAAGTGTCAGTTAAGGGCGGTTTAGTTTGGGGGGCGGGGGGGAGGAGGGTGGGGGGGAAAGAGAAGCGAGAGACTGGCCGTGCAATACTCAAAGGAAAAAAGTTCAAAACGTTCTGCCAGACCAAGGCCTGAAGGCTGAATGATGGTGGATTTGTCCTGACCTTAGTCCATGCAGTAAACGGCTCAGCATTAGCTGTGCTAAATTTGGAATCACATGAAAGGAGTGTTTAAATTGAGCATTCACATTGTTAAAGGAAAGCTAGATTTATTTTTGCTGTGTTCCAGCCTCGATATTTTTTTTAAATCAATGCCGACTCTTGCCAGCAGTCTATATACACAATGGTGAAGCAGTGTTCCGTCCTGGACCGAGGAGCTTCTGCCATCTGCTGGCCAGACAAGAGCATCAAACTGAATTCAGTCTGTTCTTCAAACAGCAACTTTCCTAAAAAAAAACACACTGCCGGAGTGAGGGATGAGGCATTGGAAGTCTTGCTTCCTTTCACCTCTTTTCTCCCCTTTTGAATTAATGTGACTTCAAATTGAACTGTTTGCTTCTTCCCTGAATACCCCCCCCCGCCCCCCCAAGTCCCTGAAAGCTGCCTCCTCCCAAGCGCTCCGTGTTCCTCCAATTCTGACCGCCTGTGCACCCCCAATTTCCTTCGCCCCACCATTGGTGGCCATACCTTCAGCTGCCCGTGCTCTGGAATTCCCTCCCTAAACCTCTCCGTCACTCCTCCTTATAACAACCTACCTCTTTGACCAAGCTTTCGGTCACCTGTCCTAATATCTCCTTATGTGGCTCGGTGTTAAACTTTGTTTGGTAATGTTCCCGTGAAGCACCTTTGCGACGTTTTACTACGTTAAAGGCGCTATATAAATGCAAGTCGTTGTTGTGTATAGATGCTGAACTTTACACAGGTACGGCAACAATCTTATTTTTAAAAAGTCTCAATTTTGCTATATCTACACTCAGGGTTTGGGTTCGGGGGAGGGTCTACTTGCTCCTGATCCAATTTAATAGCAGTTCGGATGGAGAAAGGTCCTATCGGGAGCAGAAAGGTAGCTTTGGCTGACAAGCTTTAGCCAATGATAATGCCCAGTAATACAGATAGATCTGAAAGTACACTCGCACCTCCACTGGTCTGAAGGTCTGGAATTTCAGAGATCTTCACAGCCCTGTTACAGCTGATTCTTCTACTGTGACCCCCTCCGCCCCGCCCCCCCCTCCCCACCCCATCTCCCCCAACACTTATTGTGCACTTTGAAAAGACTTTGTAGCGCATTCTTGCAAATTAGTACCGGACTTATCAGTCTTTGCGCACGGCTGCTCAAGGAATGCTATAATGTGAAGGATCCCAACAGCATCGGCAGTGCAAATTGGATCCTTCCACTCAGTGTGCCCCTGTGGTGTGGCTATGTTAAAATGGTCTTTATAAGCACAAGATGGTGCTTCCAGAAAGTGTTTCTCACACCAGGGGATGCAACTTGATGGCATTTATCTGCATGGACGTGTGTAGGATTGGAGAGATTGCTTACAGTAAATGACTACTAAACAGCGCTACTCTGATCTTGCACCCGGTGCTAACTCACTTCACGAGCAAATAAATCCAACGTTTTATCGACAGCATCTAGCACGCAGGACTTAATTACAGATGGATTGATTTTGCTCCATTTGCCTCTTTGCTTGCACTTAATTGATTCATTGATTTTGCACTATTGTCTTAATGCACCTGATTCACTTGAATAGAGGAAGAGACTCATTATTAAGTACTTCAGCTCTGCAGCAAGATGGGTGAAGGGGAGCGCTTGTTCTTAGCTTCTGTTCTCATCTTTACTCCTCCCTTTTTCCTGACCAATTGGCTCCCTTTCTTGATTATCTTCCCATTAGGCGCAGTTTCCGGACCCTACTAGCCATTAGTCATGTGTGAACCTAGAGAGTGAATGTCAGGAACTACACAGAGATAACAACATGGAAACAAGTCTGTTCATCCCGACCGGCCCACGTTGGTATTTATCCTCCACGGAGCAGTCCTAATCCCATGTACCTGTCCCTGTTCCCATATCCCTTTATCTCCCCTTTCCTTCAACCACCGATCTAACCTCTTCTTAAATGTTGACATGTTCGCTGCTTCAATCACTAGCTCCACTAATTCCACAGCCTCACAGCCTTCTGTGTTAAAATAATCCTTCTCCTGCTCTCGGTGCTAAATCTCTTGCAGTTAATCTTTTATCTCGTTCCCCTCGTTCTAGACCCCTCAATCTGGAAACAGTCCGTTTCTATTTACTCTGTCCCTTCCCTTCATATTTTCAAACACTTCGATCAAATCACCCCATAATCTCCTCCATTTGGGATGTTAATGTAGTGATTGTTATTGGACTAGTAATCCAAAGAACATGAGTTCAAATCCCATCATTGCAGGTTGAGAATTTGAATCCAATTTTAAAAGATCAGTAAAAGTGACCATGAAGCTGTCGAATTGTCCTCAAAATCCAACTGGTTCACTCATGTCCTTCAGGGAAGGAAACCTGCCGTCCTTACTCGGTCCGGCCTAGATGTGACTCCAGTCCCACACCAATGTACAGGAAACTCTCTTTTAACCGGCACCCAAATAACCGGAAATCTCTCTTAACCGGCAAAATTCTTGAGTAGGTAACCGGGGTTTTCCTTCATCTCTCCTTTAAAAATAACTTTTTAAAAAACCGAGGCGTTTGCCTTGTATCGGAGCGTGTAGGTTGGGAGGGGAATATGCAGCCCGGGTAGGCAGCGGACATGACAGATGGTCAGCTGGCGGTCCCGGGGAGACGGAGCTCCGAATGCAGGCGCATGTCAATGTGTACGGGGCTCTCGTACGTTGGGAGATATAACTCTCCGTTATACGGACTTTTTGATTAACCGGCACTACGCTGGTCCCGGTTAATAAAGAGTTTCCTGTAGTTGACTCTTAACTGCCCTCTGAAGGGGAAAACTGCTAGCAGCAGTTCAAGAAACCCACCTTCTCAGGGCAATAAATGCCAACTTTGCCAGTAACATGTGCATCCTAAGAATTTTTTTTTAAAGTTCTAAATAGCCAGGCCGTCGGTGGTTTGGTCACAGGAGAGTCTCCCTCAGACTTTTGCTGCAATGTCAGTCAGACAGCATCTCACTGCTGGCCACTTGGTTACAGCCGGCACTTACGTCTCAAATTCAACAATAACCAGTGTTTATACACACTGCTTCAGCAGACATATTAAGCTGGTTCCAAATCGACATCGTGAAAATTACCACCTTTGTTCCAATAGACAACTATTATCTGTGAGTGACCTCGGAGTCCAATCGCTATCTTGACCTTTACTTGTGACCACCTCAACAGCACCATAGGTCACACTGAGTGCTAAAGGTTCTGATGACAGCCATATCGCAAGGTCCTGTTGGGCATCAGTAAAAGGAGATGCATGGTGTGCAGATGACACAGATGGACAGCACGATTAGCAAGAAGGAAAGGAACTTTCTGCATTTTGGTGTCCAGGAGTTTGTCAAGGGCATTGCTCAGGTCTCTCGTCATCTAGGTCTTCATATTTGCACAGTTACTCACAGAAACCTGCTGCACAAAATGGAAACTAAACGGTTTTTGATGTCCCAAACAAAGCGAGACCTTATGACCAATGTTCCCTCCAATTTTTTTTGGGGGGGAGGGTGGGGGCAGCCCCTTTAACCGGCTACGCGGCCCATTCAAATTTCCGCGCATGGGCGGTTTTTCCATTTAAAAGCCGGTGAGCCGGCTGCGCGGGACATTGCTCGCGACTGCAGGTCAGGTCTACACACAAAAGCACAATTAGTCTCTGCTCAGTCAATTCGCCACCTACCCTGTTCTCTCCAGAGAATCACATAGACTTTACAGCACAGAAATAGGCCCAACAGGTCTATGCCAGTGTTTATGCTCCACACGAACCTCTTCCCACCCCTCTTCATCCATCCCTACATCAAGTTAACCTTCTATTCCTTTCTCCCTCATGTACTTATCTAGCCTCCCCTTAAATGCAACTATGCTATTTGCTGCAACCATTCCACGTGGTAGCGAATTCGACATTCTAACCACTCTGGGTAAAGACGAATCGCCTGAATTCCCGATTGGATTTATTTGTGACTATCTTATAATTATGACCCCCTAGTTTTGGTCTCCCCCCCCCCCCCCCCCCACCACAAGTGGAAACATCTTCCAAGTTTAAGGTCTTCTGGAAGCACCATAAACCAAAAGAGGCCCGTTTCATCAACGGGAAACATGTCCGACGGCTACACAGAAAAGCAGCAGTGTCCTTTCTCACTTGCCATTATCTTATAACTGCTAAAACACGAAGCGCACAGCTGTGCGGGTAGCTGTGGCTCGTTTCTACTCAGGTGGTATTACGTATGCAGGAATTAAAACTATCCTGCCATACATACATGGCATCGTTTTTTTCAACAAGATAGGTGATCTGAATCCCAAGTCGGAATGCAGTAGATTTAGTGTGTGATTGGGAAGAATGTGTGTTGTTGTTGTGTTTGATGTCTACGGGCTAGATCGCCATCTTCACCTGCTGGCTGGTAACTTGACGGAGCAGATCCCCGGCCCTGTACAGCACCCGCCTGAGTTTCATCCCACAGAACTCAACGCTCCACCCAAGCGGTGAGTACACAAATCGGTCCCAACATTCCTGAAGCACAACCCTTGAACACAAGCTTCAACCTCACTTGTTAAACGCAGAACAGGGCTCACAGTTAATTGCTACATTTATGCAGCTTTCCAATGAGTGTAATAAATGGCTGAGTATTGGGATATGCACAGAAGTGTGATTCGGTACGTCTTCTAAATGGACCGCCCATCTGGTGACATTTTCTAGGAACATATACCATTCCATCCATCTGGCTGGGCCCAAAGTCCAGAAAATACCACACACTCTACCGCCTTGCACCTTTCCATTATTTCACTGGTAACTGTCAATCCAGCTTCTCATTGAATTTGCCGAAACTAACCACTGTGGTTGTGGACTCCAGGTCTGGTGATAACCGATGCTCCACTCCCTTTTACCCACTGTGTGTCGAGTTCCACCAGCTCGTGGGTGCTTGCAAAAGATGGATTATCAGCCGCATTACCGGATGGTTATCCTTGGCACGTGCTTCTTTTCTGCCTCAGGAATGATGCCCAGGTTCAGTTGTAGGTCACTGTTATGTCATAGAATCATACAGCACAGAAGGAGGCCATTCGGCCCATACTGCCTGTGCTGGCTCTTTGAAAGAGCTATCCCAATTAGTCCCACTCCACCTGCTCTTTCCCCATAGCCCTGAAAATTTTTCCTTATAAAACTGTCCAGGCCCAACAAGAAAGTGCAAAGAGATTCCTTAGCTCTCGAGTGTCTGATTTCCATGACCATAAAGTCCAACGGAATTTTACAGCCTACTTAACACAGCCTTGTGGGCATGGCACTAATGCCCAAGGTGAAACTTTAAAAGCTGGCACAGGTTTCTATCTAAGTGTGTGTATATAACTCTTTGCTGCTATTAATCACAGAGGAATGCCAAGTTAAGGCTGAAAACAGTGATTTGTCTCCAGTAATGACTGAATGGCAGATTTTCCAATAGGGAGACGGGCAGAAACATTGGTTATATGTTGTTAAAAGAGGTAAAAAGAAAAGACTTGCATTTATATAGCGCCTTTCATGACCTCAGGACATCCCAAAGTGCTTTACAATGAAGTACTTTTGAAGTGTAGTCACTGTTGTAATGAAGGAAACACGGCAGCCAATTGTGCACAGCAAGCTCCCACAAACAGCAATGTGATAATGACCAGATAATCTGTTTTATAGTGATGTTGATTGAGGGATAAACATTGGCCAGGACACCGGAGAGAACTCCCCTGCTCTTCTTCAAAATAGTGCCACGGGATCTTTTACGTCCACCTGAGGGAGCAGACGGGGGCCTCGGTTTAACGTCTCATCCAAAAGACGGAACCCCCTCAGTACTGCACTGGAGTGTCAGCCTAGCTTTCTGTGCGCAAGTCTCTGGAGTGGAATCACAAAACCATTAGCTTATAAATGCGCAGCAACAGAGAAAAATCAATAGAACTCCAGAGGCCAGTCAGCAATCCAGTTACATTTCCATCAGAGATAAAAACAAACAGGGAACACAGCAGGTCAATCAGGATCTGAAGAGAGGAAGCCAGGCGAACGTTTCAGAGGGAGGCCCTTCGGAAGAGCTGACAAGGGAAGACAGGCAAAAATAAATGTTCAATAATCGGGCCCTGAAATCCCACAGACTTTCTCCAGCGCTCTCTTCCCACAACCTTTTCAGGGTCGTTGCAGGAACGGATCTGTGCAGTACTGTCAATAAGTGGTCGGGCTGCTATTTAAATGCGGGCAGATGGGATTTTCCGCTCGCTGGAGTCTGCCTAAATGGCAACGGGTAGACGCAGGACAAAGAGGCGAGTACAAGAAGTGCTCTTCTGCATCGAAATAGACAAAAATAAAAGAGCTTCTTTCATTTAAGAGGGCCCACCACCGCATTCTCAAGGGCACCTTGGGATGGGCAATAAATGCCAGCCTTGCCAGTGACGCCCACAACCCGAGATTGAATAATAAAAAGACATGGCCTCTAGCTTGCACAATGGTCAAAAATGTAAATGCCAGCCCGCAAATAGACCCTGAAAACACAGATTCCTTATAAGGGAATGGCTGCACGTTGGCTAAACATGACCCCAAACCGGTTTGACCTCATGTCAGAATTTGGCTTCGTCAGATTTGACCCTCAGCCATGTCCAGTCAAGTAACCCACTTTACTGACCAACACACTGATTCCTCCAACCAGACACCCGTGGAAATCGTGGCTGTTATCACATTCTGGCATCTCTGAACTGTCTGGGACAGTTTGCGGTCAGGTTTTTTTTTCTACCGAAAAAAAAATATTTCTGGGCTGTTAGAATTTCAGCCTTTGGCCTGCTAAGGCTGATTAAAAAAAAACGAATCCTGTAACTGTGGAACCGGACATCAGGATCTTGCACTTTAATCCGAATACCTCTTTAAATAGATGTAAGAACAACCAAAAATCCAGCTGACTGGAAGTCTCAAATCTGATACAAGATCCAGTGACTTCTTTTCCATTCAAGACTCTCATCATGGGTGACTAAAAAGTGGTCAGACACAAGGTCTCAGCTACAGATCATCACCAGGTGAGTTCACCGGCTCAGCAGGACCATTGGGAGTAGGCAGAGGGGCGACATTGGTGAGAAGCCGGACATCTCCCTCACAGGAAGCAAGGGAAGTCAGTCCACGCAGTTCGTTTCAGTTTTATTGCGATATATCAAGACCGGATGAGGGTCATGGGTCACTGGGGAATACTGCGTGACCAGGGCAAGACAAGGAAGTAGGGGCTTGGAGAGAAGAGACCTATGGGAGGTGGGGGTCAGGGGAAGGAAAGAAGGGGGTTGTCATTTTTTTTTAAAAAAGGTTCTATTTAATTAAAAATCTGACAGGATTTGGGAGGGTAAATTTTAACGGATTGCTTCCACTGGTTGGTGAATCAGTAACAAGGAGACACAGACTCAGGATTACCAGCAGATCAAAGGGAGAGGGTCGAAGAAATGTTTTCGCACAGAGGCTTATTAGAACATGCTTTACCACAAGTGGCCACTGAGGCAGAAAGTATAACCTTTAAAAAAGGAAATGTAGAAAGGGCAGGGAAATGGGATTAAGAGCAGATAGCTCCAGCTGCACAGCTAGCAGGAAGAAAGACTTGCATTTATATAGCGCCTTTCACAACCTCAGGACATCCCAAAGCGTTGCACAGCCAATGAAGTACTTTTGAAGTGTAGTCACTGTTGTAATGTGGGAAATGCAGCAGCCAATTTGCACACAGCAAGCTCCCACAAACAGCAATTAAATAAATGACCAGATCATCGTTTTTTTTTTGAAGTTTTGGTTGAGGGATAAATATTGACCAGGACACCGGGGAAAACTCCCATGCTCTCCTTCAAAAGAGTGCCAAAGGATTTTTTACGTATACCCGAGAGGGCAGATGGTGCCTCGGTTTAACGCCTCATCCGAAAGACGGCACCTCAGACAGTGCAGCACTGCCTCAGTACGGCACTGGAGCGTCTGCCTGGATTTTGTGCTCAAGTCTCTGGAGTGGGACTGGAAACCACAACCTTCTGCCTGAGAGGAGAGAGTGCTACCCACTGAGCCACGGCTGACACGATGGGCTGAACGGTCTCCGCCTGTGCGGTAATTTCTATCATACTACATTTCTATCGACAAGGACGTTCAGGTTCACTAGCCAATAACTAAAAATTAGAGATAGAAAGAAAAATTGAAGACAACAAGAGAATTACTATCAACTCACAAAATAGTCCAAGACTGGGGAGTGGGGGGTGGTTGGAGGGAGTGTAGGTGGTTTGGGGGGGAGGGGGGGGGGGTAAACTGATCTGCTAACTACTCAAGGGTTCTAAAAGATCAGTGATTCGTCACATAATATCAAGCCTGAGTGCAAGAGCGAAGAAGGTGGCTTCGTAAAGATTATGTCAGAGTTCAAAGATAACAAGGGCCAGGGTTCAGAAGGATACTGACCCTGCGCCCACATTCTGCAAGACAGCCAAACAGCAGAAAGTATGAAAGTAGTGAGGCGTAAGAGAAGTCTTTGCGGCTTCCTTTGAAGTTGTGCACCGAGGAACCTCCCTGTTCCAACGACACAAACTGATTGTTTAAAAAAAAGACTTTGAAGTCTTCGAACTTTAAAATGGCGCATTATTTTCTCGACTTTTATGAATTTCAGTACTGATACAGGGTTACTGATGTACTTCCCACTGCACACTACAAAGGTGAGCTCCACGCTCGACCTCACAGTTATCACTATGGAAACAAACCAGGGCCTTGCACCACAGTGAAACAAATTAGTCTGTAATTTTCAAAGTGGCGTTTTACTATTTCTTCCCCCCACAACCCCCAGTGAAATCATCCCTGGAGGGCTGTTCCTAAATGTACAATGAAACAGGCCAAAATATTAGTTAGACTCATGCCCACGAGCAAGTGCTCTTGTAATTATAGCAATAGATGCCAGGCAAAGTATCGACAATACACAGGGGCGAGGGAAACGTGCTCATAAAATAATGATTGACGCCGTCTATAAGGAAGGCTTTCACTGTCACTCTGCTGAGAAGGCCTCATTAATCTTGCAGTGAACCAGCTGACAGCTGAGTGACGGGGACAAATTTTCTGCTGAAAGACTTTGTGCACGAACGAAGATCTGGCTCAGGGCCACGGAGCCACAACTGGCCAGCCAGGCCCTTCGCATATTAAAAAGCATTTAATCAGTCCAGCTGAGGTGCACACGAGTGGGCGGGTGAGACCATCGCTGGAGGCCTTAGGTCTGGAGAGCTTAGCCTGCCCGAAGGAGGTGACAGGGTCTTCTTCACTGAGAACTCAAGGTTTGCTTTGGGGGAGTGAAGCGAGTGTGGGCCCGTTTTAAAAAAAAAAATAAGCATGTTTTAAGGCAACATTTCAGCCACCTTGTTCAATGTTTAAGTAAGATGCCGACCATGTGACCTTAATTTTATTTCCCCCAAACTATTCTATTTTATTATCGAGTGCACATGAATTTACACGCACTTTTTTTAAAAAAAGGGTGTCGAGCACAGAATATCAAAAGGAACTTGTGCTTGCAGATACATGTATACAAGAGTTGGCACTGCATAGGCCTTATGAAGGGTCACATGGGTACTGCGAGGTGAGGGGTCATGGGGCAAGGGTCTGCCCTTTCAGGAGTCAGCTTGGGCATTCCCCACGTGGCCTTCAGTTGATGTCATTGTTTAAAAGGATAAATGTAATCCATTTCAAGACATCCAACTGAACTTCGAAAGGTCCTTTAGCAAAGGTGTGGAGAGATGCGCATCAGCCAATTCGGCAGAATCCCCCCCCCCCCCAACCTCCCCCCCGGGACTGTACATGTGCAATAGGCCGACACAGGAGGGAGAGGAGCAGCTTCTGTGCAGTTTCCTGGACATCTAACTAATCGACAACGGATGCTGCGTGGTTGCTTCCTGTCAGGCGTTCTCTCGGTGTAAAGGGTCGGGTTTATCGCATGCCTACGGTGAAATATGGCACCGTGGTGTATGTTTGGCAAACCCTTTTGTCGCGACCCCCAAACGGTTCAGCCACTCTTGACACTGCAAGGTAGGCAGATTATACTAGTCAATAGCCTGTCATCTGCAAGACTCGAGAAATGGCCCAAGGAAAGCCTATCTTTCTGCAGTCAATCACCAACATATTTGACCTCGATCCTGAAACCCAACAGCAAGTACGATAACTAGAGAAGCGGAATTTCCAAGATCCCACGGACTGTTTCTGTCACAGAGATTCTGACCTCCATCGTGCGTTAGAAAAGTCGGGAGATGGAGCAGGTGCAGCAAGCTCCCTCCCAACGATCTATGGCTCATCGCTGGCACCAGAACATTCTAGCAGGCAACTTACAGGTGTGCAGATAAACATCCAAGAAGTTTCCAGAAACATACATAGTAACCTGTGAATAAACTGCAAAAATGTAACCTGCTTCATCTGGTTCAGAATTACAAACATGCCCTTCAGAGTTCCATATAATCTTCTTTCTTCACCAACTTTGTCCCCCTTCTTCAGCTGTGGCTCAGTGGGTAGCACACTCGCCTCTGAGTCAGAATGGTTGTGAGTTCAAGTCCCACTCCAGGGAACTTGAGCACATAAATAAAGCTAGGCTGACACTCCAGTGCAATGCTGAGGGAGTGCTGCACTGTCGGAGGTGCCGTCTTTCGGATGAGACGTTAAACCGAGGCCCCGTCTGCGCTCTCAGGTGGATGCAAGAGATCCCTTGGCACTATTTCGAAGAAGAGTTAGGAGAGTTATCCCCGGTGTCCTGGCCAATATTTATCCCTCAACCAACATAACAAAAAAACAGATTATCTGGTCATTATCACATTGCTGTTTGTGGGAGCTTGCTGTGCGCAAATTGGCTGCCGCGTTTCCCTACATTACAACAGTGACTACACTTCAAATAGTACTTCACTGACTGTAACGCGCTTGGAGATGTTCGGTGGTCGTGAAAGGCGCTATATAAATGCAAGTCTTTCTATCTTCCCTGAGAGCATCATGTCCTTGCTGTGGTGCTGAGCCCACACAAACACTATTCACTCTAAAGGCTCGACAGAGGGTGTCCACTGGTCATTCAACCGCAGGGGGCATCACAGCCCTATCGTGCTCTCAGCTGACACCCAGCACCCATTCAATTCCAGCAGGTGGTCGCTGGTCAGGGTTCAGGAGCAGAAGTGTCCAGGTTGATTTCCTACCGCTAACCTGGGATACTCCTTTCCATACCCAGCACAGGGCAGGAATCAAACTGGGTCTCACCTGATCCGCAAGTCTCGGCGACTCACTGGACAAACTTAAAAGTGAGGCTTTAGGGAGAATGGTTCCATGACAAACACGAGAACGCATTCTTCGCACTCTGCTGGAGATTTGAGTTTTTATCCTAAGCCTGGATTTTCTTTGGAAATGTTCTTACAACATTTGATTCTTACAAAAAAAATATGAAAGAGTGTGTTCCGTTTCTGCTGCTTTGGGTCAAATTTATCTGCACAAACACACTTGCCTGCAGGCTATGTCTGCCCTCTCCTGGTGCTTTTAAACCATCACATTTGCTGCACCTGGGAGACATATGTGCATGTAAAGCTGCATCAAGAATGTAATTAAATACAACTCCAATTCCAGTAATACACAAACAAAACAGCAGCACATTTCATTTCAGATTTTTAGCAAAGATAATGAATGGGTGACGGCATCGGTTGGTGTAGGACTGAGCTACGCACGCCAGGAAGTCTCCGAGCCGATCTCCGGTCTGCGCTGAGCTTGCCCATCTCAGTCGGGATGCTACAAAGAGCGGCCCTGAGCTCGGGAGGAGAAAAGAAGAACATATATGTATATCCAAAGCTTCTGTTCAATTCTGCTGGAATGCGCACACGTCTGGACACTGGGTGAGGGCTTGGTTAGACATGGCTGTGATGCCATTCACGGCTGATCTGCCCGCCGACATCCGCTGCCTCGACTCGCATGTGAAGAATGGTCGCGAGCTCGACACGGCAGAGACTCTAAGTGTTTGTGGGACTGTGCACCCACATAAGGTCCACTGCCTTCAGGAGAGTAACGGAGAAAACTGGAGAAAAAGAATGCAAGTTAAAAACTATTTTGCTCTTGCAGTCCTGAAATTACTGATTCATCAGCGTGACGAGCAATCCCATCACTTTCAGTGTCTATGTTGTAAAAGCTAGCCAACACGGAGGAGATTTTGTGGATCGTTGGCAAGTGCAGTAACTTCTTGCCGAGGTGGGTCAGTACCAGTTGTCCGTAGACAGGGGGCGATAGTGCTAGACAGTATGATTCACTGCCGACAACACTTTGCAAGGCTACAATTCTCCCTTGCTGTACTGTGGATATATATTTGTACTGGTAAAAGAGCCACTATTTCTCAATCACAGATACAGGCATCCTACACTGTTCCCAAATTTCCTCCTTCCAATGGAGGCGCTGCTTACTAAGAATCAGGTTTCTCCCCCTGGCAGGAGGGAGCAAGTTTATACAACAGCAACAATGTGCATTTATGTAGCACCTTTAACATATTAAAACGTCCCAAGGCGCTTCACAGGAGCGATTATCAAACAAAATTTGACACCGAGACACATAAGGGAGATATTAGCACAGCTGACCAAAAGCTTGGTCAAACGAGCGTGTTATGGAGCGAATTAAAGGAGCTGAGAGAGGTAGCGAGGCGGAGAGGTTTCGAGGGGGGAATTCCAGAGCTTAGGACCGAGGCAGCTGAAGGCACGGCACCAATGGTTGAGCGAAGAAAATCGGGGATGCGTAAGAGGCCAGAACTGGAGGAGCGCAGATATCTCGGAGGGTTGTAGGGCTGGAGGAGATTACAGAGATAGGGAGGGGCGAAGCCACGGAGGGATTGGAAAACAAGGAGCAGATCAGAGCTGTCCATGTTGAGCTGGCTGATCTCACTGGGGACAAAGGGGAGGGCCCTACAATTGGCCGCAGTTCCCTGGGTTAAGGAGCGTACAAGAGACAGGATTCCCAGTCTGGATTGATATCCAGCGACGCACACAGACGAGAAAAGGGACCCGTTTGAATGGCTGGCGACGATACGGTCGGGCTTGGCTGTGAGGCCCCTAGGTGTCGAATAGCCCGCCGATACCGCCAAGGCTCACACACCAATAATGTCCATGTTGGGCGAGGCACAGGAGGGCATCTGGTGCACGTCTTCAACCAGGGATAAAGATCTTCATGGGCTGGGGGAACTGCTGCAAAATTAAACCCCAAAACATAAGCACCCATCTGCCAACCGCCATTGTGGAGGAAAGTGGATGGCGAGAAATGGAAAACGGAGTCACTGCTCACAAAGGGGTGACGTATATCCCGGGAGTTTTACAGCGTAAAAGGCTGACATTCGGCCCATCATAGCCGAGCCTGCTCTCAAAAACAGCGCTCAACTTTCTCCCTTCCCCGTTTGTTTTTCGATTTTATATCCACTTCCCCTTTTAAAAACTTTTATGGGTTCTATTCCCACCACTGTTTCTGGTGGGGCAGCCCACGTCCCAATAACACACTGTGTAAAAACATATCGCAGAACCGCTCCCAAGCTTCTAATTGTCCGGAACTAGGTCAAACTTGGAATTTACAGATGTGATAATCTCCAAACTGGGGCCAGTTAGTGTTTTCAGTTGAGCTCAGTTGACAGTGCTCATTCCTCCTGCTGAATATCCCCCCCGTCCCTGCCCTCCAGGCACGACTGACTACATGCAACTCCCAGGGTAATATACTGCTGCGGCCAGAAAGACCCCTCAGAGCACTGCGTCCCGACAACCATGGAGTCTCAATCAGCTCATGGTGCTGCCTGGGCAATGCATCGTGCATCCCTCTGGGGTAACATGCTTCTCAGCTGACAGAGACTCTTGGGTAATGTAATCCCAAATTCACACAGCCACCTGGACAGTGCACTGCTCACATTACAGAGCCCAGGGAAATATATGACCAAGTTCACAAAGCTGTTTTCCCAATTTTATTTTTTTTAATATTTTATAAATATAATATAGCCTTGCTTGTGCTTATATATAAAATGCATCTCTTTCTGAAAAACAATAAAGGAGAGCCCGAAGGCGATATTGGGACAAAGGAAAAACAGTTTGCTGAAGAAAAAATCTGTTTGAACACAGTACAGTTTATATGTAAAGTATGAATATTGCAGAAATATTGATCCATGTGTTTTTAAAAGGTGAGCTGTCCTGATGAGGAAGTGTTTGGTGAACCTTTGAACCGCCCCCATCCCCCATTTCTTCACGAGTGACTAATACGAATCACGTTGCCACACAGGAGGACAATATTTGCATATGTCCACATAGTGCGAGTACGGACTCGAGGACCTTCTGGCTCTTTCCCTCTCTCGCCACCATTTTTCACACAGAGAAAGTTCCCTTATGAGATTATTGCACTATGCGGTTTTGAAAGAGTGCTGCATTGTCGGAGGTGCTGTCTTTAAGATGAGACATTAAACCAGGCCCTGTCTGCCCTCTCAGGTGATCGTAAAAGATCCCACGGCACTATTTCAAAGAGCAAGGGAGTTTTCCCTCGTGTTCGAGACAATATTTATCCCTCAACCAACATCAATAAAACAGATTAACTGGTCATTGCTGTTTGTGGGACTTTGCTGTGCGCAAATTGGCTGACGCATTTCCCTGCATTACAGCAATAACTACACTTCAAAAATACTTCATTGATTGTAAAGCGCTTTGGCGCTTTTGAAGTTGTAAAAGGCGCTATAGAAATGCAAATCTTTCTTTGCTTTCTTTCTTTCCTTCTTAGTCTGAGTCAGAAGGTTGTGGGTTCAAGTCCCACTCCAGGGACTTGAGCACATAAAGCTAGGCTGACACTCCAGTGCAGTGCTGAGGGAGTGCTGCGCTGTCGGAGGTGCCGTCTTTCGGATGAGACATTAAACCGAGGCCCTGTCTGCTCTCTCAGGTGGACGTAAAAGATCCCATGGCACTATTTCGAAGAAGAGCGGGGGAGTTATTCCCGGTGTCCTGGGCCAATATTTATCCCTCAACTAACATAACAAAAACAGATTATCTGGTCATTATCACGTTGCTGTTTGTGGGACCTTGCTGTGCGCAAATTGGCTGCTGTGTTTCCCACATTGTAGCAGTGACTCCACTTCAAATAGTACTTCATTGGCTGTAAAGCGCTTGGAGACGTCCCGGTGGTCGTGAAAGGCGCTATATAAATGCAAGTCTTTCTTTTCTTTCTTTACAGCTGTTGCACTAAAGTAGCCATTCGGCCTGGCCTGCTTCGACAGGTAAGACACAGTACCTGAAGGATGTCTAAATCAATCTTTGAGTAACATTCATGGTGCTAAAGCAAGCTTTATTGGGTCCTTCTCCAACGCTCAGGGAATGCAAAACTGTGACCCTTCACATCCTGGGTAGTTAAACAGGCCACAAATAGCGCCACATTCTGACATGTCACAGGCGGCCTACAAAGGTCAAAAAAGGCCTTTAAATTCAACGCCTGCAACGGTCTCTTCTGCACGAGATGGCTGAGTTTATGAAAGGAGAAAGTTGCTTTCAACCCTGGAGGTCCAACATGCTCAAGACTGACCACCAATTACCATCATTTTAATCTATGGGCGAGCACACTGAGCTGAGAAACTAACACAACTGGAGTCGTTTGCACTCATGCATTTTGATCTCAGTGGAAGGTCACAAAAGAAGGTAATTCTTTATTGTGCAATGTGTTGAGTACACAACATGATTTAAATGACTGCCTGGAACCCCAACATTAGGTAACACAGCCTTTTATTACCAAATAAGTACATGGTTGCATGCAGCGCTGACCATATTAATAAGAGGACATGCTGCTCCAAGCTCAAAGAATGAAGGAATCACAGCTTGCTTTCATTAGTTAACCATTTTGTGTGTTTAGGTTTAAAGTGGCAATATCCAGCATACATGGGAAAAGAAGTTCAGGGAAAACATATTCTGGATTTACTTGCAAGGAACAGAGAAAACAGTCCTTCACAGCTAATGGCTGTATTTTCACACGTACACACACTTTTCACCCCACTCCTATGGATGCTGACTCTTGCTGGAATACACTTCCATGGATGCTGGTAGTCCTTCAGTGTCTCTTCGCTCCACCTCAAGTGGTAGTCTTCGGATGGGAGCCTAGCCAGTATGGTTTGGTGGGTTATTTGACTGCAGAGGGCGTCACAGACAATCGCCAGCCTGTCCTCGCAATACATGCGCTTGCCAGCAGAGGTGATTGGATAGCAATCAGGAGCAGGTACCCTGCTGATCTTACCCCTCCCTTGCCCAGCACTGAAGCCAGTGGCAACATCGCAAATGCTCTGTACCTCAGATCAGCTAACTCAACACAAGTGGGGATCAAGCATGGGAAAGACAGGTTTGTATTGTTCCGTGGGATGGTGTATTTATACATTGGTCACCATGGGAGGTCCAGTGGAGTTTACAATTTGTCTAAAATTGCTTAATGTGTGACGGGCAAGAAAGCTTTAGTCCATCCCGGATCTCAAATATAAACTGCTTTGCCGAAGCAGCCTCCATTCTTCCCACTCCTTTTCTCCCCAACAGCTGTTAACTCTCTATAAAGCCAAGGTCTGTCCAAGACTGAATACTACTATCGGAACTCGGAGACTCCTCCAGCACTTCTTTCATAATCTTGGACAGGAAACAAGAAGAAGCTGATTGTCCAATGGTGACCCCTCTTTCACCTTTCAGTTCCAATTTCTCTCTGTCTCTTCCCCACCGCCACCCCCCCCCCCCCCCCTACAATTTACCTACTTTCTTCTCTCTTATTAAAGCAGTGACCACACTTCCAAAGTACTTAATTGGCTGTAAAGCACTTGCGGACGTTCTGAGGTGGTGAAAGGTGCTATATGAATGCAAGTTGTTCTTTCTTTATCAACACTACCATCAGTTCTCCTCTGAACATTGCTCCCTTCTTTCTCCTAAGCTGTAATTACACCATCTTACATGTTCTTCCTGTACTCTGCATCCTCACTATGTTGAAATGGGTCCCATCACACAGTCTCATATCTCATTTGCTCCCAGGACGCTCAAAACTATGGAACTCTTTACCTTCCTCAGTCTTTCCTGCAGACTTTTAAAACCCAAGTTTTGACATCACTTAGTCACTACTTCCCAATTTACCTAATCTCTTAGACTCTTCCCAATATTACCTAGCTCTCGGTTTGACCCTCATCTCAGTAGCTCAATAAAAATAGCACCTTACAAGAACCAACTAGGATCCAACTTTTGAATGCCAACCAATCCATGTTCTTCCAATCTGATCAACAATGCCATACGTTTAAGTACTCTCATGCATGGGATCCAACATGAGTACTCAACAAACCCACTTCAACTTTTCTTAGATAATCAGAGTATTGATTGATTAAATGATATCTCAGCCAAGCTACAGATACGCCCTGAATATCATATATACTGGCTGGTGTAATAAAAGATAAATAATCTTGAATAACATGAAGAAATGATGAAGCAAAAGCAAAGTATGAGCAATTCTATAGCCCCTTTAACAACCTCAGGATGTCCCAAAGTGCTTACAGCCAATAAAGTACTTTTGAAGAGTAGTCACTGTTGTAATGAAGGGAAACGTGGCAGCCAATTTGCACACAGCAAGCTCCCACAAACAGCAACAAGATAAATGACCAGATATTCGGTTTTAGCTGTTGGTCGAGGGATAAATATTGGCCAGGACACCAGGGGAACTTCCCTCTCCTTCGCAATAGTGCCATGGGATCTTTTATGTCCACCTAAAAGGGCAGAAGGGGCCTCGGTTTAACGTCTCATCCAAAAGACGACACCTCCGACAGTGCAGCGATCCCTCAGTACTTTACTGGAGTGTCAGTCTAGATAATGTGCTCAAGTCTCTGGAGTGGGACTAGAACCGACAACCTTCTGACTCAGAGGTGAGAGTGCTACCCACTGAGCCGCGACTGACACCTGCAGGAGAATTAATACAACACTGTATAATGTTATAAACTGGGCGCAGCCTGTGAACCAACTCCCAAGTGTTTCTTGTTAGGTTTGCAGTGTTTACATTTAGTTTGCAATCATCCTATATAGCACCATTGCACATCAAAAGCATGGATTAGACTGGCAAATGGAGTCTGAATGTCACAGCCGTCCAAAAGCACAATAAACTCTCCCACATGATCCATAATAGTACACAGAATGGGGGATAAAGGAACATGATTTGAATCTAGTCTCCGCAATGAATCAGAGATCTTCACTGCTGTCGGAGCTCCGAAAAAGTGTCTTCACTCAGAATGTTAACCTGCCCTTCCTCTCGTCAGATGCTGATGGGCCTGCTGGGTATTTTCAACATTTTCTGTGTTTTTTTTCACCCAAATTTCCAAATTCTAATCTCAGGACAATCTCAATTGACAGGTATAAAGCACTTGAACGTCTTTCGAATAGTTTTCAATTGAAGCATCTGAATCCCTCGGTTAGATTACTGATTGCCCTTCAGATATCCACTCTTCTCTATTCCAGAGAAGTCACGAATTTAAACACATCTGCTGCACTTGAACCATTTTAAAACAGCAAACCCAGTTCATCTCCCGCTCTTAAATATATCGTAAAACAGAATGATTTAGCACTTGTTCTGCCATGTCCTTAACAGCCATGTCACTGGGTGGGGGTAACGACCTGACATTCCGGATAGGGGTCATCGTGCCAGACAGGCACAGCAGCAGGAGACTGACAGGGACGTGTGTCCAAAGGCACAGGAGGTCACTGTGTTGTTTAGTTTGGGTTTACACGATTCAGTGTCCACACAGCAGTGCTGTTAAGATACCCAGGGGGTTCAAACTTCATATTGATTATCTATGCAGCTGATGTACTATGTCATAATAAATCACCAATTTTCCTCAATATATATATATATATATATATTTTTATTCATTCTTAGGATGTTGGTACCGCTGGCAAGGCTGACATCTATTGTCCATCCCTAGTTGCCCTGAGTGTCTTGGTTAGCCACTTCAGAAGGGTCAAGAGTCAATCACATTGGTGTGGGACTGGATCACATATAGGCTAGACTGGGCAAGGACAACAGGTTTCCTTCCCTCAAGGAGATTAGTGAACCAAGTTGTCTCTTCATGTACAGTACACTCATTATCATAATGGAGGAGACCCGAAGGTGGACAATTGACGGACCCCTAAATTTTGTCCTTTCACGCTCGTTACATCAATACCCTTGACTGAGTACAGTACAAATACCCTTTGATGTAATTCTTCTTGTTCTTTCAGGGCGGTTTGCCTTGCCAGCTGCACCAACATCCTGAGAATTACATAGAATTTACAGCACAGAGACAGGCCATTTGGCCCAACTGATCAATGCCAGCGCTTATGCTCCACACCAGCCTCCTCCCACCCTACTTCATCTAACCCGATCAGCATACCCTTCTATTCTCCTGTTCCCCTCAAGTACTTATCTAGCTTCCCCTTAAATACATCTATGCTACTCACCTCAACCACGCCGTATGATAGCGAGTTCCACATTTCTCACCACTCTCTGTGTAAAGAAGTTTCTCCTGAATTCCTTATTGGATTCATCAGTAACTATCTTATATTTATGGCCCCTAGTTTTGGACTCCCCCACAAGTGGGAACTTCCACTCATCGAACCCCTTCCTAATTTTAAAGATCGCCCTTAGGCCAGGCAGGAGATCTGTGTTGGTGACAATGCAATGAGGCATATGGCTTTGTCTCATGAAAATTATCACAGAGAATGGGGGAGGCCAGATAACTGGAACCAGGATAATGAAGGTTCCACTTTAGTAGTGTAAAGAACTAATGGGAATTAATTTAATAAGAACCAGAGCAGCAGCAGGATTATCAACTGCATGTGGTGTCCTGTGCTGCCCAGTCCAATTTCTAGGCTGCTGCCGATAATCAAGCAGTGTAATGCATCCAGAAGGAGGCCAATCTCTCCAATCTGCTTACAGAAAAGCACAGCGTTGGTGGCACTTTAAATCAGAACATTGCGAGTGCTGGATCAATCAGACTGGAACAGATTCCGAAGCAATCTCTTACACTGGAGTACTGCTGTTTTAAAAAAAATAAAAATAAAATCACAAGAGAGGAAACAAAAACAGGATTCGAGCTGCAAGAAGGTGGTGCGCAGGGGCCCTAAAACCCAAGAATTGAATCAAGATTATTAACTGACCAGAATGCAATGAAGTAGAATAGAAGTTTAGCAAACGTTTTGTTACAAATAACAAGGCAAAGTCAACTAAAAGATTACATTGTACAGGACAGAGAGACATCAGTAACAGTGGAGGGGGTTACATTGTTTTTGTCCTGTAGGTTATACAAAGGAGGATTTCAAAATCGGACAAGGTTTTCAAGGCGTGTTGAACAGCAGTTGCTTGTTTTCTGTCTTTCTTCATGAGGACGCAGTACGAAGCCTTAACCCCCTGGTCTCTCCATTCCAAAAGTCAACGTGCAGAATAATTACATCCTCCATTAGGCTCTGATGCCAGATCTCAACTGTGCCTCATCACTACACATCAAAACAACCTCCAGAAACTGTTAGCAGGGACAGGGAGGGTTAAGAATATATTTAAACTGGAGCGGGGCCCAAATCAGAATGTGGTTTTGATTTTGTTCCTTCGAACTGTAATTTTTTTTTTATTACAACTCATAGCACAGGATAAAACTGGCCAGTGTGGTTTGGTCCAATTTCACCATTTATCATTCAGAACTACAGAAAAAAAAACTCATCACAGAGGGTTTTTTTTTAGGTTTAATCTCTATAATCCATTACTTGATATCATTTTAACAGTCAGCAAGTTAAAAAAAAGTGCAAGTTAAAGGGCTACTGTTGGGGCAGCCTATTGGACAAGCCATTGATACACCAATCAACCGTGCCCTGGAGTGCTAGGCTGTGGGCCTGCGATCACCATTTGCCTTCCTGTCAATTCCAATCTCAGCTAAGCAATCTGTGCAAGACAGCAAATGCAAACTATCGCGCCCACTGCAAAGGAGGGCGATTGAAAACACACAGCTCTCCCACATCTCCAGACAGCTAGTCACAGAAGTGGCACTGGGAAAGCCCAAAAAGCGGGTTGACTGTCCATCTTTTCAGGCAATGAGCGATGCGAGTGTCAGTTTGGCTCAGTGGCAGCGCTCTCAACTCAGTCGGCAGGTCATGGGTCCAAGCCCCACCCCAAAGACTTGAACACACAAGGGTGCAATTGATCTACGCCAATAGTGAGGAAACGGGCTTGAGCGAATTTCACCCCCATCTTCTAGACTAATACTTGATGCGGTACCGAGGGAGTGTTGCATTATCGGCCGCTGGCTTTCGGATGAGACATTAAACCAAGGTCCCATCTACCTGTTCAGGAGGATGTACAAGATCTCACGGCAATATTTAAATGAGCAGATGCATTCTCCCGGTGACCTGGCCAAAGTTTCTCCCTCAACCAACATCTCCAAATACAGATTAACTGGGCGATTATCCCACTGCTCTGAGAAATTTGTTTGCGCAGAAAACATAAGAACATAAGAGCAGGAATAGGCCATACGGCCCCTCAAGCCTGCTCCACCATTCAATAAGATCATGACTGATTCAAACAACAGTGACTACAGCGAGTAATTCATTGGCTGTACTTTGGGACATCTTGAAAAACGCTATAGAAATGCAAGTTCTTTCTTTTTTTTTTGTTACTGTATTGGTGGGCGTGGAGGGGGTTGGGTGTGGAGTGATGTGTGAAACCCACAGTGTGGGCAGGAAATGAAGATGGTCAGAGAACAGGAATTTATGACAGCAGTTCAGTATCCAGTACAATGCCAAAATGCAACCCGACTTTGACCTTTTTATCTCAGAGACTTGAGCACATCATCTAGACTGTCACCCAGTGCGGTACTGAGGGAGCGCTGCACCATCAGAGGTGCCGTCTTTTGGATGAGATGTTAAACCGAGGCCCCGTCTGCCCTCTCGGGTGGATGCAAAATATCCCACGGCACTATTTTGAAGAGGAGCAGGGGAGTTCTCCCTGGTGTCCTGGCCAACATTTATCCCTCAACCAACATCATCACTAAAGCAGATTATCTGGTCATCATCACATTGCTGTTAGTGGGAGCTTGCTGTGCGCAAACTGGCTGCCGCGTTTCCTACATTCCAACAGTGACCACACTTAAAAAGTGCTTCACTGGATGTAAAGTTCTCTGGGACGTGCTGAGGTCATGTAAGGCGGTATCTAAATGCAAGTCTTTCTTTTCTTTTATACATAAAAAATTCAGACAGTGCACCCTTCAGAGGTACATCTGAATCACTGCGCTTGAACCTTTCAAAATTATTCATATTAAAAGATCTGGTAGAGACATAACCTGTCATAGTTTAAACATGGAAGCTACCGCACTGTGTAACGCCGTGATCCCTGTAAGTTATACAAGATTCTTCAACCTATTTGACAGTGATGGCAGCAGTGATTTTTTTTTACGTGTTCCCTGAGATCTAGACATATTCTGAGCCTCAGGGAAGCCACTTTAGAAAATCGTCAACTGCCAACATTACGCACCTCCGTTCACCTCCTCAGTAAGTGCATTCTGGGCTCGCAGTGAGTGAGCTGGTTGTTTAGAATCAGGTTTTTTAATGTCTCAGTGAAAGTGGAACCGAGCTGAAAAAGTGATTCGGAACAAATGTGTGGAAGCAGCTGTATCGTTATACTCTCATTCGACATGTGTTTTATATCAATTTGCAACCCTGACATCTCAGCATCACTTCCTGCCCTGTTCATCTACTGGCTCCGTTAGCTCGAAGTGCAGAGCTGGCAGGTTGTGCAATGGGATTTGATTCTCACATTTTCCACCGAGCGCCGTTGTAAGTCGAGTGTGTCTTTAATAGTGCCAGCTCACTGTTATTCATTCATATTCTAGTCGACAAGCATCACCCACGTATCACTGGTTAGTTTATGACAAGCAAGACTACTGATTAGTGGGGGTGACTATTCATTTTCCCACAAGTTAAAAAAAAATCTAAAATATCCTAGAAACCCTTGTAATAAAAATCGGACCTCGTCAGTCACTATAAGACAGTGGCCCTAATTATAAACATGGAATGTGGGGGAGAATTTAGACCCTGTCGTCCCTGTTTTTTGGGTGAATGTTGGCGGGGGGGAGGGGGCGTTGCAGGAAGACAAATTTAGGGTCACGATCTCTCGCGCTCAATCTCCCCCGAAGTGCGCTGGCTACCAAATTAGAAGTTGGCAACTTTCAACTTTCATGGGCACCCACCCAAAAACAGGCATTGGGCGCTTTGAATATGCTAATCAGGGTCCTTTGCGCCTGTTTTAGGACCCCGCTTAAAATTGGCCATCGTGCTCCACTCAGCGTTTCCGTGTCAACTATGTCCGAAGCAGTGGTCCCTGAAGTAGCCTTTTTCTAGTTCCGGATCAGTGGAGCCAGGAGGAGCAGGAATACTGCCGGCCTGATTTAGGTTCGGTTATGATCGACTTAGCCTAATGGCTCTCACTCAAACATAAAGAACAACCACTTGAACAAAATAGAGCACACGGCGAGAGTCTCCATTGGGAGAAGGTGGAATAAAGGGAGAAAATTGGGAAGGGGGGTTGTAAGAAACCTGCCACACACAAATCTCAGCTAATAGACTTCAACAGCTGACATGGAAAAGATTCGGAAGTGAAATCACCAGTTTTTTTTTATAACACTAGGGTAATAGGACACCGGTTGCAAGACCAACTACCCCTCGTGTTAAATGAGTTTTAAGAACAGCTATTGCCGAAACTGAGCTAGGTCACAAATTCCCCTCGGAGGCAACCTCAATGCTTATTCTCCTCACATTACCCATCAGCGAACTGTATCATGAAACCGTCACATCACTCCTTCAACTGAAAAGGAGTCAATCTCCCCCGGGAAGTGCGCTGGTTGCCAAATTAGAAGCTGGCAACTTTCAAGTGTCATGGGCGCCCGCCCAAAAACAGGCGTTGGGCGCTCTGAACTTGGCTCCTCAGCAGCCCACTCTAAACTCTTTTCTTCCTCTAGATGTGGCAGAGGCTAGATCTGGCAGAGGAGGCAGAACCAGCCAGTAGTAGGTTCAGTGCCTCCAGCATTTCGGAGCAGGTTCCGTCACTCCCTCTCCTCGCAGGCACCAGGCTGAAGACGTCCAGCACAGGGGAATCAGAGAGAGTGAGACAGACGGAGTGGCACATGGAGCACAAGCAAGCGGGAGCGGTTGGTGGTGGGACCCGAGGAGCAATCTGTTGTCGATCAGAGAACCACCACGGCTTCCTCGCACAGGCCTCAGGTTAAGGTTGCAGTCAGACCGAGAACGTCATCTGCATCTTTAAAGAAGGACCCCGCTGCCTTCTGGCGGGTGTCCCTTTCGACTGCTCATAAGAGCAGGTTAAAAATGCAACCCACTGGAAGGCAGTGGGATGGTTGAGGGGTAAGCTGATGTGGCCATTTTAACTGCCCACCCGCCCGGTTTCTGCTGGGGTAAAAAGTGAGTGGGTGGGGGGGGGGGGGGGGAGGCAAAAGGTACTTTATCTCGACAGTAGACAAACTTTCAGAGTATCAAATGCTTCCAACTACTGTTGAGAAATAGGACGGAGCAGAATTTCCTGTCACTGGTAATTTCCATTCTGCGCTGCACATTTCAGCTTGAAAGCTGGAATGCCTCTTCACAAGATCTCAATGCTCGACTTCCCCCTACCCCCCTACATCCAAGAATGCAGATCATTTCCCAGCTGTTAGTGTGTTGGTTGATTATTCCAGGCAAAGCATGTTATCCCAAGCTGTAAGTCAGCTGTCAAAGAAGCACTTTGCAATAATTAACATGAAAAAGACTCCAACCCATACATTTCTCCTAACGCCTGTTCAGCAGATTGATCTCTCCCGCTTGCCGTTCAGGTTTGCATTGCAAAAGGATTAAGCCTTGAGTTGCCACTCATGTAGTATTTGGTCACTATTTGCAACAGCAGACTTTAATCAGCAGTTACATTTACAGCCTGGGGAGACTCTCCCCACCATGCACAGAAATGTGTGTGTATCCATTGGTGAAATATTAAATTATATTTGCTGAGTGTTTTCTGCCTCTGCCTCTCTCCAGTGCTACCCAGTGTACACAAATGTCCCATGGAGATCTTCTACTGTATGAGTATACTACTCTAGCAAAATCATGCGGCAAAATATTTTAGCTACAAGGGGTTTCTTTGAAAGACGGTATGAGAATAATGTTACACTGAAATTCTTCATCCTGCAATAAGTCAAATTGAAATAGTTGATAATGGGATGCCCAATGGAATTAATAAATTAGAAGAGATAGAGGCAGAAAAGGAAAGGACTTGCATTGATATAGAGCCTTTCACGACCTCAGGACATCCTAAAGTGCTTTATAGCCAATTAAATACTTTGAAGTGTACTCACTGTTGTAATGTAGGAAAATGCAGCAACCAATTTGAGCACAGCAAGGTCCACAAACAGCATTGAAATACATGACCAAATCAGCGGTTTTCGTGATGTTGGTTGAGTGATAAATATTGGCCAGGACACCAGGTCTTCTCCAACAAATGCCATGATATCTTTTACGTCCAGCAGACGGTTTAAAGAGGTGAGAGTGCTACCAACTGAGCCATGGCTGACAACTGGAGGACTGCATCGAGAAACAGGCTTGATGCAGCAGCATATATGCTCACTGATGTTCAGCCTGACGCTATCAATTCAACTCAAAGAGCAGTTATTAAAAGAAAGTTACATGCTCGTTAACCAGCTAGTAAACAGTGCATTAAAAAAACTAATTGCTAGTGTCATAATCATTCCTCGCAAAGTCTTCAGTTTTCTGATAAGCAAAGTGCCAAGATGTCATGCATACATGCAGAACATTACAAAATAGGTTGCACACCACATATCACATGCTAAAGTTTGATTGCTGTGAAACTCCTGAGCAATGTTTATACATAATTATATTCTCAATTACTGGGTTGAAGTTTACACTAAATTACTGTAATTGCCCTATTACAATGCTTACTGATGAGCAGATAATTACTGTTTACCTGAAGATAGAATCCTATTTAGACATGTTACAGGTTCAGCATTCGATGAGCAATGTGTTTAACATTTGTCCCCTTCAAGACAATAATTTGCAAATCCTTACATCCAATGACATTGTACACCGCCCATTATCGGGATCAGCTTTAAAGAGTCTTCCACCGCAAACATGAGAAAGTAACGGCTCAATGGTTTGTCTGTCCTCTTACTGATTCTGCTGCCCCATCTGGTACTGATATTAGCAGTGTTAGTGTTTCTGCTGGGATTCTGTGTTTCTCAACTGTACAGTTTTGGTGCGGGCTGCCTTTAAATTTCAAAGAGGTCATCTAAAATAAAAGTCAATTTTCCCCCACCCACTTCTGTGTCTCATTGTGGAGGCATTAATCATTGGGATGATGAATGCTTTTTTCATTATGCATTGGTTAACAAATTGGCAGAGTTATACATCTTTTAAAACATGCCATTGCGCTGGGTCACTACAGTGGTGATGCTCAGAGTGGGTGACGGTGTACTCCCGTTTTCATTACTGAAGTTTGGCTGTTTTTTTTTCTTCTTCAGTAAAGCAAAACTCAGAACGCAAGGCATAATCTCACCACCAGCCTCACTCCTGTCTGATTTTTAGACACGGTAAAAGGTGGCAGCCATTATAATAACACACTTGTTAAAAGCAGCAGCACCTCTTGTCCTTGTACTGTCTTCCATTCTTTCCCTCAGCCGCAGCTGCTTGTTAACTCATCACAACTGAATAGCACGCCAAGATGTTTGTGGATAGAATATATTCCACGACAGCAGCAGTGAACTGCCCAGGCAGCTGATTGGTTGCAAATCATCTCTCTTGGACTATTGCAGCAGGTAGCCTCAGTCGGTAGCACTCTTGTCTCCAAGTTAGAAGGTTACAGTACAGACTGATTCTCATTCCAGTTATTTTTAACAACCATGGTTGTGAATGTAGCATTATCACTATTTTAAGTTTTGTTTTTCAAAAAAAGAAACTCCAGGACTTGAAGACATAGTCGATGCTGATATTTTGGTGCAATACTGAGTGCTACATTATCAGAGGTGCCATTCTTGGAAAGAGACTTTAAAGAGAGGTCCCTGTTGGGGTGGATGTTAAAGATCCTACGGTACCATTTGAAGAGCAACAGGGTGTTCTTCTGGTGGCCAACATTCCTCCTTCAATCAACACCACCAGAAACAGATGAACTAGAAAGAAAGACTTGCATTTATAAAGCACCTTTCATGACCACAGAACATCTCACAGCATTTTACAGCCAATGCAGTACCTTTGAAGTTTAGTCAATTTGCGCATAGCAAAGTCTCACAAACAGCAATGACCAGTTGATCTGTTTTATTGCTGTTGATTAAGGATAAATATTGGCCTGAAGACCAGGGAGAACTCCCCTGCTCTTCTTCAAATAGTGCCATGGAACCTTCTACATCCACCTCAGAGGGCAGACGGAGGCTCAGTTTAACGTTTCATCCAAAAGACGGTACCTCCGACAGTGCAGCACTCCCACAATTCCTCTTCCAAATTAGCTTGTTTCAGTTGGTAGTGCTCTCAACTCTGAGCCAGTAGGATTAGGATTTACGACCAACGCCAGAACTTGACCATATAATCTCTAATGTGAGAAGTCGCACAACACCAGGTTATAGTCCAACAGGTTTATTTGAAATCACAAGCTTTCGGAGCGCTGCTCCTTCGTCAGATGAAGGAGCAGCGCTCCGAAAGCTTGTGATTTCAAATAAACCTGTTGGACTATAACCTGGTGTTGTGCGACTTCTCACATTTGTCCACCCCAGTCATCACCACATCATATAATCTCTAGGCTGACACTTCGGTGCAGTTACTGCGGGAATGCTGCATTGTCAGAGGTGCCGTCTTTCTGTTAAACGGAGACCCTCTTTGTTTGTCCAGTTGGACGTAAAAGATCCCGTGGGACTATCCAAAGAAGAGCAGAGAGTTCTCCCAGTGCTTGGGCCAACATTCATCCCTCAACAAACACTACCAAAACAAATGCTGAGTCTTTGAGTATATTCAAAGCTGAGATCGATAGATTTTTGGACTCTAGGGGAATCGAGGAAAGTGGAGTTGAGGTCGATGATCAGCCATGATCTTATTGAATGGCGGAGCAGGCTCGAGGGGCCGTATGGCCTACTCCTACTCTTATGTTCTTAAACTGATCCTTCATCTCATTGCTGTTTGTGGGACCTTGCTGGGCACAAATTGGCTGTCATGTTTGCTTACATAACAATAGTGACTAAACTTCAACATTTTTTAACTGGCTGTGGAGTGCTTTGGGATGTCGAGGATGTGATAAACTGTTAAATAAATGAAAATTCTTTCTTAGTAATTCTGGAACATTACTGAGAACGACCGAGAATGATGCATCATGACATCACATGGTTCACTCCCCTGCACCGTCATCATCCACCTTGATTAGCACAGTTTATTTTTATTTTTTTAAACTCTTCTTCTTAGGCAGTCCCTCGGAACCGAGGATAACTTGCTTCCACACTAGAAATGAGTTCTCAGGTGACTGATGAGTCCAATGCGGGACCTACAGTCTCTGTCACAGGTGGGGCAGACGGTGGTTGAAGGGGCGGGTGGGTGGGGTGCTTGGGTTGATGTGCGCTCCTTGCGCTTGGCTTCCGCTTGCTCCCGGTGAAGAGACTCGAGGTGTTCGGCGCCTTCCCGGATGCTTCTCCTCCACTTTGTGCGGTCTTGGGCCAGGGATTCCCAGGTGTCGGTGGGGATGTTGCACTTTTTCAAGGAGGCTTTGAGGGTGTCCTTGAAGTGTTTCCTCTGCCCACCTGGGGCTCTCTTGCCGTGTCAGAGCTCCGAGTAGAGAGCTTGCTTTGGGAGTCTCGTATTGGGCATGCGGATGATGTGGCCCGTCCATCGGAGCTGATCGAACATGATCAAAGCTTCAATGCTGGGGATGTTGGCCTGAGCGAGAACACTGACGTTGGTGCGCCTATCCTGCCAATGGATTTGCAGGATCTTGCGGCGGCAGCGTTGGTGGTACCTCTCCAGTGCTTTGAGGTGCCTGCTGTACAAGGTCCATGTCTCTGAAGCATACAGGAGGGCGGGTATCACTACTGCTCTGTTGACCTTTGGAAGGAGGAGAGCATGCCAGGGGATCTCAGAGACGCTGTAATCGTGACCATCTTCTTTTAAAAACTGTTGAAGTAGTGACAATGGTTGTCACAAATAATTGGGCTTGAGAACCAGTCAGTGGTGCTGGGATAGTGTGCCTCTCGCCCCACTGATCAAAGCAGAAGGTAGCGGTGTCCTGCAGTAAGAAACATGACATGCAAACCCACACAGGGGGTACCGTCACATCAGTATTTCATCTCTGGAACAAGCCTGTGGGATTTTTTTTATTATTAATTGTTAACCTAATAAATGGACAGTGTCGCACTGCTCTCACGGTTTGAGAGTATCAACTACTCTCGAAAAATAGAATATGGCACATTTAGCAGCAGAGTCGAGGAAAATATTTTTCTGCTTTGCCATCCTGTTTCTCATTGCCCGTCTCCAATGTTCCTGCCTCTTCTTACCTATTGAAAGTAACTTTAGGTCGCAGGATTCAGTAACCATCAATAACCAGAGGGTGACGGTCATTAGCATACAGACATCTGACGAACTCAAATATGTAGATATATATTTGGTGCCCTCGCAGCATTCATTCTGAGCCCTCTTACATGACTTTCTGAGAATCACGCTGAGCTGACTGAAGTCCACTGGCTGTTGCATTATTCTGAGCTCTCTGAACTCATGCACGGTAGTCTGAAGACTTCATTCAAACTCACTCCTTCAACGTGGCTGATCCCAGACATAAATTCCCTGTACAATTCATATCCTGTAAAATTAGCACCACAATTAGCTCAGATCAGTAATGATGATGGAACTGTTGCACACTGCCAAGTCTGCTGCGATGCCTGCACAGAACCTGTGCTTTTTGGACAATGAGCTTGCAACTTGCAGTTAGACAGCATCTTTAATGCAGTAAAACGTCCCAAGGCCTTTCACGGGAGCGTAATCAGACAACAAAACTGACACCAAGCCAAAGAAGGAGACATTAGGACAGGTGATCAAAAGTTTGCTCAAAGAGGTAGGTTTTAAGAAACGTCTTAAAAGGAGGAGAAAGAGGCAAAGAGGTTTAGGGAGGGAATTCCAGAACTTAGGGTCTAGACAGCTGAAGGCATGGCTGCCAATGGTGGGGTGAAGGGAGTGGAGGATGTACGAGGCCGGAATTGGAGGAACGCAGAGTTCTCGGATGGTTGTAGGGCTGGACAAGACAGCAGAGGCTGTGATTGGCACTTATTTCAAACTTCCTATTACACTCCGATATAACTACTGTAACAGATTACACAGTGGCTTTATGATACAGGGAGCGGTGCGGGATGCTGCACCACAGAATAACAGGAGCAGGAAAGAGAGAGAGGAACTGGTATGATCAATGTTAGTCTGCAGCAGAGGATCTGTTTCTGCCAGTCACTGAGCATTATTGCTGGCAGTGGTGCAGCAACAGATGCCATGCTCCTCATCTGGCTGACCCATGGCCTACCTCAGAAGGTGGCAGTGAGGAACCGGTCACGGATGATGTACAGATTTCAAAGAGCTGTGGCTTTGAAGAAATCTTGGCTCCTATATCAGCCGCCAGCAGTCTTTCATATCTATCCAACTACATCTGGGACAGTTTCCCCAAGATCATTGGACATTCACAGCTGTCAGACATCCAACATCAACAGAAAACTTCCTCTTCAACTCATCATTGTGTTTAAAAAGACATTTCCTTCTAATTCAGTGTAAAATAAACACACACTAAGCTAGTTGGGGGTATCTAATACAATCCGGCTCTCGGGGATATCTTCCATTATATGGCTCATTTCCTTCCTTCACATAATCATGCTTCTTCCAGAGAGAGAAAATACACTAAATTCCAATGGATAAGAATCAAATAGTTTCCCTCCCGTAATTACATTTTAGGGATTCAAAGGAAAATGAAAACCCAATACACTCCTACCGCAAATCTCGTAATCTGATTGCATCTCATTTAGGATTGGCCTATTCCAACAAGGTGACCTCTGCACTGCACGCCTCTGTTCCACAAGTCCATGAGACAGCAGCTTGGAAGACAAGACTGGGTCAAAGCACCACAATGAATGTATCCGGTAGAGAGGAAAACTTCCAGCTGCCTTCTTCAGACACTCCTAAACGTGTGCCAAAATAATGTTACCTTGAAGGGCTTGGTTTCAACAAGAACACAATTACTGGTGAATAATCAGTAAAAAGAAAATTGTAAGATCTTGGTGTGGAGCTCTGGGTCACTTGATGTCATTTTCTGGTAATTTCTTTTTGTTCTATCTTATCCATTCTATTGCTGCTCTTCTCTATGACTTTTGTTGAAAATACAAGACTTTTCCCCCCAAATTGTCTTTCCTCCTTTCCTGAAGGTTCAGACTCTTGCTGGGTACAGTTACACAGGCCACCAACAGCTTTCTGGTACCAGAGCAAAGTGGCCATTTTCCACAGGCTAGTTTAGACAGTGACTATTGGCTGGCTAATCAACCATCAGGTACATCACTGCCAAGTCCAATCAAGTCTTCAGCTAACATCCACACGCACCTTCCAGCAGGGGGTAACTGGATAGCAATTAATGAGCAAGTACACTGGCTGATGTTCCCTGTCCTTAGCTTTCACAGGGCAATGTGAAGAACTATTACGTCCTAACTGCTGCCCTAATGCACACCAAGCGGAGATGAAACCTGAGGTGTCAGCCATGGCTCATTGGTAGCACTCGCTCCTCGGTCAGAATGTTGTGGGTTCAAGCCCCACTCCAGAGACTTTGAGCATGTAATCTGAGGAAGGATGTTCCTGCCATGGAAGGAGTTCAGCGAAGATTCACAAGGCTGATACCTGGGATGCAGGAACGACATATGAGGAGAGATTGGGTCGATTGGGCTTATACTCGCTGGAGTTTAGAAGAATGAGACTTATAAAATTCTGACAGGACAGGACAAACTAGATGCAGGAAGGATGTTCCTGATGGTGGGGGAGTCCAGAACCAGGGGTCACAGTCTAAGGATAAGGGGTAAGCCATTTAGGACAGAAATGAGGAGGAATTTCTTCACCCAGAGAGTGGTGAACCTGTGGAATTCTCTGCCACAGAAGACAGTAGAGGCCAATTCATTAAATAGATTCAAGAAGGAGTTGGATATATTTCTTAAGGCTAAAGGGATCAAGGGATATGGGGAGAAAGCAGGGACAGGGCACTGAATTTGGATGATCAGCCATGATCGCATTGAATGGCGGAGCAGGCTAGAGGGGCCGAATGGCCTACTCCTGCTCCTATCTTCTATGATTCTATGATTCTAGGCTAGCACTACAGTACTGAGGGAGTGCTGTACTTTTGGAGCTGCCATTTTTCATTAAAAACTTAGGTCCGACCTGCCCTCTCAAGCGGCCGTAAAAGATCAGGAAACAGGAACCCACGACTTTCACCCTCCCCCGGGGTGCTGAGGCCAATTGCAGCACGCTAAATGCTGCGCTGGCTGGAACCAGCAAACTCGGCTCATGTCACAATGGGATCTGGGACTTTCTAGTCTGTATGACTCAATACCACATTGGGCAGTGACTTCACCCACTAGGGCATCAAAGAAACAGAATGATATTGAAAACAGAAATCTGACGTAAATTTAGGTTTGGTTACTATCAAAACACCAACCAGCAAAAAATAAGGTTTTAATAGTACAATTTGGGGAAAAAAATGTAGCAACAGCAACTTCTTTTTTGAAAAAGTGCTATTTACACAGCTTTGTAGTGCTGACGGACTAAAAACAACAACTACAGGCCTGTCAGTTTAACCTCGGTAGCGGGGAAGCTTTTAGAAATAATAATCAGGGACAAAATTAACAGTCACTTGGACAAGTGTGGATTAATTAAGGAAAGCCAGCACAGATTCGTTAAAGGCAAATCGTGTTTAACCAACTTGATCGAGTTTTTTGATGAGGTAACAGAGAGGGTTGATGAGGGCAATGCGGTTGACGTGGTGTACATGGATTTCCAAAAGGCGTTCTACAAAGTGCCACATATTAGGCTTGCCAGCAAAGTTGAAGCCCATGGAATAAAAGGGGCAGTGGCAGCATAGATCCGAAATTGGCTAAGTGACAGGAAACAGGGAGTAGTGGTGAACGGTTGTTTTTCGGACTGGAGAACCAGTGGTGTTCCCCAGGGGTCAGTTCTAGAATCACTGCTTTTCTTGATATATATTAATGACTTGGATGTGGGTGTACAGGGCACAAGTTCAAAATATGCAGATGACACAAAACTTGGAAGTATAGTAAACAGTGAGGAGGATAGTGATAGATTTCAAGAGGACAGACAGGCTGGTGAAATGGGCGGACACGTGACAGATGAAATTTAATGCAGAAAAGTGCGAAGTGATACATTTTGGTAGAAAGAATGAGAGGACATATAAACTAAATGGTACAATCCTAAAATATAAACTAAAATGTATAATCCTAAAGGGGGTGCATGAACAGAGAGACCTAGGGGTATATGTGCACAAATCGTTGAAGGTGGCAGGGCAGGTTGAGAAAGCAGTTAAAAATCTTACGGGATCCTGGGCTTCATGAATAGAGGTACAGAGTACAAAAGTGTGGAAATTATGATGAACCTGTATAAAACACTGGCTCGGCCTGAACTGGAGTATTGTGTCCAATTCTGGGCACCACACTTTAGGAAGGATGTGATGGCCTTAGAGAGGGTGCAGAAAAGATTTCTGAGAATGATTCCAGGGATGAGGGACTTCAATTACGTGGATAAATTGGAGAAGCTGGGATTGTTCTCCTTAGAACAGAGAAGGTTGAGAGGAGATTTGATAGAGGTGTTCAAAATCATGAGGGGTCTGGACAGAGTAGATAGAGAGAAACTGTTCCCATTGACAGAAGGGACGAGAACCAGAGGACACAGATTTAAGGTGATTGGCAGAAGAACCAAAGGCGACATGAGGAAAAAACATTTTTTAATTCGCGAGTGGTTAGGATCTGGAATGCACTGCCTGAAGGGGTGGTGGAGGCAGATTCAATCGTGGCTTTCAAAAGGGAATTGGATAAGTACCTGAAGGAAAAAAATTTGCAGGGCTATGGGGAAAGGGCGGGGGAGTGGGACTAGCTGAAGTGCTCTTGCAGAGAGCTGGCACGGGCTCAACGGGCCGAATGGCCTCCTTCTGTGCTGTAACCATTCTATGATAACGCAAATTGTCCAAGCCCTCAGAACTGCTTGAATACCTGCACTAAAGCTCCGATCATTAACACCTTTAAAGCTCAAAAGGCTGGTTTTAGTTCAGCATTATTTTCAATACACAATAATTTGCCTTCAGAACAGTTGCTGCACTTCAAACAATTACTGAAGCATTTAATTGGGATAGATTTCTGGCGCATTAAGTTTTCCTTTCTCTTTATTATTTTGCAAAATTACAAACTAGATTGAAGTATTTAACTGCTGATTACACATTAACTACCGATCCAGGCCTGTGGTGAGAGTAGGAGGGGAGAATCTGGTTCAAGGCTCCAAAACTTCAGAACAAACCAACATCCCTATACGGATGAGCAACTCGAGAGGCCCATTGCCAAATGGGTAAGTGAGGCACTTTAGATCCCAGGGTTTTTTTTTAACATAGTGAGCCCCTAGACCCTGTAATCACTGAAATAAGGAACGGGTCCTTAGGAGGTACATAGAGGACATGTGATATGATGTGAAGGTTGTATTCTAAATAAAACAAGTGATGTTTGGGTTACTTAATGTGAATGTGAAGGATAAATGATATCCAGTTCAACATCGTCAGCAGGCTTATGTTCAACACACCACAACCTTAACATTCTAAGTCCTATTTGCTTTGAATGTTACTACATGGAGTAATCAGTTAGACTAAGGTATTTTCAATTCATATGTGTTATTTAATAAAAAGGCATTTCATTGGTGGATTAATATCAAGAGCTCAGGATGTTCTATGGTGCCAATATTTGGGCTGCTCAATGTGGAAAAGTGGCTCTGAGGGGGAGATAAAGGAATGGTAAGATGGGCCAGTTTAATTTCAGATCCAAGAATGGCAGCCCTGCACTGAGGTGATAGCTTGCTTTCCATTGCCTATATTCCATTCCTTGAGGCCTATCTTTCCCCTGCTCATTGGGGGGGGGGGGGGGGGGTGGCAAACAGTGAGGATGATACCAATCGACTGCAACCGGACATAGAAAGGCTAGCAGAATGGGCAGACAAGTGGAAGATGGAATTTAATACGGAGAAGTGTGAGGTGATGCATTTTGATAGAAGGAACAGGGAGAGACAATATACACTTAATGGCACAGTTTTAAAGAGTGTGCAGGGACAGAGGGACCTGGGAGTTAATGTGCATAGGTCCCTGAAGGTGGCAGGACATATTGAGAGAGTAGTTAGCAAAACATATGGGATCTTGGGCTTCATAAATAGAGGTATTGAGTACAAAAGCAGAGAAGTTATGCTGAACCTTTATAAAGCGCTGGTTAGGCCACAACTGGAGTATTGCGTCCAGTTCTGGTCACCACACTTTAGGAAGGATGTGAAGGCCCTTGAGAGAGTGCAGAGGAGATTTACCAGAAGGGTTCCAGGGATGGGAGATCTTAGCTATAAGGGTAGGTTGGAGAAGCTGGATTTATTTTCATTAGAGCAAAGAAGGTTGAGGGGTGATTTGATAGAGGTGTACAAGATTATGACGGGTTTGGATAGGCTATATAGAGAAAGGCTGTTCCCACTAGTTGATGGTACAAGGACTAGGGGACACAGATTTAAGGTTTTGGGCAAGAGATACAGGGGGGGATGTGAGGAAAAACTTTATTACGCAGCAAGTGGTGAGGACCTGGAATTCGCTGCCGACGGAAGTGGTGAAAGAGGAGACACTCAATGTTTTCAAGGGGAGACTGGATAGGCACTTAAGGGAAATAAACTCGCAGGGCTACAGGGATAGAGCGGGGGAGTGCGACTGACTGGATCGCTCTGCAGTGAGCCGGCGCGGACTCGATGGGCTGAATGGCCGTCTCCTGTGCCGTTATGACTCTATGGGCTCGATTTTGTCATTGGGGCGGGCTGGGGTCGTGTCATCCACTTGTCGTGTTAGCCACCCGACTCCAATTGGATGTGGGAGAATTATTCCATTTTCCCCTAATTGGACAATTGAGTTCCAGCATGTGGGAACCCATGACCCAATTAGTGTTTTCAGTCTGAAAGTCGCCTCTGATGATGTCATCATTGCTGCTGCATTTAAGGTCTGCAAAGACTGGGACGCTTTTGGCCTTTGCTGTGAGAGGGACCTGGAGGCAAAATGAGCAGCAGGAGACCTAGGTCTGCTCCCGGAATTATGGTGGTGGTGGTGGTGGCGTTGGTTGTTGTCGACGATGACAACCACCCCCCCTTCGGACCCTTCCACAACAATGGTTATGACTGCTAAAAGTTCCCCCAGAATGATGATTGATCAAATCTCCTTCTTAATGGTGGACCTGCAGCTGATAGTCAGCAATCCAAGTGTGCTACCACCAGGTTTCACTGTCGTGTTTCAGAGGATGCGTGCATCACGTCGGAAAAGTCTTAAAATCAGAAAGGCCTCTCAAAATGGGATTATAGAGGCAATTAAGTGGTTGTTAAGGGCCTATCCCACCTCTTGGAAGCGGGACGGAGATGGGATCAGAAACCACGCATTTGGGAAAATTGCTCGGAGGCGGGGTCGGGCCCGCCCGCCATTTTTTGCAATTTTAACACTCCACACGCCTCCATTCCCGCCTCCTCGGGCCTGGCAAAATCGAGCCCTATGACTCTCTCAAAACCACGATGCCTTGCTACCACTCTTGCTTCCTTCAAATGCCTCCTTAAAACTTAACTCTTCAACTGTCCCTTTAGTTTTCCCCTCCACAGAATCCTATCGGTCTCCTCCTTCCTCTGCACTACATATCTGATTAACTATGCAGAACCATCTCTGATAATCAGCAACACTGTATGTTTATGTAACACCCTTTACATGAAAGGTCTTGGAGTCAGAAGGTCGTGGGTCTAAGCCCCACTCCAGAGACTTCAGCACATAATCCAAGCTGACCCTTCAGTACAATACTGAGGGGGTGGTGCACTGTCGGAGATGCCATATATCAAATGAGACGTTAAACCGAGGCCCTGTCTGCCCCCTCAGGTGGATGTAAAAGTTCCCATGATACTACTCAAAGAGGAGCAGGGGAGTCCTCCTGGTGTCCTGGCCAATATTTATCCCTCAACCAACAACATTACAACAGATTCTTTGGTCATTATCACATTGCTGTTTGTGCGACATTGGTGTGCACAAATTCCCTACTTTACAACGGTGACGGCACTTCAAAAATACTTAAGCAAAGTACTGCAGATGCTTGAAATATGAAATTAAAACAGAAAATGCTGGAAATACTCTGCAGTTCTGGCATCGACCTGAAACGTTAACTCTGTTTCTCTCTCCACAGATGCTGCCTGACCTGCTGAGTATTTCCAGCATTTTCGGTTTTTAACCTCAGAAGTACTTCACGGTCTGTGAAGCGCTCGCGGACGTCCTGAGGTCACGACAGGTGCTATATAAATGCAAGTTCTTTCTTTCTTTCCCACTCGGTGTTATCCTCTCCTCTTGTAAAGTGCGGAGACATTCCATGTGAAGGGAAACGTGAAGGATACATAATCAGCATTGTGAGTCAGACATCCAGTACAGAGGAACGAGGAGAACAAGCCAGACAGCAGGAGAACTGAGACACAGGTCAAGAGACAGACATACAGCACAGGTGAACAAGAGACAGACTGGAAAGAGTGGTGAAAGATGGAACTATGAATTGAGAGGCAGACACGAAACATCGAAGGAGGCTGGTGATAATACAGGAGTGGAAGAAAACCAAGAACTAAATGCTAGAAGGAGCAGCATCAGGAGCATGCAAATGGAGGGGGTGGGGGGGGGGGGGGGGTCTAACAGTTGCAGCACCTTGGGACGCTTTACTGAGTTAAAGGCGCTATATAAATGCAAGTTGCTGTTGTTGTGAAACAGAGATACTTGGAAGGGGCTTGAGAGCAACAAGAATTGAACAGTCAATGAATGTGGCAGGTTTGAGCTGGGAAACCACACAATGTCTCAGCAAAACAAAGAAATGTCACAAATCAATGACTGCAGCTACCCACGGATTGTGTACTGGTGGACTTAACCACGTCAGGTCCAAAGAAGCATTTCTGCTGCATAATGGAAAATAAGTCACGAGGGTCAAGATTGGAGGTTACTGAATGACGCAAATAATCTACGGGTCATTTTCCAGAAATGCTTTGGGTGTAAATGCCTTTTCAATTCTTTTCTCTCCAGCACAAAACACTTTTGTGCCATTTTTCTTGTCATTTTCATCTAGATTCATGCCTGAGGACCTGCTACGTTCTTGTGCCGATCTTTCACCAAAGGGCATGAGTGATAAATTGAATAGTATTTTCTAAACATTTTTTTTGTTGCATCGACCCAATCATCCATCCGTCACCATTTTCAAGACTGGAATTTCAACCTGGCACAGAAACTAGCAGGGGATAACAAATCCCTTATTGTTAGCAACATCTTTTTGTAAAATTAAGTGCTCTGTCACCTTGGTGGTCCTACATCTAGTTCTGGGTCACAGAGATCCTGCGTCAAAACGAACTAAAAAGGAAAGAAACTTGCAGAAGTTTTTTGGCTGTGACTTGTACCTGGCAGGGTGTTCTGGAGAGTGCTGTGTAATGTCTCTCCCTCTTCTCCGCTCCTCAAAGGGTCACTTTCCACTAGCTGATCCATGCGCCTATACCTCATTTATGAGCCTAGCTGAGGAACTGAAAGAAATTAGTATTCGTAAAAAAATAGTACTGGAGAAATTAATGGGACTGAAAGCCAATAAATCCCCTGGACTTGAGGCCTACATCCTAGGGTTTTGAAAGAGGTGGCTATAGAGATAGTGGATGCATTGGTTGTCATCTTCCAAAATTCCATCGATTCTAGAACGGTTCCCGCAGATTGGAAGGTAGCAAATGTAACCCCACTATTTAAGAAAGGAGGGAGAGAGAAAACAGGGAACTACAGACCAGTTAGCCTGACATCAGTAGTAGGGAAAATGCTAGAATCTATTATTAAGGACGTGGTAACAGGGCATTTAGAAAATAATAATAGGATTGGGCAGAGTCAACACGGATTTATGAAAGGGAAATCATGTTTGACAAATCTGTTAAGAGTTTTTTGAAGTTGTAACTAGCAGAATAAATAAGGGAGAATCAGTGGATGTGGTGTATTTGGATTTTCAGAAGGCATTCAATAAGGTGCCACACACAAGAGGTTATTAAACAAAATTAGAGCTCATGGGATTGGGGATAATATATTAGCATGGATTGAGAATTGGTTAACAGACAGAAAACAGAAAGTAGGAATAAACGGGTCATTTTCGGGTTGGCAGGCTGTAACTAGTGGGGTCAGTACTTGGGTCACCGCAAGGATCAGTGCTTGGGCCTCAGCTATTCACAATCTATATCAATGATTTGGATGAGGGAACCAAACGTAATATATCCAAGTTTGCTGATGATACAAAGCTAGGTGGGAATGTAAGTTATGAGGAGGATGCAAGGAGGCTTCATTGGGATGTAGACAGGCTAAGTGAGTGGGCAAGTACATGGCAAATGGAATATAATGTGGAGAAATGTGAAGTTATCCACTTTGGTAGGAAAAATAGAAAAGCAGAGTACTTTTGAAATGGTGAGAGATTGGGAAATGTTGGTGTTCAGAGGGACCTGGGTGTCCTTGTACACTAATCACTGAAAGTTAACATGCAGGTACAGCAAGCAATTAGGAAAGCCAATGGTATGTTGGCCTTTATTACAAGAGGATTTGAGTATAAGAGTAAAGATGTCTTACTGCAATTATATAGGGTCCTGGTGAGACCACACCTGGAGTATTGTGTACTGTTTTGGTCTCCTTACCTAAGGAAGGATATACTTGCCATAGAGGGAGTGCAACAAAGGTTCACCAGACTGGTTCCTGGGATGGGGGGATTGTCCCACGAGGAGATTGAGTAGACTAGGCCTATATTCTCTAGAGTTTAGAAGAATGAGAGGTGATCTCATTGAAACATACAAAATTCTTACAGGGCTCGACAGGGTAGATGCAGGGAGGATGTTTCCCCTGGCTCGGGAGTCTAGAACCAGGGGTTACAGTCTCAGAATAAGGGGTCGGACATTTAGGACTGAGATGAGAAATTTCTTCACTCAGAGGGTGGTGAATCTTTGGAATTCTCCACCCCAGAGGGCTGTGGAGGCTCAGTCATTGAGTATATTAAAGACAGAGCTCGATAGATTTTTGGATATTAAGGGAATCAAGGGATAGTGCAGGAAAGTGGATTGATCTTATTGAATGGCGGAGCAGTCTCCAGGGGCCGAATGGCCTACTCCTTCTATTTCTTATGTTCTTACAGTGAGCAGGCTATTTAATGGTGGCAGGGGGAAAATCGTACCTCAGCCATATCCCGTTCTCGTTCGAAGTCTGCGTACTTTCCAGCAGGTATCATTGGGAAGCATTCCAGAGCAGGAACCATTGCTTATTTACCCCACTCTCCCGTGAGCCCAATTGGAGCTCACCAACAGCTGCCGAACAGGGACCAACTAAATCAGTACAGGTGTTGCTTTGTCATTGCTGCGTATTGTATAACTAAATCCATCCGCATTATATTGATAAAGTACATTGCTGGTAACGTCCCAACGAGCACAAGTTACCACAAGATCTCAATCCCCTTCGCCACATACTCAGTACGGTCTGGTTGCAGTATAATCACGTTCAACCATTCTAACCTTGATTGCAGGTAATAAGGGAAACCCAATACATGTCATCACGGCTACAGAGAAAACAGCACAAATCGTCACTTAGCTTATCAATTGATCAAAGTACAGTTCAAAAATCCTCACAAAGTATCTGGACATTTTACATTATCACAGGCAACAGTAGCACCTAGCTGAGCTTTCAGTTGATGAGTGAAGTAGGGATCAGGGGTCCATTCTCCCGCGTTGTACGGAGTCTTCATCGTAATGTCAGCCGTGGCTCAGTGGATAGCACTTTTGCCTCGGAATTAAAAGGTTGTCAGTTCACAAGTCCCACTCCAGAGACTTGGGCACATAATCTAAGCTGACACTTCAGTGCAGTGCTGAGGGAGTGCTGCACTGTCAGAGGTATTGTCGTTTGGATGAGGCGCTAAACTGAGGCCCCCCGTCTGCCCTCTCAGGTAGATGTAAAAGATCCCATGGCACTATTACAATGAAGAGCAGGGGAACTCTTGCCGGTGTCCTGGCCAATATTTATCCCTCAACGAACATCACTAACACAGATTATCTGGTTATCACATTGCTGTTTGGGGGACCTTGCTCTGTGCAAATTGGCTGCTGCGTTTCCTATGATACAACGGTGACTCACTGACTGTAAAGCACTTTGGGACGTCCTGAAGTTGTGAAAGGGGCTATATAAATGCAAGCCTTTCTTTATTTCCTACTGGCAGTACATCACAAAATCCACTTCAATTCAAGTATATCAAGTTACTACTAGTAAAGGATAGACAGATGGACAAGGTGAAAGACTAGAAGACTAAATTCCTGTCCACTTTGCATGATTTCCCCTCCAATATTTTGCTCAGAAATTTATTTGTTCATTCCTTTTTGACACAGGTTTGTACATATTTAAACACATTACAGTCGTGCAAAAAAAACAGGGAAGGTAATGACAGAAAAGCCAGCAAGTTACCAGTGAGTGTCCATCACACTGTCCCCCTTTTCATGAATGAGAGGGTTTTGTAAAACAAACATATTCTCTAGTTTCCGAGTGACATCTGCCTTGCCTGTGGTTCCAGAAACGAAGGGAGTAATAGGAAGCAAAAATTAATCGCCACAGCAACTGAACTATTCAACACCAAATATCTGCCATCTACAAAGAACTGTATTTCAATTGTGTTTATGTAACCTGCTGTCCTCATCCAGTGTAGGCCCCAGAGTTCACTAGTTTGAATCTTTAAAGTCGATCTGCGACTAGCGACAGGCTTGCGTCTTCTCTCTCTGCATGTCCACTCCAATTACATTCATATTTACTGACTCCTCTGGCCACTGAGATTTCATTTTGCTCTCTTTGAAGAGGGCAGCAGCCTGGCTCCATCTGTCATGGGGTTAAGTGACCTTCTGTTATTTCAGTAGATTCAATGATCTAGAAAATTTACCCCCCTTTTCAGATCATAATCCACGCACACAAAAAAACATGACAAAAAAAAAAAATCACCATATCAAGGCAACTCTTTCAGGAGAAAACACAGTTTAAAGCTACGATTTTTCTCAGTGTTGCTGATTTTAACTTAGCAATTACGTCTTAAACAAAGCCTTTCAGACCATACTGCTGATGATCCTATTTCAGAGCTCTTTTTGGACATAATTTTTTTTAATGCTTTCTGTGTGATGACAATACCATCGGCTTATCTCAGCCATATTTATGGGGCTCCCCCACCACCTAAAACCAGTTACATAAATTACAGCATTAAATCAAGGATACGCGGCAATGTCAAAGTACAGGTAAATGGTATTCAAATTTGTCACTAGTTTCTTTAATAATCTCAGGGCAATCACCTTTCTGACTGGAATACACTGTTTCAGAAAATCCTGGTGGGTTTCCTTCTTCCTTCGCTTCCTCACAAGTTAAAAGGGCAACTCCCAAATGTTTTCCAGGAGATGCTCGATTAACTGAGACTTTTAGAGAAAACACAAAGTTTTACTTATTCATCTATTTGGGGAATAAAAAAACAAACAGTTTTCTACTTTTCTTCAAAGCCGCCGAATGTTCCCCAAACACGGAGCCCCGGCAAGAGAGCCGGCTGCAGCCTTCTGCCCAGGGCGCTCTCCGACCAGCTGCTGGAGGGGTATGTGCGAGAGCAAAATGGGCCACTTCTAACCTTTAGAGTCCCCCTCCTTCTGTTTGGAGAAGCGTCTCTGCCTCCCGTCTGTGCTTTGATGTGAAGGGCTGTGTGGGGGACAACTGGCTTAAACACAGAGGTTGGCAAGAGGCCACCTGGCCGCAGCCGAGCACAATTTGATTTTGGTGTCAGCTAGTTGGATAAGTTGAAGGAAGAAGGAACTAAAAAAAAACAACCTGCATTTATATAGCGTCTTTCTCAGAAATATCTCAAAGTGCTTCACATACAATGAGATGATTGAACAGTTAGTCTGCTTTTGAGGGAATATTAGGCAGGGCACCGAGAACTTTCTGCTGTTCTTCAAAGAGTGCGACCGAAACCTTTGCATTCCACACAAACCACTGGAGTAGGCCAATGGGGCTTGGTTTAACATCTGATCTGAAAACTACATAAATCAATAAATGTTTTGATATTTGCATTGGACTTGAATTCATCCTTGTCCCTTGGCTTTTGCAGTGCTGTACATACAAGATGAAAATTTGAGGTCTCTCGATTATCCGCCTCTTTCCATTATTCACTGGCGGGGGGGGGGGGGTGGATAATGGAGGTTCCACTGTAATTGCTTGGTTAAGTACGCAATCCATAGTTCGAGTCCCTCATGATTGTAATCAGGATAAGATGTAGAACAAGTTTTTTTATATTGTCTTTTTTTATATGGATGTGGTTGATGCTGGCAAGGCAGCATTTATTGCCCATCCCTAGTTGCCCTGAGGCATTAAAAATCAACCATGTAGTGTGGGACTGGAGTTGCATGAGGCCAGACCAGGTAGGGCTGGCAGGTTCCCTTCCCTGAAGGACATCAGCAAACTAGTTGGGTTTTACAACAACCCACGACTTTCATACTTATTTTACTAAATTTATAAAATCAATTTCACAATTTGCCATGGTGGGATTTGAACTCACAACCTGTCCAATACTATAACCATTAGATTATTGCACCCTAACGCTTACACGTGATGTTTTCGTGGACACAGATGATGTAGGTCAACTGAACAAGTGCTTTTTAGTTGTTGCTAGTGGGGAAAAAATCAATTTCAGAAGCATATTATGGACAAGTCAGTTCTTCAAAATCGTGAACGGTTTTGATAGAGTAGATAGAGAGAGAATGTTTCCACTTGTGGGAAAGAGCATAACCAGAGGTCATCAATAAGATAGTCACCAAGAAATCAAATAAGGAATTCAGAAGAAACTTCTTTACCCAGAGAGTGTGAAAATGTGGAACTTGCTACCACAGGGAGTGGTTGAAGCGAATAGTATAGATGCATTTAAGTTAGATGAATTGTTAGATAAGCATATGCGGGAGAAGGGAATAGAGGGTTATGCTGATAGAGTTAGATGAGGAAAGATGGGAGGAGGCTCGAATGGAGCATAAACGCTGGCATGGACTGGTTGGGCCGAATGGCTGGTTTCCGTGCTGTATATCCTATGTAATCTTATGTACTGCCACCAGTTTGGTGAAAGGAATGGGGAGAGGACCTGCAGGATACATCTTATCAGAGTGACACCGGCTTGAAACGTGACTATTATTTTGTTGTGATGCAATGTGTGCTGACCAACATGCACCTGAACTTCCCTCTAATGATGGTGATGTCCTTAAAAGATATCCTTCTCCAACATCTGAATCTATTAGAAAACAAAGCGTTAAATCTAAAAGTCCACCTAATTTACTAATGAGCTACCAGAGACCTGGATTTAAGCCAATATGTCTTATCTACCCCCTCCCAAATAAAGGTTGCCAAGTCATGTCAAACACAAGTTACTGGGAAACAGATTTCCCACCCACCACCCTGTGCTACATTCACTGTCCCTCTCAGTGACCCTGCCCCAGGCTATCCAATACTCACAATTCACACCTGCACTGGTTTCTTCATTTCACAAAGCTCCACTGTTTAGTAAACTCCTAAACTGCAACTGAGGCGTTTGACCCAGCAAGGTTCATATCCTCACTTTCCCACGAACCCTTTAGCCTCAACTTAAAAACACCATTTTATTTATGTGTATCTGGTCTGGTTGACCTCCCACTGCCATACCTTTTAATTACAGCTGGGATAGCAAAATGGGCTGGTCTGGACTAGAGAGTTCCTCAACCGTCATCGCCAATGTTGATTCATGACCACCCAAAAGTGTGTTTCAGTGCAGTGGTATTGGTGCCAGGAGTTATACTACCCCTCAGCAACAGCTTGCGTTGATATAGCGCCTTTAACGTAGTAGAATGTCTCAAGACGCTTCACGGAAGTGTTATCAGACAAAATTTGACACCGAGCTACATAAGGAGTTATTAGGACAGGTGACCAAGAGTTTGGTCAAAGAGGTAGATTTTAAAGGAGCGTCTTAAAGGAGGAGAGAGAGGTGGGCCGATGGAAATTGAGGATGTACAAGAGGGCAGAATTGGGGGAAGGCAGAGTTCTCGGAGGGTTGTAGGGCTGAGCCCTCCATCGAATTACCAAATGAAGAGAATCGAGTCTGAATGTTAGTCAATGTTAAGATTCAGAGTTATAATATGAGTCGAGATTCTCACACTGTGCCGTCAGAGCTAAATGGCTACTATGGACTCGATGGTTTGCAAAAGGAAGGTTTGAGGCCGTTCTTCACCCAGTGGTGCAATTTTCCATCCCCGATAAAGACTTGGGACCAGAAACTCCCAGTACTTTGAGCTACCCTTCCTCAGGCCAGGCTGAGGGCCACTGAACTTCAGCATGCAAGAGGCTGGTAGATAACCACACCAGCCAAACAACTAACCAAAGCATCATGAAATATGACCAGGAATTACAGAAATATCAAGTCCATGTCTACTGAGATAGGATTAATGGAATGGGGCCTAAATTTATAGTGTTAGGGTGTATGGAGGATGGATTTTCATCCGTATTGGCAGACTTTCTGCACAATGTCTCCCACTGCCATGGTATCATGTACCTCTATATTAAGTAACCGACGTACAAGATTACCCTCTAACCCATTTGCCAAGTAAAAACCGGAGTAAAAAAATTAAGACTTCCAAGCAGTCACCATGGCCTGGATCTTAGCCTGGAGGAGAGTTCTGCGCGGGTGGAAGGGCTGTTGTGAGGTTGAGAAACCCGGAAGAATGGGTTTCCCAAATGTCCTGCAGGATTTAACTGCAGGGTCCCTTTAAGTGGAGTTCCCGCCCACAGGCAGCCTGATTGACAGGCTGGAGGCCTTTCGAATGGGAAGCCTGCTTCCAGAACAGAAGTCATTACATATCCACACAACCTGATTGCATCATAAATTCCCTTATGCCTTTTGAAACGTTAAACCCATGTAAAATTTGCAGATGTCTGTCAGGTAATCTCAGGTTGTTCTTGAAACTAAGCTATTTGATATGCAAGTCAGGCGTCAAAGGAAAACACAGCAGCCAGCCAGCCAAGGGGCTGCTGTTCATGCTCTATCTACCTGGATGGTGGAATTGATGTCTGCCTGCCTCATGGGAAAGGAGGTTTTTATTAATATTCGTTCATGGGATGTGGGCGTCACTGGCAAGGCCAGCATTTATTGCCCATCCCTAACTGCCCTTGAGAAGGCGGCGGTGAGCCACCTTCTTGAACCGCAGAGGGAAGTTAAGAGTCAACCACATTGCTGTGGGTCTGGAGTTACAGATAGGCCAGACCGGGTAAGGACGGCAGATTTCCTTTCCTAAAGGACATTAGTGAACCAGACAGATTTTTACGGGAATCCGGTAGTTTTATGGTCACCATTCGTGATACTAGTTTTTAATTCCAGATTTATTTTTAATTAATTGAATTTAAATTCCCCAGCTGCCTGTGGTGGTTTGTGTGCGCTTTGCTTTGAGTTCTTCAAAGAACCAACTTCCACTCAAAAGCAAACCACAAGTGTCTCTGTACAATGGTTTTGGGATGTGTAGTTGTCAGTTTGCTGTTTACCTGCCTGCAGCTACTTAGTGGCAGTGGGATGAGCTTCGTGGATCCTGAAACACCCTTGTTCCTTTCATTAAAGACTCAGTTCAAAGATTCTGACTTGCAGTATCGAGGGATATGGGGATAGTGCAGGAAAGTGGAGTTGAGGTAGAAGATCAGCCATGATCTCATTGAATGGCGGAGCAGGCTCAAAGGGCCAAATGGCCTACTCCTGCTCCTATTTCTTATGTCTTATGTTCACAAGGCCGAAGCCTACGAGAGCAGGCAAGTGTATTGGGGAAGTGAGAGAGATCATGGCAGGTGGTCCAGATCGCCGGGGGGGGGGGGAAGTGGTCCTGATTGTGGTCTGGGGAGTCCCGATTGTGGGGGGGGGCGGGGATACAGATTAGCCTTGAGCTAATTGAATGGCAGAACAGGCACGAGAGGCTGAATGGCCGACTCCTGTTCCTATATTCTTATGCACTGCTTCTGATGAACATAGAGAGGGGGAAACTGGGAGTGGGAGCAGCAGGAGACCAGAAGCTTGAAAGAGCGGAGTGGGAGATGGGGGACCAGAGAGAGGTGAGCAATGCCCGAGAGAGTGTAGAATGGACAGGAAAGCGGGACTGAGAGAGCAGCGGACGAGCAGACTCTCCAGAGTGAGCGACACCACCATCCACCACAAATGATTCACATAAATTGAACCGCACCCCCCACCCCAATTTTCAACCTCAAATAGAGGAATTTTCTTTTTCTTTCCTCTCCCAGGAGATTACATGGTTCCTGGTGGGTAGGACATTACAACTATGCGACGGGCTAGACGGACCAGCTGGTCTTTTCCTGTCTGACATATGTCCGTGTATCAGGTCAGTTTCGCAATCTCACCGTGGACCATACCTACTCCAACAGGTAGTGTCACACTGCCTGGAGTTCCCACCAGCTGCACTATGACTACAGGTTGGTGCGATACCAAATTTAAACATTCTAGGCGGTCTGGGAAGTTTTCAAACTGCAATTTGGATGTGCGTGTCTGTGTGTCTGTGTTTTTAAAAAATGAGAACATGCTCAAATTAAAATGTAACTGACCGCAGAGCTCATTTGTCCTTGGGCAGAATGCTGCTCAGAGCCAGGAGTGAAACTTGGGTCACACTGGCTGGACAATCGACCGAGATCAGGACCCATCCTATGACTGGCCTCTTGTGATGAGCTGTGACACAGAGCGAGGCCTGTCACAACTTCACTACCATGTCAAGCCCATCACGGAAGCAGGCTGTGGGTGGAGGTTTAATTCGACAAGTGGTGACTCTCAGCTGGAGAGGGAAAAAAACACTGAAATAACTGAGCTACTTATTAGATTTTCAAAGTTCAATGGTGTGTGTGCTGACTTGAATAAATGTTGCTGATTCCAGGATCGTCTCATCTTTTATCGCGAATGTTTTGCGTTGAGTTGCTCTGTGGTTGAGTGCCAGATGGTCTAATTTCACTTGTGTACAAGCTTTTGGTTTTGGCATTTGTTGACACAATAAACAAGGTTCTAAACCGTGCAGCCTATGTGCTGCAGGAACAGGTCCCAGGGTTGGTTGGGTTTGGCAGCTCCCAGCATTTCTAGTTGTTTACTTTGCCCTGTACAGGGGAAGAGATAATGCGAGAGGTGTGTTTGTTTTCCACCGCACTACATGTTGCTCAACGCAGTAAAATCCAAATCAGGTAACTGTTAACCCCTCAGGTTCATAACACTGAAGGGGGGAAGAGTATAGAAAAGCTACAGCTTCCAAATGATAGGGGATAAAGTCCACCAGCACAAATAGCCCATGAGAGCAGAGCAAGAGAAGATGATACTGACATGCCCTGCAACCGAAACATGGACCTTCCTTGGGCGTCGTGTAAAGTCCGCGGCAAAAATGGCAAAGCTGCAACAGCAAATATAGGCAGTGAAAAGTGGCAAATTTAGCACAACGGTATTTACATTGTGGCGCCATTTCCATGAGCAGTTCCATGATATAAACATGGCATCAAAAATAGGGTATTGTTGAACTCATTCAGGTTCTATTCTTCAGAGACACATCCTGACGATGAGCACAGCTAAACCTTTGGCTCAATGCCTATAAAATGTTCCTTCAGTTCCCATGGACTCCCTGACTCTCAGTAACCATCGACACTCCATATGACTTGGCTCCGAGTACTATACTTTAAAAAAAAAACTTGGCTCCTATATGTATTTATTTATTCTTGAAGCCAATTTTACACAGTACTTTGAGGGTTCAAGCGTGTGTTACTGAGTTCTGTCTGCATTTGCATTGGTACAAAGAAAGACTTGCAGACGAGTAGCACGTGTAAAAAATTGCCTCAAAGTGCTTCACACAATTAATTACGTCTGGTGTGCAGCGACTATTGACAACATGACGCCAACACAGCCAAGGTTAGAGACACACAATGAACTGTGAGCAGCCAGCTCAAGTGTAGACCCTCCTCGTTCAAGTTTTTAGATCAGTTTGAACTGAATTGACAGTGGCATCAATTTCAAGTCCATTCACTTCAGCAAATGATGTTTCCATGTGTACCGACTCTCAATTTGCCAGACCCAGTGTCAAAGTTAGCAATTTTTCATGGGGAGCTTTTGGTGTCAAAAAAATAAGCTCCAGGAGCCAAGTTAAAATTTTTTAAAGCCAAGTCATCAGAAGCACATGTTGTTGAGTCAAGAACCATATGGAAGCAGCGATGTTAAGCACTAATGCCCAGTAATCCAATCCGATGCATCCAGTGTCGAATTTGGCCTATTTATACTGTGAAGTGAATACGGCAGCACTGGAGTAACAGGGCGGGCGGGAGACATGGCACCAGCACAATTCCTGAAAAGCGACGCTCGCGACCTTTTGGTTCTGGCTGCGTAGCTTCTCCAGTGTCTGGGGAAAGTCAGTACAGATCAGCAATGTGGAAAGCTCGGCCTGCCCGCAATCGGAATTATTATGGTGGGCACGATGCCAAGACATACCAGCAGCGTGCGCTTGGCTTGGTTCCACTGGCAGTGGGTGGGTGTGGGGGGGTGGGGATGGGGGTGAGGGGGGGGAAGCTCTGGTGCTGCACGGTAGGAGCCAACCTTGTAAAAAGTGAACAGGGCATGGAACAACTGACTTCAGCACCCCTCGGGGGCGGGGAGGGGGGGGAGGGGGTGGGAAACAAACCAACAAAAAGTCAGTGGTTCTTGTTCCTGTTTCCTGATCCCTGTCCAGTGACGTCTGCTAGAAAGGGCTCCTCAACACAGTAGTGAAACTCCATTAATGACCAAATGCCCATGCCCGCTGCTTGCAGTGCTAAAGTGACGTTTGTTAAGGCGGCAGAGTTATTCTGGTGGGCGCAATGCCAAGTCATGCCAGGAGTGGGCGTTTGGTTTGGCTCTTCTGAAAGTAGATGGGTGTGGCGGGGTGGTGGGTCTGGTGCCTCTGGTGCACTGAAGAAGCCAACCCTGCAGGGTGAACAGGGCACGGGCCAACGGAAATGGTATCAGGGCCAAGATCGTTTCCAAGAACCCAAGCCATCGGGCACTTCCCTTTCATCTGACTCGACTGTAAATTCAGATGTGATCCAATTTAATGAGCTCAGTGTAAATAGGCCTGTAATGTCATCTCTAGAGTGATGGAAGTGGGCGTGGGGGGGGCGATAAGAATCAGGCTGTTATTTATTCACATCATTTGGAGAGATCACAAAGATACCTATGCTGACAAGGTATTTCAGCTGTCTATTGCAAAAAGGAACTAACGATGCATAGAGAGCTGGCCAGGTTAGCAGTAGCTGCGATTTGGCTTGTAACTCCTACAGTCATTTTTTTCATACCACATGCTTTATATGACATCGGCAGCTCATAGATCAAGATGGCAGGAATGGTTTGTTTTCAACTCCTGCCTTTTCGCAAGGCTTTCATCTTCAGGAAGCATTACCTGGCACATCAGCATTCCTCACCGACAGCTCTTCACACACAAAACGCTGGGTGCAGTGACAGAAATGCGCATCATTTAGCTAAATTTGGTGTTATGTGAAAAAGCAACACACTGCTCTTTCAACTGTGCAGAAAGAGCTCACAAGGTGCTTTTACTTTTTGAACTTGTCCTGGGGATCCCGTTTCATGCGAGCTTTGGGCGCCACTCTCCCCTTCCTCAGGGTGGGGGTGGGGGGATCTCTTCCCCTATCGGCCGCAGGTCTCTGCCAAGTAGCTTGGGGGACCCCAGAGTGCGAGTATGAGAGACTGGCTTGGCCTCTTTACTTAACTAAAAGAGGTGGTCTTAACCCAAGGCCCCACATTTTGAGAACTCCACGATGACTTAGAGACCATGGATTGAAGATTAATCTCCAGGACACTGCTGCAAGCAAATTGTGGTTCTTTTCCCCCCCCATTTTCTTTAAACACTTTTGTTTATCAGTTCTAAAAATATTGGAGATGGCGAAGAAATGCTGTTTGACTGACAGTCAAGAATCATCCAATGAAGAGTCTGTTCGCTTTCCGATTGGCTGTGGGAAGGCGGGGCGCTGTGAGGAGGGGCGTGCTGACTGGCCAATGGCGGAAGCATGTGGGTGGGAGGTCATGTGATGAAACCTCCAGGAATACATCCAACCAGAGTTGGCAACCCTGGCCATGTTTAGACTGGTGAGGACCACCACGTCTGGCAACCTCTGGCTGTATTCCTAAAGCACCTTGAAAACAGTCGGGTTTACAGTCAATCAACACTGTGCTCGAGCTCCGCAGTTGTTCTCGCAGCATGCTTCTCTAAGGCAAGGCTGCAATACATTCTCAGCTCTAGCAAGACTCTTCCCTTCCAGGACACAGGTAAACTGTGCAAGATCAAAACTAAAGACACGCAGCACACTCACAAACACAAGTATGACAACAGATTTAAAATAATACTGCCGTGGCAAGCGCACAGAGAGAGAGTCAAAGTCAGGTGAAGCAGGGTTAGATGGCTGGGGATAACTAGACCAGGGTGTGCAGACGTAACTCAGTCCCCATTTTAAAGTTATATATTCCTTAATTTTATATATCCATTATAAATTTCCATGTCCATACTTAAAATGGAAATTGCCTATGTAAACTTGTCACACTGTAATTACACCCTCCCTCCAGTGATGGTGCTGCAGTGCCTCCCCTGGAGAGAAGGTGTCATTGTAGCGTGACAAGTTTACATGGCAGTTTCTATTATAAATGCGGATAAAGGAATTCAGTGTGTAAGGTTTTGTCGACAGGAAGTGTGTGCAGACACAGTTGATATAATACAGATCTTTCAAATCATATCTCTAGAGTATGCTTACAAAATATTACGCCACAGGAAGTCTCTTGTGCTCTTTCTCCCATTGAAAAACATGCTGCTCTCAGCCATTCCTTGCATTTCACTCGCATACCATTGAAAATTAGGTACAGCAATTTTTTTCCCTCTCATGTAAATCAGATAATCCTGATTTGTAGCCTATACACCAGAGGCTGATCGAGTTTATTGTAAATCAGTGACTGGCCTACTTTATACTGTCAGGAAGAGAGAGAGAGGTTGTTTTCACTGAATGCTCACTAGTGGGTCTTCAATGCAACGGTCCTGCAGAGGAAGGCCAGTGGCTGGGATGGGGCTGGAGTTTTACACAACAGAGTTGCCTTGCCCCCATCTGCAGTCATCACCAGTGATCGTTACCACGCTCTGCCAATACAAAAAGATTCATTTTCATGAGGTTTTGTCACGTACTTTAGCTGTATCCACTCGATAAGTCACTCCACAATCATGTTTCATTGGGGAAATCAGGTGAAGTGAAATGTGCCGCAGTATGTGCAGAGGAGAGCCTCACCCTTCACCTTCTCGTTAGGCGTTCAGAGTGCCTTTATACTCCAGCCACCGGTACCAGATTGGTAGCAACAGTATTATCTCCAGCCAGGTAGTATTTGATTCGGAGTACTTGGCTCCAAAGGGATTCCTCTGTCCCCTCTAAACATTTAAATCATACCTGGGTAGATTTTAAAACGTACCCAGCACGCCAAATAGACCCCCCCCCCCCCCCCCCCCACTCGGAGCCTGGTTTGGCATTGCACCGGAGATATACTCCACATGGTGGGGTCCGTCTCTGCCAGGGAGGGTCTCAAACCCCCACAGACTTGACTCCTGGGTTACACTATAACTTCAGCATCAGTGCCAAGAGGAAACCGCCAGGGTTACAGTAGAAATGCAGCCTAAGCTATTTTGAAAGCATCCATTCCCACTGTTTACAAGAGGGCTTCCTCCAGGCAGACAGTCAAGCAATAAACAGCAGCTGACAAGGCACTGGAATTTCTGTTTCTATAGAAACCCAAGCAACCAAAGTTTGATCTTTCTTACTCTTGCAAGTTCATTCTTTTTCATAGAAAGGAGCCAGTTGGTGTTTAGTCCGATTTGTAGGGAAAGTCCTGCACTAGATTCATCAGCTGCTGCCCTGGTCACCTTTTTGACTATCCCAATAGCAGAGAAAGCCAAGACAAATCAGCTCCATTTTAGGTGCCCTTGACCGGCACACCACATGTCCCAACAGACATTTATCCGCAACGGCTCACGAGCTTATTCACCCTTAGACTGATATCGGGACAGTACGTAGGAGAACTAGACAATGTACACAAATAGAAGCAGCAGCTCCTTCCCTCACCGTCATTTATTTTGGTTGTAGGTTCTAAAATTGGGGTCCCGAGGTTACTAGATTTCTGTATTTTCTGCATTTGTTGACTTACTAGAAAGTTGTTTCTTCCTGTCATTTCCTGTCTACAAGACTTTGCGTCCTGCTGTCACATTTTTGCCACACTTATATCAACTTTTTCCGGTTACAAATTCCTCTGTCCATATTTATAATGGAAATGGTCTATGTAAATTTGCCACACTATAATTATATCCTCCCACTCAGCTTGTACTGCAGTCAAACTCCTGTGCTCCAACCAACTCTGCTTCCCAAATTGTTAGTTTTAAACAGCAAAAAAATTACAATATAAAATCAAAGCATTATACGACAAGAAGCTGCATTTACATAGCATTTTTAACATAAAAAACGTCCTAAGACGCTTCACAATGGTAAAATAAGAAAAAAGGTTACCGAGTCAAGGAGGAGATTGGGGCGGGGTAACTAAAAGCTTGGTCAAAGAGGTGACTGTTTCATAAAAATAAGGACAAAATGTGCAGCCCGGTACAATTATCCCCTGCTCTCTAACCTTGCTTCACCTGAAGGCTACACTTAGTCTCGACTCCCCATGTGCAGTGTTCTCCTTTGGGTAGTTTCACAGATTAGAACAGAGGTGCTCAGGACTATGCCAAGATTTGCAAAGGGCCCCTCACAAAGATAAGTTTGAAAACCACTGGTCTAGTGTCAGTAATGAGACAGCATGTCTCGCTAGCACAATTGCTCTTTACTAATTTGTCTAGGGGATAGGCAATTTTAGCAAGATCCTATCTAGAATAACTGATGGAACGATGTATGGATAAATTCTAATAAGAGAATGTCACTGTACTTCAAGCCTAGACGGTTTCTGGTTTAAAAAAAACCACGTGCAGTATTTCAAAGTATTTTCAAAGTCTTATCAACATTTGCTGATTATAGGCAGATTAGATGATGAGAACAGTTAACAAGCTCCTATATTAAACTCTGTCATAGGATTCAGTCTGGCTGGCTCCTTAATCTATTACTGCTGCAGCCTAGCCCATTGTCTGTCCTAAGGACACTCGGCACTGACAGTTATATAAATGTCACAGACATATTATGCTCGTGTAGGTTGACATCACAACGAGCTACAATTAACATTCCAGAAACCACTCCATTCAAAACTGGGCCACTCATTGTGCGTCATTTTGCTTGAAAGAGAACGTGCGCGCAAAACATGTGGCAGTAGATATCGGAATCTTTGATCATCGTGGTTTTGGTCTTATTACTATTTTGATAATTTTTCATCGACAGCTAATATGAAATCATTCTCATCTGTTTTTGGTTGTGGGATACAGTGGCAGTGTACCGCTCTTCTAATTACATCACACGTTTAGTACGGCACACATGAATCTTTGGGTTAGTTTTGGGTTTGGGATAGAGCATGAGAGACGAATATCAAAAAGCTCTGAACTCCTATTTAAAATTCAGATGACTGACCGCAATCAAGATTTACATAGGAATCCCCACAGGTAGTGAGGGATTATATATAGATGGTAATTATCTAACAGAAACTGAGGAACACCGGACTCTCCTCTCTTTTCCCCTCCCCCAAACATTTGGACCTTACAACAGAGACAGACGGCACGGAGTAATCATACCTTGGGGCAATTCTACAATGACGGTTTTCACATCTGAAAGTCAGATCAGAACAGACAGTCGAAACACAATTGATGAAATGTATAAACCCCAGGCCAAATGTATCAGTTGATGAACAGTATGATGTGGATCTATATTTCAATGATTTACAAAACAGTTTTACTGTCACGTTTATTGATGTTAAAGCCTGACAAGTGGGGATTAGTAGCTGAAGGCAATAAATTGACATTTGCCTGATAAGACGCAGAGTATATGTAGTGCAGAGCAAACTTAATGAGATTAAACAAACGTGCACCATTAATATCAAACAAGCTTCTAGTTCCTGGATCAATACTGAAGTTAAGTCGCTTAAGCCCCGAGTACACGCTCACTTTAAAAAGTCATTATTGGAACATACATAAAATAAACTGTACTGTGTATTACTGATAACAAGTGAGGAGATTTCCCTCTTGTATCCAAAGAAGAGGCCTAGTGTTTAAATCCCAGCTGATGGGTTTAGCGTGATTTGACAGAATGGTTGGGCATATAATAATTACTCTTTGACCCATCACCTCATATAATGATTTTTTTAACATAAACATTTACAAGATAGCAAAGGACAACATATATACGATAGAAATGAATGTTTCTGTCAGGACACTGAATGCATGTCGTTCCTTTGCTATATTAAGAGGCGTTAAGCCATTTATTTTCAAAAACATTTAAGCATTCTTATTGCAAACAGTAATCTGTAGACTTGTATATTATTAGAAATAGACAGCTGGCAGCACATTTATAGTATTAATTTAATCTCAGGGTTTCTGTGCCATTCATAAAGCACACAGTTTGAGCTCTGATTACTTCTGACGTCAATGTCACTCAAATCAACCATGACTTGTCGTGTATTATTCCATTTAGGTAATGTTGTATTAACTTTTACGTGCTGAATTTTCTTCAGTTTTTCTTTTTCTTTCCTCCCTCCCAAAGGCTCGTGAATGGTTCACAGATGCCAACGCCCCTCCAGTATCCCACTAAAGTAGCTATTTTCAGGTGAGAGTCCAGTCAGTGTTGGCAGGTGTACTCACACACAGGCTACCAATGAGACATTAAACCAAGGTTCCGGCTGCTCTCTCAGGTGGACGTAAAAGATCCCATGGCACTATTTCAAAGAAGAGCAGGGGGACTTGTCCCTGGTGTCCTGGTCAATATTTATCCCTCAACTAACATCATTAAAACAGATTATCTGGACATTATCACATTGCTGTATGCGGGAGCTTGCTGTGCGCAAATTGGCTGTCGCATTTCCTACATTACAACAGCGACTACACTTCAAAAGTATTTCATTGGCTGTAATGCGCTTTGGGACACTCCGAGGTTTTGAAAGGCGCTACATAAATTCAAGGCTTTCTTTCTTTGAGTCACTGGATAGCAATCTGGAGCGACAAGCCTGGCAGAATGTTCCTCTACCGACCCAAGATGCTGAACCAACCGCTGCAAACCATCAAGTGTTCCAGCTGACTCAACACAAACCGAGGATCAAACCTGGGGCTCCTGACCTGTATGGTTCAATAGCATAGAGCTCAACACCTTAGTCCATGAACAGATATAGCATCACCTTGAGAAACAGCAACCTCATTCCAGCCTATTGCAGCCATGTCCCAGTTGCAGGGCAGTTCTTCAGCATGTCTGGTGATCTGTGAGAGAGCAGGTCTTTGGCCAGTAGTGCGGGCAGTGGAATCCTGCATAATGGCTCTCTCCATCTGAAGTCCCAGCATGCTGAAACTCGGTAGAGGCAGCTCCTTGAAGATTGGAAGCCAAAGTGTCTACAGCAGCAGTTTGAGCATTCAGGAGGCATAGGTGGACTGAGCTTAGGGAGGGGGCTCAGCTGCAGAAGGGCTTGGCGTTCCCTGCTGATCTTCAGTTGTGTTAAATGGCCATGCACAACTGCACAGATGTAGCGACTGGACACTCTCCACAGATGCCGGAAGATTCTACAAGGTGCTTGGCATGGCTTCTAACAACTGGAGAAACAGTTGGTGCTCAGATAGCACCTGTCAAATGTAGATCCTGTGAGGTCCGAATCCCAGACCTCTGCAGCCGAGGAAGGCAATGAGTTGTCCTTCCGATCCTTCACTGCTCACCCATGCTCTGCGATTCATCAGGTGTAGCCACCTCAAACTAACTAGCCAAATGTCCCAGGCTGGAAGTATCTGTGCTGGTGCTTGCTACGGATGAAGTGAATGACGCCACGGGCTTTGAGGTATTGGGTTTGTGGGCACTACTGCAACTTGTGGTAGCTTCTTCAGGGACACTATAGAAACAAATGGTGGCTGAAATGCCCAAGTACGTCATGCTGGCTGGCAGTTGTGTGTAGACAGACTGGATGCAGGGAGGATGTTTCCCCTGGCTGGGGGGTCTAGAACGAGGGGTCACAGTCTCAGGATACAGGGTAGGACATTTAGGACTGAGATGAGGAGACATTTCTTCACTCAGAGGGTGGTGAACCTGTGGAATTCTCTACCACAGAAGGCTGTGGAGGCCAAGTCACTGAATATATTTAAGAAGGAGATAGATAGATTTCTAGACACAAAAGGCATCAAGGGGTATGGGGAGAGGGCGGGAATATGGTATTGAGATAGAGGATCAGCCATGATCATATTGAATGGTGGAGCAGGCTCGAAGGGCCGAATGGCCTACTCCTGCTCCTATTTTTCTATGTTTCTATGCACGTGTAGCAATGAGTCAGTGTGTGGAGGAAGCATAACAAGAAAAGGGTGGTACTAGCCCTGAACTTTGAGGATGCCTCCAGCTCACCATGGCCCATTCCCAGTACGTCAGTACCTTGTCCAGCATGGCCTGTTCATACTGACCGAGGGCTCTAAAATGAGGGGGACTCCCCTGTAATTCTGGTCTCCTTCCTCCTGTTATGTGGCACATAATGCTGGAGCTGCGAGAACACGTAGACAAGCAACAACCAAGTGGCCACCCTTCTTCCCAAGCTTGCGTGTGAGTAAATGAACCTGCATCATGCAGGGTACTTGTGTGGAGTCAACTTTCCAAACAGTCATGGGACAGCAGCTCCAGCTTGAAGCAGCATTCATGAAATACGCCCTAATGAAGTATAGACGTGTGTGAAGTTCACGTTGTTTTGTGAAAGCTCAGCACAGGGCCTCAGTCAGGCTGGAACAGAGTGAGAGGAAACAGTGAATGGCCTGCGTACTTTTCCCAGCTACTTTACATTGTGCAATGTTGACTAGCCTTACCTTGGCAGATTTCCTGAGGCTATTAACTTTTTTCCCCCTCTCATCTTACTCCCACGTTTACTGGATGTACTCATAGCCACATCCTGCCAAACAGCCAGGACATCTCTTCAGTGAGGAGTGCACCCTGGGATACCAACCCTCCGAAGGCTGGATTTGCATCAGCAGCTCCAAAAAAGGTTCAATTGAAAATCGACGTGCTCGGATTCTTTGTCCAGCTCCGAGCTCCTTCCCAGCACAGGCCCATTTAAATAGCAGCTGCAGCCTTTGAGAGCTGCGTACTTCCTGCCCTTTGCTGACAGCTAGCTCCCACAGGCAAAACCAAACTAAGCCAGTATCTCGCTATGAATAGTTAAATGCAGTTGACTGCAGAAAATCCTGTGGGGCCGGCCCAGTGTGAGATCAGCAAGCAGTAAGTTCACTGCTCCATCATCTCAACAGCCACACCGGACAATTCACCCTTATGCTCACATCACTAGTCACAGGACCACAACTGGAGTACGGTTATATTAAAAGCACCTTCGACTGCAGTCACACACCCTCTGGGCTAACCATCTCACATGGGAGTCAAATCATCTTAAGCAGAAAATCCAAAGCAATAGAAATCTCAAAGAGTTTACTGAATGGACTTAGAGTTTCAAAACTGAATACCATTGATCGTTATCTGAAGTCAGCAGTTTCTTGACATCTGTCTTCGACCCAATATTCACCATGTCGGGAGGTGTCTGACACGCAGCTTAAAGGGTTAAGCCAGCATGGATCTAAGGTTATGGCCTGGACCGCGTGCATTCTTGTTCTGTGGAGATAAGCACAAGGTCCCACGTGTCCAGGGCTGGATTTGGAAGAGGCCTGCGCCGCTTGAAGACAAAAGTTGGGTGCAAAGGTGACAGCCTACTGGAGAATACGAGACATTAGCAGACACTCTTGCTGCGGTCCTGTGTCTCCTCAATTGCTGCAGTGCCTTGTGGACATGCCCCAGAGCCACTGATTAACCCTCAACTGTAAACACCGGCTAAACGCTTGGTCAGAACCCATGTTACCAGGCTTAGCAGCTCAGTTCAGCGACCAAATTACAAGGCAGTTCTGGAGGGGAGAGGTGGTAAGGTGATAGTCTCTATGGGAAAAATTATTTTGTTTCGTGCAAAAGAAACACTATGATTCATAATTTGCACGTGAAGAAGTTTACCATTTCGAAGAATGGTACTTTTTTCCTATATTTCGTGGTAAATGTTAATTAAGGTCCAGATGTTCAAACATTCTGACCTAATAGTTAACTACAAAAGACGTGCAAATAACAGGAGTATTTTAAAATCTTTTTTGTTACGGAGCCCAGTAAAATCAAAATTAATTGCATTTATATAGTGGCTCGTCAGGCTCTCTGAAACACCTCACAGTGCTCCACACACAATGAATTATTTTAGAGCACGGTGACTGTTAGAGGCAAACATGGCAGCAATTTTGCACACAGCAAGATCCCACAAACAGCAGCATGATGAATGACTGCATGAAAAACTTGTTTCTAACCTCCTCCTTTATATTCCTCGTACTAATCCTGTATTTACACTCCTTTATTACTGATTCACTGACAAGTGGAAATAATCTGTTATTTACCCTCTCAAAACTTATAATACAGCTTTCTCTGTTCCAGTGAATCCTGCTCCATTTCAAGTCTTTCAGCCTAACTATGTCCTCTCATCACTGGTAACATCCTCGTGAATCTAGAGTGGCACTTTTTCCATGCCTCCAATGCCCTTTCAATAATGGGGTGCCCAAAACTGCACACAGGATTCGATCTGTGGCCCAATCAACGCCTGGCACAGATTCATAATCACTTCCATTTCCTCTTTATTGCAACGGCCTTTACATAAAGTCCAGAATCCCATTTGTTTTTGGCAATCCAGCAAATGTCTATTCAGCGGTTTGCTTTCTATCCATGCCACCACGTTACCTTTAAATAGCATAGGTCCTCATCTTCGCAATCTCTCTTAAGCAGCACTTAATTAAACTCTTTCTGAAAGTCCAAATTTTTTGTAAAATATTCGTTGCAGGGATGTGGGCGTCGCTGGCAAGGCCAGCATTTATTGCCCATCCTTAATTGCCCTTGAGAAGGTGGTGGTGAGCCGCCTTCTTGAACGGCTGCAGTCCGTGTGGTGAGGGTACTCCCACAGCGCTGTTAGGGAGGGAGTTCCAGGATTTTGACCCAGCGACGATGAAGGCACGGCGATATACTTCCAAGTCAGGATGGTGTGTAACTTGGAGGGGAACTTGGAGGTGGTGGTGTTCCCATGCGCCTGCTGCCCTTGTGTTTCCAGGTGGAAGAGGTCGCGAGTTTGGGAGATGCTGCCGAAGAAGCCTTGGTGAGTTGCTGCAGTGCATCTTGTAGATGGTACACACTGCAGCCACAGTACGCCGGTGGTGGAGGGAGTTAATGTTTAAGGTGGTGGATGGGGTGCCAATCAAGCAGGCTGCTTTGTCCTCCTCCGATGGTGTCGAGCTTCGAGTGTTGTTGGAGCTGCACTCATCCAGGCAAGTGGAGAGTATTCCATCACACTCCTTACTTGTGCCTTGTAGATGGTGGAAAGGCTTTGGGGAGTCAGGAGGTGAGACACTCGCCGCAGGATACCCAGCCTCTGACCTGCTCTTGTAGCCACAGTATTTATGTGGCTGGTCCAGTTAAGTTTCTGGTCAATGGTGACCCCAGGATGTTGATGGTGGGGGATTCGGCGATGGTAATGCCGTTGAATGTCAAGGGGCAGTGGTTAGACTCTCGCTTGTTGGAGATAATCATTGCCTGGCACTTGTGTGGCGCGAATGTTACTTGCCACTTATCAGCCCAAGCCTGAATGTCATTCAGGTCTTGCTGCATGCGGGCATGGACTGCTTCATTATCTGAGGAGTTGTGAATGGCACTGAACACTGTGCAATCATCAGCGAACATCCCCATTTCTGACCTTATGATGGAGGGAAGGTCATTGATGAAGCAGCTGAAGATGGTTGGGCCTAGGACACTGCCCTGAGGAACTCCTGCAGCGATGTCCTGGGGCTGAGATGATTGGCCTCCAACAACCACAACCATCTTCCTTTGTGCTAGGTATGACTCCAGCCAGGGGAGAGTTTTCCCCTGATTCCCATTCTCTGTCAAATGCTGCCTTGATGTCAAGGGCAGTCACGCTCACCTCACCTCTGGAATTCAGCTCTTTTGTCCATGTTTGGACCAAGGCTATAATGAGGTCTGGAGCTGAGTGGTCCTGGCGGAACCCAAACTGAGCAGGTCATGTGAGCAGGTGCCACTTGATATCACTGTTGATGACACCTTCCATCACTTTGCTGACGATTGAGAGTAGACTGATGGGGCCGGATGTTGGCCGGATTTGATTTGTCCTGATTTTTGTGGGCAGGACATACCTGGGCAGTTTTCCACATTGTTGGGTAGATGCCAGTGTTGTAGCTGTACTGGAACAGCTTGGCTAGAGGTGCAGTTAGTTCTGGAGCGCGAGTCTTCAGCACGATAGCCGGGATGTTGTCGGGGCCCATAGCCTTTGCTGTGTCCAGTGCGCTCAGCCGTTTCTTGATATTACGTAGAGTGAATCAAATTGGTGAAGACTGGCTTCTGTGATGGTGGGGACCTCAGGAGGAGGCCGATATGGATCATTCACTCGGCACTTCTGACTGAAAATGTTTCAGCCTTGTCTTTTGCAATTGCGAACTAGGCTCCATCATCATTGAGGATGGGGATATTCCTGGCACCTCCTCCTCCTCCCGTTAGTTGTTTAATGGTCCACCACCATTCACAACTGGATGTGGCAGGACTGCAGAGCTTTGATCTGATTCGTTGATTGTGGTATCGCTTAGCTCTGTCTATAGCATGCTGCTTCTGCTGTTTCAGATGCATGTAGTCCTGTGTTGCAGCTTCCCCTGGTTAGCACCTCATTTTTAGGTACACCTGGTGCTACTCCTGGAATGCTCTTCTACACTCCTCATTGAACCAGGGTTGGTCCCCTGGCTTGATGGTAATGGTAGAGTGAGGGATATGCCGGGCCATGTGGTTACAGATTGTGGTGGAATACAATTCTGCTGCTGCTGATGGCCCACAGCGCCTCATGGATGCCCAGTTTTGAGCTGCTAAATCTGTTTTGAATCTATCCCGTTTAGCACGGTGGTAGTGCCACACAACACGATGGAGGGTGTCCTCAGTATCTGCGACAGGTAGATTGGTGAGGACGGGGTTAAGTAGGTTTTTCCCTTATGTTGGTTCTCTTCTCACCTTTGCCTCTACCGGTGGGACAGGTCATACCCAGGGATGGTGATGGAGGAGTGTGGGACATTGGCTGAAAGGTATGATTCTGTGAGTATGACTATGTCAGGCTGTTGCTTGACTAGTCTGTGGGACAGCTCTCCCAATTTTGGCACAAGTCCCCAGATGTTAGTGAGAAGAACTTTGCAGGGTCGTCTGGGCTGGCTGTGCCGTTGTCGTGTCCGAAGCCGGGTGGTCCGTCCGGTTTCATTCTTATTATTGTTTTCTGTAGCGGTTTATTACAACTGAGTGACTTGCTAGGCCATTTCAGAGGGCAGTTAAGAGTCAACCACATTGCTGTGGGTCTGCAGTCACATATAGGCCAGACCGGGTAAGGACGGCAGATTTCCTTTCCTAAAGGACATTAGTGAATCAGATGGGTTTTTACGACAATGCGATAGTTTCATAGTCACCATTACTGATATTAGCTTTTTGTTCCAGATTTTATTTAATTAACTGAATTTAAATTCCCCAGCTGCCGTGGTGGGATCTGAACTCACGTCTCCGGATCATTAGTCCCAGCCTCTGGATTACTAGCCCAGTAAGCTAACCACTATGCTACTGTTCCTAAATATACCACGTCCACTGCACTCCTTCAACTATATGTCAGTAATTCAATTAAACTAGCCAGGCATGATCTGCCCTTTACAATTCCCCGTTGACCATCCCCGAATTGCTCATACCTTTTTAAGTGGTCACGAATGTTTACCTTATTATAGTATGTAGTTGCTGCCCTGTGACCAGCGAGAGGCTAACTGGTCGAACGTTACCTGTGAGCAAGACAGAAACCAGACTGAAAGTGTTTAAACAGGGAATGGTGGAGGGGGCGGTGTGGGGGCATAGAGTTAGGTCCCAACACCATGTACCAGAGCTTCAGTGTGGAAAAGGAGGTTGGAGATAAGGTCGCAATTCGAGAGGGCAAAGGGGCACAAAGTAGGCTATTTAAGGAGTGAGATGGTTAGATTTATTTTGAAAGGATAACAAAGGTCCTTTTATAGACTGATAAATGTCCGTTGCTGAGGTAATGAATATATTTTATAATAAGTGACAATGCTTTTGAAAACTTTGCGTACAATCTGCACTGCGTTGCATGTTACATTACCAATTGCTTACCGACAGCAAATCAAGTACATGACTGTCATTGCCTCTAAATACCACATATCCTAACACTTCAAGCCATAAAGGGATTTCATAAATATTTGCATTCAAAAGGCTACCGTTAACCTAGTTTTCCCAATCTTCTCCCTTCCTTTCCCGAAGGTACAGACGCTTGTTGGTATTCAGTTCCGCAGGTACGAGCAGCCTTCCAGTACCTCACCCAAGTGCTTAAGATTCACGTAGGCTGGACACTGAATGTCAGCAGACCATTCGACCATGGGGAGTCTCACACCCCAGGCCTATCCTGTCCTCACCCAATGACTACATTTGCACTCTTTCCAGTGGGAGTCACTGGAGAATGATCGGGAATGAGAATCCTGGCTGATTTTTCCCTTCCTTACCCAGGGACCGTACCCCAACTAGTTAAGATCAACAAGTTCAGCAGAGACTGGGATCGAACCTGGCACATTCTGGTTGAGTACAACACGGGGCGGTGCATTTATCCCGAAGCCATGCGGATTTTGAAAGCTTTTATACAAAGACTTCACTGTTGTATCAGGCATTCATGGCAGAGCTGCAGTCAAGACACCTTCTCAGATACTGCCAATCAAGCAGGTTTCCCACCAGCCAATTTCCGGCTTGCATGCTCGAAATCACCGATCATAGAGTCTCAGGCACAAGTTGGCAAATGCGTATCCACCTTCACCCCTCTAGCATCACCACTCCACTCAGTTGAAATTTGCAGAATAAAAATAGGATCTCCTGACATCATGTCTTCATATAAAGGTCAGGCAACACATTGAAAAGACCAGAAAAGAAACAAAATATAAAGCTTTAAAAGACTCACGCTTTATAAAAGCTTAAGTGACTTACTCAATCCTTGCACCCGACCCAGTATCACTGCCAAGTTTCTATAGAAAAACATATTTCATCCACTTCATTATTTTTTGCCCCCGCAGTTTATTCATGGATCTGACCCGCACACAAATGGCATCATTTTAAAATCTTTCAATACTTTTTTCTAAGAAAAGCTTTGCTTATAGAAGGAGCAGGTGAGGAGCAGAAAGATTTACAGCAGAAACGCCAGTCTGCACAGAGCCAGACGTTAATTGAGCCATTCATTGAAAAGCTGTCAGCCAGTGAAAGCTGCCAACACAGTGTAACAGAATTCTGACAACGGAGTTCCGAAGAAGTGAATTCATTACTTCCAACAGACTTTCATTATTGGAGTTTTCTTTCTTTATTTTTCGTCCTTCATACTGTTTCTTTTCATTTTCTCCCCTACTCCTGCCCTGAAGTGATTCCTTGCTGGGGTACAGTTCCATGGGTGCTGGGTGTTCGCCTACTATCTCACCCAATTGGTCATGCTTCACTCATGGACCTCAGCAGCGAGCGTTGGCAGGACATTTGACCTTTGGAAGCATTAGAGCAGAGCCTGATCGGACTGTGCACGCAGCACTTCCAGTAAGGGTTGATGGATAACTATCAGGAGTGGGAACACTGGCTAATTTTCCTTTCTCAAATCCAGGAACATTAAAGCCCATCGTAGCACCACAACTGCCTCCCAAAATCCTAGTCTGTAGGGCTCATCCACTCACTGACTGAACCAGCTCAGCCATCAGCGGAGTCCCTCAGTTTAGTTTCATTGCAAAGGTAAGAACACAAAGACAACAGCGTGGATTTTTCAAAATGTACTTAACCTTACTGCTATTTTTCATGCAAATAGAAAAAAGGCAAACTATACTGTCCAACTGTACTCTTTTTATTTTATTAACAGTAAACTTTGAGTAAACTTAAAAAGTTTTGAGTGAGTGTTTTTTTTTAAAAAGTACCTAATTGGGTTAGATAACAACTACCGTGAACACCAATGCTGGCTACAGTGATACAGGTCGGCCACTACAGGGCTTGAGCACATAATCTAGGCCGACACTGCAGTACTGAGGGAGTGATGTGCTGTCGGAAGTGCTGTCTTTTGGATAATCTTCCTCTGTTCTATCAAGTGGACGTAAAAGATCCCATGGCACTATTTTGAAGAGGAAATGGCCAACATTTCTTCCTCCGCCAACACCCCCGTAAACAGATTAAGTGGTCTTTCATCCTGTTGCCGTTTGTGGGACTTTGTTGCGTGCAAAATTGCTGCCGTGTTTGCCTACAAAACACCAGTTAGTACACTTCAGAAATAATTCATGGACTGTGAAGTGCTTTGGGACACCTTGAGGATGTGAAAGACACTATATAAATACGAGTTCTTCAGTCTTTTCTTTCTACGTCTTGTAAGCACATGGGCTTGAACAGACCATTTATTTCTACACACATTCTGTGGAATGTCCCAAATCCAAAATGCCACTGCTTAAATGTCAGAATCTAAAGTGACCTGTAGGTCTAGGGGTGCATATTGAGTTAATGCTCCTGGTGCAACTCTTCACTCAAGAGCAGCGCGTATCGGGAATTTGGGTGTAGGGGGGTTAGAACTCACAACTTGTGGCCCGCAGTTTCTGTCTATTATTGATGGAAAATTGTGTGGACTGCAGATCAGGCGTTCTCTGTACGTTCTGGTCACAAGTGTTGCCGGAATGTTTTCGATAGTGCCCCTATCGCTACAGCCAGGAATTATACCTGGAACCTGCCCGTTTTGTAAAGTTAAACTACTCTCTGAGGCATCAGGAGACAACAGCCGAGTCTTTTGCCCAGTGAAGGGCGTTGTATCTACCAAGCAAACTCCCTGTTGCTGTCCAGTCATTTAAAATGACATATTAGCTGAATTCTAAGACCCAATTCACCAGTTATGCTATAAAGCTGCAAATCAACTGTATATCTGAAAGGATTTGTAACAATGAAATTACATTTCTTCGCACTCGCCCAGCTCATGAAGTTTACCGTAGAAATAGAAAAATTATCCTGCATGAACCATTAGCTGGTTTAACTTGGGATACAAAACACCCCTCCTGTTTCTACATGAGTGCCAAGTCCTAACATTATTTGAAAGGTGATTGTCCTATGAGGAGAGATTGAGTAGACTGGGCCTATATTCTCTGGAGTTTAGAAGAATGAGAGGTTGCTCTCACTGAAACATACAACATTCTTACAGGGCTTGACAGGGTAGATGCAGGAAGGATGTTTTCCTTGGATGGGGAGTCTAGAACCAGGGGTCACAGTCTCAGAATAAGGGGTCAGCCATTTAGGACTGAGATGAGGAGAAATTTCTTCATTCAGGAGGGTGGTGAATCTTTGGAATTCTCTACCCCAAAGGGCTGTGGAGGCTCAGTCGTTGAGTATATTCAAGACAGAGATTGATAGATTTTTGATTATTAAGGGAATCAAGGGTTATGGGGATAGTGCAGGAAAGTGGAGATGAGGTAGAAGATCAGTCATGATCTTATTGAATGGCGGAGCAGGCTCGAGGGGCCAAATGGCCTACTCTTGCTCCTATTCTTTATGTCCTTATGTGAGGCCTAGAACACAATGATTAAACGGACTAAACAGTTGAAAGGAAGGAGAGTATAGTCTTTTATAAAAGTTGGATCTTATATCTATGCTTGGAGGAGCAATTAAATGTTACGCTCAGTTTGGGCAGAATCGGGTAACAGTTGGAGGCAGGATCATGAGAGAAAAATTGAACCTTTGGTTATTTCAGCAAAACAATAATGCCGAGTTCAGACCTCTCTCAGAATGGAACCTGCGCTGACTCGGACTGGGAACTTGGATCCGAAACAGGCTCTGCTTGACTTCAGGTCAACTTTGAGTGAGATGGTGGTTCATTGCTGGCTCAGAGTTGGCCAAGTTTGGGTTGATTTTAGAGAAATGTACTGTTAAACAGGGTGTGGTTTATATAACTGCAAGGACTTGTTTCCAACAACATCTTACACCTCTGAAATACTGCTCGTGTAAAAGAATGTCTCAAAGACAGAGAGAGAGAGAGAGAGAGAGAGAGAGAGAGAGCGCACTCTACAAAGGGAAAAGACGGATTCTGATTAGGAAGGAAAGGAAGGACCTCAGCCACAGTTGAAGACGTAGGTTTTCAGGAGGCTTTTGAAAGCAGACAAAGGTTGCAAGGAAAAGTGCTTTTGGAAGGGAGGTCAGAGGACAGATGTAATGGCTGAAAGATCAGCAGCTAAATGGTGCAGTTGTGGAAAAGCAGTAATTGTGAATCAGAGGATTGGAGGGTGTCGGCTGTAACATATGGCTGGAGAAGATTATCCAACAGTTGGGGCAAGGCCATGAAGGAATCTAAATGATAATGAGGAAATTGAAGTCAAATCATTGGGGAACAGGGAGCCAGTAGAACTGGGTGAGGACAGAGATGGGTGTGACAATTTTTGTGCAAGAGAGGAGTTAGGCCACTGAGATTTGTGACGAGTGGAGGTGGAGCGCATTTGAGAAATCAATCCTCGAGTTGATGAAGGCATGGATGAGGCTATTGGTAGCAGAGGAGATGCAGTTGGGACAAAAGTAGGCACAGTTCCAGAGGTCAAAAATGATAGATAAATTGGACATGAGGAAGAAAGCTCAGTTTCCAGCAACAACCCAGTGTTCTAACACACTGCACACCACTCACCATCCCTTAAATGTAACAAATTGAGACCATTCATTAGGTATAAGATTACAAAACATAATGCATGGAATTTCCTGTGTATTTGCACCCAACACGTGTAATCGGGGCGTAAAGCAAATACCTGGAGTTAAAGATTGAGGCAACTCAGGCACAAGTGTCCTACGCACGTATTTACGGTACGCCCAAATTTGCTCGCTCTTTTACACCCATCCACCGATCCCTGTGTCCGAAGGCATCTCAGCTTGTGTTAATGGCTCCGCCCCCATGCTAAAGAGTGGTACACGCGAATTTCCTGCAATTACCCTGGTTCAAAACAGGTGTAAAATCAAGCTCAGAATTTTAAGCACAGCAGGAAAGAGTCATTTTTCTGGTGTTTTATTGCATTTTTTTATCCTCTCTGAGACCTGCTCTGTATTTTCTGTTTCTTTGAATGTATTTTTATGGCATCAGTATGAGTCACATTAAAAACTGAAAAGCTTCCACGATTGCACATTCTTAAACATGCTGTACCTAATGTGCATGAATGGTAGTCAGATGGCTTGAAACTTTAAATGGAATATATGGTGTGTGTTCAGAGCTGTCCACGGCCCCAGTTGCTTATGTTGATTTTTAGGTTTCGGCAAACGTGGATGAGAATGGCAGGGATAAATAGACATCGGCAAAATGGGCATAATTTCGGGTGTAACTTTCCCATTATGCCCCCACAGAAAATTCTACCCCAATAATTGTTCAACACTGTATTGGAGAATACGGCATGGTTCACATATAAACTAGAGTCACAGGAGAGTGATCTTTATCAAATAACAGAATCCAGGAATTCCACTAATGCACCAACTGGGAGTCTGTACCTTTCTGCACTTTTAGGTATTTGCTGGCTTGGTCATGAATTGATCTAGGATCATGGAAAATACTAGTGGGAGTATGGGGAGAGTTGTCCTGTAGTCATTAACATTCCATGTTGGGTCAGATTTAATTTATAAAGTGATCGGTCAGATTCTGTGAGACGGTACTTTTATATTCGTGCTGGGTCTCTGGGACAGTGGTGTCCAAAGGGACAGGCCTGAGCTCCGAACACCCATCTGTCCTTTTGGTACATCAGTGTGCCACTGGCTACAGTTGGAGATCCAATGGGATACAGCCATTTGTTTTCCACACTTCCAAACTCCATTCTCGGGATTCACCAAATGTTGAGTCCCAGACATCGTCAGAGTCACCGAGTTCATTCACCTCTTTATCCCAATGGCACTGGGAGTACCACAATCCTGGCACCGACAGCACACCATCAATATAAAAGCACCTAAAATCTATCGAACTTGGCAGACAGGTTTATGGTACAAGAAAGTAGAGTAACAAAGACTGATGTGCACCAAAAGAAAAAAAAAAGTAGGAAAATCACTTGATCTTGGGTATTTGAATTAATTTAACTGGTAACAATAAGGAACTAATTTGTCAGCCAACAGGATTTGATTGAAACTTTTGCAGTATTAGCGACAATATAAGATCGCGCACTTTCGCATCATCGATGGATATCGTCAAGAATGGATGAATGTAACTCTTGCCAAAAAAAACTTGCATTGATACAACATGTTCTCAGGACATCCCAAAGCGCTTTACAGCGAACAGGTCATTTTTTGAAGTGTAGTTACCGCTGTTCTGTAGGAAAACACAGCAGCCACAGCAAGATCCCACAAGCAACTGAATGAATCACCAGTTAATCTGTTTTTGCTGGTTTGGTCAAGAGAGGAATATTGGCCAGGACATCGAGGAGAACGCTCTTCTTTGAATAATGCCATGGGATCTTTTACATTCACCTGAACAGGCAGGCAATTTAACAGCAACTTGAGCTTCAATATACAACAGGAGGAGGGAAAAGAAAAACAAAGATTTGCCACTGCCCACAGCATTGCCAGAAATGTCATCTTGTTCAAGTTCTGAGGGTGTAACATTAATGGAGATTAGAAAAATATTTTTGACAGTTTTCCACAGTTTGGGATTCAAAGAAATGAATGGCTAATTTGGCTACTAAAAATGTTTTCGCTTTTGCCCCGAGGGACCTGTCAACAATTTTGCCTGCGTAGCATGACCAAATCCAGCTGAACGCCTAAATGGCAGCAGGGTCAAGTTCCCCCACTCCCAAGTAGTTTATTGCTAAAGGGTTCGAGAAATGCAGATGTGACATTCTTCATTATTCAAGTTTGGGAGCGTGCTGGCAGAGTCTGAAAGCTGCAGCCAATCCTCCTCAGTGGCTGGCTCGTCCGTCTCTGCGTGGTTTCGTCAATTGAGAATCAACCAACCAGGCGGTAACAAGGAGCTAACTCAGCAACTTATCCGCTGCAATAACCTTCAAATAACTGAGGAAAAAAGAGAATTCAATGCAGGCTTCCAAAAAAAGCTCAACTGAGCGAATATTGAAACCAAACTTATTTAGGTGAGTACATGCAAAACTGGCCAAGATAAAGACTCAATAATATTCCCAGATGTAGGAAAACTGAAGGTCATTCTTTAAAGAATCATCTGTTATAATACGTCATGCCTTGATTAATTAAATTCTCCAATTCCTTGCAACGAGTTAATTGAGATTGTTTTGCTTAGAAAGTCAGTTTTCAATAGCAATACACCATCCTTCACTCAGTACTACAAAGCGGCATTGTGTCTTCTGCTGTTTTTAGTGCAACTGAATGCTTGTGGGCAGTTCCAAAAATGAATGTTGGGCGAGAGGAAGGGAGCAGAGAGAAGGAAAGGGAGGGAATTTGAACTGAGCACTGCATTAATTGACAGCCTGCTTCTGATCCATTCCCGTAGTCACAGTATAACTTGAACTGCAGTTATACTATCCCAGGCCATTAGCTATACGGTGAGAAGCATGACAAGCTAAACTGCAGTTGAAGTTTTGCGCTTATTTTGTAATTTATTCAGAATCGGGGGGGGGGGGGGGTTTGAATCTCTCATTAACTTGTATATCAGAGAGAACATAAAAATCAAGAAAAGTAGACAAAGGGGAAAGGAAGTGCAGGAAGGATTGTGCCATCATTTGAATAAGGACTGGATAAAAAGATCTACATTTAGATATGGTATATAAACAGGAGCTCTATTCGAGAGAGAGGTTTTGCGAAAGAAGGTAAAATGGAAGTGCGTTTAATAGGTTTCTCAGTTTCCAAGTTTTGATCCTCACTATAAAAATACAACCCCAAAGCTTGATGGAATGGCCTGCAATTCAATAACTGTAGCTGAGGCACCTTGCTCTGCAATGTAACATAAATTGTATTAATTTTGTTCAGAATAGTATACCTGGTCTGTCTAGCCATTCGGGAAGCATGGAAGAAATTGCACAACAAAGAAAGACTTGCATTTATAGCGCCTTTCACAACCTCAGACAGTGCAGCACTCCCTCAGTACTGCACAGAAGTGGTAGCCTGGATTATGTGTTCAAGTCACTGTGGAGTGGGGCTTGAAACCACACTCAGAGGCAAAAGTGCTACCAACTGAGCCAAGGCTGACACGAGAGATTATTTCAAGTCTGTGTCTTTTTATTTGCTGACAAAATGTCTGTTTTCAAACAATCTATTTGATAAATGTAGTGCTGTGACCGAACATAAATGAATTATTGCTACGGCAAATAAAAATAACTTCATAAAAGATAACGAGTCCGGTGTCTAATTGAGAGAGAGAGAGTGAGCGCGAGAGAGACAGACAGACAGACAGAGAGAGCACGCACATAAGAGAACGAGACAGACGGACAGATGTAGGCTTACAGGAAAATTAATGAACTGAATAAAGACACAAAATAGAATATCCATTGGAATTGGTCAGATTAGCAGCAGAAAGTCGAAATGTCTTTGTCCCCTGCAGCCTTGAAGTGGTATTTATCCTTGGACTTTCCAGGCGTTGCCAGAGTTGGACACACAAACTCACTTCATACTGAATGGTCTCCAATAACCGGGGACACACGCCATGCTGCCTGCCGGCCCTGGTCATCCAGGTGATTCGACACCATCGCAGACAAGAAAAACGACTTCAATCTTCCAACCGCTTCCAGCGCACATAGTTTATGGGCAACTAACCTCGTGGGTTGCAGCCAAAATCAAGGGTACAAGGCATGAAACAACATAAAACACCGCAATCTCGCGGCAAAATCGGATTGAAGGAGAGTCTAGATTTCTCCTTCCATCTGTTTGAAGTAAAACCAAGTCTGCACCATTATCTCAGAAGCTTCTATCGTAACTCCACATCTATCTACCTGCTTTTAACTGGAACAAATCAAAACACACAGCTAGTAACTTGATTTACGTTTCGCCAATTTTCTCCGACCCAACGCCACCTCTATTTTAGGGGTCGCGCGCATTCATTGAACACGGCCAAGCAGTTTAAAACTGATGGACGAACAGACACTTTGGCATCAAACTAGCTAGTTGGGGCACGACAGCACAGTACACAGATCTCATCACATCTATCTGATTCTGTTTCACAAAAGGGCTGCTGACATCATCGCCTTAACAAGACAAGCATTTGCCTGCATTTTTTTATTTCTCGATAAGCCAGGCAATTAACATTTGAAGTCGCTGAAGAAATTAGAACCCGAAGGAGCTTGGGGGGGCTCGTTCCGTGAAGCACTGCCGTGCAAATCGCCATTTACAAGGGATGGGCGCGCCAATTTGTGCCTTGCAAGACAGGAGCAACTGAAGGCAGATTCAGAGACTGTTCAGCACGGTGGTGGTCGTGGGGGGCTGGTGCAACCTTTACAATTAAACAAGCATCAATCCAAACTGCTGCACTGAAAATATTCTAATGGAATTGTGAAAGTTAGAATAATCTTCATCAGTGCCAATAAGCATGGATGCCCTCCAATCGGACTTCCCTTATTGCTGCCGAACGTTTGCGACTTGCAGGTCATAAATTGAACACTGCTGTTGAACACACTAGGTGTTAACCAACCAGCAGGGCCCCTGGTTTACGGTGATTGAATAAGTTCAGTTCTTATTACACCGGTGTTTTGGGCATTCTATTCCACGATTCTGTCCATGATTTCCTCCAGGATTTGAGCACTTAAACTAGGCTGACACCTCAGTGCGGTACTGGGGGAACTGTCGGAGGAGCCGTCTTTCAGACTGGCTGAAGCGCTTTGGGATGTCCTGAGGTCACGGGAGCCGCTATATAAATGCAAGTTCTGCTTCTCTCACTTTATTTTCAGAACTGCTTCACTCATCGTACTGGCCTTCCCCTGAGGAGGCCCAAGAAGTAAAACCCTGCAGGGATTCTACATTCTAAGCCCACTTGGTGGCTCAGTATTAATACTGTGGTCGAGTCAGGTATTCACAAGCCTACACGGCCTTGGAAATCAGCAGAATCGTAAATGCCCTGCAAGGAATATGCCAACCTCAACCTTGTAATCGCTCTCATGCAGTCTTTTTTATAGCTCCTTATTCACGGGAACACAAAATGTGGCAAACATTCTAGTACTGATTGCTTTGCAAGAGTTGCAATTGTATCCAGTGTGGACACCGCCAACAGGAAAACAATTTACTCCCTAGGAAAGCACTTCCATACTTAGCTTTATTGCCAGTGTCTGAAGTGTTCTGGGCCCTGTGTTGTTGTGGTACCTGGATTATCGCTTTCTTATATCTGTCTCGGGATGATGAGTGTGTTCTTTAATATCTGCATAAAATAATTAGTCCATCTGACAGGAGGCAGTAAAAATGAGAGGTGATCTATATTTGTAAAGCAGCACTCAATGCTCAAGTTGCCAGCAACATTTCTCAATATCTAATTATGATGCCACCAGTCATCACAATAGGTGTCAGCCGTGGCTCAGTTGGTAGCACTCTCGCCTCGGCGTCAGAAGGGTGTGGGTTCAAGTCCCACTCCAGAGATCTAATCATCAAATCTAGGCCGACACTCCAGTGGAGTGCTGAGGGAGTGCTGCACTGTCGGAGGTGCCGTCTTTCGGATGAGACGTTAAACCGAGGTCCCGTCTGCTCTCTCTCTCAGGTGGATGTAAAAGATCCCATGGCACTATTTCAATGCAAAGCAGGAGAGTTCTCCTCTGTATCCTGGCCAATGTTTAACCCCCAACCAACACCACTAGAACAGATTATCCGGTTATTTATCACATTGCCGTTTGTGAGATCTTGCTGTGCGCAGATTGGCTGCCGCGTTTTCAACAATTCAACAGTGACTGCAATTCAAAAGTACTTCATTAGCTGCAAAGCACTTTGGGACGTCCTGAGGTGGTGAAATGCACTATATAAACGCAAGTTTTTTTTTTATTTTACTGAATGTGTCACATTCATTTCGTGCTGCTTTCTTTTAAAATATCTTTGTTATTCTGTTTTCCTGTTAATTTTCTCCCCTCCCCTCGAAGGCCCTGACTCTTGCTGGGGAATGATTCAGTGGGCTTCAAGTACCCTACAGTACCTTGTCCAATTGGCCACTCGTCAGCTGACAGCGAGTGCCAGCAGGCTATTCAACTGCAGAGGCAACACTTCTGAGCCCAATTCTGAACCACGGCCACATGCGCACATGCCCACTCCCAACAGCGGTTGCTGGATGGCCATCAGGAGTGGGAACCCAGGTCGATTTCGTCCTCCGGAACCCAGGGTAATGCCCAGCAGCAGCGGTGTTGGGGAATGACTGCCCCTGTCAAATAAGCCATATACTTCACCTAGGTTGCCGCTAATGGCAGCAGGGAGGTGATCAGCAAACAGAACAAATGAAGATGGCGCAGTTCCTGCCCACCGAGAAAGAAAGGCTCTGCAAACGAAACAGATTTAAGATCTTCCTCCAAAGGCAGCGCCACCACTGATTGTGTTCGCTGACCTACATTGGCTCCACCAAGGCCAATCAGTCGGGCCACTCTAAAACAAACACTCTGTCACTTCCATGAAAAGTGTCGTAGCCCGTTACATTAAGCAAAGTACCACACGCTGAAGTCTGTTCACAACTATCAGGTCACGACCCTCGTAAAAGATGCTGTGAGCTATTGAGCGTTCTCCTGTTAATTGATTCACTGTTAGTTCTGGCTAAATTACCCATTTAACCCCATGTCCCCTTAGAATCAAAAGAAAATCACTGAACCAAGCACAATCATTTCACCTTCTCTCCCTTTTGCAAGACTGTTCCTCCTTAATTAACTTAATTAGCGTCATGACAAACACCTATAGTCCCCCTCCGACAGCTTCCCAACTCCTTTCACTTGCCCAAGCAATTAATTAACTAGTGCTGGCATTTGGTAATTGCATTCTAATTACTAAATGATTTTGTTTACACAAAAAAATCCAACGATCCAAACAAACACAATGCATTAAGATTGATTCACTGCCACTGGTATATTACATACAGGCTTTCAGTCATCTGGTAAAAAACTGAAAAAGCTTGACTCCCTCCCCACTCAGAAAATATTAGTCTGGTTACAGAAAGCCAGAGTTAGAGGAGACTGCACAAGGAACTTGTTTGCAGCAGACTTAATGGATGCCAAACCATGTGTGTTTGGATTCAACATAGCCTGTCTGGTGGGGCAAATAAGATCAAAACATTTGCTCTGATTCTTGCTTTATTTTTTTGGATCATGCAACCAAACAATAGGCCCAACTGCGAGAACCAAGAATCAGCAAAAGCACCAAAAGCCAGAAACCCATCATTGTACAGTAAGGGCCTCATCACGTCCCACGGAAAAATGGCATGCAGGCGACATGGGGACAAGTCGTACTGCTAAATTTACAGGCTGAAGAAAACGTGGAAAAGTGCAACTTATTCAGATATTGTTCAAATGTAGAAACACAGAGTTCTGTCCTACTGTTGTATTCGTAACACGGCACATGTCTTAAAGTTGAACTGCAGTTTTTCTGAAGCCCAGTTGCCTAAAATTGCAATGAAATCCATCGCGCTTTTATCAAGTGGAGACTGCTATTTCTTTCAAAGCAGAGCAACTGAATTCACCATAAGCCACATCATAAAAATGTTTTGGCAGCTTACCAAATTTCATGTGTTAGTAACCCATCAAAAATATTGCTCCTCCGGACTGAAGGAAATATTGTCTGTGTGCGTAAATTATCCTGAGCTCCTCAACGGCGCACTGAGCTTACGCAGCAAATAGCTGAGACGTGCAGATCAGGAAAGTCCCAGGCTCATCTCCCGGCCCATGCTGAGTTAGCTGATGTGGCACGGGTGTGACTATTGGGCCTCAGTGCCTCTGGATTTGGGAGGGGAAATGCAGCCCGCGTTCCTGCTCCTAAATTCAATCCAGTTACCCTTGTGGCAAAGTGCGAGTTTGTGGGCAATGGAGTGAAGACAGGCTGTGGTTCAGCAGTGATGCTTTGCTTGTCACGGTGGTTAGCACTGTTGCCTCACAGCGCCAGGGACCCGGGTTCGAATCCGGCCTCGGGTGACTGTCTGTGTGGAGTTTGTACATTCTCCCCGTGTCTGCGTGGGTTTCCTCCGGGTGCTCCGGTTTCCTCCCACAGTCCAAAGATGTGCGGGTTAGGTTGATTTGGCTATGATAAATTGACCCTTAGTGTTAGGGGGGATTAAATACGTGGGGTTACGGGGATAGGGTGGGATATGTGTCGGTGCAGGCTCGATGGGCCGAAATGGCCTCTATCTGCACTGTGGGGATTCTGTGATTTCTGTGATTCTGTGATTTCTGTGAACTAGCCTGCCGCCTCAACACCAAGGCTTACATGTAATTAATGGCCACTGGGGTGTCTCCAGTCTATATATCTGTATTCCACAAAGGGGTGAATGTTTTCAGGAATGGAAGGAAAAGGAACAAATTGGTGAGAGAAAAAACAGAATTGATTTTAAACCCAACTGTAATGGTCTTAATTGTGTTTTTGCCCAATGTGATCACGGATTGATAAACTTCAGGATGTGACTCATGTCACTAATGCGCACATATTATATACCAAACAGATAGCAAGAATCCATTTCTTAATTTTGCATTCTATGCTGGATCAGGATTTCTTTTTTAATAAAAAGAAAAAAGACTTGCATTTATATAGCGCCTTTCACGACCACCGGACGTCCCAAAGCGCTTTACAGTCAATGAAGTGCTTTTGAACTGGAGTCGCTGTTGTAACGTAGGAAACGCGGCAGCCAATTTGCATACGGCAAGGTCCCACAAAATCACTTTGCAATCAGAAGATAGCTGCCAGTGAATTATTACAGGAAACTCTTTGGTATCCGGCACCGACGGGACCGGCGTGGTGCCGGTTGATCGAGAGTTCCGGATAACAGAGAGTTATATCTACCGAGGCTATTTTTAACATAAAAAAATCAAGAAATGTGCAGTATACAGTATTTGGTTACTCACCTACAGAATGTTGTGTTAAATGGATGGTGGAAGATGCTTGATTAAGTACAGTACTGCCAGTTGAGGGTAATCCATAACTCTTTAATTACTTAACAGTAAGTGAGACTCCCGACAGCGCGGGAGAATCAGACTCCTGTTACTGCAGTGTTCGGACTTCCGACAGCGCCAGGAGGCCGAGTAGTGGCACTTTGGAGAACTACCCCCACTGACTAACTCGGCGTTCGCGGGAGACTCGGACTCGGACTCGGCAACATTGCCGGTTGTTTGAGAGGAGTTTTCGGAGTACTAAGCGTTCGTGGGAGACTCGGACTCGGCAACATTGCCGGTTATTTGAGAGGAGTTTTCGGAGTACTCGGCGTTCGCGGGAGACTCGGACTCGGCAACATTGCCGGTTATTTGAGAGGAGTTTTCGGAGTATGATTTTTGCCGGTTAAGAGAGAATTCCGGATATTTAGGTGCCGGTTAAACAAGAGTTTCCTGTATTAGTTAATTAGGACCTTGGACAAACGAAGGATGTTCAGAAGCAGGGGTCGGAGATGGTGAAGGGTATTGGGTAACATGGACTCGAAGGACAGTATCTGTGCCAAGGACAGACAGCAGCAAATCTGTACTTGTCACAGCACATTTTTTTTCATCTGTCCCAGATGTTGTGTTCAAGCTCCAGTTAACCTTCAAAATGTGCAGAGAGATCTTTTCATCAAGTTGATATTATCTGATCAAAAACACGTCCTTTCAAGGCTCTGAGAAAATGTGTTGCCGTTTTAAAGCAGAGCGAATACAATTGATGAATGCTGTAGGCAAGACCATTTCTAATAACACATTTGGAACGTTTATTCCGAGGACAATGTCCTACATCACAATGCAAAGAGAAATGGTGCCTCCTCTCCAGCAATGGCTTAAGAGTCTCTCAATCACTACCACAACAACTTGTGTTAATATCGATCTTTTAACTTGAAGTCCCAAAGCATTTCACAGATGCATGTAGACATAGAGCAGTAGAAGAACCCGGGAAGGTGACCAGAGGCAAGGTTTCGAGATGGTTTTTGAAGGTGCAGAGAGATGTAGCAAAATGGAGAGGTGGAGTGCAGGGAGTTCCAGGGTATAGGAAGGACCCAGATGTTTTAAGGCTCTGTCACCAATGTTGGACAAGACCAGAGGCACAATGGCACCTAGGGCTGGATGAGGTTACAGTGGGTGAGGTGATATCATGGAGTGATCTGTAAACAACAGAATTTTGAATTCAATGCACTGGGGACCAAATGAGGCTGGCGAGAGGAAGAGCAATGGGAGTGTTGGACTTGGTATGTGTAAGCACGTGTCCTGCAGACTTTGTCGAGTTGTAGGTTATGGATGGTGGAGCATAAATTGATTGGTAAGGAATGGGAATCCCAAGCTGTTTTACAGCCCTAGTGCATAACCTGTATTCTGAGACAACAATGGTCAAAAGAGGAATAACTAAAACTAACCCAACCGAAATTAAGACAGTGATTCAGGGACAGTTGCTTTCACCAATGTTGTTTTACATCCCTTTCGAGTCTCTGTTGTGTACTCGGAGGACGATATTTAGGTTTAGGTTAATGCACTCGCTTTTGCTAATATTACTCTGGTGAATGATTCACTTTCAGGCATGGCCAAGTTAAGGACAGTGCTTCCTTTTTGCAATAAAAGTGATCTCGTGGTCAGCAGTAAGACGAGCACGGAATTTTACTTGATACACAAGAACAAGACAGTCCTGTAACCCCAAAGCAAGCTGGTCCCTGAATAAAGGAGAAGTAGGTTATAGAATCCCCAGAAAGACAGTGCCTTACTTAAGAACTAACATTAATCAATGGGTGGGGTTAAGGAAGCCCAGTGGAATGGGAAATTGGATACATTGATCAATAATTTTGAAGGGCCATCTCTAAAACCAACACAGAAAGTGGGATTACTCAAAACGTTGATGACGCGAAGATTTTATAATCGTTTACCCGACGGACTGCCCCAATGAAGTTAAATCAGAAGATCAAAATGACTGTTAAACCATTTCTTCGCCTACCACAACATTATGAACAGTGCATCATCACATGCACCAATGAAAGAAAAGAACTTGCAATTATAGAGCACCTTTTGTGACCTCAGGACATCGCAATATGTTTCACAACCAATGAATGACTTCTTGAACTGTAGGCGTTGTTATGTAATGTCGACAAACGCAGCAGCCGATTTGACACTGCAAAGTTCCACAAACTGCAATGAGATGAATGAGCGATTGATTTGGGTTGGTGCTATTGATGGAGTGATGCTGGCCAGGACACCGGGAAAACTTCCTGATCTTTTACATCCACCTGAACAGGCTATTGGGGTCTTGGTCTCATGCAATAGACGGCATCTCCGACACGTGCGCTGAAGTGTCAGCCTGGAGTATGTGCTCAAGGCCCCGGAGTGGGACTTGAACCCACAACCTTCTGACTCAGAATGAGATGGCTGAGCCAAGGCTGGCACTCTAATAACTTGCATTGGTGGTGTAGCCCTACATGTCAGGGATAACTTGGGAAGAGAATCTAACTTGGGATTTTCCTGGACTCAGCTGCTCACGGAATAAACTCACCGGGTCACCCGAGGAGCTGGAAGTTGCATTTTCTAAAGAAATATCTTGACGCATAATCCTTCCTGAATTGATTTCCAGGTAATAAGTCCAGAGTCAGGGAGATTTTTTTAAATAAAATTCAGATCATCGCAGTACATTGTTTGCCCACAGCTGAGACACAGAAATCTATGGGCAAACAAAAGATCCCACACTCCCTTTTATAGTGCATCAAATTCCCTGGATGCATTCATAATGTGCATGAATGCTTCACAATAGGGGAAATTGGGCACAGCTTGCCCACAGACACATTTTCAATGTATGAATGCTAAACGTGTCCCCGAGCAACCCCGCACTACAACTGCACCTGACTGTAATCAGAAGATCTCACTCTGACTATTTTATTTCTCAATTATTTCATCACTATGCTTCAATGTTTTGTGCTTTGAGACTCCGTCTCAGTGGTTGAGGTAGGATTTCCTAAGAGGCAGTACTCAGCAGGATTTTATGGTAAAAATGTGATGATGGCGATTGCCATGGCATGTTGCATGTCACTATCCGTCATTGCACGTGAATATTTGGTGTTCACTTGTGGGGTTCACAATCAGTAACAAGTGAACAAGCAGTATTTACATAGAGCTTTTAACTACAAGTCCCAAGGCGTTTCAGAGATAGATGTGGAAACAGAGCAGTGGAAGAACTAGGACAGGTGACCAGAGACAAGGTCAAAGAGACTGAGATTGGAAAATCCTCTGTTCTGCTTCCTATGTTTATATGAAAAATTCTGGTAGGTGTTAGCCGTGGCTCAGTGGTAGCATACGCCTTGGAGTCAAAAAGTCGTGGGTTCGAGTACCACTCCAGGGATTTGAGCACAAAATTTAGGCTGACATCCCAGTGCTGCACTGTCAGAGGTGCCGACTTTTGGATGAGATGTTAAACCGAGGCCCCAGTCTGCCCTCTCAGGTGGACGTAAAAGATTCCATGGCACTATTTTGAAGAAGAGCAGGAGAGTTCTCCCCGGTGTCCTGGTCAATATTTATCCCTCAATCAACATCACTAAAACAGATTATCTGGTCATTATCACATTGCTGCTTACAATGCTGTTTCCTACATTACCACAGTGACTGCACTTCAAAAGTACTTCATTGGCTGTAAAGCACTTTGGGTCGTCCGGAGGTTGTGGAAGGCACTATATAAATACAAGCCTGTCTTTCTTTTATGTGGAGTCAGAAGTTTTCTTTCCTAAATGATAGCCTTGTTAAAGGCACTATTTTATTAGAATGGTGGCTTCTGTGGATAGGAGTAGGTGAGGCAGAATGATTCCTGCTGTGGATGGCAGGCGATCAGGCAGTCTAGCACCATTTTGTGGGCGTGAGGAAACCCAGCAGGAATGTGGCGATCGTGGTCGCGATAAGATTAACCAGGCTGGTGGTGAGGACATCACAGTGTCTGCTGGCTGAACAGGATTGTGGTATTTGTGGCAAAGAGCGAAGGGCAGGATGGCGGCGCCAGTGGGGGCAAGGCGACCACATGCACGCAGATATCTTGGGCTTCTGCCATGTAGTTAGCCTTGTTTGCACAAACTATCTTTCTGAAGAAAGCACATTCAACACATTTCCCCCTGTGCTAACTTTCTGAAACCGAGCGGAGTAAACAGTGGAGTCAGAAAACAAGAGCAGACTTTCCTTCTGCCTTTTCCCAGTCTCGCTAAACTTTTGCAAAAAATGAAACTTGGAATATTAAGGACTGATAACACACTATATAAATACACATGACAAAGCAAAACGACAAGTGACTGAATCACATGCTACAAGTGTTATTAATGGCTGCGATTCTCACGTTTTTGTTAAACAAGTCCACTTTGCAGTGGATTGTTACAGTATCTTGAGATAAAGAGAGTATATTACATAGAATTTCATATCGTGGCTTTTCCTTAACTGGCCAAAGTTTTGACTGTCTTGATCAGGTAACGTTATTTGATAGTTTCCCCTCCAGGCATGTTCTTACTGTAGCCCACTGATACATGACGGCCTGCTGCCGCTTAAGACACAGCATCAAAAGTGAGTGGATTTATTTGGAGGTGAAATAGAACAAGGTTTGCTGTTAAAGTGGGCTCTGTCTTTCCTGTTGAGGTCTGGACGGGTGCGGCCTTCTTATGTCTGCTCAACGTCCAGGATCTGCGGCCAAAGTAGACCCACTGCCGATTGAGTTCTCTAATTGTTGTCTTCCCACCACCTTGCTGCCACAGCTCCTCTGCTACCAAGCAGGACACAAATCCCAAGCACAGAAGGGAGCCAAAAGGCTGACCCTAGTGTCAGAGGTCTCAGTAATGATGAAAGAATGGAGAGACTTGGGCATTTCAGCCCGGTAAGGATATATCTGCAAGATGATCTTATTGAGGTAGAGAAGATGGTATGGAAAACGTAAATCTGGAATATTACCCTAAATTAACCTGTGAGACTAGAACACGGGATCACAGGTTTAAGCTAATAAACAGCAAATTTAGCACTGATATCAGGAATTTCTTTACACAAAGAGCAATCAACAAATGGAATAGACTTCCAGGTAGGATAGTGAAGGTAAAAACCCTGGAATCACTTAAAAACAAATTGAATGGTACAATGGAGGGATGTTTGGTACTCCTGGATAGATGACCCAAGATGGGCTGAATGGCCTCTGTCACCTGTAATGACCTTGTGATCGTGAAGCATGTAACTGTTACATTTTTGTTAAAATATCTTTTGTTTTCTTAGCAATAAAAACAAGTGGTACATTGTTAAATCAACATAGACTGAGCCAAGCAGCTGAAGTGTTGAAGTCTCTGCACCAGCTATAACAACTTACACTCACAGTGCCTCTTATGTAGGAAAACGTGTGTGTGCATGTGCGTAGGGAGGGAATGAGTTGAAAGAAGAGTTAGGGAAGATGACCAAAGATCTGGTCAAAGAGGTAGGTTTTGAGGAGCCTTTGAAGGTGGGATTACCCAAGGATGACTTCCCATATTAGTCTTGCTGTGGGCTCTTTGTAGGTCAATATTGAGATGGCCTTCAAAACAAATAATGGTGTGAAAATAGTAACCCAACCGCTTCAGTTAGTCTAATTACTTCAGCCCAAGAAATTTTTATTTTACAAGAAGTTTGAATTTCACAGCAGTTTCCCTCTGGCTGAAACAGATCCTTTTTAAAATCAGTCTCTGAAAATGTAAAATTGAGCTGAGATGGAGCACTACATATCTTAGCTCAGGGACATCATGCATTTCAATCTTAAAACGGCAGCACTTCTTGTGTCAATCTTGGTTTAAAAGTTGCTTTTGTTGTTTGACTGATGTTTCTATTTTGCTGAAGCTCCTTTTGCGGGCTGATTGAACAGTTGTTGGTTTGGACGTTAAACTCAACTTGATCAAACTTGAGAAAAGAAACACACACACAAACTCTAAAGAGTAGATTTCCAGTCTGAATCACCACAATATTTTCCTTACAGTCAATTCGTAAAGAGCATGTTTTTTTTTAAGTAGGCAATTTGCCAAGCTGAGAATAAAAATATAGAGAAACAAGTAAAGACAGAGAGAGACCTGGAGACTAAATATTGATAGTGGGAACCCTGAGAGAGATATCAAGGATGAGGACCAAATGGAGGGGACCTCAAGAGACACCCAACACAGGATGCTGAGGAAGTGCAATGAGATATCAGACATGAGTTCAAGCTGCATTTGAATGTCAGAGGGAGACCACTACAAGCTACAGAGAAACTGGAAAGAAACACTGGGAAACACGGCTGAGGGAGACTTTGGGGACAACCAAGTGTTGCTGGGAGAAAGTAAAGAAAGGCACTGGAGGATTGGCATAAGTTGTAAAAGACCTAGAGAGAGAAACAGAGATGATCACAGATTGACATGGTGACCAGACTGGAGGAGGAAGGGCACAGGTGAACGAGAGCGCGCAAAACAGAGAAAGAGCACGTGCACGCACAGAGAGAAAGAGCAAGCAAAAGCACTGAAGAATGACAATATTATAATGAGGCACATGTTATACTCATAATGTTTTCATTATGGAGTTGTATACTAAGAACTAAGGTGCGACAGCCTTTCAACAGTCAAACCAAGATAACAGAGAGCTTATCACCTTGTAAGATATAAATCCCCACATGAAATGAATTGCTTGAAATTCAGGTGCAGTTTGGCCCAATTGAACTCGCCCAGATGTGGTTGAGCTCTTGACCCGTTATCATGTGCACCCCTAGTTTTACCGAGGTCAACTTGCTCACAAACATCTCATTCCCAGAATGTTACAGATGCCAACTGTCACAGTTTGTACAAGAATAAGAGGATAGCGAAGGCAAAACACAGACCGACATTGCCTGGGAGCATTTCTCCTCGATGACTAGGTTCTGTTGATGGAGGTGACCTTCCCTTTCACCTGCTCTCTACCAGAAATAGCTTGTCACTGAGCAGCCTGTTTCCAGCAGAGGGATCAAAGAACTAGATGCATTCATGTGTTACAGAAGCACGAAGAAAGGAAGCTGGAAAAACACAATTAATGTGTTTTATGAATCAACGGCTTCACTTTTTGCTCTCTACAAAGTTAGTTTCTTATAGGTACATGACTTTAAATGCTAAAAATGACAGTGGTTTTGGTGCCAGGGTGGACATTTTGAAGGTAGCTCATCTGAACGTACCATAAATAATGGTGTGAATCACAGGCAGCTGGTTATCTACAGGTGAAAAGGTTTATCACCGTCTTACATGAATACATCTCAATAAGACCAGCATGGCAGTATTTACAGGCACTGAATGAAAGCCTCTGTGACTCACACACCTGTCCATCCACTATGCAAAGGATTGATTACTTTCTGTTCATTCATTCTCACACACCTGCCTTTTCATTTTGTTTCTCTCTCCAAATTTCTTCCTTCCTCTTCTTCTTCCCCCCACCCCATCTCCCCTTGATAGTATTGTGTCCCTGACTGATATGGGCATCATGGCGCTAGTAAAGTTGTAGCAAAGAGAGACTACAGGAAATGAGTCTGTTTATGCTAGAGAAGGGAAGATTGACTGGGGATCTTGGTGAGTTATTACAAATATATGAACTAGAAAAGTCTCTCTTGTCCATCCAGGTTGCTCAACACAACTGCAATGCCTTGTGCATCACAATACATACACACCCCACCTGAAAGCCATGTGATCTCCTGGGAGAGGCGTAAAACCAGATTAAAAACACAGGCCAATTAGGGAAAAAAAGAGAAATTCCTAGCCAACCCCCTCAGGCGATTGAAACTAGTCCAGATCACCACGCTGTCTCTGATTAATGTATTAATGTCATGCAGTACCTAACTTTTGTACAAAGTAATCTTGAGGTATTCAAGGTCCTTCAGGGCATCGATAAGTTGAACTCCAAGAAACTGTTTACTATGGTCCCGAGAATGGCAACAAGGGGACATGGGGAGGTGGGAACTAAAGACAATCACTATCACTAAGGAAATAGTACTTGGTAAAATAATGGGACTAAAAGATGACAAGTCCCCTGGACCAGATGGCCTGCATCCCAGGGTCTTAAAAGAAGTGGCTGCAGAGATAGTGGATGCATTGGTTGCAATATACCAAAATTCCCTGGACTCTGGAGAGGTCCCAGCAGATCGGAAAACCTCAAATGTAACACCCCTATTTAAGAAAGGAGGGAAGACAGAAAGCAGGAAACTGTAGACCAGTTAGCCTAACATCTGTCGTTGGGAAAATGCTGGAGTCCTTCATTAAGTAGTAGCAGGGCATTTGGAAAATCATAATGCAGTCAAGCAGAGTCAGCATGGTTTTATGAAAGGGAAATCATGTTTAACAAACTTGCTGGAGTTCTTTGAGTAGGTAACGAGCAGGGTGGACAAAGGTGAACCAGCGGATGTGGTGTATTTGGATTTCCAGAAGGCATTCGATAAGGTGCCACATAAAAGGTTACTGCATAAGATAAGAGCTCACGGAGTTGGGGGTAATATATTAGCATGGATAGAGAATTGGCTAACTAACAGAAAGCAGAGTCGGGATAAATGGGTCATTTTCCGGTTGGGAAACGGTAACTAGTGGGGTGCCACAGGGATCGGTGCTGGGGCCTCAACTATTTACAATCTACATTAATGACTTGGATGAAGGGACCTAGTGTAATGTAGCCAAGTTTGCGGATGATACAAAGATGGGTGGGAAAGCAAGTTGTGCAGAGGACTCAAAGAACCTGCAAAGGGATATAGACAGGCTAAGTGAGTGGGCAAACATTTGGCAGATGGAGCATAATGTGGGAAAGTGCAAGGTTATACACTTTGAAAGGAAAAATAAAAAAGCAAATTATTATTTAAATGGAGAGAGATTACAAAGTGCTACAGTTCAGAGGGACCTGGGGGTCCTTGTGCATGAAACACAAAAAGTTAGCATGCAGGTACAGCAAGTAATCAAAAAGGAAAATGGAATGTTGGCCTTTATTTCAAAGGGGTTGGAGTATAAAAGCAGGGAAGTTCTGCTACAACTGTACAGGGTATTGGTGAGACCACACCTTGAGTACTGCGTACAGTTTTGGTCTCCTTATTTAAGGAAGGATATACTTGCATTGGAGGCAGTTCAGAGACGATTCACACGGTTAATTCCAGAGATGAGGGTGTTGACTTATGAGGAAAGGTTGAGCAGGCTGGGCCTATACTCATTGGAATATAGAAGAATGAGAGGTGATCTTATTGAAACATATAAGATACTGAGAGGGCACGACAAGGTAGATGCAGAGAGGATGTTTCCCCTCGTGGGGAAATCTAGAACGCAGGGGCACAGTTTTAGAATAAAGGGTCGCCCTTTTAGAACTGAGATGAGGAGGAATTTCTTCTCTGAGGGTCGTAAATCTGTGGAATTCTCTGCCCCAGAGAGCTGTGGAGGCTGGGTCATTAAATATATTTAAGGTGGAGATAGACAAATTTTTGCAAGATAAGGGAGTGAAGGGTTATGGGGAGCGGGCGGGGAAGTGGCTTTGAGCCCAAGATCAGCCATGATCGTATTGAATGGCGGAGCAGGCTCGAGGGGCCAAGTGGCCTATTCCTGCTCCTATTTCTTATGTTCTTATGGGCTGAAGCTAGAAGTGGGAAGCTGGATGGGCAGATCAGATATAACTATTTCACACAGAGGGTAGCGAATGTTTGGACTGGACTGCCCAGGAAGGTGATCGAGGCCGATAACATCGGCTTGAACTCTGGAGCTAGCGAGATGGAACAAAATGGCTTTTTCCAGTCTTGTACGTGGCCTGTGTTGCTGTGGTTCTGTGATCAGCAGGCACTTTCAGGTACCATGTGGCCATTACTAATGTGTGCGCCTTGGTAGTGAGACTATCTGACCACGGGGGTATTGCGGCTCAGGCTCATCAGTCTTCACCCCAGCTTACACAGATGCACGCTTCCAGCTCGACAGCATATAGGAGTGGGAACAATGGCTGATTTCCCCACCCCTAACCCAGGAGACCTGTGGTCCATTACAGTGGCCCCAGCTGAGATCAGCAAATACAACAACCTTTCTGGTCACTGTGCTTTAGAGATGGTTACATTGTCACTGAATAGAAAGCTATATATGCTTTAGAAAGGGTATCATGCTGGTGCCAAAGATACAAAATGAGAATATTTACCTCATGATGCAAAATCAACAGATGGATGCAATGCTCACAGGTGGAAGGGTTTAGTGGAAGGAGAAATGAATTGTCTGCAACAGATTTCCTTTTCCATGGAAAAGAAAAGTTTGGCGCGGTGTAACATGGGCTGCCAATGACCAATTTCTCCCCCAGTGACTTCACATTGTAAGAGCAGTACTTCCCTGCCGCCCCGCCCCACCCTCCCAAGGTGAAGGGCCAAGGCCAATGTTACAGGTCACCAAGGTTGTAAAAAGGAGGAGAGAAAACAAGGTAAATCAGGAAGCAGTAACTTCCCTGATGGAAAAAGAATTCACATAAAATGCAAAGTAATACATTTTGGAAGTAAAACTAGGGAAAATCAATAAACCGTAAATGGCAAGATTTTTAAATGGAGTCCTGGAACTGAGGGAGCAAGGAGTGCAGATACACAGCTCATCAAAGGTCGTCATAAACGGTCAAACAGAATCTTTAATTTTGTATTTAGGAGGCACAAAAACAACAGGAAGGAGCTAATGTTGAACTTTTACAAGACCTTAGTTAGTGCAGTGTGTGCAGTTTTGGGCACCCCATTATGGGAAGGATAGAAAAGCAATGGAAATGGCAGAGGAGCGTAGGCTCACTAAGGTGTTACCAGTAATGAGGGGACACCGTTATAACCAGAGACTTGAAAAATTAGGCCTTTTCAACAACAGCTGAGAAGATTAAGGGGTGAATGGAAGGTAAATTCTGGTTGCTTGTTTTCACAGTTTGGTGAGATGGTTAAAATAAAGGGAAGGGTACAAAAACTTTTCTTCACACAAAGGTGGGTTAGAAGGTGGAATTCTCTGCCACAAACCATTGGCGAAGTAGAGCCCATAATCCATAGTGTTGACTAGCAAGCCAGAGGCCGTGAGTTTAAATGGCACCATGGCAAGTTGTGAAATGCAAATTCAATAAATCTGATCATTTGTGGACGAGAACCAGAAGAAATGATCTTGGATCATGAAAGTGATCATAAAAGCCCAACTGGCTCCCCAATAGCTTTTAGGGACGGGAAGCTGCAAACTCTACACATCACTCCAGTCCCACACTATGCGATTGACTCAAAACAGTTTTCAGTGCAAATGGGATGAACAAAGAATGTTGTCTTGCCAATGTCACCCATGTCCCTAAACCAAATTTAAAAAAAAAACTCTTAAAAAGGGAATTAGTTGTCTGAAAAAAAGAGGAATATCCATGGGTATGGGCAGCCGGAGCAAGTATGAGAATAAGAAAACACCAGCACAGACTTGATGGGCCCAAATGGCCTGTTTCTGTGCTGTGTCATTTTATAATTAAGTGATGCGAAGGTAGGGTTTCCAAAGGGTGAAGACTCTAAGAGGAAGGGAAGACCTAGGGGATATATTATCAAATAAAAATGACCTGAATACAGAACCATCAACCAAAACAGGTCACTGAATATCCAGACCTTCAAATGAATTGGATTTGCAAATTGAAACTTAACTGCTTTATTGAACAGGAAATTTGGAGAAAAACTGAGCTGTGTGGATTCACAGTCTCTAAATAAAAAATTCAAACCGATTTAACAGCGCAATATTTTTCTCATTTAACTGCTCAAAGTTTAAGTCCTAAAACAATCGGAGTTTTAGAAGGATGAAGATAATTTTAAATGTCAATTGATATGCAGAAAGGCACATTGAAAAACCCCCCTCTCCTTATCTTACTTAGATTAGATGGGAAGTGACGAGCACTTTGACTGCACACACTGATGTTGTGACAAGGCATTTGAAATGAAAGAGTTATGAAAAAGTCAGATCCCACTTCAGGACAAACATTATTTACCCCCTCTTGTAAATGTCAACATAATCACTGCACAGTTTGAAAAGCCCAATCTAAACACCGCAAAACAATATGGGAAATGTTTCAGTTCAGATTGTTCACATCACTGACTCTGCCTTCATAAAGCCACAGAGTCTGAGATTATTGAGCGGTGGCTTTGTATCATCTCTGCAACCCTCGAGGAGCTCAGCGTCAGATTTTATGACTGCTGTCTGTAGCCTGAGGAAAACGCCGACTGTTTGACCTAAGCAGATATCAGGGAATAGCAGATTTCTCAATCGCTCGTGTTCCCAGCAGCCTGATGGCCATGCTCGGCTATCTGCACGGAGAACGCCCCATGTGCAAACCACAAACTACCGTTTATAGTTGAAGGGAATTAAGCTGTGGAATACGTTACCAGGAAAGGGTATTCAGGGATAGTGTAAATGGGTTAAAGTCATACTGCACCCGGTGCGAGCTCAAGCCAGTGCAACCTAGTTTCCTGGAGAAGACTCCGGCCTCACAGCTTCAGTGCGCTCAGTAGTCTCTCGTGTTATACGGCCATTTTTGCCTTAATGCACACTCAAAACCAATTATTGTTGATGCAAAAATGCACGTTAGAGAGCTGATTTTAAAAGTTAATTCAACCAATGGAGAGTCTCACCCGCCAGCTGCACAGATTGGGAAATTGGAAGTACGCAGTCCTCGATTTTCCATCCATAAAAATTCACGAATGGAAAATCGTGGGCAGCGCGCCCGAGATTTCCTGATCTGCGCGGCCAGTTGGCGAGACTCCGCACTGGTAGCACCAACTTGGAGAAGAAAAAAAATTGGCCTGCTGATGTGTTTCCAGAGAGACAAACTATTGACGGACATGGTGAGAAGGTGGGCAGGTGGGGTTGATCTAACAGAAAGAGATGGGCTTGCTTGGAGCTGGCAGGCTCTCTTCAGAAAAGTGTTCTTTTTAAACACTAGCTTTGAACTTCAATATGTTGTTGCTAAAAAGTTAAACATCATCACATTTAATCTGTTCTATTGGGCTAAAAAAAAAACATGTACAAAGAATCAGACCACTTTGCTTGGGCAACAAGTCTCTAAAAGCAGGGCTGTTAACCTTCGCTGAGCTTGTCTGCTGTACACTGATCACAAGCTGCTGTAGCATTGGGCTCGGACTTGCAGTCTTTGAAACACTTTTCTTTCACGTCTTGGACCTCACCTTAAGACCACCTAGAGGGAATTTGTGATCAGAAGGAAGGAAGACTCTTAAATAAAATGAACTTTGGGCAGTCTCAATCTCAGTTCCTTGGTAATGCAGAGCACAAAACTTAATTTGGCACCAATTGCTAACAGATTGGCAGTCTCGCTCAAAGAGGTCATCAAGAATGGCTCCTACGGGAAATGGGGAAATTTATATTCATACAGTCAATAGTGATCCTGTGAGGTGAATGATTTAGTACATTGTTGGACAGAAGGAAGCTTTGCTTTGTATTTAAACTATGCGAATCCTTGCTTGCTTGTTCATAAAATAGATGTGGATGAATAAGGAAATTTAGCCCGCCCCTGCTCACTCATCCAGAGAGAACCTGCAGTCCAGCCACCACAGCAACCAACTCTCTTTCTTTCTCGATTCCAGGCCCACTACCCTACCTGGCTGTTCACCTGTTGATCACTCTGTGTGAAGAACGTCCCGATATCAGTCCTAAATTTGCCGGTGGTTAGTTCAAACCTGTCCCCTTGTCCTACTGCTATTGCCTAACTTGAAGTAGTGCCCGAGAGGCTGATCAGAATGTGCCATCATCCAGTTTACTCTGATGAGCAGAACATTCACAAAAATGTGAATAAACTTTAAAAATAAATACAAGATAATACGTATAGAGGGAAGTGGATTATATAAAGAACTTGCATTTCTATAGCGCCCTTCATGTTCCCAGACCGCCCCAAAACACTTTACAGCCAATGAAGTACTTTTGAAATGTAATCGCTCTTGTTTTGTAGGCAAACCCAGCAGCCAAATTTGTCCACTGTATCATCCCACAAACAGCAAAAATGAGCACTTGATCTGGTTTGGTGATGTTGGTTGGTTGAGGGATGAATGTTGGCCAAGGGACCGGGGAGAAAACCCCTGCTCTTCAAATAGTGCCATGAGATCTACATTCACCTGAACAACCAGACAGGGACTTGGTTTAACCTCTCGAGAAATACAGCACCTTCAATAATGCAGCACTTACTCAATACTGCACTGAAGCATCAGCCAAGATTAAGTACATCTTTTCACCCCGTTATTTATAGAATCATAGAATGACAGCACAGAAGGAGGCCATTCGGCCCATCGTACCTGTGCCGGCTCTTTGAAAGAGCTCTCCAATTAGTCCCACTCCCCTCCTCTTTCCCCATAGCCCTGCAAATTTTTCCTTTTCAACTATTTATCCAATTCCCTTTTCAAAGTTATTATTGAATCGGCTTCCACCACCCTTTCAGGCAGCGCATTCCAGATCATGATAACTCGCTGCATATTTTTCTCATATCGCCTCTGGTTCATTTGCCAATTACCTTAAATCTGTGTCCTCTGGTTGCTGACCCTTCAGCCACTGGAAACAGATTCTCCTTATTTACTAATCAGAACCCTTCCAGATTTTGAACACCTCTATCAAATATCCCCTTAAAACTTCTCTGCTCTATTAGCAGCAGAGCTTTCAGCCACCTTGTTTCGACTGTCAAGAGTCCCTCTCTCTACTTCTCTTTCTGACTCTCAAAGCATTCTTAACATTAACCACGCATCTGATTATTTCTCCGAACTTTACCACTATTCTTAGCATATGTTCCCTTTTAATTTCCTTTATAAAGCACCTTTGAATGTTTTCTACATTAAGGGTCATTAGTTGTTGCTGCTCTAGCTCTGAGCTCCATTATTCCATTTGACAGTGAAATGGTTCCACACCATGTAGGGCATTCCTTGCGAGTGGAATTGTTAATGTGATGTAGGGGTCTTCCCTCCGATCTATTAATTGACACTAGACAATTCTCCAGGTATTTGTTCAGCCTATTAGTCGAATAAAGAGTTGCTGGAAATTTTGAAGGTTGTAGTCTCACTGAGTCTAAAAGGAAACTTCTACATGCAAGTTTTTGTTCTCAAAAGGGCTTTGTAGTTATGACTCTATATTGAAGAGTGGAATGGTAACAGAAAATCAGAGAAATTGATAGTATCTTTCCTCATCCTAAGTTGAGTTTTTTTTGCAACAAAAGACAAATGAATTGAAAGTTCAATTTAATGTTTTATCCAATAGGCAGCACCTCCAACAGTGCAGTTAAGTCATTTCATGACACGGAAAATCTCATCACAATTAAGGAGTGCGTGGGGTTAAACCCCAAAATGGAACACAAGCTCAGTACTGCACTCAGGTGTCAGCCTAGATTTTGTGCTCAAGTCTCTGGAGTTGAACTTGAACCCACAACCTTCTGATTCCAAAGTGAGCTATGGTTGACACCTAAAAACTATACACAGGAGATTCCACCCCACAGAGAGAAAGACAGACACACAGAGCAATGTTATAATAACTTATATTATAATACAAATTATAAGTAGGCATTTATTATCCATCCAACCTCTCTGTCACACTTCAAGTGTCATACTCAAATTTGTGTAACAAACTTCAAAAAGAAAATATAAATAAATAAACATACTCTCTAGAACACAAAATACTGGATGCAGGATATCTGCACACTTTTATGACATTATTATTAACAGTAACAGCTTCCCAAGTGGCATCTGTATGAACTCACCCAGTGTTTAATTAGTAGTATTTAAACTTTGCAGTCTTAAAGGGACACACATCTACACTTTAACAGAAAAACAATGAGCCAAAAATTGCGGTCAGAGACGCACCTGGGATCACGTGAGCCTGGTCCTCCAATCAAACAGTAGAATTCCATTTTAATCATTTCCGAAAGGAATCCCCTAATGAGATGTAATGGAATCCTGAAATCTGATCTCATTACAATTTACAGAATTGGAATTTTATTTGTAATTACCTTCATTCCACCAACCTCACTAAAAATTTAATTTTTTTGATAATTTTAGACATTAAAACTGTAATCTGGACCAACACTTGCATAACCTCATTTGACACAGTGTATGTGCATAATTTACGATATGAAAATGTTTAATTAATGGCGGAGGTATCCCCTTACGCTAATGCAAACAGGCCCTGCACCCGATTGCATCAACCGTAACATTTCCGTGCGCAATTTCTGGCCAGTCAGTGGGCAAATAGCCCAATTCTGTGCCAGCGATTGCTTTTTCATGGCCTGCGTGGATGGTCTGTCACCACATACGTTGATAGGCCGCAAGTTCCGGAATTCACGCATGCGCAAGCAGAAATCCCGAACTTGTGGTAGATTTCAAAGGAGGTATACGCCGCCATACCAACCGCAAAATCTGGGCCATTGTACTGTTTTACACGGTATCATGTTAAAGCAGGACATCCTCTGACTTGTTCTAAATCATACGAGATGTTCATTTAGCATGCACTTCCTGTTCATCACACTTCTGTCACACAAAGCGTCACACTCAATTTTCTATGTTACACTTCAAAAAAAATAATGGAACAAAGGGAACTATCCAGGAATACAGGATGTCTACATCCTCTTATTTGACATATATAACAACCCACCCTGCGTTTACCAGCTGAAGCCTCCTAATTGACTACCACATGAATTCAATGTTTACGTAATAGCAACTGGATTTTGTAGCCTTAAAAAAGTGTCACATCTACACTTTACAAGGCTAATATTGCAGTCCCAGTGCAATGGCATTGATCGCGCAGATAATTTGAACTGTTTGGAACATATCACTTGTTCAAGCCATCCCATTCAATTACAAGCTTCCTGAGACTGTTTAGAGAAAATGTTTGATTGGCCTCTGTATTTGGGATACCATTTTGAACCCTGTTCATGGTCGACAATCTAAAGTAATTATCAGAGTTTTAAGTTATGAAGTTCATTATGAATTATGAAATTTTATATTCTTTTCAAAGAAATTTGGAGCTATATTTTGTATTGCAACCATGCAGCAGTCAATCTGAAGCCAGTAGAGATTAGGGGTGAGCAACCTGATGGTAGGGGATAGCAATTTAAGAAGTACAAGAATGGGGTTTCATGGGTTAGTTTTATATTGCGTTACTTCAGAGGAGATTAGCAGAGTTTGTACTTACTGCAAGTATACCATTTGCATTGCATATTGCGGTTACCTGATTAATGTTCAGTGACTATGTCTATCGGTTTCTAGGCTGAGCTACAGTCTGATGAAGTGCATATTCTTCCACTTACTGAAGATAAGGAGATCATGTGGCAGCTCATGATATTTTCCAGTAAACTGGAGTACAGTGACAAGGAATCTACATTCCTCCCTTGCATCTCAACATTTACCTAGAAATTGGCCAGGCAAAGACAAACTCTGTTTCATAGGAGCAGCAAGACCCATTCACAAAATATCTTGCAGAGAGATCAACAAACATCAACAGTTAGATGCAAATTTCCAGCGGGGTTTAATCTGAGTGCAGCCACAGTCAAACCCAAAAGGATTGCATTGATCAGGGTGTGTACCGTAATGATGGTATAAACAGGGTGTTGTCAGTCTTAATAAGGCATAATAGTTAATTGGCCTGATGACATACTACCAAGACCAACTTCTCTAATGACTCTACCAACTGATGAATGAAACCAGTGTACCAAGTAGAACTCTGCTAATCCACATTTAATTGTCCCATAGCAAATATCTGCTTTAACATGAGCCCTCAGCATTAACAGTTAAAAGGCTGTGCAATAGTCAAACAGAGGCCTTCTTGGCAACCTGGACTGAAATCATTTTTAATCCTGTTGCGGAATGACATTCAAGATCACGATCAGTTGTCAAGTCAACAGTACTTCTCACCAGCCACTTGACCTGACGTAAATAAGTGCTCCCCGCGATTCTCCATGTGAATTTCAGGAGTCACGCAAGAGATTTGAAGAGATAAGCTGCTTTTACACTGCTGATTTAGTTCGGATTGTCGGAGAGCAGCTTCTGTGAGCCGGCTCCCGATGTTCACATGACAAAATCTGTACTCCGCTGTCCTGGCGGGCCCTGCTTTTGGTGGGTATACGAGTCTGCCGGCGGGATAAAGGACCTGGACTTAATGCCAAGCCCTCCACCCCCTCCCCCAGCTCAGATACCACGAACACAAACCGAGAGCATAACAAGAGCGACTTGGCGAAATGCTGGTAGACATTCAGCCAGCCAACATTCTAATTACCAGCCAGAAGTTCACACCCGAGTCCTGTAGGAATTTGGACCAAAAACGGCAGCAAGGTAAAAGCAGCTACAGTTCAACGTGAGCATACACCAACAACTTGTGCTCACATTACACCTTCAACACAGCAATGTGTCCCAAGACACTTCACAAAGTGGAGAGCGAACCCAACAATAACTGATATTTATATAGCGCCTTTAATGTAGTAAAATGTCCCAAAGCACCTGACCGAGCATAATCAGACCAAAATTGACACCAAGCTAAAGAAGGAGACATTAGGAGGTGACCAAAAGCTTGGTCAAAGAGCTAGGATTTAAGGAGCGTCCTAAAGGAGGAGAGAGGCGGAGAGGTTTAGGGAGAGAATTCCAGAGCTTAGGGCCTCGACAGCTGAAGGCACGGCCGCTAATGGTGGGGCAAAGGAGGTGGGTGATGTACAAGAGGCCATAGTAGGAGGAACGCAGAGTTCTCAGATGGTTTTAGGGCTGGAGGAGCTTACATGGATAGGGAGGGGCAAGGCCACGGGGGTGGGGGGGGGGGGATTTGAACACAAGAATAAGAATTTTAAAATCGATTCTCAAAAAAACAATAGCAGCTGAAGGGAGGTTTCCAAAGAGACAGGTTTTTAAAGCTGAGGAGAGATGTAGCCAAGCAGAGGGATTTAGAAGGACAACACCAGAGGGCAGGGATGCCAGCTGAAGGCTCTACCAGCAAATGGGGTGGAGTGAGGCAAAGGCAGACAGTAGACCAGAGGGTGCGAGTGGATTAGAGGTGGGGTGGAGTATGACCATGGAAGGATATAGAAATAAGGATGAGGAGTTTGAAACTAAAGTGGGGCCTCAGAGCTGATGAGCGAATGGGATACAGTACTATATAGACTTCATCAAATGAAGTAGAGTTGACTTCTTTCAGACTGACCAAACCATTATAGATTCATACAAGTCGTTGACTCAAAGTCCCCTCTCACACCCTAGCTACACTATAAAGTTTGTTCCAGAATGAATCCAGAATGGATTAATTTATGGAGTGACTACAAATGTTGTGGCGTAAACCTCTCACATTGGTGATAAAGCAGTTAAAAAGCCCACTTCACTAACCAGAGGTTTCATGGCAGGTGAGACACTATTGATGCAATGTGAAGAGAAGCCTTTGATGAGTACAGTTTGTATCTAACATGACTTTTATATTGCACCAAGTGTTGTATTATCAGCTGCAACTTTTAAAGAATTACGAGCCAGGGATCTAAATCCTGCTGAAAACACAGCAGTGAGGCTGGAGAAGGCACTTTCATTGTTATTGTTGTCACTCACAACACACTAATTTGTTGTGAGTGACTGCACACAAGTCATACAAATGCACACTGCTGGTCCAGTGTGCAGAAAATATGCTTCACTCTGTATGCTAGTGATGGGGAGTGAGCCTTACACAGAGGTTTATGGCTTATGGTCGACAATTACAACAGTGACTACACTTCATAATTGTCTGTAAAGCGCTTTGGGACATCCAGAGGTCATGAAAGGCGCTATATAATTGAAAGTTTTTCTTTCTTTGGAAGGGGCATGGTTGTGGGTAACCAAATTAGAGTTTAGGTACAATGCCTGGCTGTTCCTTGTGATTTTGCCCATCATTGGATATTTTCTGGCTGTGTTGCGATGGTTTTGAGCTCTCCCAAGGGCAGCTGGCCTGGATTGTGTTCCTCTCACGTGACTCCCGAGGTCTATAGGGGATGCCGCCACTCTTCGGCCAGCAGCAGTCAGCATGCCACAAATGGGAAGCAGATTGAGGAAATAGTCATCTGATTCGCATTAGTTCTTTTGATTTAAAAAAAAAATAGGCTCACAAGTAAATCAGTTCTTTTCAGGTCATTGAATGTGAATGGCAAAATAGTGGGCTACCAGAATTAGTGCTCATTTTTAAATAAAACTTTGTTGCTTACACACTGTTGCTGATGTACATCACCAGTGCGCCAATGTCCCCGTGACCTTGGCTTTGGATTGGCACCCAAAAGGATGGCACACCAACACCTAACGTGCAGGATTAAAGGGGCATGAATGGTATGGATGTCAATGCAGTGACGCTGCATGGTTAGCGACCCTCTTTGGTGCCCAAAATGGCATTAGCTCTGCAACAGTCCGCACACGGCGCAACCTGGACGTAAACCTGTACGCGGGTGACCCATCCCAAGCAACATTCCCACTCAGCGGTCTGGAGGTCCCGCGCAGGCTGATCACCAGCTTTTCAAATGGGGCATTTCATGCACGTGCAACATTTTGATTGGACCGCGCAGTCCGTTAAAGGGACCGCGCACCCAAAAGAAAAATCAGGGGGAACACTGATCCCAAGTAACTCCAGGTATAGAGAGATTAACTGCCCTTGAATGATAGAACCTTTTCAGTTCAAATACACTGTAAACCTACAGGATATGTTCATCACTGGTCTCTTGAAGCAAATATACATGGTTCCGAATTGTATCATAAAAGGCTAGGTTAAGCAGTTGGTTGCAAGACCAACTCTAAAGTGGCAGGGGCATATCGAGGGGTTTTCTGCTGCCTTCAGCCTTCATCTTCTCAGTAACCCTCTTCCTTCATTGGCTATAAAGTGCTTTGGGACCTCCTGAAAGTTGCTATATTCTTTCTTTCCTGATTATTTGGAGCACATCAGGGTGGTGGGTTGCCATATTCGCATAGTAATTATTGTTGAGTGGATAAGAACATAAGAAATAGGAGCAGGAGATGGCCATACGGCCCCTTGAGCCCGCTCCGCCATTCAATAAGATCATGGCTGACCTCTCTCAACTCCACTTTCCCACCCAATCCCCAGATTCCCTTAGATATTAATGGATTAAAGCAAACAGCAACTTGGCAAATTTGGCTAGGGTAAATAAAATCAGGGAGTTGAATGCGTGGCTCAAAGACTGGTGTGGGAAAAATGGGTTTTGCTTCTTGGGACACTGGCACCAGTACTGGGGCAGGAGAGAGCTGTTCCGTTGGGACGGACTTCACTTGGCCAGTGCTGGGACTAGTGTCCTGGCGAATCGAATAACTAGGGCTGTGGAGAGGGCTTTAAACTAATTAGTGGGGGGGAGGTTTCAAGAGAGCAAAAAATAAAAATGACAACAGAGAGGGTCATAGACATAGGTAGCAGTAGGGGAATCACAAATCAGAGCGTGGCAGGAAGGGACAGAGTGTGTGGAGTAAAAGGTAAACTGGTAAAAAGTGAAAAAGCAGGAACTAAGTGCCACAAAGCATATTTGAAAGTTCTCTATCTGAATGCACGTAGCATTCGTAACAAAATAGACGAGTTAATGGCACAAATAACTACATATGGTTATGATATTGTGGCCATTACAGAAACATGGCTGCAGGGTGACAATGCCTGGGAATTAAACATACCAGGTTATTTAACGATCAGGAAGGACAGGCAGGAAGGAAGGGGAGGTGGGGTGGCTATGTTAATAAAGGAAGGAATCACTGTAATACAGAGTAATGATATTGGGTCAAAAAATCATGATAATGAAACAGTTTGGGTGGAGATAAGGAATAATAAGGGGAAAAAAACATTAGTGGGCGTAGTCTATAGGCCTCCGAACAGTTGCAACTCTATTGGACGGAGTATCAATCAGGAAATAGTTGAGGCATGTAATAAGGGAACATCTATAATTATGGGGATTTTAACTATCATATTAATTGGACAAATCAAATGGGGCAGGGCTGCCTTGAGGATGAGTTCATTGAGTGTATTAGGGATGGGTTTCTTGAGCAGTATGTAACTGAACCGACCAGGGGGCAAGCAACCTTAGATCTGGTCCTGTGTAACGAGACAGGATTAATTAAAAATGTCCTAGTAAAGGATCCCCTTGGAATGAGTGACCATAACATGGTTGAATTCCATATTCAATTGGAGGGTGAGAAGGTTGGATCTCAAACAAGCGTGCTAAGCTTGAATAAAGGAGACTATGAAGGTATGCGAGCGGAATTGAGTAGAGTGGATTGGGAAAATAGATTAAAGGGTAAGACGACACATGATCAGTGGTGTACATTCAAGGAGTTATTTTACAACTTCCAAAAAATATATATTCCACTGAAAAGAAAAGGGTGTAAAAGAAAGGACAGTCATCCGTGGCTAAGTAAAGAAATTAAGGATAGTATTCGACTAAAAACAAGGGCATATAAGGTAGCGAAATCTAGTGGGAGGACAGAGGATTGGGAAAACTTTAAAAGGCAGCAAAAAATAACAAAAAGATTGATTAAGAAAGGGAAGATAGATTATGAAAGTAAATTAGCAAAAAATATAAAAACAGATAGTAAGAGTTTTTATAGTTATATAAAAAGAAAAAGGGTGGCTAAAGTAAATGTTGGTCCCTTAGAGGATGAGACCGGGAAATTAATGGTGGGAAATATGGAGATGGCAAAAACACTGAATGAATATTTTGTATCAGTCTTTACAGTAGAGGACACTAAGAATATCCCAACACTGGACAAACAGGGGGCTATAGGGGGAGAGGAGCTAAACACGATCAAAATCACTAAGGAAGTGGTACTCGGTAAAATAATGGGACTCAAGGCGGATAAATCACCTGGACCGGATGGCTTACATCCTAGAGTCTTGAAGGAAGTGGCGGTAGGGATTGTAGATGCATTGGTAATAATTTTTCAAAACTCCCTGGATTCCGCTAAAGGTCCCGGCAGACTGGAAAACTGCTAATGTAACACCCTTATTTAAAAAGGGCAGTAGACAGAAGGCTGGTAACTATAGACCGGTTAGCCTAACATCTGTGGTAGGTAAAATTTTGGAGTCCATTATTAAGGAAACAGTAACAGGACATTTGGATAATCATAATTTAATAGGACAAAGTCAGCATGGTTTTACGAAGGGGAAGTCATGTTTGACAAATTTGCTGGAGTTCTTTGAGGAAGTAACATATAGAGTGGATAAAGGGGAACCAGTGGACGTAGTGTATTTAGACTTCCAAAAGGCATTTGACAAGGTGCCACACAAAAGATTATTGCTTAAGGTAAAAAATCACGGGATTGGGGGTAATATTCTGGCATGGATAGAGGATTGGCTATCTAACAGAAAGCAAAGAGTTGGGATAAATGGTTCATTCTCAGACTGGCAATCAGTAACTAGTGGTGTTCCACAGGGGTCAGTGCTGGGTCCCCAACTCTTCACAATCTATATTAACGATTTGGAGGAAGGGACCAAGTGTAACATATCAAAATTTGCAGATGATACAAAGATGGGAGGGAAAGTAGTGAGTGAGGAGGACATAAAAAACCTGCAAGGGGACATAGACAGGCTAAGTAAGTGGGCAGAGATTTGGCAGATGGAATACAACACTGGAAAGTGTGAGGTGATGCACTTTGGCAGGAAAAATCCTAGAGCAATTTATTATCTTAATGGCAAGAAACTGGAGAGTACTGAAGTGCAAAGGGATCTGGGGGTCCTGGTGCACGAAACTCAAAAGGTTAGTATGCAGGTGCAGCAAGTGATTAAGAAGGCAAATGGAATGTTGGCTTTCATTGCTAGGGGGATAGAATATAAAAATAGGGAGGTATTGCTTCAGTTGTACAAGGTATTGGTGAGACCGCACCTGGAATACTGCATACAGTTTTGGTGTCCTTACTTAAGGAAAGACATCCTTGCTCTCGAGGCAGTGCAAAAAAGGTTCACTCGGTTAATCCCGGGGATGAGGGGGTGGTCATATGAGGAGAGGTTGGGTGGATTGGGACTCTACTCATTGGAGTTCAGAAGAATGAGAGGCGATCTTATTGAAACATATAAGATTGTGAAGGGGTTGGATCGGGTGGATGCGTGGAGGATGTTCCCGATGACGGGTGAGACGAGAACTAGGGGACATAGTCTTAGAATAAGGGGCTGCTCTTTCAAAACTGAGATGAGGAGGAACTACTTCACTCAGAGGGTGGTAGGTCCATGGAATATGCTGCCACAAAAAGCTGTAGAAGCTACAACATTAATTAAATTTAAAACAGAAATAGACAGTTTCCTGGAAGTAAAGGGCATTAAGGGTTACGGGGAGCGGGCAGGAATTTGGACATGAGTCTAGGTTCGGATCGGTCATGGCCCTGTGGGTAGTGGAGCGGGCCCAGGGACTGTGTAGCCTGATTCTGCTCCTATTTCGTGTGTGCAATTCTGTTAGATGCAGGAGATGGTTCTGTGATAGATAGTAGATTGGCGGTTAGGATCAGATCAGCCATGATCTTATTGAATGGCGGAGCAGGCTCGAGGGGCCGATTGGCCTACTCCTGCTCCTATTTCTTATGTTCTTATGTTCTTATGTTGGTAACATGTTAACCTCAAGAAAGAGGCTGAAATGCAAAAATATATGGAAAAGCAAGGTGACACTCCAACATCAGGAACAAGACAGGAATGCAGCAAAGTGAAGACCAGCACGCCAACACACCGAATGTGAAAACAAGACAGTACTGCAGCAAAGAACACTACTGTAATGCTCTTTCCGCATGGTCTTTGCTCAAGCAAACTCAGGTCAAAAAAAGGAGATCCACCTGCAACACATTGGGCACTGCTCACAAAAGAATTGTAGATAAGGAAAGTGATTCAGCCCATCTTGGTTCATTCGCCCAGAGACACTAAAGTCCCCCCACCATCCTACCCAGCTTGGTTCATCCACCGGGAAATAACCTTCCAATCTCCCCATTATGGCATCCAATTATTTCTTGACTGATTGCAGGGTTTTCACCTCCATTATGGCATCCGGGAGCCTATTCTATGTATTGGTTACTCTGTGTAAGGAAGGGCTTTCTGATATCAGCCTAAATTTGCCTTTTACCAGCTTGAACCTGTGTGTCTCCTGGTCCTATTCTCACTGTCTAGTTCAAAGTAGCTTTCATTGACAATCAGTCTGTTTTCACACTAGTGGAAAACTAGTTTTGCCCCCTTAGTCTTGGCACAAAAACAGAAAGAATGTTGCTTTGGCTCAGTCTGAAAACTGACGAAGCACACTTTCACCAACGATGTCAATCGGACAGGCCCATCTCAAGGAGTGCCACGTGATTTACACTTTATTTTCCTTTTTAAATACTGTACAGTGACAACGATTGTAATGAAGAACACAACCTAATACGCCAGTAACTTTATAGTGTACACAAGATACCAGTGTCTTGTCGCGTTCATTGTCTGATTATGAGGGAGTTTAGATCAATCACATCTTAAACAGAATTAGTTGGTTAAGGAAAGCTACTATGGTGATCAAAAGAGCCTGAGGCACATGGTCTTTGCATTGCAACAACAATCTAAGCAGGTTAAGAAGGTAAAAAGAACTTTCTCACAACACACGTCAGCTGTCTCTTCTGTCTTTGTAAAGTTGTGTCCTCCCTATAGTAAACTACACCGTCCTAAGGAGAACCAATGAATGCTCTATTCATTACTTCTTTGGTGCGTGAAAACACTGGAAATAGAAGCATGTGTTCAACAGAGGCAAAGTCTTTCTAAATTCCTTTGAGCAGTTCGGTGCAATGTGCTCAGTCTACTGTTCAGCTAAGCCTCACAAGAGCCATTCACAGCTGGGTCTACTGTTCATCATTCAAACCAGTTGCTGTCAGCGTTCACTTCAAAGAGCCAGTCCAAATGCACCAGCCAGACTACCTTCTGTAAGGATTTAAATTTGTCTATTCACTATACACATTACAAACTTAGCAACCTCTGCTTGACATCTCCTTTTATCTTTTGCTCTATGTTTTCAAATGTCTTTTGAAGTTTTAACACTTGCACCAGTTTTTTTCCCCCCGCGTGTGGTAATGCCACACACGGACAGCAAAGTCGTCTGTTCCGAGCTATTAATGGTGATGTTCTTCAGAAGCTGTTAATTCCATTTTATCAGCGGAAGATCGCTTTGCCCGTTCCGTGTGCATGTTCTGAGAGGACACAAACGCTAATCTCGTCCTTCTGTCCATGTTATCCGGACTGGAACACAATAAAGACACAGAAAAATAGCACCATCTTCCAAAAACTGCTTCACGGTAGGATTATATTCACATAGATTGGAGACATTAGGAACAGGAGGAGGCCATTCAGCCCCTTGAGCCTGCACCACCATTCAATTAGATCATGGCTGATCTGCACCTCAGCTCCGTTTTCCCACCTTTGCTCCGTATCCCTTGATACCCTTACCTAACAAAAACCTATCTATTTATCTATCCATCTCAGTCTTGAAAGCTCCAATCGTTCCAGCATCCACAGCCTTCTAGGGGAGAGAATTCCAGATGAAGGGCGAGGCTCACTAATGTTTTAACTCAAGTGCCACAATCCCGAGCAGTAACGCGCAAGGGCCGCGGTCACATGCCTACCACAAACCAACTCCATTTATTTCTCTGTCTCCCTCATCCCACCCTCTTTCCTTGCCATCCAGCCCCTCCTCCAGAATCCTGGCTACAGCGACATCACAGAGTTGAGGTCCAGGGACACATGAATGAACAGTTCTGCTGAGGGCCACAGGTGGCCGGGGTGGGGGGGGGGGGGGGGCAGAAGTGGGGGGAAGCTGAGTTGCAATCAGTACAAAATGTTCATCTAGAATAAATCAACTAGTGTTTGGTTTAACCTTCGAAGTACAAAAGTGAAGTAGAAGCAAGGAGAATATATTTCTGAAACAGTAATATCCTTTCTCCAGAACCCTAGTTGCCAATGTGAGCTCAACCTCTTCAGGAATTAAAGACCAACCACTTGTGATTTAGGACAGTCAGTCCGTTGTCAATGTATAGTTTGCTAGAATAAAAGTTGTGTGACTCCTGAATGAAATACTACTGAAATGAAATGGAATAATTACACAACTTTACAAAAAAGGGACAATGCCCTTTTTATGCTGCTGAAGTTTTCAAAGTGACCTTCTCGTCAAATTTCACTGAATTAAAGCACATTTTCAATGGGTCTCTTTTTAAAAGTTCAAGAACAGGAGGCTATTGGACTGACTGAATTTCTAGTAGTGAAACTGATAAGGACATTGCTCAGGTTATTAAATGGAGGGGCTCTACTTTTCACTTTGCACCAATGCTAATTAGTTTCAGAGACATGTCGACGTAAAAGCAGCCATACAATCCTCCAGTCAGGTTGGAGATCAGAGTCCCAGATGTGCTAAAAGGAAACGTGTAGGGCCACCTTCAGGAGGAAGTATCGATCTAATTACGCTTCACTCTGTACAGTATAACTGTAGTCTCACACCACTTAAGCTTAAGTAGTGTGAGACTGGTTATACTATACTTGATGTGAAGCTTATCAGGTATAATCTAACTGCAGCTCAATGCAAAACTTTCTGCACTTAAATTTGAATATTTTGATGTTAATAAAAAGGGGTGACTGACCTGCCTCAGCTGCAATAACATTGAAATGTAACCAGTTGGGGGGTGTGGGGGGAATGTTCTCCGTACTTGCATACACATCTCTTCAGTCACTGGGAACAGTGCAACCCACAGCTGGCAGTATAACTCTGGCCTGTCAACTACACATCGCGCTCCACAGGTCCTGGTAGGAGACTGGTTCCGTTGCGTAACGGCAGCACAAGAACGCAAAGGCCGAGAAAAAGGCGCTGCTTAGTTTTTGCCACAGCTGTTGCAGAATACAAGTTCTGACTGCAGTTTGGTGTCCTCCTCTTAGCAAGTCTAAAACTGGAAAGGGAGTGAGGCTCTGGATAAAACACTTTTTGAAAAAAATGCTGTGTGGATGAGCTAAACGTGTTTTTTTTTAAATCATAAAAAGGACTTCTACCACCCAGTTTTCTGTTTTGAAAATTATTGAGCAGCCAGCCTGAATTCTTTGCTTCAAAACTAGATGGTCAGTCACCTGAACTACAAAGAAGCTATGTCTCCATTTAATCCATTATTTATTTGTTTTTCCTTACTGCTCCTGAAGGCATTCACTTCACTGCTGCTGGGTACCCTTTGCCCAAGTTCCTAGTGTTCATCGTGAGCCTTGACATGCTATTCAACTTTGGGCGTCATCACAGACAAGTCCAATCTTGTCCTCAAAACACACACACACACTACAGCAGCGGTCACTGATTAGCTCATCGTCCTCTCCCTAATCCAGAGGCCAATTCTAATCACACCCATCGCTGCCCGAGTTGTGATCAGCACAGACTGGAGATTGAACCTGGGACCTTCTGGTCTGTGGAGCTCAACCACTCAGTCGATAAACTCACATTCCTATTAATCTCTTTATACTTGTACCCAGAACGACGTGAGTGGAACTCATTCTGAGGAAGGGCTGGAGACTTCAGACCATAGATCTCCCTATCTCTGTAACCTTCTCCAGCCCTACAACCCTCCCAAAACTCTTCCAATTCTGGCTTCTTGTGCATGCCAGACTTCATTCATCCCACCATTAGCGGCCGTGCCTTCAGCCGCCCTGGCTCTAAGCTCCGGAATTCCTTCCCAAAACTTCTCCAACCCTCTCTTTCCTCCTTTAAGTTGCTCCTTAAAACCTACCTCTTTGACCAAGCTTTTTGTCACCTGCCCTAATTGTCTCATTCTTCGGCTTGGTGTCAATCTGTGTTCCTGTGAAGCACCTTGGGACTTCTTACTACGTTAAAAGACGCTATATAAATGCAAGTTGTTGTGATAATCACACTCGCACTTCCAGTTACTGGAGACGAGTCAATCAAGACTGCCTCGACTACCACACTGTTGTTAACACTGCAAAGGCACCAGGTCATTTTAACGTGCCGGATGTTGCTGGTGAGGCATGCTATGATGGTACAAAGGGTTTCCATACAAAGTTTTCTTGTAGGTGCAAATGAACCATATCTCAATACGGCTATAAGTATTGTAGAGCTTTCAGTGGTGAGATTTACGATCACAAAATGCAAGACAAGGCCATAAGCCCATTTGAAATAAATTAGGTTCGTATCCTAGTTAAAAAAGCGACAAGAGGAATTTCAAATGAACACTGAATCCATTTGTTATCAATATCACGTAGTGTGATTTCAACCCAGTGCAGTGGTGTTTATTTTTAAAGAGTATGTTTTGACAAAATAGGTTCCATTTTTAAACCAGAGAGTGAGTGAGTCTCACTCCAAATGAGTCAGGAATGTTAGGTCTGCATTTTCACTTGTAGAAGGAAGTATATATCAAGAACGAACGTGCATTTATACAGCACCGTTCACATCCTCAGGAAGTCTCAAAGCCCTTCACAGACAATTAATTACTTTGGCATTATTGTCACTGTCGTTACGTTAGCAAATACGATAGGCAATTTGCATACAACAAGGTCCCACAAACAGCAATGAGATAAATGATCAGTTAATTTGTTTTGCTGCAATTGGTTGGGGGGTAAATACTGGACATTGGCAAACCCAGGACACCAGGAGAACTCCCCTGCTCTTCTTCCAATAATGTCATGCAATCATTTACAACCACCTGAACAGGCAGATGTGGTCTCGGTTTAACATCTCATCTGAAAGACGGCACCTCTGACAGTGCAGCACTCCCTCGGTACTGCACTGAAGTCTCAGCCTAGATTATATGTTCAGATCCTGGAGTGGGGCTTGAACCCATGACCTTCTCATTCAGGCCAGAGTGCTCTGTCTAAGCCAAGCTGAAATAAACTTTCCCCAACTTACCTCCCAAAGCTTTTTTCCATAATTGGCCATATTTGTTTGAACTCATTCTCTTTCCTTTCTATACCAGAGGGGCCGAGGGTAGGTGATGCCCTCTTTGTTGAGGTTAATAGCACTCTCTACCAGAATTCTACACGTTAGATGGAGTAAAGAGATGCTTTACCTATTTTCTTGAAGTGAGTCCCAGTTCCCTTCTGGCCTGAACCCGTCCCAGAATCCTGGCTTGTTCTGCCTCAACTTCACATAATGGCAAAGATAGAAAAAAACGTACTAATGACAGGATAAAGAAGCAAACAGAAGCGTGCAAAGCGTGCTGAAGCTGTCCAAAGGATAAACCTTTTTTAAACCAGTTCACCAGAAAATGGGTTAAAACCAAGATTCCCATTTTTGCTCTATCTACAGAGACGAACCAAACATAGAAAAACAGAAAGAAAGTTATTGTATCCTGCACTACATCTTTATGCATTAGCCATCCTAGAAAGGAAGGAAATATGTCCTGTTCCAATGTATGTTTTCACAGCAGAAAGGCGAAAAGATGGCAATCAAACCTTCCAGCAACTGTTTACACTGCGACTGCTGCTGATCACTTGAAAAGACTGCGCCGAGCTCCCACTGTGTTCGCTTCAAATGAAGAGTGCCTTGCATTTGACTTGTTAAGAAATGGAGCCAATATAATCAATATCGTATCAAAGAAACACTGGGGTATGGTTGTTAAACAGTGACTTTACCACATACCTCTGATCCACTCAAACATCCTCATTACCTCCGACTTAAGCAGCACTTTGCAATACTGAACACCAGACGTACAAATTGTCCTTGCAAAGGCAACTTCTGAACTCCGCATTCCACTACGAACTGGCTGCCAATGACTGGAATGAGTTCTTTCAACTGGCCAGATACACCACCTTTAGATGCAGAAGTAAGCTCCCTCTACTCTGTCCTCAAATAGTGCTTTTAAAAAAAAAGTAAAATAAGTCAAGTTGATCAAATCCTGAATCGTTTGGTTGTAAAATGATGTCAGGAAGACCATTTTATAAAAAGGATGCACCAACTTTAATTGCCAGGTGAGCAAAATAAAACCAGGCTTCCACTAGCAACCTTGCTTTATGTTTCACGGTGGCCCTTCTCTGTCTTTTCTCATGGTAAGTCAGAGCAGAGCTCCTGATGTTATACAAACCTTATACTCACTCATTCCAGCCAGACAGGAGACTGCTGGTAAACCACTGCAGCCAGAACCCAACAAGGAAGCTCATTGAAATACAGTAGGGCTGTAAATAATGCGGGCTTTAAAGGTTCAGCTGTAAACGGCTTGTTGAATATTCCTATGAGAACATTGGGGGAGGAGGTTTGAAAGAACAGAGTGGTGCACCGGACATTTGAGTCAGCGATGATAGCTCTTCGAAACATGGATCAGGGGAGCAATCTTATGATCGCCCAGACTCCCATTTCAATCCAACATTTACATACATACGAACATACGAATTAGGAGCAGGAGTAGGCCACTCGGCCCCTTGAGCCTGCTCCGCCATTCAATAAGATCATGGCTGATCTGATTACTCCACATTCCCGCCTACCCCCGATAACCTTTCACCCCCTTTCTTATCAAGAATCTATCTACCTCTGCCTTAAAAATATTCAAAGACTCTGCTTCCACTGCCCTCTGAGGAAGAGAGTTCCAAAGACTCACGACCCTCTGAGAAAAAATGTCTCCTTATCTCTGTCTTAAATGGGCGACCCCTTATTTTTAAACAGTGACCCCTAGTTCCAGATTCTCCCACAAGAGGAAACATCCTCTCCACATCCACCCTGTCAAGACCCCTCAGGATCTTGTATGTTTCAATCAAGTCACCTCTTACTCTTCTAAACTCCAAGCCTAGCCTGTCCAACCTTTCCTCATAAGACAACCCGCCCATTCCAGGTATTAGTCTAGTAAACCTTCTCTGAACTGCTTCCAATGCATTTACATCCTTCCTTAAATAAGGAGACCAATACTGTACACAGTACTCCAGATGTGGTCTCACCAATGCCCTGTATAACTGAAGCATAACCTCCCTACTTTTGTATTCAATTCCCCTCGCAATAAACGATAACATTCTATTAACTTTCCTCTTTCAAATTTCGATTTGGATTTCAACTTTTCGGCATTCTTGTCCTTCAGCTCCTGGAGGAGTAAGAGTGAATCCGAGTGTCTTCACATTAATAATCAAATAAGAATCACACTAGGTAGTTAAAAGCTATTGAGTATTTACTCACAAACTTCAAACTGACAACCCTGATCAATATACCGGAATTATTGTAAAATTACATTTCTTAGTGATTTTAAACCTTCTTCTCACAGGTCAGTGACTCTTCTATCATGTAGTCGCTTTAACCGTACCTATTTATCTCACTATTACACTCCTCACTCTGACCCTATAACTTGCCTATTTTGCCCTTTCCTTAATTTATCTCAATCCAGATCCGGTGTTCTCTTTCCGTTTCTTCCTGATTTGAGCCCTGATTGCGTTGGCTCCATCTTGTTTCTCTCCCCTGGTGCATTGTGCACGGCCCAAAACACTGCTCAACACAACTGCATCTGTAGCAATCCTTTTCATCCTTCGTTCTTAGCCGTCCCTAGTCACCTCATTAGTAAATTAAAAAAAGAAGTGTGTGCCAAAAAGAAATTGAATGAAGGCGCCTTTGACAGCTCCTGGTCAAAAATGACAAGGCGGTGGAATAGTACAGTGCGAGTGATGTTATTCCAGGTGCTTAGACGCCGTGCGGGACTGGACTCAAGCTGCGGACTGCTGAAACTCCCAGTACACAAGGTCCAGGAACTTGAAAGCTGTTCTGCAAGATGCAAGTTTGGCTCCAGTCACTTGGCAGCAATGGGTGCACAGCTGTGCTTATGTACTACCTCCCTCAAACCCAACATAGAATTGAACTGAACTAAGATTCACTTCTTATATACCTCATTTACATTCACAAGCTCGTGACGGAGTGTCTCCGACCACATATTGAAATGAATTTGGTCCGAGCTGTTCTCCACTCCCGAGGTTTATAAAACGGTGATAATGGCATTGTGGCAATTTAAATACTAGTGCCATCTCAGAAAAGGTGGGAAGCCAAAAACTTACCCCATGCGCCTTAGACAACAATGATTTCATTGCTGTTTGTGGGAGCTTGCTGTGTGCAAATTGGCCGTGGTTTCCTGCAAACTGGTTTCCTACATTACAATAGTGACTACACTTCAAAAGTACTTTAATGGCTGTAAAACGCTTTGGGACGTCCTGAGGTTGTGAAAGGCGTTATATACAGGCAAGTTCTTTCTTTCATTCTTTTCTTTAAGAAAGGATGCTGGAGTGATGACCAAAATCCAGCTACATCCTGTCTATGGGAAAGTGGAGTGTGTATGCTGCAGTACATACATTGATACCTGGAGTGCCCAAGATGCCAATGTTAACATGGCACTGGATATCTCCTTTACTGTAGGGATTACATTCAGCCTGGATTGCATTGAAACCAAACTCAGTGGCGTGGAATTTCCTCCCCTATCCCACCCAAAACCGATGGGATCGTGGCAGAAAAATCGGACAAAGTCGGGTGGTGTGGCTCACCGCCATGTTCCCGCCCAGACCTTGATTCCACCCCCCCCCCCCTCCCCAACAAGGTGGCGGCTGAACACAACTTCCCTGCCCGCCACATGTAAATGAGGAGGTGGGCCTGGGCTCTCAGCTGATATCCTTCCTTGTCGCTGCTGTCTTTGTCAACCCCAGGCACTACTGGGGGGGGGAAAAGGATGCGGTAGGCCTGAGGGCGGTGGTGGTAAGCCTCCTGAAGTCAATTGATGGAGGGAGCGGGATTAATAGTTGTTGCCTGCCCTGCCAATATGGGTCCCCATCATTAATCATTGAAGAAAATGTGTTGCTGCCCCCTTTGGGCCTCCTCCGCTCCCTCTAACTAGCCAACTGCTTCTTCTGCTGCTGCACTACAGGTCTGCTCCAGCATCGGCAGTATTCTCCTCCTGAACCCCATTGAGAACCCACCCTGCCATTAAAATGACCTCCCCCACCCAAGCCAGTTATGCGGATCGAGGTAATGGCAGGGGGATGTCCTGACCCAGCGTGACCCCGCTGGGAATAGGAGTACACAGCCCCCAGTTTCTCTCATGGTCCCCTTTCCTCCTCCAAACCAGAGCATGTTCCAGGCACTTGCATCAAACTGCTTGTCCAACACACCGACTAACGTCAGTCTGGATGGGGGAGAAGAAGTTTGAATTCAATTACGTGCAGCAGCCTAATTTAAAATCAAGATGTTCACAAGGCAGTTACAAAGAGAGCATCAGGAGGTGGGAGGCAGTGTTTTCTGTGATGTAATATCTCAGTCGGTAAGTTTACTGTGTTTACATGATATCTCCTAATTCAAAACAGCTTGGAACAAATCTCAAAGTTGCAGCTGCAGAAACAACGGAGGTCGAGTTACCATATTCAAAACTGGCGACTGATGAACCAGACATAATTTGTCCATCTGTTCTGATGAAGCCTACAAATTGGAAGACTTCAATTAAGTTCAGGGGAAATTTAGAAGGTCAACTCATTTAAAAAGTACCCCCTCCCCCACCTTCCCTTTTCACCGACAGACACTTGGGCATGGCCTGAAATTGTGGAATTTTAATAGCGAGAAAAATCGCAAGTGACTGATTTGCCAATGTGTGCTCCTGTCGACTAAGACTCATCACTGGGAGTGGAGTCTCACAACTTCAGGGCTCCCATGTTTTCTGCTGAATCCTACACATGCCGTTCCCGTGGAGACGGGGGAGGACCTAACATGTTAAAAGTTTACTGATGACACCGCACTGTGCGATAACGTGAGAGTTTTAGGGAGATTGGCAGCATTCAAAGGGAGATCTGACTAAATTAGAAAGGTCACTAGACAAACGAATCAAAGATATGAAAGAAATGCAGACTAGTGTATCAGCCTATCTGGATTGATGTGTTAAGATCAAAGACTGTAATGTGAACTCCAAGGATCTGCACAGTTCTGCATCTACCTTTCTGCAGGAATTCTGAGAGATTTATGTGTAACGTCAAAGACTTTGGATCACTGAAAAATTTGAGGTGGTTCCAGTTTGACACAGCAAGCTCTGAAAGAGATGCTGTCCTTTCATTTTATGTAATCAAAATATTAAATCTTCTTACCGTCACGACTGGACCTTGGATACGTTGACATTGTTTAACACAAGCTTAAAGGAATGAGTTGTGTCCAACTGAACAACTTTGGATACAACTATAACTGCCACTCTTTCTTTCCCGGCCTTTGAGCCACAGCCCATTGAGTTCAAGGTTGCCTTGAAAAGATTATTGAACTTTCACTTCCATTCAAAAGAAGTTTAGATAGGCTTCAGAACATGATTGCTTGCTTTTCCAAGAACCTCTCTCGACTTTTTGGACCAGGAAAAGTCAGCATTTCCCCCCACAACCTCCCAGGAATGACACTTTCAACCTTCCGTACCACACATTCAGTAATAGTTATTAAAGGTAATAGTGCACTCCATTAAAAAACAGAAATTAATCTGATCATGTTTCATAAATGGTGCAAAATGCAACTGTAGTTAACAGACTAAAAGCCTACTTTAGTATCTTGGTTGGCCCCACCAATGCACTTCCAAAGGGGTGCCAAAGCTTCAAATCTGTTTTGTTTTCACACCCAGAAGACAAAATAAAAGACCTTTGTTTTTTTTTTAAATAAAGTTAAATCATGCTCCATTGCGCAGTTTCACCGACTGCGAGTTGAGATCATTGGTGGCAGTTGAATTTTCTTGTTTAAATCACAAGCCTTGGCAGCCGCTGTCACATTGCTTTTGGAAGTCCATTTGTTGCAGGAGGTTAGCTCCCCAAGTATCCCTATAAGCGGAGATTCACACAGCGACCTCTATCGGCTAATAGCTGCGTCAGAAGAGAAAAGTTCCGTCTATTTGTTCCAATGGAACCTAGCTGATTTTAGAACTGGACATCTATAGTTGTCGAGAAAATAAGTCAATACCAACTTGCATTTATATAGCAACTTTAACGTAGTAAAATGTCTCAAGGCGCTTCGCAGGAGTGTTATTGGACAAAATTTGACACTGAGCCACATAAGGAGACATTAGGACAGGAGACCAAATGTGCTTGGTCAAAGAGGTAGGTTTAAAAGAGCATCTTAAAAGGAGGAGAGGGAGGTGGAGAGACAGAGAGGTTTAGGGAGGGAATTTCAGAGCTTAGGGCCTAGGCAGTTGACGGCACGGTCGCTAATGGTGGGGCAAAGGAAATTGGGGATGCAGGTCATGCCAGCATCTGTACATATTTTTCAAAAGATGGACTTAGATCTGAGCCTCTCCTCCATGTTGAATGATTTGGAATCAACTTCCTTCAGATACGCTGTGCAACATCAGTGCCAACTTCCGCAAGCTACTCACACACTCCAGGGCCTTGTCCTTTCAGATGGAGCAGTCCTCGGCTGGTTACTGAATTTGCTGGATGGCTCTCCAAATGCAACGATCAGAGTTGACGGCCACCTTTCGACTGCTCATTGGAAGCATTACCAGGAAGCAGGTTTCCCCGCATTGTTGCGAGATCCACGCAGACTTTAATTGCCTGCTCTTTTGGCTGCCGTAGAATGGTTGAGGTGAAGAATGAACTGCGAAGAAATTATTTAATGCTGTTTTGACAAGGCCTAGACTCCCACTGGAGGGCCCCCATGGACAGAACTCCAGCTTCAATAGGCATCAAAATACAGATGGGTCTCGGCAGATCTCAGATGTGACAGTGCAACACTCCATCTCTGGGAGCTAGGGTTGGGGGAAGAGTACAAACAGGCAGAGGACCTCATCCTCCACCACACCACTTGCTTCCTGTTGTCTGATAGAAGCCCTGGAGAAGTCAACAGTCTAGACTACTGTGGCTGATTTAGTTAAAGGACAATACAGAGGGTGGGTCGGCTGAGAAGCAGTATAAGAAAAATAGAAGGGATGGGTAAAGTTAGGGGAAAAGAAGCTTTTGACAAATCCCACCTGCATGCCTTACACAAAGCCCTACAAAGAGCTTATTAAAGAAAACCATCACTGGGCTTGCCACGAAATCCAACTTCTGGCATGAGATATGCCGCGAGAAGCCTAAATCAACCAACGCGCAGCAAAATGACTAAATAAAAATGATCAGATTAAGTGATACAAGTTTAAAATAGAGAAGCAGTGGATGCGAGTGTATCTCAATTGAGTAGTACCCATCTATTCTGTGAAGCCAATTGAGTTCAGATCCACAGATGACTCTTTAATGCAGATTCTGCGCTATTACACGGTGCACCATGGACCACCCCATTTAGGGAACAGCAGGTTTGATTTATTGATAAAGTAAGTTCTCTGGCATATAAGCAGCCCGACATTTAAAGGTTACTTAGCGGATGGTAGTCAATATGGCATTACTCAACTGGAGATTAGTATTTAGTAAAACAACACTGGCAGAGTGAGTCAATATTAGCTAAGGCTGTTGAAGAAGATGCCTAATTCTGCTCAGATCACGGAGCAGCATCTTATGATCTACCCAGCTTATGTCGATTCCAGTACTATGTTTCATGTCTGGTGTGAAATTCAGTCAACGTACAGCTTTCCCATCTCTGAAGGCCCAGCACTAAGCAGCTATCAGCTACTCCCCAAACCATACAAGAACATCTGGTATTGGGAATCTAACTAGTTTCACATGCTTTCTGAGAAGTGTATGGATCTTTGAAGTGTGATGCATGGTATTTTTGTTTTTATTCCCAGCCAATAATTTCAACAGTAAAATTCCATCAACATCTACAAATCACCTCAATGTCCGCTCAACTCAAACCTTCCTCGTCTGGGGATAGACAAGCCCCTGCCTTTCTCAGCAGTGGGTCCCACGGAAAACAAGCACTGTCTATTCGACAAGTCATCTGCTCCCTTCCCCTTTCTGTTCGATGTTAATCCTGCATTTGAGCAAAACAACGGGCCAGAATTTGCGGTCGGAGGCGTACCTCTGGAGAACGCCTCCGACCCATTAAAACAAATCCGCACCCACCAGCTGGCTCCCGGGCTTCAGTGACTTCGTGTCTCAGGCCTGCAGGCGACGCCTGCGTAAAGGCCCACGGATCCCAGGGACGCAGGCGGTTCGAAAGCGTCCCTGGGATCACGTGGGCCCGGTCCTCCTATCGGAAAGAAGGATTCCATTGCTGTGATTTCCGAATGGCATCCCCGAATGACAAGCAATGGAATCCCCAAATAATTAAAGAATTTGCACAATTGTAATAAAAGTAAATGTTCCCATTTAATTAAAAGTCCCTTTAATGAAGCATTTACAATAAAAATTTGATTTTTTGCAAAATAATTTTAAATATTTTAATCCAGGCCAAAATTTACATAAACTAATTTTAAATGTTTGCAGATGATTTTAAAATGTTAATTTAACATTTATATTAACACTTACGCAGGTGAAAGCAGGCCCCAAAGGTTTCATGGGCATTTGCTGGGCAGTAGCTGGGCAAATAGCCTAACGCTGCGCCAGCGAAAATGATTTTATTTTCGGTTCAGAGGATCCATCAAGGCGAACCTTGACAGATCGCAAGTTCTGGGTTTTCGCGCATGCGCAGCGCATACAGAAACCTGGAACTTGAGGGGCCTTTTACCAGGCTTACGACGTCACCGACCCTGCAAAATCCAGGCCATAATTCCTTGCTAATCGTCAGTGGGAATCTACGTTGTTCAGACAGTTGGCACAAGGGGTTCCTCACCGCGCAAGCCTACACTGAAGCAGGACGACCCAAGCCCCAATCCACGTGAATGGTGATTTGGCAGTAACTTGGGGGGCAATTGTGTGAATAGGGGCGCGTTGGAGGCGGGACTGCTGCTTGCCGGGTCGATGTCCCGCCTCCATCGATTTGTGGCCAACCCACGCTATTTTCCCTTGATTGACCTGGTTAAGCCCGCCCAGTGGGCTTAGCAGGCCAATCAAGGGAAAGCCGGTTGCAGAGCACGTCAACGTATGACGTTTCATCTGTCAAAAATTTTTGACAGATGAATTGTCATCGTTTGACAACTCTGTGAAGCTGTCAAACAGTGACATTCTCTGCAGTTTGATCAGGTCTTGCGGGTTGGGCACCCGCCCCCAAATTCTGCCATTTTCCCGGCAGTCCCGCCTCCATACCCGCCTCCCCAGGGCTGGCAAAATCGCCCCCTTGGTTTGGATATCCTGCATTGAAATGTCACTTTGGGTACAGTCATGTAATAGTTATGTTGCTGGACCAGTAATCCAGAGAATAGGAAACCAAAGCCCACCATGGCAGGTTGAGAATTTTAATTCAGTTTAACAAAAATTCTGGAAATGAAAAAAAATAGTACCAGTAAAAGTGACCATGAAGCGGTCAGATTGGTGTAAAAGCCCAACTGGCTCATTGACCTTTAGAGAAGGAAACCTGCCGTCCTTACCCGGCCTGGCCTATATGTGACTCCAGTCCCAGACCAACGTGGTTGACTCTTAACTGCCCATGACGTGGCCTAACAAGCTATTCAGTTGCATCTAACTTGTGCAACTAGGATTGGGCAACAAATGCTGGTCTCGCCAGTGACGACCACATCCCGAATGAATTTTAAAAAAAAATCTACTTCACAATAATTCAGATTCCAAAAAATATTTATGGTTGAAATACTCAAGTGCGTTTTCCAGCAACATTTTTGCCAGACCTTTGACCACAACGAATGATTCAAACTATCCCGTCGCCTTCGAATTTAAACATGCTTGTCTGAAAAATGACTGTTGGCAGAAGGACATGACATTCCTCTGGCTGCTATTTTAGCAGAGACGTTAAATCATTTAAGACAAATGGGTTAACGCCCGTGTAAAAAGAGGGGACGGGGGAATGTCACAGAGGTGTTACGTGGCTGCCCACTGATAGCGGCGACAGCAGCTGGTGTCTTTTGGCGTTACAGAAAGTTAAAGCAATGATCCTGCAGCAGCGACGCTAGATAAGGCAGCATGCAATCTGAAACATAAACACTGTAAAGTTGGATTGGGTGGGGGGTTAGTGCGAGGCAGTCACTTAATGGAATTTAGAACTAAAATGTAATCAGGCAACACAAATTAATTCCATTGCTGTGAACAGGATCAGAGTTAAGCTTTTCAATTTCTACTCACTTATAAAAATAGGCACTCAACAGTTAGACGCTTAAAGGGAGCTGATTATATTAGCAGCACTTTTATCTGCCCAAATCACAGAGTGCAGTTGGCAGATGTGGACAGCTTCGGAGTAAAGACAGAATTTTTACTCTGTACTTTTTTGGCAAGACTTGCAACTCCATGCATAGTTTCCAGACTCTATACTCTTCAACTTTGGCATCTGGGGTGCAGTAATTATTTACATGTACTTGGTTGAAGAACAAAAGCTGAAGGGCCTTCAAGCGGCGTGTGTCACACAGCAGCCACGACACACAGCACAATAACCGACGGGGCTTTAGGCCGGCTCCGACTGCAGCAGCTTTGCATACTGGCTACAGAGACAACGGAGTGGAATTTATGTCAAGTCACATTTAACTTTTTAAAGGGGCATTCCCACAACAGCAACCTTAAACCCCTTCATCATCCATTTTATCGCTTCAAGTAAGAAAATAGTTTGCGCCATTGCCTAGCACCTGGCTGCTGATATAACAAGTGCTTTGATTTGTAGTATAAATGGTGGCGACGGCGTCAAGTAATGATGCTCCCTTTGGCCTTAAGATTAAACTGTGCGAACACTGAAGGCATTTGTATGCAGTTCTTTTGTCCATGATTTTAATGGAAGCATGAACTCATTTAGTTCAAGAGGGTTAAGACCTCCATTAAAATAGCGGGCAAATCTATTAAGCTTTCATGCGGAGACACTGGCTCAGCATAATTTCAAGGCCCTTGTTACATGGTCATTCGTATCATCAGCACCGTGATGCTGTGCGAATACGTACGAGTGACTTCACAGTTAGCAGAGACCCTTTAAAGAGGCAGCATCGCTTGTCAAAGAAATGTTAGTGTTACTCATCGCATTTCCAATCAAGCAAGAAGCACATTTTGGAAAGACCTGTTAAAAATATTGCAAGGTAATGTTTCTGGCTGACCAAGTATGAATCTGTTAAACTGACAGCAAGGTCAAGGGGAAAATGGATAGCACAACTCAAGGACCATTACTGCTCCTTCCTCAGAACAAGTCAATGCCACGGCTTGATTTGCAGCATTCTTTGAAATTGTGCTATTGTCGAGGTCCAGCAATGATATGCACCGTGGCAAACTAGGAGCCCAGTCACCCGAGTAGGAGCCACCTTGGTTTAACGCAGCGAAAAACAATGCAATCTTAAGAGAATTCAGGCACATGTGGGGGTGAAATTGGTCTTGGGAAGTAGCGCAAAACGGGTGATAGCGAATCGGCAACTGCTTCACTCCCCGCCCGATTTTCTTCTACATTGAAGTCAGCATGGATTTTGTGGGTCTCAGTTGGCCTTGCTCACCGGGAGTTGAAGTTTCTGAGAGATGTGGCAAGAGCCAGCGAAGTAAGTGAATGATGGCGAAGTGTTTTATGACCTGCTTCCTAGGAAATTTGAGCCGCTCATAAAAGTGTGTCCTATTATTATTTGTGCTAGGGACACACGCAGAGTGTGATGTGCGCTATACACAAAGACTGTTTATATACTAGTTGATCTCTGGTGGTGTTGTCCATGAGAAGTCAGAGGTGTTTATTAAGGAAGTGAATCTCCTGTGCTATTGCTCTCAGTAAGCGAGAGGACAGGATGCTTGGGACGAGAATGCTGGGTTCCTAAGAATTCAGTTGTGCATTCCCCTTCTCTTCACCTCACCATTGGCAGCCGTGTCTTCAGCCACCTAGGCCCCGAGCTCTGGAATTCCCGCCCTCTCCTCCTTTAAGACTCTCCATAAAACCCACTGCTTTGGCCAAGCTTTTCTGAATACCACCACTCTGAAGCAACTTGGGGTGTTTTTCTATGTTAACGGCACTATATAAACGCAACTTGGTGATGGGAATGTCAGCAATTGCAGGAAGTAGTAAATCAGCTGGCAAGAGTAGCCAGTAGTTTGGTGAGGAAAATAAGTGAGGATTTGGGGAGTAGTGGACATTTGGGGTAGAAAAACCAAGTACTGAAGGTGAAGAGACAGTGAGCAGTCGAGGGAAATGGAGAGTTGGGGACAGCAAGAATTTGGGGTGGAGTGGTGAGAATTTGGGTTAGTGGCTAAGGCAAGTGCTCATGTGGGGGTAGTGAGTGCATGTATATGGGGGAGGGTGCTAAATGGGAGTGAGTAGCAGTGTGGAGGGTGGGCAACGGGCACTGGAGAGTGAGAAGGACAGAACATTTTTGCTCAAAAAACCTTCCTTACAAACTGGAGCATAGCAAAATACAGCTGCGATTAATTTAAATCTTTACATTTACTAACTGTCAACAAAACACAGGTGATGGCAACCCAAGCCTTTATGTTACGTGAGAAACTTTCAAAATTCAATCAATTTATTCTTTTTTTTTTTAATTGAAATTAATTGACAACGTGAAGACAGACAATGTTTCTCTGCCCGGCTATTTGTCTGATTTATGCTGTCGCTCCGAAAAAAAAATTAAACAGTGGGTAACATGTGAAACTTTACCTCAAACAATTCATTCTGCAACTTGATTTCACCTGGGTAAAGCTCCAAAAGAAATTCAAAAATCTTTCCACGATGAGATATACCCTTCCCGCTGTGAGATAGCCCACCATGCGCACTGATGGACGATGGGAAATTCTGCACAGCCGATGCCATCTCCCTGAAGCCAACAGGAGTGACAGTGCTGGGTCAAAAATATCTACTTTAAGCCCTGGCTTTTAGGAGAGGCTGAGGCCTTCATGTATAGAACGTTAAAGAAGCAACTCAAACACACAGAAGAAAACTTTACAGGTTAAGCTTAATCATCTTGTGTTATAAACCTCATTTTTAGCCCATACTCACCAGGCTATGAACATAAAAACAGCAGACAAAATAAAATATTCTAAACGCATTTTGAGCCATTAGTTTGGTTTCTATTCTTTTTTGTTAAGTTGCTGATTGGTTCCCCAGACTGGTCAGTGAAGATTGATTCCTTTCACAAGTCTTTAGTAGTTTCCCATTTGTCGGCTTCTGTTACTTTGCTTGCTTTTTTCTTACATTCCCTTCCTACTGAGCTTTGAGTTGCTGCTGTTTTATGAATGTGAAATTTCAAACAATGAAAAAGTATGATGCCCAAAATATCAGAGGAAGTGCGACATTTCGAACAAGGCATGCACATCATCATACTGCTTTAATATATGTGAGTGAGTGAGTGAGTGAGGTGAGGTGAGAGAGAGAGAGCGCGAGGGGAGGGAGGGATGAAGGAGGAAGAGATACTGACAAGAATATGTTGTTCCCCAATCCCTCTGCACCTGCTGCTCTGCTAGTACTCAATTCATTTGTAACCAATGTTCCCTTTACCCGTGCAGCGCTCTGAAGCTCCCGCGTAGCTGGCTCACCGGCTCTTAAATGGGAAAAACCGCGCATGCGTGATATTTTGAATGGGAAAGGGGCCGCACCCAAAAAAAATTAAAGGGAATATTGTTTGTAACCCCAGTAAAATACTAAAGTTATTTGACCAACCCTTGCCAACTCTGCTGAAAGCATCGCCTCCTTGCTGAGATATGGCTCCAAGTTCCTTATTCAAATGCCGTTATTCATGTGTGAACTGCTATTCCACTGTGGAAGCATCACAGCCAAGCCTAACCATAGCCTAAACCGACGTTCCTGTTCTCTCTCACTCTCTGGTTCAGCTAGTCACTGGATAAACTCACCGAGCCATTGGAGGGAGGGCAGCTTGTATTTATTTGAACCCCAACAGCCCATGACTGTGAAAGCTCTCACTGGCACTGAAAGTCAAAACCGTAAGTTACATGGCAAAACTCTTTCAATTTCTCAAAAAGAGAGTGCATTACAGAATAAAGCCTGCCTTGGATTTAGAACTATCTGAACTCAGAGATTAGATTTGAGCCTTGAAATCACTCCCAAGTACTCATTCATTATTAGTTATCATGCATGCTCTTTCAATTTTACTGCACGCTTATTGGGAGGGAATCTGCAGCTAAAGATTGCTCAACACATATTAACGTTCAATACAGTAATTCATATTACAATGCATATTGCATTTGAGGTTGCTCAGGCTCCTCCAGCATAGATACAATTAGAACCGAAAGGGGATTATGTGGACAGTTATTTCTGTATTAACAATGGACCACTGTATCTTCCTTGCTGAACCAAAATTAGATTTTTCTCCTATGACAGTCAAAGAAAATACTGCTTTACCTCAAAATGGTAAAAAAAGTCAATTATTCCTGTTGATATATTCTGTACCTGTAGCTTTAGACTGACTCATTAACTGGTATTAGATGTGATACAATGGTTTCAAAATGAAAGCTACTGAAATCCTATCCTTAGGCACGAGCATAGACCGGTTAGGCCGAATGGCCTGTTTCTGTGCTGTAAAATCTACGTGTCAACAATACATTATTGACAGTAACAAACATATAAAGCCAATTGGTATCAATTACAGGTCTTACCCTGCCTTTAATACTTAATTCTCCCTCACACCATGGATTGGATAGGTAGATGAAGGAAAGGAGGGTGCAGAGATACAAGAACAGGGTGGGTAAATGTGACTAGAACTATTTGCTCGTATGGAGGGTAGTAAATGTCAACATGGACAGGTTGGGCCGAACGGCCTGTTCTCTTGTTCTGCCTTCTATGTATTTCTCAGGCATGAAGACAGGAAGATGATTGGTTCCCAGGGCCACCGACATCTGAAACTGGCCACAAGGAGGCGCTCAACAGCGGCGGTGCTGGTGGTGGCTGTGGCGGAAGGAATCATTAACCCTCTGACTCTTGCTGCTTCCCAGTGGTGGTGCCCTCTGGTGGCTCAGCCCAGATCAGGACGTCGCCTTGCTTGTCATCCTGTTTGTGATGCTATGGGGCATCTCCGTATGTTCGTGCACCGATTCGCGTCACCACCAGAACGAGATGATTTTCCTCTCCTGAAGGTGCTGGGCACCCAAGTACTTGCTCAAGTGGCCACGTGCAAGTCCAGACAACAAATGTTGACCAGACTGAGGGGACTCAGAACTGGACTCAATACGGGTTTCAATGCACACATTATGTGTGGCTCAATATTGCACCCAGTGGTGTCTTTATCCACTGGGCCACTGAATAGCATGCTTTAATAGATCTAAAAGAAGAGGCTCATTTTGCGCATACCAGCGCTGTTGAACCCAACAGAACGAAGGGCCTTACTTCAATGATGTAGTGCAAACAACCAGCCTACTGCACAGATATAACCAACCAGTGTGAACAGCACGCATGAGCAATGAATGGGCAAAGCTGAAGGTGACCGAAAGGAATAGCAGCATAATCCTTCGGAGCAGTCATTACGGGTCACAGCTGGCCAACAGCTGCAAGTCTGAAAATTCCATTGACAAAACATCGCAAGCAAGACCCTTCCCCATCCAGCAAAGAAAGTCCTTCTGGGAATACTGCCGAGCCCCTGCTTCCTCTCAGCACAAGAACACAGCATATCTTTAGTACTTTGCAGTGCGCTGATTCAGCCGCGTATTTGTGCATTGTTACTTTGGAATTTTTCTGTAACTTTCGAGGGCTTTCTTTCGTGAGCTCTCTCTTCTCTGTGCTTCAAGATTCAAGCAAATTTTGCAAGATCATAGTAATGAGATTGAAACAAGTTGCTGGTCGACAACCTATATAAAATGGGATTCAGTATAAATATCAGTTAATACATCGTTGTGGGAATTTTGCAGTATAATTAGGAACTCCTGCTTACATTAGTAAGTCAAGTGTACTCCACAGTACGAACTCCAATCACTTACTGAAAGAGAGTTCGGACTCCATACTGCACTTTTAAGGGACAATTTGCTGTCTTTATTTTCAAGCCCCACCTAATATTCTTATCGATGTGCATGTGCGTAATTACACTGACATCTGAGACCAGTAACAGCAGAAATACACAGCTACAGCAATAGTTTAGTAAACTGACAGCGCCACAGTTAGGGAGCTAAGCAGTAGCCCGTCACCAACACTCTGATACATCATGCTATTCTGATCGAGCAATCACTGGATTTGGCCAGTTCGCCAACATCAAAACCAGAAAACAGCTTCTCCCACTCGCCTCACATTCGCACAAGTCAAACTTCAAATTTAGAAAGTTAGCAACAGTTTCACACAACTATTTTTTTTCCCCCTACATCACCTAAATTACACTGGCATGCAGTAAATTTATCACAAGGGTAATATCCAGAACTAATCCAAACAGGCAGCCTTTCAAGTCAGTAACCTAGCAACACAGGACGGATAGTTTATTATGACATCATTCGTTTACCAGCGCTGAATGGCCAACGGTGACATCACGCCTATTAATCACAAGGGCTATGAGTCACGACAAAAAGGCAGCCATTCACATCAATGGCTCAGCAACTTGGAATGGCTTCTTAGGACAGTGTTAGTTTAGCAACAGGCCTCGTCACGGACTGCTGCTTGTTGCATTAGGCAAAAATGTATACAAATTCAATTTAAGCATTTAAACATTTACTTTGGCAAACAAAGCCATGATGGTTGAGGTAAGCGACTTGAGGATGGTGCAACATCCCACAGCAAATGTCTACACTTACCGTACACAGAGCAAGTTGCTGCCCCAGGAGCACAATCTGGCACAAAAAGTCCCCCAGGCAATCGAAATAGCAGCTTCCAAGTGATAACAAATCGCCTGCTGCAACAAAACACTTGGTCTAACTGTGACTGAATGTTTTAAATGTAATGTATGTTGTCACTGGGCTTGTTCACTGTACGGATACCAAATACACAATGGGAAAAGTCACTGTTCAATCAAAGGGCTTGCACGTCGGGTGACATATTTCTTGTACAATACCCTTATAATTAATCACCTCAAATTGCTCCCACCAGGGAGAATCTCCAGCATACCGCCCTGTGCAATTTTAAACACCCTTTGCCGACACAACTCAAGTTTGGAAGGATAAAATCTGTAATCGTACTGCTGCCGAATTCGTCAAGTAGATAAAACATAAACATTTCACACACCCACCATTGCTCAAATCCGACAGGCAACAAGGCAAGTTGAAGATGTTTGAGCACTGCAGCTCAATGCACTCTGTGCTGATGTGAAGGCCTCCCAGAAAAACAAAACGTTGGAGGATTTTTCTTAAGAGGAAAGGGAGGATGGATAGTCCTTGGCACATTTACTGTTGTGTGGGGCATTCAGATGCATCCACATAAATATGGAGACTGTGGCCTGCTTTTAGACAAAAATTGTTCTTTTTCTTCTCGCCAAATTTTCTCCCCTCCCTTATCGTGGAGACGCCGGCTCGTTGCTGGAGCACAGCTCCATGGGTGGGAGTACCTGACACAAGTGGCCATTGCTCAGCTGAGGCAGCAAGTGTCGGCCAGCTATTCAACCGCACTGGCATCACAGCTAACTCCGATCCTGGTTCTCACCTGATGGCCACACAGGCATTTACAAGAGGTGTCACTGGATAGCAATCAGTATCGGGAACCCCGACTGATTTTTTTTTTTACCTCCCGCGCGCACCCCCCCCCCCCCCCGCCTCCCTAACCAAGAGGTGCCGAGGCCACTGGCAGCAATCTTGCAATCCCCCCCCGGCTGAAAGTAGGCAAGTGCGCACAGGGTGGGGAATGAAGCTGGCGCCTCGCCTGTCTGCGTAGCTCAACTGCTCGCTGGGTTAATCGGAGCCGCTGGCAGCTAGGCCCGGATACAAGGTCTCACTAGGGCAAACGATTACCAGTGCTTCACTTGAATACAAGATGAACTGTTTTGTACATTAAGCTCAAGAGGGATGACATAAAGGCACACTGCCTCCTTAAAAGGAAGAATGGAATGCGCTTGGCCGAGTAAGTTGAAGAGCAGACATCAATACACTTAGCCACAGCTCCTCTCTTACCTCGATGATCCTGTCATGAACTTGCAGTCCATCTGCTCTGTCAGCAGGCCCATTCTCCATAACTTTGGAAACATAAATTCCTTCGCTTGAAGAATCCTCCTCACTGTTCTATAAAGCAAGACAACAATGAGTCAGTGGGGGTTGGGGAATAGGCAACCTCCAATAGAGCTAATTACATTCATTCCTTGGTCCCTGGGTCGGAAAGGGGAGGGGGAAGGGGGGAGGCTAAAAATTTAGTGTTTACAAACTCAAATGGTAACATTAAACTCTGCTCTGCAGGATTAACCTGGGTTCTTAACACTCAAACATACTGTTATAGTTATTTTAGACTTGTAGCCGTGGCTCAGCTGGTAGCACTCTCGCCTCTGAGTCATGAAGGTTGTGGGTTCAAGTCCCACCCCAGAGACTTGGAGCACGTAACCTAAACTAGCACTTCTGTGCAGTACCCAAGAGGGTAGACCGGGTCTCGATTGAACATCTCACCCGAAAGAGGGTAGACGTTAAAGATCCCACGGTACTATTTGAAGAGGAGCAGGGCCGAGTCAATATTTATTCCTCAACCAACATCACTAAAAAACAGATTATCCGATCATCAGCACTTTGCTGTTTGTGGGATTTTGCTGTGCGCAAATTGGCTGTCACATTTCTTACATTTCAACAGTGACTACACTTCAACAGTGGCTGGGAAGCGCTTTGGGACACCCCAAGGTCGTGAAAGGTGCTGTGTAAATGCCTGGATAACAAGAACCTGAGAATAGATGTAGATTATTAAATAGTACTGAAAATATATGTTTCATTTTTCAGGATTTATTAAGGCCTCAGCACGATACTCAGTCCAGCAAAACTTTTCATCTAATGGTGCTTGCTTCATCTTTGTAGCATAATTAGTTGCAATTGGTAGTTAGGTCAATACAAGGAACAGGACGAGTTACGTACAGTAATTATTTTTAGACCCATTTTCTTGCAGTGTATTCCAGTTGCTCTTGAACTGCAACAGGCGTTAGTGAAGTGCACCTGTACACCTCACCCATGACAACAGAGATGGCCAAATAGCACCTTAAAATAGCACATTCCCTAAACCCGCTCCCAGCAACTAAAGATAGGGCTGGAAGAGAGCAAAGTGCATCTATTCTTCAGAAAGGCTAAGTTCTGCACGTGCACTTCTCAGACTCCTTCTGTTCTCAAGAGAAGTATTAAGTTAAGCCAACTCTGCAGCACATTCATCCAACCAATCATGTAAGTCCCCACCAAGAAAATAAACTGCAAGATTAAGAATTAAAAACTTCACAAATCACTTTACCGAGAGTATAAATTAAACATCAACTCATGTGTCCTTTGAGGACCTTAGCGAAAACCTAGTAAAACCTCACCAGGTCCGTGTCCCTGATTTGCCCTCATTAAAAAACACATCTCGGTCCACACCCTACAGCCCACGCCCAGGTTTAACTCCCTGTGTAGCCAAGTCGCAGTTCAACTCAAGATGATGAAGACTGAGGAGAATTCTTTCATGGCGAGGTCATTATTCTAGAGAGTTAGCCCATTTCTAAACTGGTTGTGTATTTAAACCTATTCATTTCCTAAGCCTACTCCTTCAACAGGACATGCACGACTACTTCACTCATTGACTTCTAATCCCACTCCCTTAACATCTCCCCCGCCCCCTCAAGATCTGTACTCTCTTCCTAAACTTGACAAGAGGGGTCAGAAGGACAATGCCCTGAAATTTTGCAGGTGGTGGTTGATTCGGGACCGTGCCCGCCAACACTGACCCACGGCCGAGTTTGCCGAGTCATAGGGTAGACTCCTCGTTTCCATGGGGCTGCCAGGAAGTGCCACTTAGGGTATTTCTTTGGGGCCAAACCCCCTCCTCCTCGCCCCATGTGTCAGGAAACTGGGGTGACTGGCAGAGGAACTGCAGGAGGCTCCCGCCCCCTCAGGCATCCTGACCCATTACCCGGCCTGGACCTCACCAGTGGGGCTAAATGCACCCTGTGGATACCTCATCTTTCTCAGTGTGCCGGCTGCCACTGATGCACCAGATCCCCATCTAGGGCCGTGTGGGATCCACTGACTTAAGGAGTGCCCTCCCACTCATCATTTACCTGGTATGGGCAGATGGAAGTTTCCTTGGGGTTGAACGGCCCTCCACCATAGTTACAACTGGAGACTGATGAAATTCCACAAGGGTTCTAAGTCCAATATTTTTATTGGAAAAATTACTGGGATAACACTGATTTAGCCTCCTCCATGTTACTTCCAAACCTGCACTCTAAGAATTGTACTTAGCTTATTTCAGCTGCACCAGTTATAGGTTTAAACAGTATTTCTTCACATGGGATAATATTTCGTGCTGGGTTTAATTCAATTCTTTCCCCAGCGTTTTCCATTACAGGTTACAGAAGAAACCGTATCTTGATTTTGGACAAGTGACGAGCTTTGTCTGGGAGAAAACAAAGGGTTGGGAATTAGATTGGGAAGGGCAGGGTGGAGGACCGGTCCTCAAAGAGGAGGAGGTGTTCTTTACTCATGCAGTGGGTCTCAAGCACACATCTTAGACTTGCTGTGAATAAGCGCAGTACTCTACTTCCAGATCCTACACAAATTGTCCGTGGCCTGTGGGAAGCTCTGGGGGGACTTTTATTTTTGATTATTTATTTTTTTACATCTCTTTCCCTTTGATCCCTTTCCCTACTGTTGTGTCTCCATAAGCCAACTTTACTGACCAAGATGGGCTGGGGACATCCTCAAAGTTAAAATCACGGTGTAGCAGCACAAGGCCTAGGTGAAGTTCTAGGCTTTACCTCGACACCTGCCCACAGCAGATTACCATATTACACAGAGATGTTATCCACAGGCACGAGGCCAGTTTCTACTTGTACAATGATGACAACCAGCCTTATCACTCCACTTCAACCACTGGCCATTCTATGACCCTCTCCACTTTGTCAGACTGCCTATCTCACATCAAGTCATGATGTGATGGCGGCATAACTAAGACCACCTATTTCCACCTCCGTAACATCGCCCGTCTCCACCCTTGCCTCAGCTCATCCGCTGCTGAAACCCTCATCCATGCCTTTGTTACCTCTAGACTTGACTATTCCAACTCACTCCTGGCCGGCCTCCCACATTCTACCCTACGTAAACTTGAGATCATCTAAAACTCAGCTGCCCGTGTCCTAATTTGCACCAAGTCCCGTTCACCCATCACCCCTGTGCTCGCTGACCTACATTGGTTCCCAGTTAAGCAGCACCTCGATTTCAAAATTCTCATCCTGGTTTTCAAATCCCCTCCATGGCCTCGCCCCTCCCTATCTCTGTAATCTCCTTCAGCCCCACAATCCCACCCGCCCCCCCCCACCCCCGAGATATCTGCGCTCCTCTAATTCTGCCCTCTTGAACATCCCTGATTATAATCGCTCAACCATTGGTGGCCGCGCCTTCTGTTGCCAAGGCCCTAAGCTCTGGAATTCCTGCCTAAACCTCTCCGTGTCTCTACCTCTCTTTCCTCCTTTAAGACGCTCCTTAAAACCTACCTCTTTGACCAAGGTTTTGGTCATTTGCCCTAATTTCTCCTTATGTGGCTCGGTGTCAAATTTGTTGTCTTATAATACTCCTGTGAAGCATCTTGGGACGTTTTACTACGTTAAAGGCGCTATATAAATACAAGTTGTTGTTGTTGTTGTTGCCGTCGTCGTCATGGACAAGCCGGAACACTCCCGAGTTGGGAAAACCAAATTTATTTTAGAAACATAGAAACATAGAAACTAGGAGCAGGAGTAGGCCATTCGGCCCGTCGAGCCTGCTCCACCATTCAATACGATCATGGCTGATCATCCAAATCCAGTACCCTGTCCCTGCTTTCTCACACAGAATCCCCACATCGAGCCTGCACCTATCCCACCCTATCCCCGTAACCCCACGTATTTAATTCCCCCTAACATATCCCATCCTATCCCCATAACCCCACATATTTAATCCCCCCCTAACACTAAGGGTCAATTTATCATAGCCAAATCAACCTAACCCGCACATTTTTGGACTGTGGGAGGAAACCGGAGCACCCGGAGGAAACCCACGCAGACACGGGGAGAATGTGCAAACTCCACACAGACAGTTACCCGAGGTCAGATTCGAACCCGGGTCCCTGGCGCTGTGAAGCACCAGTGCTAACCACTATGCCACCGTGTTATTCGGCTCTTATCCATAACTCCGTATCTTTGGGCTAAGCTTCACCCCTCTCTGGCAACTCACTCACACTAAACCAAATGGTGCACAACTGAGCTGAGTTTTAAAAGTCTTATCGTATCCTTCGCCAAGGCCACCGTATTCCACGTCTACAACCTCCCCCCCGTAACATCACCACTTACCAACCTTCACTGGCTCCCAGCCTTCCAACAAACTGAATTCAAAATCCTTGCCCTTATTTACAAACCCTTTTTGGTCTGCAACCTCCTCCCAGCCCCCTCTCTCAGGCCGCCGATCTCTTGCTCCCCTCTCGCTGGTCTCCTGCTTCCTATATTGTGCAGCAATGTTAGCATGTGGATCAATCAATATGGATTCAAATAAAATTTCCTATTCTGTGGGGAGCTACAGTGAGGACACAGATCTCCCACCACCGCCCGCCCCACCCCACCCCACCCCCACCCCACCAAGACTTTTGACTGGAAAGTAGGTTGGTTATTGTATATGCGAGTCACCTTATACAAAACTGTATAAAGTACATCCCCACAGCACCAGTGGTGTAGCTGATGTCCAGGATCCTGGATAGGAGAAGCAGCCTTTGACCAGTACGCCAATTCAAACACACACACAAAGGTGCACTGATTTACTTATGGCTATTTGATTTGATCAAGTTATTTCTGAGGCTGAGATTTCGGTACGCGAAAGAAAATTGGGGTCAAGACTCCACTTAAAGCTGTACTATGACTTTTCCAAATAAATCTATTTGTAAAGTTCAACTCAATTATTTTTTACCCTTTAATGCCAGCATCAGCGAGCCACTGTAATCTCAGTCTCCTTGAGCTGGTTTAGATGCTTTCGCTGTGCACGAGTGGATTAGTGCAGTAAACTCAACAGTTTTTTGTTAAAAAGGCCAGCAATCAGAATTTAAACAACAAATCGGTGTATTTGTGAGGATTGGCAGGAGGATTCAGTGCAGCACAATACAGGTATCTGTACTCGCATATTGACTTTGAGGTCGACGCATTAAGAGGAAAAAAAGTTTTGAAATGGGTTCTGATCAGTAGTCTTCCACACCAAAATCAAATACATGGCTCTTATTCATTACTTAATCCCATCCTGAGTAAAAGAGCTGAATTTCAGAGGTGATGAGAGAGTGACTGCCCTGGACATCAAGGCAGCATTTGACCAAGTGTGGCACCAAGAAGCCCTGGTAAAACTAAAGTCGACGGAGGAATCAGGGGCAAACTCTCCAGTGGATGGAGTCATACCTGGCACAAAGGTTGTTGGAGGCCAATCATCTTAGCCCCAGGACATCGCTGCAGGAGTTCCTCAGGACCGAGTCCAAAGCCCAACTATCTTCAGCTTTCATGAATGACCTTCCCTCCATCAGGTCAGAAGCGGGGCTGTTCACTGATGATTGCACAGTATTCAGCTCCATTCGCATTTCCTCAGATAATGAAGCAGTCCATGCCCACATGCAGCAAGACCTGAACAACATCCAGGCTTGGGCTGATTAATGGCAAGTAACTTTTCCCTGTCTTTCAAGACGTCATCTTTTCTTTACAAAATTCTAGAGATCCAAGATTCAGAATTGCCACGCTTCTGCGCGACTACCTTCAAACCGTTCAAAATATCCACTTGCTCATGCAGTGACAAGTCACAGCGCTTTATTTGTTGAGCCACCTTGGAATTGGACTTCCATTCCGCCCTCACCCACACATACGAACAAACAGGTGGAAACCAGGTCAAACCGATTTTTAGGCACTTTACCCACCGAAACCAATTAGATTGACAGGGTCAAAAGGTGACAATTCTCGTTAAAGCGGGATTCCTGCACGCCACACTTGTGTACACACAGGACTCGCAATTAATGAAATTGTGATTAACAACTTTTCACAATTGGAAGTATAGGGGGAAATAGGACTTTAGAAATAGTTGCGTTAAAATGGGAATTGCAATTAAGCAAGTTGCAAATAAATGGGTACTGCTGTTATGAGAATAGTCAAGGTAGAGTAGGGTCACCAAGAGATAAAGGAGGTGCTGGAGAGTAAGGGAATGGTAGACATACTAAATCAGTATTTTGCCTGTTATAAAGCAATGATACCAAGATGTTAATCAGACTTTAGCAAGACATGTTAGGCATGGCTCAATTGGTAGCACTCTCAGCTCAGTCAGAAGGTTGTGGGTTCAAGTCCCACTCCAGAGACTTGAACACATCATCTAGGCTGACACTCCAGTGCAGTGCTGAGAGAGGGCTGCACTGTTGGAGCCGCCGTCTTTCGCATGAGACATTAAACAGAGGCACCGTCTGCCCTCTCAGGTGGATACAAAAGATCCCATCACACTATTTCGAAGAAGAGCAGGGGAGTTCTCTTTGTTCATTGACTGTAAAGGACTTTGGGACCTCCTGAGGTTGTGAAAGATGTTACATAAATGCAAGTCTTCCTTTCTTTAGGCATATATTGGCTAAAAAAACCAGGGGGAGATGAGGAGGTTTTTTTTTTTAAAAACACGGAGTTATGATAATGTGGAATGCACTGCCTGAAAGGGTGGTGGAAACATATTCAATAGTAACTTTTAAAAGGGAATTGGATAAATACTTGAAAAATAAAAATTTGCAGGGCTATGGGGAAAGAGCGGGGTAGTGCGACTAATTGGATAGCTTTCAAAGAGCCGGCATTGGCACGATGGGACAAATGGCCTCCATCTGTGCTGTATGATTCTATGTGCTGACAGCTTGCATCTAAAAGATCTCGAGGGAAGTTGGGGAAGAAATAGCAGAGGCTCAAACTAAAATTTTCCAAAATTCTGCAAAGTTAGGCCAAAGGTTTAGAGACTGGCAAATGTGAACTTCCCTTCTTATAAAAGGAGACCCGGATTATACAGGAAATATTCAGCCATCAAGCGTACTTCAATTGTTGGTAAATTACTGGCATCTATAACACAGGATGAAATTACTAAGTACTTGTGAAAGAATTAGCTAGTAATGGTCCATTAGCACAAATTTTTAAAATGCAGGTTATGCTTGACCAACCTTATATAATTCTTCAAAGTAATAATAGGGTGCATGTCTCATTCTTTCTTTAGGTCTTCCTAGGCCACACACCATTCTCTGATGTTAAGCTAGGCTGACGACTGCTCCTAGGTCTCTGCCAAAGGCACTTGATCACAGTCCACCAACAGTGCACAAAAGCATCGCGGATTGCTCCCTCCAACTTTGCCTCCTTCTCAGTGGACTTTTCTCAGTGGCTCCCCAGAATGGCAGGGATAGAAAAAGAAGCGTACTACATGAGAGAGTGGAACAAATGTTGCTCTGTGGCCTCTAGGGGACTTGCAAGTAGAAATGTGCCTCTCATGTTACCAAGTGGAGGAGGTTTATCTAAAACATAGATTGCGCAGTCAATAAAAAAAATAAAGGCCTTTATATTTAGCAATTTCATTTTTGTGAATGATCAAACACAGTCATTCTCATCAATTGAACTAAGCAATTGCCAGGTCAAGTAATAAAGCCAAGCATTGGGCCCAGTAACATCCATATCTTCGACACATTGTGTAGAAATGGTGACTTGTGTCTATTCAGTCCAGGTTCCACTCTCTGGTATAAATTACAGAGAGTAATGAAACCAAGCTTCCTTTAAGAGGTTTTTAAGTTAGCAATTTGAAAAGAAAAATTATATATTAAAAAGAAACGATTTCAACAATATATAGATTTAATGGCACCACTGGGTTAGGATCTTAATTGCGGCAAGCAGTCATTATTCCCCATAGCTTCCATTATAACTGGACACACCATATGATTTAGGTGGGGGGAGACAGAATGCAGAGATCTCACACCATAAAGCCTAACTGTTTGCCTTGTTAGATGATATTACTGTGGTGGGCTTGTGTGCTGTAGGTATTCTGCGTGGATGGTTTGCTCATCTTTTTGTGTATTTTATTTACAAGCCAAAAATCTGCAGAAAGTTGAATGGCAGCAAAATTTGGCCACAGTGATGTCATTCGAACCACAATGCACCACAAGAAAAATGCAATGGTATGACACTAAAAGCCCCATTTTTCTTTCCAATTGTGTCTCTCTCCTCCTGTCCTCCAGAAGACACGGACTCCTGGCTGGGGTACGCCACCAGTTGCCTCGCCCAATTAACCATTGTTCATGTATGAACCTAGGCAGTGAAGGCTATTCAAACACAGGGGAAGTTACAACCAAGCCCAATCCTGTTCTGACCAACAATCCATACACACAATGAACAGGACCATAAACTCTGGCCAACTCCTCCCTCCCCAGCTCAAGGTCACTGAGAACTGAAGCACCCCCATTGTCACAGAGAACAACTGTTGGAGTATAAAAGCAGGGAAGTCCTGCGACAACTGTACAGGGTATTGGTGAGACCACATCTTGAGTACTGCGTACAGTTTTGGTCTCCTTATTTAAGGAAGGATATACTTGCATTGGAGGCTGTTCAGAGACGATTCACTAGGTTAATTCCAGAGATGAGGGGGTTGACTTATGAAGAAAGGTTGAGCAGGTTGGGCCTATACTCATTGGAATTTAGAAGAATGAGAGGTGATCTTATTGAAACATAAAAGATACTGAGGGGGCACGACAAGGTAGATGCAGAGAGGATGTTTTCCCTTGTGGGGAAATCTAGAACTCAGGGGCATAGTTTCAGAATAAAGGGTCGCCCTTTTAGAACTGAGATGAGGAGGAATTTCTTCTCTCAGAGGGTCGTAAATCTGTGGAATTCTCTGCCCCAGAGAACTGTGGAGGCTGGGTCATTAAATACATTTAAGGTGGAGATAAACAGATTTTTGCAAGATAAGGGAGTGAAGGGTTATGGGGAGCGGGCAGGGAAGTGGCTTTGAGCCCAAGATCAGCCATGATCTTATTGAATGGCGGAGCAGACTCGAGGGGCCAAGTGGCCTATTCCTGCTCCTATTTCTTATGTTCTTATGTATCGACCCCACTGTCACTGAGAACAAGTGTCACTGACCCCAACCTATTATGCTGAATATCTTAGTAAAAATTAGTACGGTAGGGTTTAGAAAACATTCGGCAGATGTGATGAAACTTATAAATTTTACATTCACACAGCATCCATTCAGGCCAAGTCCTGAAGGACAAAGCTGCCAGACTGAGCCTGCGGCAGGTGGTGAGAGAACCAACGTGAGGGAAAAA